>CM050427.1:22159681-22759681 GCA_027564155.1 Gymnocypris eckloni scoliostomus | reverse complement strand
TAAACCCATAAGTAAGCATACTTGTGAATTTACAAACGTAATGATTTAATTAAATAATTATATGCGAAGCAGTTCTAATACAGTATATGCGCTTTAATTAAGTTATTTAGATGGATGCAGGTTAAGTGCGTGCTTCACACAGCGGCTCCTTTCACAGTAGTTCCACAGAAACTTCTCATTTACATGTGGAGCGTCTCAAACTCCATCTCTGCATGTTGTTGTGAGTTTGGGTTTATTATAACGTTCATCTGGGAGCGCAACACGTGCCATTTCATCAGATTTGTAAGGTAGATCATTTATAACCCAAGCAAACACAGGAGAATACATCGCGATTTCAAAATAAAAGCTCAAACCCTCACTCTGAGTTTACACGTTTTGATGTCCACATATTCATCTGATTACAGCGGCTACAACATTTCTTTCCTAAAAACAATTGCCTAATATTAAAGATTAAGTGGACTTTTGAATTAAATGGTGCTTGGTCAATATTAAACAAAGATTAGATCGTGCAGTAATGTGTAGAAATAATTCAGGCGGCCAGCGCCCCCTGCAGGCCTTTGTTGTCATGTGTAATCTAAATTAGCTCTATTGTTTATTATGCATTATGTATTTTAAGTCTTGTTCAATAAATCCATATGATTTCTTACTTTGGATACTTTATTTGAACTAATTATTATTGCATCATTGCTATTATATATGTATTTTAAATCATTTTAAAAGCTGTTGTTCACTTCTATTTTTATTACCACCAAAAGAATAATTATAATTATAGGGACCCATGAAACCAGTTCTATTTCCAAATTCAGTTTTTTTCATTTTCATTTAATCTATTTTTTATGGTTAAATTAAATTGTATTAATAAAAAACCTGTCTAATTAATTGAGTTTTACAGTTTTATCTTTACTAAATTATGTTTTCCATTATTTTCTGGATTCCATTTTAATGGTTCCATTAAATTGTCAATCAAAAGCATCTCCAATTAATTGATTTTATATTTTTTTAAAGTGTTCAAATTATAATATATATTCAATATTGCACATTGACATTTTTCACCTAAATCAATTCTGGTAAATACTATTTCTGCTAAATACTCCTTTAAAAAGTGTTGTTTGATTATAATTGTATTATTAGACTAGAACACGTGGATATGTTGTCATTCTTACACTATAATACTGAACTTTGATTTCAGTGATTTGGACTGAGATAGAGTGAAATAAGCAAGTGTCCATGTTGCACTTTACTTTTGCTTTAAAAAGGATTTTATAGAAATTTGGATTTAATTTGGTTTAATAATATAATTTAATAAAATTGCAGTTTTTCAACAGAGAATTAATCGATTAATCTGAAAATTAGTCGATAGATTAATCAAAATAAAATCAGTCGTTAGTGGCAGCCCTAATAGTATTTACTTAAAAAATATAATAAACAGTCAAACCAAAATGTATTCAGACACCTTCAACATTTCTCACATTATCACAGTTTATTTGCTATAGTTACAAAATGTAAATAAATTATGACAAGAATTCAGAGTTAAACTGTGTCAGAACAAATTAAATTTATCTTGATACTGTCAGATAATTGATAGAAAGGTATGTAATGGATTACAATCAACCAAAAATTCAGGCAACTGTTAGTATGACAATATTTACATAACTATCAATACTTTGTTGACCAATTACCAAGCAATGCTTAATTTTCTGTGGTGTAAAAAGGTCACGTTAGCATTTAAAGAAAAAACACAAACAAAACATGCTCAGGTCAAAGTGTCTGAATAATTTTTGGTCCCAATTTTCTGAATACATTTCACTGGTAGTCCACTGTATGAATGATTTTGGGGTATAATATGTCACAGTTTACTTTATTTTGCTATCATCACTAACATAAATTAACTTTAGTGTCCTGCACCCACTGGTAAAAAGATATCAAAAATTATATCTTGTGTCTAAATCATTTTTGGTTTAAATGTGGATTAATTATTGTTAAAACTACAAAGTAATTCAGTCAAGAACAGTTGTATTAACATTTAGGACACCTACAGCAGCTAAATTAGGAGCAGTCACTTTAAAAGACAATGCATTGTAATGGCTGTTACAGCATCCATTATAATGATACACACTTTACTTTACTTTCACTTAAGACATAAGCGACACTCGTAGTTTGGGTCTCGGGTTTTCGAATCCAAGTGGACCCGTGAAGACCTCTACTTCAGACTGCAAACTTAAAACTCCTAGTTGGCTCCTTGGTGTGTGTATGATTTCAAAAGATGGCTTTCACACTAATGTAACAAATCACACTTCAATGGAATCAAACTTGAGGTCCACACCAAAACATTCAAGGATTTGTTGAAGGAGCAGACATGAAAGGGAAGGGCAGATGAGAAGATTGTGCACCTGAGTTGTTGAATGAGATCTTCTCCCTCTTTGATGATATTTACAGTGAATTGCAGTGTGTTCTGCTGCTGCTGCCCAAAACGCTTGATCAGTTCCTGAACGGCCTCCACCGACTCCGCATACACATCGTCCAACAATTCCTTCTGCAACTCCTCCAGCCACGTCCACAGCTATGAACAAAAGACACAGGTATTAATCACTTATACTTTACTCAGAGAACTCTATATTATTATTTAAATTGCACATTCATTTTGCACATTCATCTCATACATAATTTAGTTTCTAATTTCTGATCTGATATTGAGTCTTAATGTATCTACTTCTGGTGCAAATGTGTAAAACGACACGCTTTCATATTTGGGTCGAATGACCAACTAAAACTATTTTTTACTTGACATTCTCATGGTGCACACAAAAGACAATCAATAAATAAATAAATAAAGCATGCTAAATATCTACATAATTTTAAGGCACAAAAAAAAAAAAAAATCACAGTAGTGCCAAAAAAAACTCCACATCATGCATAAAACCAGGAACATTGCTCAGAACAGGCGATCTGAGGCCTCAGGCGAACTGTTTTGAAGTTTATTGTTGAAGGTCGTGAATGTGTTACAAAAGCAGTGCTTTGATGGTTGTTGGGGAGATGCTCTCCAGAGGTGCCTTAAAGGCACGAATTTGAAGACTAAGTTTAACACACTGAAACTGTCCCGAGAGGTAGCATTTTTTTATTCAACCCTTTTTCGCATTACTGCAAAAAACATTCAAGTTACTATTTTGTAAATTTAGATGAAACTACCCAACCATCCTTAGTTCTTACCTCCTTAACATGGGTGTGGAAAGCTACTGACATGTCCAGCAAGATTTTTCGTTGCTCTACACGCCTTACAAAGTCCTGGATCCGGTCCTCCAGCTGATGGGCGGCCTGATAGATCTCCTCCGGGTCACACTCGCCTGTCTGGGCCAATTGCTCTGCAGCTTCAAGCAGCTTATCAGCATTTGTGTATGTATTCTGATAAAGAGGAGACATATATGGACTATGATTATGAAGCTCATGTTAACCGGTAAGAATATTTTTGCTTCAATGCATTTTGACACTGACTAGTCCAGGTTATGTGACATACCCGGGCATGTTTGAGGATAAGCGAGTGGTTAACCTCAGCTTTCGGTTCCAAAATCGGAGTTTACTTTCAGGGTATGTAAGTAACCATAGCTGGCTCTCAACATATTGAGAATATTGCCTTAAAATTTGTCCAAATGAAGTTCCTAGCAATGAATGTTACTATTCAAAAATTAAGTTTTGATATTACGGTAGGAAATTAACAAAATATCTTCATGGAACATGATCTTTACTTAACATCCTAATGATTTTGGCATAAAAGAACAATCAACAATTTAGACCCATACAAATGTATTATTGGCTATTGCTACAAATATACCCCAGCGACTATAAATATACACCAATACTGCTTTTGCGATCCAGGGTCACATATAATATTACACAATATATAATATAGCCTATTATATATATATATATATGTGTGTGTTAATTATAATGGGCTAATATAAGTAATAAATAAGGTGATACTCTAAAATGATTATATTTATTGTATTAACATATATAAGTTATCTGTATAAATTATAAAACACTATTATATGGCAAGGTAATGTTTAATTTATTATAAATATTTTTTACATTTTATCTAATCATCTCACACATGGGTCGGCATTTTCTATAATGTATTTCTTTAATAAAAATACATATCTGATATGACTTAATCTATAATTAGCATCAAACAAACAATATAATTATTATTCTCGAGGATTAAAGATTAAACGGGGGAAAAAAAGAAAAAATATTGCACAACCATCAATTAGGTGGCGATATGCACTAAGCATGTAAATGACCATTGAACAAAAAAAACAGCATGGCACGCTTTTTCTTAGCGCCCTATTCCATAGTGACTCGTCAATTTGTTGTTCTCTGTTCAGAATGAAGTCTTGAGTCTTAACCAGGAACATACTCTGAGTTGAATGAACTTACTCCTGGACGCGTTTTTGGAACTACATACCTCGAGTAAAGCCTGGAATACACTACGCGATTTTTGCCCTGATTTCCCCCCGATTTTACAGTCTGAACAAATTGACGCTAGTTGAGGAAAGTCAGAGCTAGTCTGTAGATTACTGCTGACAGATTCCACAGAAAATCTTGTAGTGTATTATGGTCACAGATTCCGATTTTTTTTAGCTTCAGTCTTTGATTATATCCAGTCGGAGGATATCAAACATGTTTGATATTTTCAGCCGATTTTAGAACACTTATTGTTTTTATGTCATGCGTCTCCTATCAATAACATGCTATAATTTGTAAGTAATCTACCCAGCACTGTTAAAAATGGATAGTTGGGAAAGACCTTGTATGTTATATTATGTTTATGACTACTTACTAGGTGTGCTTTAGACTTAATTGGAAGAATACAGAAAAGCCCGATCAAATAAAACATGAATTAAAGGGGAGATTTAAGAGTGGCAAACCTGAGCAACTTCCTCAAAGTCTTCATGGCGTTTCTGCAGGGCTCGAGCGCGATGTAGAGATTTCCCCACTCCTGTGTGTTTGCTGAGAAATGCCTCACCGTGGTTCTCAATCCAGTCAAGGACCTACTCACACACAATGCACACAAGAGGAAAACAATACAATTAATATGTGAGACAGCAGCAGAGCATTCCAGTCCTTCTCTAGGAGAGAATGTGTCCTGTCAGACAATGGGAGTCAAATCAAAGTACCATGACAGGTGATACTGCAGGGTCCAAGACAGAAAAAAATATACATAAAAGGTGTCGTTCACAGTCTAGCTCTCCCTCTCTGCCGTTCATCACATCCCCAGCACCTGAATAGTGGTTTCTATGGCAACACTTTTCTCCACAGAATTAGCCATTCTGCATTCTCTCTGTCCGATACCTCACTGCAGAAAACCACAATCTCTGCACCAATAAACTGGCCCTGGACCTCTGAACGCAATGTACAACAGAGAGATGCCTAGTATAATGCTATGGCAGCGGCTTATCCTTGACTTTAAATTATGTGTGACTATTTCTGTTTGTGTGTAAACAATTATAATCCCAGAGAAGTTAAGCCAAGATGTTGCAGTGGTGTTTTCTCTCCTGTATTAAAGAGGCAGTGGTAACCGTAATTACATACTAAACTAAAGCCTGCCCAGAAGTATGAATTTGGAAATCTCAAAAAAAATAAAAAAAACAAGTCTGCACACTGCAGTACACTGAGGCGTATACAAAGTACTGGTTCTTTAGTACCAAGTCGACACTGAAAAAAAAAGTAACTATACCCAGTCTTCCTCTACTACTCGGTAGTAAAAAACAAAAACAAAGAACACAAATTGTTAGATTCTGTGCCATATTACATCATTAATATTTCAAACAAAAATAAAAGACAGAAAATATTTATATTTTGTCATTTTAAATCAATTATGTTTATTTATTTTATTTTATTATATATTAGTCAAAAAAATTTTATTTAAACATTTTTATATACTTTTATATTGTAAAAAGTTTATTTTTATTATCTGAGATTTGAATTATTAAAATTCATAACAAAAATGGGAAAATGGAAAATCTTTATTTTTTTATTTGAAAGCTATATGCCAGCGATAGGCAACTTCGTCCTGGAGGGCCAGTGTCCTGCAGAGTTTAGCTCCAACCCTAATCAAACACCAGGCCCTCCAGGACCGAAGTTGCCTATCCCTGCTATATGCCATTGTATTTCATTCATTAAAAAAATCACTTTGTAAGTATTACCAAAATTATAATAAAAAAATACATTGACAAAAATTGTTTTGTTGTGTATCAAAATTAGTATTAAAATCTCACTGATATTGATGTAATGATATACATATAATATATATTGTTATAAGGGAAACAGGTCAATTTAGCTCAAAGGGAATCATTAATGATTTTATAGGGAATTTGAACAGACTCACTGTTTCACGGCGATTCACCGAACAAGCCGTATAACAAACTCTGCACTGGATATTAAAATCCCAAAATATAGTGAAAACACTATTAAATAGCACGGTAACAAAATCGACAGATTAAGGCATTAACTTATGAGCACAAAACACAAGATATTTCTCTTTTCAATATAAACAAGACTTTATTTATATAATGCTAAGACATGGAAACTAATCTACATGAACACAAGCATTCACACATTCACGCGTTGCAGAAGAGAGAAAGTGAGGAAAGGATTAGATTAAGAGAATGAGAGTTTGATATCCCACGTTTACAGCAATATGTGCAATTGCATAAACCTGAACAACCATCAATCACTGATTTACCACTCGCATTGAGTTTTTCAATGAGGCTAAAATCTATTTTCAATATTACACCAGTTACAGCAAAGTCTGGGATTTGTACTTGCGTAGCTTTTGTGTTTAAAGGATTCCCTTTTGTTCTCCGTCTTTTCAGGAAAGGGTTTTTCCGAAGTCGCTGATTGGCTTAGAGTTCAGGAGTCGTGGAAGTGGGCGTTGGCTGGTTTTGCAGAGTCTTGGGCTTGTTTCCGCTGGCAAACGTAACTTTTGCACACGAACTCACGGAAAGAAAATAAACTAAAGTCAAAGAATAAAAGGATGTAAAGACTAGGTGGCTTTTCTTCTTTTCATGGTATCAAGCTGGCTGGGTGTGGTCCAGAGCTGAAGAGAGAGTTCATTTTTCCGGAGAGAGAGAGAGAGAGATCCAAGGAGAAGTTAAGAGAGGCTGAAGAGAGCTAAGAGGGGGTTAAGAGGGGGTGTCCTAGTATTTATTCTCGGCCTTTTAGGGACCTCCCAATGGTTGTCTTGACCAATTAGATTCCATGCTGACTCTGGGTGCCGCTTTGTAGCTCCACCCACTTAATAAATTAACATGTCATGGCCAGTCACATTGCTCGAATTTTACATTCTCTTGCAAAATATCCTTTTGAATGTGGTTTCTATAGCCAGAATATGATGCATTTGACAGGAAATCAATTAAAAGAAATGTTCAAAGCTGGAATTATCACTCATACATACTAAACATGACATTAACCCTTAAGGCTTAGCTAGTCAATACTAATTAAAAGCACGATAAACACAATGATTAAAACAAGGATATTCAAATTTGTGGGTCACATACATAATATGCAGTTATGCTATAAATTATTATTTTCATTAACAATGAGAATGAAAGTCCTTTAAGATGATTTTACAGGTTTTGTGAACCCAGGAATTTTAGCCTTTGTCCTCGAAACCTGGTCAGGTGTATTCAGGCGGGCTGGGGTCTGATTTATGACCTTCTGCTGTTGTCTTGTGGAATTCGGCTTCTCATGTTTCAACCATGCTTCGATCGAATCTTGATTTGCCAATTATTCGGTCCTTGATATTCTACACACCCTCTTCGTTCGGCGAGGTGTTTTAGCAGAAGACATCGTCGAGCGCTGGAAAACAAGGGCAGAAGAAGCAGACAAAACACAGCAAACAACAAGACAACACCTCCATGACAGTTACTGTACTGGTGCCGGGCATTAGGTTATTCAATTTTGGAAATTATTGTTTTAGTTCTTCGATCAACTTTTGCGACTAGATTTGTGTGTTTCTTCTAAGTTGTCTTAACTTAAGAATGTTCACATTTAGTTTCTAGTGAAGCTAATTTGTGGTAAAATGAATCGACCTATCGTGCATGGAGCTCTCTGGCTTTCCTTCAGTCTAGAGTGGCTTGGATATTAGGTGTAGCGAGTCAATCCTAATATCAGACCTTTGACCCTTGCAGGGTGTCTAGGTGTTTCACCTACTAAAGAAAGAGGGGAAGGAAAAGGATAGGTAAAAGAAGAACAAAACAAAACAAAGCTGCTGTGGGTTTTCCTAGCATGATTTGCAACTACTGTTGAGCTAGGATGTCATGTGCAGCTAGGGGCCATGCACCTTAACTTCGTGTCAGGTGTTCTAACTCTTGTGAGGATAGCTATATGTTTCTTCATGGTGGTGTATGTAACTGTGTTGTGCTAAAGTTGGATATTCTACTTGTGGGAAGAATATGTTTGTTGAATGTGTTATCAGTAGATGTGGTTACCTCTGGGTGTAGGTAATGTGTGTGTGTTAATGGTGTAGTGTATGTGTGGTCAGATCTGTTCCAGTCTGTGTCGCTCCCCTTTTCAGGTATGTTACATAAGACTGGCTCTCTTCATCCTTGGCTTGGATGTGGGCATGTCCATGATCTAATGGGGATCAGTCCAGAAAGGCAGGAAGTTCTTTAGCAGACAGTCGGAGGTAGTTTGGCATGGCTGTGTGAAGCTGGGCTGCAAACTTTGTCTCCTTTGTTGCATTCCTCTTGTGCTACCTTCTGGATGTGGCAGACTTTCTGACCTTCTGTGCTTTGGTGGTTGCTGTTGCACAGACAGGAATGTGGTTCTAGGAGTTGGAGTTCATTTAGCAGTTTGCTAGTGAGTGATGGGTGAGTGAGGTGATGTTCTCTGGTACCTCAGTTTTCATCAACGGTTGGCCGTGAGAGACTTGCTTGTCCTGTGTGGTTGTTGAACAGGTGCTTGTCATCTCGGATATGGTGGTGTACCATGCGATCATCGGCCTTCCATTCTGTCGCTGGTCACAGCGAGCATGACTCAATTTCAGTAGTCATCCGTGTTCAGCTTATCTTGAAGGAACTCGTTCAGTTGGCTCATGACTTGTTCCATGTCTTCTGACGGTAAGCTGTATGGTTCTGGAGCATACTCAGCACTGTGCATGTCTGAGTAATGCTGAGGTGGGTTTCGTTGTCGCTTAACCCTACGAGATGCTCTTGGATGAGTCAGGCGATTACCTTTGGATGTCTGGTTAGGTTTCCAGTTGTTGCTATCTTTTGCGTTTCTTGAGAAGCGTGGCTGGTCCCATGGATTTTTCCAGAAGTTGGGCTGATAGCTTTTGGACATGGGGATCACGTTCTCTGTGCTCTTGATGGAGGACTCTGGTTTTGTGATGCATCTGGGTGTCGTCCAGTGCAAGGCTTGAGTCTTTGTTGACAGAGTTCAAGAGTGTGGATGTTTTGTCACCTTTCTTTGAGGCCATCTTCTGCTTGTTGTAGGCCTTCTGTGTTAGGTCACGCAACTGTTGGATGGTCATGGAGCGTGGACAGGCCATGACGCCTAGATGGTGGCTGACTCCAGGGTGCAGATTTCTTAGGAAGAGGCTTTTGAAGTTCACATCCTCTTCAAGGTCAGGTTCGTTGTGTGTGCACCAAAGTAGGCTTGTCGGAGTCGGTTGTAGTAAGCTTGTGGAGCCTCTTGTCGACCTTGTTTGGTTTCTAAGGCAGTTAACAGTCCATGTTCGAGTCAGGGTCGGTAAACTCTTTAATCAGGACCTCACAGTAGCTGGTAGTCTGACTTCGTTCGACTGGGCTGTCGATCTAGGAAGTTTCACTCGGAACTGGACGTGGCTCTAAGGAGGTATAACCTGTCTCTGTCAGTCACGTGAGGTCTCATTTCTAGATAGAAGTCGATATCTTGAAGGTGGGCCTGGATGGTGTGGCCCCCTGTGGAGTTCGGGTTGAACTTGCTGATGTTTTTAGACAGCTTGTCGAGGTCTTTGATGGTCATCCCAGGTGCAGCTCCAAGGTCTGCTTGGATGGGAGGTTTTCTTTCGTTGACAGGAAAGAGTTCTGTGGCGAAGGCAGGTGAGGTTTTGGGTTGTGGCCCTTCGCTTCTTTGCTGTATACGAGTTCTTGGACATGGGACTCTGCTCGACTCAGCAGTGGTGAGGCTGAGTGTGGTTTCTCTTGCTTTGGCTCTTGCTTCTGCGCATAAGCATGTTTGAGTCCTCTTCTGACCATGTAGAGCTGATCATTGGTATCGTCTAGTTGTGGGGTCAGGTTGTCCATTTCAATTCTGTACCTTTCAAGGTGGTCCTTCAGGGCACTTATTTCAGCATTCTTGTTGCTGATGTCATGCTTGGCTTTCTCTAGTAGCTGGTTGGCATACTGAAGTCTGTTTACCAGGTCTTCCTGGGCAGCCTTTGCATGTTGTTGGTCGAGCTGAGCTGCTGTCAGGGCTGCTTGGAGCTCCTTAACTTGTTCCGTTGTTTCCTGCTCGCTCTCGTTGGGTGCTTTGAGTTGATCTTGAACTTTCACTTCCAGCTTGTCTATGCGACGTTGAGCACATGTCAGTTCCTCTTGAAGGTGGGTGATGTGCTTGTCGCTCAGTTTCAGCTGGGTCGTGAAGGCATAGCTTAGGAGCTGGCAATTTTGACTAGCTCCTCGTGGTTGTTATTCTGGCTTGAATCTTGTGTCAGGAATCTTCTCAGGACTAGGATTATTATTAAAAATAATAACAGTTCAAACGTCTTGGGGTGAGGCTGTCTGTCGTGCCTCTCAGCCAAGTGTTCACATCTTCCCTTTGCCAGGGGTCTGCAGTCTGCGGCATGTTGGCACGCTGGGGAGAAGAGAGACTGACACAGATCTGTGTGGAGTGGAAGCTTATGTGGGTGTGACAACTAAGTGTTATGTCAGTGATTCTGAACCACTGGTGAAGTGTGGTGATCACTGTGTTGGTCTCAGAGTATCTAGGTAGACTAGCGATGTGAAGACTTCGTCACTCTAATGAGGAAGAGGAAAAGAGACAAAAGGTGAAAAACAAATTTAATAAAAAAACAATTCCTTTTCTATTTTTTTTTCAAATGAAGAAAATTCTTTCCTTTTTTTATTATTAAATGTTGTTATCAAGGAGGCAAACAATATTATTAAATCTTCGTCTTAGACAAACGAATATAATAATAATTCTGATATCTCTTTTCTTAGTCTGACAGAATTGACAACGCAACACCTTACAGTTGGACCGCCACCAGGAGGCTGCGAAGGCGCCAGTTGCTCAACACTTATCTCTATTAAAATTGATCTCAGCGTTGCATGAGTTGTTCAAATTTGGATTGCGTTTTAAATATAGGGAGGTTAAGAAGAACAAAAGTAGGTTTGATTGCAATCAAATTCGTTAAGGATGATTCGCCTTTTGACAGGATTGTATATCTCATACACTTAGAATTGATTGATGGTTCTTACAGGTCCCTACAAATGTGAAAAGTGAAGAGGAAAGAAAGGAGGATAGAACAGGAGGGAAGAGAAAGAGACAGCAAGTTGAGTGGATCGTCCACTAGCAAGCAGTTATGCCCGACTACGCGTATAGTGTTGTTTTCAGTTGCTACACAACTATCAACAAAAATAAATTTTGGGTAAAAGAGATTTGTCTCTCTAATTTATTTGAACTCGTAGTGAGGGATAACAATGCGTCCTATTAAGGCTCAGGTGGGTCTCCCAAGCTAGGATACACAGAGGAAAGAAATGGTAAGATAAAGTAAAATTGTAAAGTAATAAACAGGCAAAATAAGCAAATATGAAATTAAGTAAATGAGGAAATAAGTAAATAAAATAGTGGTTATGTTTATAACCAAAACAGGAAGAATTAGGGTAAAAGCAATAAAGTAATGAGTGAGTATAAGTCTGAATAGAATCTACTTAAATGGGTAATAAATCAATTAGGTAGAATAAGTTTACTTAAACTTTTAAAGTTCAATACTTATTTGTACCTAAAATGATTATGCCCAAAAGGGAATACTAGAAGGAAGGATCATATTAATAATATGAGGGGAAAATTAGAATGATTCCAAATAAATTTAATGTTTTAATTAAATTTGAATTTGGCACAATTAATAATTCTGAACTAGTATTTTCCTTTCTAGTAGAACTACAAATAAGTGGTAAAAGGGAGAAATAGGGAAGAGAAAGACCAACAAGTATATTAGTTTAAATGTTTGAAGGGTTAAACCACTTTAGCTTTTCAAACACACACTTTATTCAACCATTGGAGGTTAATGCTAACTTCTAACCTTTGAGGCTAATGGCTTTAGCATAGACTTCAATGTAAACACCACCGTGCCATTAGCAACAGCATGGAGCTTGTTTACAAAAGCATCGATGTACTGCGGCGTGCGCAGTTCAAAGTTGCTCGGAAGTATGTTACATTAAATGTTGGCGCATCTCAACACTGTACAAATAACAACACCGCTTGTTCTGCGATGTGGCGCTTAAACTTTCAGTTCGTTCAGAGTTAAACTTAAACCTTATTCAAATAATAGCTCCGTGCTGCGGTTGAGGAAACAGTGTATCACAAGCCCGTGTCCGTTTATATGGACATAAACACAACAGGGTTTCTTCGCTGTTGGTTCAAAGGTAAACTTTACTTGATAAAGCTTTTAACGCTCCCATTCAAATCACTCTCGGACACGCGCGGTGTTTGGCGAGATTTAATCCACTTTGTGAACAGTGTAACGTACACAAACAGGCAAGCATTAATCTCTAATGTTTAACCCAGGGAGTCATAGCATATCTGACAATGGAACACGCACTGACGATCAAACTATGAATAATAAGGCTTTGATAAATAGAATTGAGGAACACGCTCAAAACTATTCTTTATCCACTGATTTATTTCCTTTTAATTGCTGCAGTTTAGCTTCGTGCGGCTAACAGTTACTGAGATTATGGAGTAAGTTATAGCTATTAGATGACCTGGAACACGCGGGAAATTAATTCAGCTATAAAACAAGGCATTACAAGAAGAGAGGAACACGCTCATCTCCAACCTCATTCTCCGATCTCAAATGTTAACTTTGAGTTCCCTTACTGCAGTTAAACAAAAGAGAGACTGACTCGAGTTACAGCCTTCTCTGTGCTCATTCATTCAAGGAGGCGCGCGCTGCTGACGCCACTCACACAAACGCACACACACACCAGTCTGATCTCAGATCTCATCCGTTAAGAATATAAAGATTAAATAACTTGGTTTATGCTCATAATTTAGATTAATCTGCCCGCTTTTCCTCCACCAATATGTAATGATATACATATAATATATATTGTTATAAGGGAAACAGGTCAATTTAGCTCAAAGGGAATCATTAATGATTTTATAGGGAATTTGAACAGACTCACTGTTTCACGGCGATTCACCGAACAAGCCGTATAACAAACTCTGCACTGGATATTAAAATCCCAAAATATAGTGAAAACACTATTAAATAGCACGGTAACAAAATCGACAGATTAAGGCATTAACTTATGAGCACAAAACACAAGATATTTCTCTTTTCAATATAAACAAGACTTTATTTATATAATGCTAAGACATGGAAACTAATCTACATGAACACAAGCATTCACACATTCACGCGTTGCAGAAAGAGAAAGTGAGGAAAGGATTAGATTAAGAGAATGAGAGTTTGATATCCCACGTTTACAGCAATATGTGCAATTGCATAAACCTGAACAACCATCAATCACTGATTTACCACTCGCATTGAGTTTTCAATGAGGCTAAAATCTATTTTCAATATTACACCAGTTACAGCAAAGTCTGGGATTTGTACTTGCGTAGCTTTTGTGTTTAAAGGATTCCCTTTGTTCTCCGTCTTTTCAGGAAAGGGTTTTCCGAAGTCGCTGATTGGCTTAGAGTTCAGGAGTCGTGGAAGTGGGCGTTGGCTGGTTTTGCAGAGTCTTGGGCTTGTTTCCGCTTGGCAAAGCGTAACTTTTGCACGAACTCACGGAAAGAAAATAAACTAAAGTCAAAGAATAAAGGATGTAAAGACTAGGTGGCTTTTCTCCTCATCATGGTATCAAGCTGGCTGGGTGTGGTCCAGAGCTGAAGAGAGAGTTCATTTTTCCGAGAGAGAGAGAGAGAGATCCAAGGAGAAGTTAAGAGAGGCTGAAGAGAGCTAAGAGGGGTTAAGAGGGGTGTCCTAGTATTTATTCTCGGCCTTTTAGGGACCTCCCAATGGTTGTCTTGACCAATTAGATTCCATGCTGACTCTGGGTGCGCTTTGTAGCTCCACCCACTTAATAAATTAACATGTCATGGCCAGTCACATTGCTCGAATTTTACATTCTCTTGCAAAATATCCTTTTGAATGTGGTTTCTATAGCCAGAATATGATGCATTTGACAGGAAATCAATTAAAAGAAATGTTCAAAGCTGGAATTATCACGCTCATACATACTAAACATGACATTAACCCTTAAGGCTTAGCTAGTCAATACTAATTAAAAGCACGATAAACACAATGATTAAAACAAGGATATTCAAATTTGTGGGTCACATACATAATATGCAGTTATGCCTATAAATTATTATTTTCATTAACAATGAGAATGAAAGTCCTTTAAGATGATTTTACAGGTTTTGTGAACCCAGGAATTTTAGCCTTTGTCCTCGAAACCTGGTCAGGGGTGTATTCAGGCGGGCTGGGGTCTGATTTATGACCTTCTGCTGTTGTCTTGTGGAATTCGGCTTCTCATGTTTCAACCATGCTTCGATCGAATCTTGATTTGCCAATTATTCGGTCCTTGATATTCTACATTGACTACAAAAATGTTATGTTAGGGACAACTAATATTAAATTAGTTATACGGCTCAGTTGCCTATGGAGTCCTTTCAGCTATTCATGCTGACTCTACTTCCTTTCCTTTGTATCTCCTTCTCACATCCTTCCATCCCATTGTATTATCTTGATGCTTTTTAAATCGTCCCTCAAGGGTATTATGAAATGCCACGTGCAGTTCTCAGTACCACACTTTTCAAGTGAATGACAATTTTCAAGTGAATGAATATATATGTGTGTGTGTGTGTTTTACCTGCTGAACGTCTTGCTGGAATACACACAGCTGCAGACGTTGGTGCAGCCGGACCTTACGGTGCTGCCAGATGTTCTCCAGCTGCCTTTGGTGATGCAGAACCTCATGGATGATGTCCAAAACATGGTGCACTGCTTTGGAGTAATTGGCAGAAGCCGTCAGTGAATCAGCGCTGCCAGGGGTCAAGGGGCGCTGAAGTTTGTCCAATAAGGCTTTTCCATCTTGGCTCACCTGGGAAAGAGCGGGACAATGATGAGAAAGCAATATAGACTAAATTAAGTTGTATTGTTATATGCATTGTAACTTCATAGCACTGCATTTTATAATAAATATAATTAGCTGAAATTGGCGCTTTAGACGTGCTTGTAATTGCTATAATGTGCAAGTACCATTTACTTTGGGATCAGTACCCTTAAATGGTTTTTCAAAAATGCCAGGCAATTTAGTGATTTCGAGACACACGGCTCAGTACCTCAGAGTAGGCAGCAGTGATCTGCTCATACAGGCCTTGGTGATGGTGGATGGCATCCTCTAGGTCCTGTAGCTCAGAGGGCAGATCCACCTCCCCGCATGCTTTACACCATGCGTCCACATTACTCATGTACTGAAGAGAGACACAAATACACACACACACACTTACAACAACAAAATAACAATAATATCAAGCCTCTTATAATAAAAGAAACAGTAATGAACAGCCATAAGGTAATGGACTAGATCTGTTAGTGCTAAGGACTAGATCAAACCAACTTATTTGGATAATTTTCAAAGGTTTGCTGTGTAACCATTCTACACAAGCTTTGTTTTTTTCATCTAAATTTAGACATACAACGGGATTTTTAAAAATAATTTTCTCCTCTGAATAAATTTTTATGAAGATTTAGGATAAAATCTTGTTCAAAGACATTAAAACAGTGTGTACTTTAAAAAAAATCACTTTAAAATAAAGGCAAGTTCTAAATGGAACATCTCATAACTCTCATAACAATGTTATACATTATGTGCCTATTTGATTGTATATTCCAGTATATGATGTCCATATAGACCTTTGACATCAAAAGAAATGGAATGAATTAAAACTAATAAGGGCAAATGCAGGACATGATGGGAGACATGGTTCATGTGCCGCACTCCGAATATCAATTCAAATCAAATCGTCTTTCATCTCATCCCACACTTCCTCAGAGATGAAGAGCCGAACGGAGCTGAGAGTCTGGTTCAACTCAAACAGAATCGCATGCACGAGGACAGCCCAAACCAGAATGCCTTGTGATTGGCAGCTGTGGTGATGCTTAAAGGAAAATAAATCTCTGGAAGGGAGATCGTTGTTGATATAGCCCCTCTATGAAAACACTGCATGTGTGAGAGGAATATTTTATTATGGAAAGCAAACTTTAGCTGTCCTCTCTACTGCAGCCTCTCAAATAAGCTTTTCCCACATTTTCAAAAGACAATTGAATATTGACAACCTTTCATTATATTTCAATGAAAATTAAAAGCCATCTAGGAAACTGCTCAGTATAATTGTGTTTCACTCAATATTTGTATATTTTATGCTTATTATAGTATTGTGCTGTTAGCTTAGCAACATGCTACCATCATTTGTTAGTTTGCCACTTACGAGGTTTCAAGACCTTAGAAGGCAGCTGCTTATGTAGGTGGTAGGCAGTTACCTAGGTCTTAAGACAGATCTTGCATTCTCTTTTCTGAAATGATCTTGTCTTTGGATTTCTTGCTGATGCTTTATTTGTTATTCTAAATGAATCAAAGCCTAAGTCTGATTATCATTCACTTTTAAGAGCATGTGAAATCCATGAATCTTTTCTCTTGCTCCAGAAGTAATTTAGAAAAATCTCAACACATACACTGATTTCTCTGTTGAGCACTCATTGGTATCGGTTTTCATTAGAGAAGATGTTACAAGTGTTCTCTCTAACCTGGTCGCATTTCTGGTGGAAAGTAGCAGACATCTCCAGCAGGGCACTCCTCTCGTCCAGCGCAGCAGCAAAGGCTTTCCACTCCTGCTCCAGCTGACCTGAGATCTGTTTGATCTGCTGGGACGCATAGTGGCCCGCCTCCAGCAGACGGTTCCCCACCGACATGATGCGGTTTATGTTTACGTAAACATTCTGCAGAAGACAGAAAATATTACTATTTGATTAATGATTAAAGTTTTTAGTATTGAATTTTAATATTAGCCATTTATTGTTTATTGGCTATAACAAAACTTCATGGTATCAACCAGAATTGAAATAACAGCGAAACACTAATTCAAACCGATCCCCTTTCACAATATCACATTTTGAAAACTGCCTCAGAATGGATTGTTCACAAAACACTGCTATTAGAGGACCACACTATACATCCCAGCAGATTCTTGTCTGTTTAATATGCAAGTCAACTTCAAGGAGTAGATCAGTAGTGTGCAAGTCTGATTACTTTCTGATCAATAACAAAGCGCAACGCAAGTCTGAACGTGAATAGCAAAATTCTCTTATCATTATTAATAAAGTGACACAGGGACTTTAAAGATACTCTACTATTTAAAAGGTTGGGTCTGTAAGATTTTGTAAAATAAATGAATACTTTAATTCAGCAAGTGACCGTAAAGGAAAAAGTGGCAGAAACATCATGGTTTCCACAAAACAATTACACTGTTTTCAACATTGATAATAATGAGAAATGTTTCTTGACCACCAAATCAGCATAGAAGAATGATTTCTGAAGGATCAAGTGACACTTAAGACTGGACTGCAGAAATTTCAGCTTTATTATTACAGGTATAAATTGCATTTTAAAAACAGTTGTTTTAAATTGTAATAATATTTCACAAGATTATCTTTAACTGTTCTTTTAATCAAATAAACGCAACACTGGAGAGCATTAGAGGCTCCTTTTAAAGAAACAAATATCCTACAGACCTCAAACTTTTGAAAGGTACTGATATGAGGAGAGAGAAAAAAATCAGTGATGAAACATTAACCACAAGGTTCTTGAAAATACCTTATAATGGCTTATAACATAAAAAGTTAATTAATGCTATCATTAAACTTTTAGAGCAACATTTGAAGACTTATCAGAGATCAATATGGCTATTGCCTACATCCACTTTCGGTCTCTTTAAACAGGAAGTGATCAATACTTCTCTCTACTGTAATGGGGCTTTTTAAAGGATGCCCCTAACAGGGCCCACAGCTGGTGGG
Source organism: Gymnocypris eckloni scoliostomus (assembly GCA_027564155.1). Taxonomy (NCBI): domain Eukaryota; kingdom Metazoa; phylum Chordata; class Actinopteri; order Cypriniformes; family Cyprinidae; genus Gymnocypris; species Gymnocypris eckloni. Next base: position 22,741,398 of record CM050427.1, on the reverse strand, counting down.
CAGCCATCCAAACAGAAAGCACTTAGGTGCATCATGCTCTATGCTATATGTCTGATTATACGAGGAGTCACCATCACTGAATAAAGAGAATCGGTGCTTACATTGTAAAAACTAAAACCATCGAGGAAAAATCCTAGTTTGGTTGGTTATTAAAATAAATACTGTGAGAGCATTACAGGATACAGGATGCATGTAGTGATGCAGTGAAAGTGACATTTTCAATCTCCTGTGAAAATTCTAGTTGAAATCTTACCATGCAGTTCATGGCAAAGTGGTTGTGCTGGGTCTGCAGCTCCATGGCGTGGGGGTGGTTGTTGCCGATCTCAGTGTATCCAGCCAGAAACAGCCCTTTGTTGTGCATGATCCAGTCAAACATCTGCAGAGACACAGCAAATCACACACACACACACACACACCAGGCACACGTTTGACTGGAAGCAGGTTAAGTGCATGTATGTGTGTAATGCAAGATATCCCGTTGGGTGAATGTTTTAGCACGTGCATCGTTGTGTTCATACAGCTGAAATTAGTAAAAATAGAAATTCTATTTTTCGTTTCTCAGGAGCAAAGAATAGCTGCTGGTTTCCTAGCAACATGCAAATCTTCCACCCACTATGAGAAACATTGAGACGAATTAGTGAGAACTTGTAAATATGTGTGCGGAAGCAGATAGAACAGTGTTTCTCAACCCTGGTCCTGGGCGCCCCCCAACATTGCACATTTTGCATGTCTCCCTTATCTGATACACTAATTTCAGGTCCTGGAGTTTCTTCTAATGAGCTGAGCTCATGAGTTAAATCAGGTGTGTTTGATTAGGGAGACACACAAAATGTGCAGTGTTGGGGGGCGCCCAGGACCAGGTTGAGAAACACTGCGATAGAATAAAAACAGGGTTTGCTTCAATTTAGAGCAGAGGTTCTCAACCAAGGGGCCGGGGCCTCAACAAACTTCCAAAGGGGACTCAGAATAACTTAAAAGTATTTAAATGAATAAATTATCAATATATAAAAATAAACAAATCATAATAACCACATCTACTGCTAAAACCCTTTTCGCCTTCTGTCCCCTCACTGAGGCAGAAGTATCCAAACTTCTCCTCTCCAGCCACCCAACAATCCCCTCACACCTTCTCCAAGCTATCTCTCCTTCACTCTTACCAGCACTCACAAACATTATAAACACATCTCTCCTCACAGGCACCTTCCCCACTGCATTCAAGCAGGCTCGGGTAACCCCACTGCTCAAAAAAACCTACATTAAACACTTCACTTACAGATAGCTACAGACCTGTCTCTCTCCTTCCAATCATAGCGAAAACGCTTGAATGAGTTGTTTTCAACCAGTTATCCTAATTTCTGTCAGAGCATAATCTACTGGATGCTAATCAATCAGGGTTCAAACGTGGATATTCAACTGAGACTGCGCTACTCTAAGTCACTGAAGCCCTATGAATTTCAAAAGCTGATTCCAAATCATCAGTCCTCATTCTGTTGGATCTATCTGCTGCTATTGACACTGTAAATCATCAGATCCTCCTGACCACCCTCTCAACACTGGGCATCACTGGGATTCCACTTCGCTGGTTTGAATCCTATCTCACTGGATCGGTCTTTCAAGGTGGCCTGGGGAGGGGCGGTATCCACAGAACATCAACTGGTCACTGGGGTTCTTCAGGGGTCAGTTCTTGGACCCCTCCTCTTCTCCACAAACACTAGATTCACTGGCTCCCATCATACAAGCACATGGTTTCTCCTACCATTGCTATGCTGATGACACACAGCTGTATCTCTCATTTCAACCTGATGATCCAACAGTATCTCAGGCTGCCTGGCGGACATCTCGGCATGGATGAAAGAAAATCACCTACAGCTCAACCTGGCAAAGACTGAGCTTCTTGTCTTCCCTGCCACTCCAAATTTACAGCATGATTTCAGCATCCAGCTAGGTTCTTCTACAAATACCCCATCAAGTTCAGTCAGAAATCTTGGTGTAATTTTCGATGATGAGCTGACTTTAAAGACCACATTGCAAAAACTGCTCGATCTTGCAGGTTTGCATTGCACAACATCAGAAAGATCAGGCCCTTCCTTACACAGCATGCAGCACAACTTCTTGTCCAGGCCCTTGTCATTTCTAGACTGGACTAGTGCAATGCTCTTATATCTGGACTTCCATTATGCATAATCAAATCTTTACAGATGATTCAGAATGCATGGACTGGTGATTCAGCGACTCCAAAAGGGCCCATGTCACACCTTTATTTATCTCCCTGCACTGGCTACCAGTTGCAGCTCGCATCAAGTTCAAGACACTGATGCTTGCATATAGCAGTACCCTCCTACTTCCACTCACTTATGACAATCTATATCCCTCAAGAAGTCTAAGATCTGCGAGCGAGCATCGCCTCGTAGTGCCATCACAGAGAGGCACAAAATCACTCTCCAGAACGTTTTCATTCACCGTTCCTGGCTGGTGGAATGAACTTCCCACCCCCATCCGGAATGTTGAATACCTGACAATTCTCAAGCGACACCTGAAAACTCATCTCTTCCGTTATCACTTGACTTCATCTTTAAAAAAAATTATAAAAATCTTCACTCACTTTCCCTTAACCTCTCACTGTCTGGCTAGAATTTGCTCTGAATAATGCCCAGAACTTTGTATTACAAGCACTTCCTGTGTCTGTTTGCCTCTTTATAATGTATCGCTTATTGTATTCCTCAACTGTAATTCGCTTTGGATAAAAACATCTGCTAAATGAAAAAATTTAAATAATATAAAATAAAGCGCTAAAATAGATAAAAATTAAATAAAAGAAAATAAAAAGAAAACTGGATATAATACAATAGAATAAAAAATATATAACTTAAATACAAATGGAATAAAATAAAATATAAAATAAAAAAGATAAGAAAATAAAAGGATATTAATCAACAGGTATGCATGTGTGGATCTCACCTTTTCAGCATCCTGCTCGAAAAGCCTGAGTTGGAAACACTGGTCTAACTGCAGCTTGCGGACGTGCCAGGCCTGATGAAGGTTCTGTCTGGTGCTGTGCAGTTTTTCCAGTAGGGCTGAAATACGGGGCACCAGGCCCTGGGTGTCAGCATTGGGTTGTCCCTGCCCTTCCCTCTGCCCTGGCGGGACTGGCACAGTTCGGTTAGCGTAGCTATCGCTGCTTTGAATCCTTTGCAGCAGCCTCTGGCCCTCACTGTCCACTTCCTCCACAGGAGCCTTTATCACCCTCTTCTTCAGGGCCGCATGCTCCTCTATCATGCGCCGGGCTCCCTCTAAGTCCTGCGGGAAGTCTTTACGTGTGACCGTTTCTTGCATCTCCTCTAGACGGGCGAGCAGGTGCCGCGCGTTGCCCGTGAAGTCTTCGAAGGCCACGCGGATCTCGATCCACTCTTCGTGGTTGTAGTCCAGGCTGCCCTCGAAGTCGGCCGTCAACTGGGATGGGTCCACCACCTTAGATAAGCCCTCCAGGGAAACCATGGTGGTCTGAAGGTGGGAGTGATGAGGAATGGAAGGAACCAGAAAAGGACAGTAAGGGTAGAGAGAAAGGGTGTGGATGGAATATAAAAATTAATCAATATGCACAATACTATAATGCACAATATTACTTCTAATGCCCTAAATCCTATGTGAATTGATGCAGCCGTTCCAGGCTCCGTTAATGACCAGCAAGGCAGGACTGCTATTTTTAACTGGGGGCATAAATCTAATTTCATACAGGCACTCAGGGACCACCTGAGGTCCTAACTACCTAGAGACAGATAGGCATGAAGCCTGAGGGCGTCAGAAAGGGCGATATAATCACCACCAGCACTGCTGTCACAAGACCTATTTCACGAATCCAATACTGATACACATGCGCTTTTCTTTCATAACTGTTTACATTAACTTTAGACAAAACTGACAGTGCTTACGAGGATACTCACCAGGATGACAATTTTTCCGTCATTTTGTGTGTATTTGGCATAGGGCTGCAACTAGGACTGTGCGATATGACGATATATATCGGATGGAAGAAATAAAAAGTCTATCGTTTCATATTATGTTCTATCGTTTATTTTGTGGTGTCGCAAAATACATTGTTTCCAGTAATACCTTTTCATCATTTGAGTGACTGCGATCTTTATACGCCACCCACCACGGGGCGTGAAGGAGAGACAGAAGCAGGTGGAGACAGAACGACCAGCCAGGACAAAACCAGAAGCTTGTTCCTAATCGAGGGACTACATCTGTAGCATGGTCACGCGCTTTTAAGCACGGCAGTTTTAAAACAACCAATTTTAAGCCGTTGAAACTCAAACAACAGAGCTATATGTGTGCGCCGTCTGTTTATGTGTGAGAGTAGCGCTTTTTCTTTTTTGCCGACTTTGAACAATTACATAAACACACTTATATGCGTCAGAATCCCCGTCTTTGTAAGTATCCTCATAAACACAGCGATTTAGGTCTTAAGAAAGAGTAAACGGCAGAAAGAGAAAACACATATGTAACAGTAACTTGTAACAGTAAAGCTATATTAGATCCGGACTTCGGTCTTAAAGGGGAAGCTGTCCAATCTTCGTTCTGTCTGCCGTTCATGTTAATCATAGCACACTGCTAAAAAATCTCTCACTGCTCTTGACTAAATCACTTTTGTAAATTTAATGAGAATACATAAAAAACTAAAATAATAATGATATATTTATAATATGTATAGAATATATACATAATACACGTGTTAATTATATATATCAAAGATAGATAGATATAATTAACACAGTGAAGACTAATTAATTTACATAATATATGTAGCGTTTCTTATTTATTGTAATTTTTGTCCTATTGCTTGCAATTAGATTCTTATCCTTATTTCATCACTGACTGTTAATTTATCTTCGGAAAGGTTGAGTTGTTTTTTTTTCTCTCTCTCTCTTTGGGCTTGTATTAGTTTGATATTGACATTTGTGACAAGGATTATGAAAATTCTATGGTATCAAATATTTTAATATAATATGAAACCTTTTTAAAATAAAACAAAATCACTATATATCACCCCTAGCTGCAACTAACGATTATTTTGATAATCGATTAATTGGCCGGTTATTCTTTCGATTAATCGGATAAAAAAAACATTGTATTTTTTTTCTTTTATTGACAAAAAACACACTACTCCACATTCTATCCAATGTCTTTCAAACAAACGTGCCAACTGAATGATATACATACAGTACTTAATTTATTAGACCACCTATCATAATAAAGATAAAACACAAATAATTTAGTAATCTGTCGAAAAATTGTTTAAATCTAAAAAAAAGTGGGCAAATAACAAACTGAAACAACCAAATAGTATTAATAGAAGGAAAGGTCGACGATTTTCATTATCGATAATAATCGATTTTATCGATTAGTTGTTGCAGCCCTAATTTGGCAACTTAAGTGCAACAAGCTTTGCTTGTTTGATCTGGTACTCGCAGAGTGTGCCTTGGATATGACTGAGTGCACAGAAAAGGAGAGCGCGAGAACCGAATGGCTTGAAGACGTAAACATAATACATTTTTGTGACGATGCATCAATGACCAATTAGGAAATTGACAAATCTATTAACTGCACCGAAACATGAGCTAAAGTCTTGCATCACAGCATGCAGCAGCTCTAGATGCGCCGATGTGAAGAGACGGTCAAAAAGAGAAGACTCTGTGCTGAATCACTCACGCTGTTTTATAATGACTAATTTGATCTGATGGTTTGTGTGAATTTATTTACTCATCTAACCTATATACGCTATATTGAATAAATGTTTTGCAGTAATTTCCCTCATTTTAAAGTTGAAAGCTGCAGAAATGATGCGATATATGCGCAATACCGCACTGAAATCCAGGACATAATTAAACATAATTCTATTAAACAGAGATTGTGAAATAGATTTCCATGACTTTTCCAAAACTTTCTGGGTTTATTTATTTGTCCAAATCGATCCAGGCTTGGAAATTCCATGACTTTTCTAGGTTTTTCATGACCGTAAGAACCCTGAATGTGACGATCGGGTGTGGTTATCTAAATCAGACAAAAATATAGGAGCGGGCGATTGGCAGGTGGATAATTAATTTGAAGCTGCATATTCGGGTGACGTTTTAGCTCATCCCGCATCACTAATATGCATGCATACCAAATTTGTAAAATCTTTAAAATAATCAACTTTGGCTTTCGCTATGCTCCAAGCATGCGTCAAGTGTCTAGTGACAAATCCATGCTAAAGGTGAAACTGTGGCTAAACAACCATATCCAATCAGAAAACATCTGATGTTTAATATCAATGTTGTTTTCAACCAATGAGATTCCATGTTGGTCCACATGATGCACATTAATGTTATGTTTATAATAAGCACAAGCTGCAGTTACATCATCTGCCTCATTAAAGGGGTCATATGATGCTTTTTTTAAAGATCCTTATTTTGTGTATTTGGTGTAACAGAATGTTGACATGCTGTAATGATCAAAAAACGAATACTTGAACTAATAAAAAAAACATCCTTACAGTCACTGATTCAGAAGTGCCAGATTGTCATGCAAAGTCAGAATGAACTGCTCTCCTAAGTTCACAAAACGGTCATCCATAAAATGTGTTGTGATAACATCTGGGTTGTGCTGTTCTGCTGTAAGTAATCTTTAGGGCTGCACGATATGTCGCATGCGATATTTAATGCGCATCTTGTCAATAAAGCCGGTCTTGAAATCGGCGGTAATTTCCATTACGTGCGTGATTTCACATGGAGCAGCCTTTACCACACAGAGCCGTTGTTCACTGATAAGCTGCACAAACCCAGGTTGATAATGAACGTGGTTTTGCTCAGCTTGTCAGTGGAATTAGAGTCAAAAAAGTTCTACTCTTCCATTCATTTCCTGATCACATTGTTTGTCTGATCCAAGAGAACTAAAAAAGTGTGTTATTCTTTCTACAAAATCAATAGATTAGAGGACAAAAAAAAATAACATATGTACGAGTGGGCTTCATTAGAGCTGTGAAAGCGGAGAGAGCGGAGGGGTGTGCCTCTTGTGAATTCAAGGTAAATGCGGTCTAAACCTATTCATCAATTCAAGTCCTGCTGTCATACAGGCATCTGCAGCCTTTCACAGACTCACATCAACATGAGCACGCTGCCCATTAGTCCATTAACTGCAATGAGAATAATTTCAGTTATGGACTGCATTTGCTTTTTTGCCTTCTGCTCATATTTTGTTCGGTTATTATGAGAAATGTGGCATGTCATGAGCGGTGGGCAAAATGAGAGCTTGCAGCCATTCCCATGACAAATTCCTTGACCCTGCCCATCAGAAACATTTCATCATGTGTTGTGCTCAACACTTGTTTGGACTTACATGGACCACCAGATTGGAAGGGAGTGAGTGCTTCTGATCCTCCCACTAAAATTCATGCACAACATTACAGTATTGTGAGGGAAGAAAAGCAGTCAAATATGGCAAATTGAGGAACATATGCAACTGACCTCAGCATGTTGACCTGTGATTGGCCAAAGTAGGGGTGGGCGATATGGCACAAATAACATTTCACAATATTTTTAGAAATATCACGATTTTATCACGATTCTTTGTCATGTTGGTTTTACTAGTTTGTCTGAGCAGTACAGCCAAACTACTTTCCCTATTATAAAGACAAATCCTTTCAAGGTAACAAAACATAAGTATGGTGGATATTTAGGCCAAAGATAAAAATCTTTGTAATTTTATTTTTGTTATTAAACATAAGAAAAATACACATTACAAATACACATAATATACAAATAAAAAAAACTGTGCTTTATTTTCAGGTACAATAGGTGTATTTAGCAGGAGCATTCAAGAAATTGAAAATATAAAAATATAACACTATATAGATTGATTCCTATTAAAGCAGCTGTATTATAATTTTTTTCTGTCAAGAGTAGAGATATTTTTTTTCTCTTTGCATTTTATTGTTTTAGGATTAAGGAATAACAATTCTGTCATAGTGTGTTATATTTATACCATCATTTACTCACTCAAGTTTAGTTTTAAACCTGAATGAGCTTCTTTCTTCTGCTGAACATAAATGCTATTTTGAAGAATATGGGCAACCAAACAGCTGCTGGTCCTCAGTGACTTCCAGAGTATTTTTTTCCTTCTATTAAAGTCAATGTGGACCAGCAACTGTTTGGTTACCCACGTTTTTAAAAATATCTTATTTTGTGTTCAGCACAAAGAAAGAAATGAATACAGGTTTGGGACAACACGTGAGTGAGTAAATAATGACAGAAATGAAATGTTAGGGTGAACTATCCCTTTAATGACAGTTGGCTGCATGTTTAGTTCTGTCCCTTTAAGACCTGCACGTATCCGTTTGTCTCGGCTGTTTACTTTCATTTTAGACATAAACCAACTGAGTCTATACATAAGCCTTGGGTGTTTTGGCAGCATTAGCTCAAAAGACAGCTTAGTTCATTTATCAGGCACTGTTAAGACAGGCTTTTTCGTGTGCGCTCGTCATGTGTACGGGCTCAGAAAAGGCGCACACCAGAACAGCACGTAAATTAAAAAAAGTTTAACCGGCAAGGCTTTAAAACACGCAAATAATGTACTTTTGTGTTTGCTAATAAGTGCAGTGTCCCGTGAGAGTAACTCTACCACTGAGTTAACACTGATGTGAAGGTATGTCGTGTTGTACAGTTTGATACAGCGGCACCAGAACTGTATCTGATAGAATGTGCGCTGTAGCACGATACTATGATATTTCGCCAAAAGCAGATCGTTGGGACATTTTTATCGTCCACGATCAAAAATTGTCATCTCGCACACCCCTATGCCAAAGTAAATCTCACTTTCTTTGAGCCTTTCTAATACAATGTAATTTAATATTATTTATTATATCAATTATAAAATTATATTAATTTATAACATTTATACTACAGAATTTAAATAGTAAATTAAGCTTTTTTATATTTTAAGTTTTCATTTCCATTTTGTTAAATTATGTGGTCAGGGTTGCATTTCCCAGAAGCATCGTAAGTCCAAGTTGATCGTAGCTCCATTGGTTTCAATGGGTCTATGATGTACTTAAGCGTACGATGCTTTTCAGGGCTCTAGACTAACTTTTTGCACTGGGTGCACTGGTGCGCCTAACTTTTTCTTAGGTGCACCGGCACAAAAGTTAGGTGCACCCAAATTTTCATATAGGCAATATTGACTAGTAAGCGATTAACTAACAATCTGGTCAACATAAAGTTCTTTATTTGAAGCACAATTCTACAAGAAAGGTAACTTACTGAAAAAATTATGGTGCTTAAAGTGCTTCACTGAGCTAATATTTAAACTTAAAACATCTCAAGATAAATGAAATAAAAAGAACATCTAAATTAAGTGTTTTAAGGGCTTCAAACTGAACATCTCATGGCTCAATGTATTATGGACTATCCTCCATTGCAGTTACATGTCCCTCGAATGGCCAACTCCTGTAGTTTGTCCTTCTTGATCTTTGGCCTCGGCTAAACCAGCTGCCACACTTTCTCTAGCATCAACATCTTCCAGACTTGCCCCCTCTACACAGATTCTTATCAGATCTTCCACTGTGTCTGAATGAAAATGCTCTAGTGCAGTGCTTCTCAAACCCTCCCATTAAACCTATTAAAAAAATCCTTCAAAATATACCACAGACAACATTCTTCTAATATTGTTATGACTTTTCTGACTTCGAGAACCATTGTAGGGCTCCAGACTAGCATTTAAGGACACCAGCACCAGTGCCTTTAAGTTCTACAGAAGGTGGCACCAGCACCTGACAGTAAAGCACTCACCCTAATCACACATGTACATCTTGTTCACACATGTACAAGACGTCTTACAGATATACTTGTGCTGTCTGGGTAGTTGAGATGCAGTTCAAAATTAACTTTTATCAATGTAATTCATAATGTCTAAATATAATTTAATAAATATATATATATATATATATATATACTATAATATTGATATGATGTTGTTCCTCAGCAGCTAATCTTCATAATTCTGTTTTTTATTTTTAAATAAGTGTTTGCTTTCCTACATTATGAAACGCTTAGTTTTATAAATGGGAAAATATGAAGAATGAACAGTATTATGTCATCACATTAAAAATAACTTTAAAATGTTGCCATAGAAACAAGTCCAAGTGAAGCTCAGAGCATTTTTTAATTTTTTTTGTCACGGTAATTAGATGAATGGTAATGTCAGTGATGAAGTCAGTGTTTACCAGATTATCGGTCTTTATCATATTTGCATAATCATGTTTTATTCATGGTGGCTTGAGAAACATTTATTTGATCTAAAACATTATTCTCTTCTGCACTGGAAATTTCTGCAGCTGTGACCGAGCTATAATTTTTTCCACATGTGCTCTTACACTGTCAAACTGAACGCATGCACACACAAAAGCTCTCATGCAATCAAAACAAACACCGCTGCACTCACATAAAACAAGCATGATAAAAATTTAAATTCCACTCTGACTGCTCTGTGAGTGAAAAAAGTTGCACCAACACTTTGCAATCGAGACAGCTCAATATATAACAAATGCAGAAAATATGCCAAAAAGCATTTCTGCTGCATCCACATTTACATTCATCTAGTCAACCCACAAACACACACACACACACACACACACACAGACAGAACATCAACACCCACACACTCCCACACCACCAGAGCCACCTTCACATGCTCACACCAACACAGATCGGATGTCACAGACAAACCCTCAAATTATTAATTAATAAGACGAAAAACGCAGAGAAGCTTATTTTCACCTGATATTTCAGATGATTGCAGAAATAATCTATAATATTAGTAATCTACAAACACTGAAATGCCTTTAATTCTTTCAAAATGTATTTTGTGACGACAACCAAAAGCACTGATTTGAACAATGCTAATTATACATCAACCGGTAAACAGAACAATCTAATTATAGCATGCAACAATCAAAACATTCAACATAAAAGTGAATATGCAGTGATGGACAGTCCTTTATGCAAATGAGCAGTAAAGTGATGCAGCAACTACCAATGGGAGTAAAGACAGCGTAAGCTTGTTCATTATATGATGCAGTTAACATGCTAACAGAATATTCAGTATTTAGCAGAAAGAGAAATTCATTATTGTCCAAAATTGGTTGACATTATAGGGTAAATCTAAGTTGTCAACCAATTTTAAGCAATAGATCCCATTTGTGATCATATATGTGCAGCCCATTAATATCAAGAGGCCACATAGCAACTGGAAATGGAATAAATCACTGTCAGTGTGAATAAGGTTTTTTGAATTCATATGTAAAAAATATATATAATTCCTTGTACTGGAAAGCTCCGACTTCTCCCATTTGAGTGTTGTGGAGTCCTAAACGGCAGCAGGCTACCTCTTCATACTTCTGTTTTATATACAGTACAGTTACAAACCTGGTGCCCTTTATTTTTTCGTCAATATTTCACATGGGAAAATAGAGCAGAACTGATGTAGTGAAGAATTTATTATCATTCACATCACAGCTGCACATTGATCGTTTTGGTGTTACGAATGTTGCCATAGAAACAAGTCCAAGGACGTGACGTGAAGCTCAGAGTAGAATTTTTTTAATTTTTTTATTACGGTAATTCCGACATGACGAGTAACTATCAGTGATGAAGTCACTGTAACATACCAGATCCCGATCGGTCTTTATCATATTTGCATAATCATGTTTTATTCATGGTGGCTTGAGAAACTAATTATCATTTGATCTAAAACATTATTCTCTTGCACTGGACATTTCTGCAGCTGTGACACGAGCTATAATTTTTTTTCCACATGTGCTCTTACACTGTCAAACTGAACGCATGCACACACAAAAGCCTCTCATGCAATCAAAACAAACACCGCTGCACTCACATAAAAACAAGCATGATAAAAAAATTAAAATTCCACTCTGACTGCTCTGTGAGTGAAAAAAAGTTGCACCAACACTTTGCAATCGAGACAGCTCAATATATAACAAATGCAGAAAATATGCCAAAAAAGCATTTCTGCTGCATCCACATTTACATTCATCTAGTCAACCCATAAACACACACACACACACACAGACAGAACATCAACACCCACACACTCCCACACCACCAGAGCCACCTTCACATGCTCACACCAACACAGATCGGATGTCACAGACAAACCCTCAAATGATTAATTAATAAGACGAAAAAACGCAGCAGAGAAGCCATTTCACCTGATATTTCAGATGATTGCAGAAATAATCTATAATATTAGTAATCTACAAACACTGAAATGCCTTTAATTCTTTCAAAATGTATTTTGTGACGACAACCAAAAGCACTGATTTGAACAATGCTAATTATACATCAACCGGGTAAACAGAACAATCTAATTATAGCATGCAACAATCAAAACATTCAACATAAAAGTGAATATGCAGTGATGGACAGTAAAGCTGTAATAATGTCAACATCTACCTCCAGCAACACAACCCTACAAGCAAGAGATTGAAAGATGACCGTACCTCAAACTCAAACTTGGAGCTTCCGAAGGTGGTCCTCTGTTTTTGCCAGAAGTTGTCTGGTTTGATGATGAGGGCGATGTGGATGCAGCAAAACGATTCTGCAGGACCTTCAGCAGAGGCTTGATGGAATCCCATTTGAGCCACATATGTCCATAGGCATAGCCATGTTTGCACACATCCTCGCTGGACGGAAATGAAAATAGGAGAGAGAACAAAATATGAGCTTTAATATATTTAGCTTTGCATTACATAATCTATGGTGCATCCTTGCTAAGAAACAAAGCAACTTTGCACATAAATGCAACTGAAGGAACTAAAATGAATAATTATTTCTTATAAAAAAAAAATGAATAAGATACAACTGAGAGCAGAGGGAGGGATGCATGGCAGAACTTACCCATTAAGGCACAGCTGCAATATATCTATAAATGCACACAAAACATGCTTTCAGAGAGCTGAAGGTCTTCAGTATTCAATCAGTCAGAGTTCTACCTGTCTTAAAAGCTCTGTGACACAAGCTGACCTAGTTCACAGGTCAATTACAGAAATCCAAGCGCCCAACTACACAGCTGTCAGTCAAACAACTGCCTGTCCGATTTCACCTCAGAAGGTGTCTAATCGAGGAGCTGTTTTTTCGGTAATGAGCTGAAGACGAACACACAGCCTTGTGCACTGGACACCGTTTTCTCTCTCGCCTCGTCTTTCCTCCCTCTCTTGCTCACTGGTTCACTCTTTTTCCTGCACACTCTAAAGATGACTGCTCCTGCTCTCACTTTATCATGAAACATCTCTTCCCGTCTTTCTGTGTGTTTCTCTTTTTTGTCTCTAGCGGATTTTCTTTGTAACAGTAGATCACTCTCTCTCTCTTTCTCTGGTGTGACTGTGTGGGTGCAGGGGACAGAGTTTGTGAGTGAGGATGATGAAGAGGAGAAGAGCTGTTGGCAGTGGTTGAACTGCGGCAGGTTCTTGATCATGCCCATGCGGCCTTTCCCACCAACCACTCTTCCCATCGCGCCCCCTCTTGCATTTCTCTCATACCTAAATCTCTCGCTTTCTATTCCCCTCCCTCCTGTTAAAAGTATACAGCAACTAAATTCATTGCAGTATTACTGGCTGAGGAATATGTTTTGTTAAATACAGTCATGCTGCTCTAAGATATAAAATTCATTCTGAGAAGAGAAAGGGGTAAACCAGAAGCAAAAGGGGTGCTATATGAGTGCTTCCTTAACTTTATCATCTGCCTGCTAAAATCACATGATAGTGTCTTTAAAAAAAAACAGTTATGAAAAAGGACGCTTTCATCACATCATTTCACCATCCATTTTGTGGTGGAAATGACATTTTGAAAAATGTTCTAACAAAATAGCATATGTATATGCAAATTATATGTAATGTCCTATATGTAAATTTCTAAATGACATACAAATGTAAAAGCTTAATTTTCTGCACACATCACATGCTTAATCTCAAACATAACTATTATAACATTGGTGTGGATAGTATCTAAAACTATTACAATATTTTTTGTTCACTGAAATAAAGTTTGAAATAGTTTAAAAACTAGAGGAAAAACTAAAATGAGAAATTATGCATTTGCAAATAACTGAAATAAAATGAAAAAGTAGTAAAATAACTAGAACTAAACTCAAAATAAAGCTAAATAGAATTATAAAAAGCTAAAACTAATACAAGTCAAATCACTAAATGAATACTGAAAATATAAAAATAAAAGCTAACATCATATATTATTAAATACTACAATAGTGTATAAATAATAATTAAATAACACTGATCTACTGACACCAATGTCTGCTTGGTAATAAAGTACACTTAACTTTAATGTTCCCTATCTTTAACATATTTATTAGGCATACATTCTTAATTGTGGAGGAAATGATCATACAAATTGATATAAATCATTTTTCATACAATGAATATTTAAATATTTAGGTTACCTTGTTGAGAACGTCAAAGTTTTTAATGTAACTTTAATATGATTTGTATGCTTCCTGATTTAAAGCCTGACTCTGCATAAAGATTAAACAATAAAATGAATAAGATACAAGGTGCTGTGCCAGAGTTACCACCCTCATGCTCCAACTAATGGATGCTAAAGGCTCCATAAACAAACATGTTTATAAAGCACGACTGCTCGGCAGAGCCGTTTAGAGGAATTGAGCTGAAGTGCAGACTTGGCCTGCCTCATTCAATTTTTATAAGCACAACAAAAGATCACATATGAAGAGACACAGCATCCCTAGTTCACAGGTCAATTACAGATCAATGCGCCCAACTATGAGGTAAAGAAAACAACATGACAGTAAGCAGGACAGTTGGCACATCCACCGCACAATTTGCCAGATCCAATCCAGTTGCTGTTTTTTTTTTGGAATCAGTCTTAACGGATAGTGAAAGAAAAGCAGTCAACAATGCCCAGCAGGTGCATTCTGGAATGTTTTTTAAAATAAGTTCATATGTTCCTGGTGGGCAGAGCTCGTTCTAGCTGAGAAGCGAGTGAGTGTGTCAATACCTAGGAATGCCGGCGAGGTAGGCGATGAGTCTGCGGAGATCCTCGTGTCGTATTCGGTCATGGTTGTTTCGTGATGGGAATGTTAAAACTGGACCGCCACGCTTGTCCCTGCCTCCTGGAGAAATAACAATGCAGGAGTGATAAAGAGGGTCGACAGAAAGAGAATGACATTAAATCAGCTAATAAAAACTAAAATAGGCTTTACTTACATTTACGCATTTAGCAGACGCTTTAATCCACAGCGACTTACGCTTCGTGCTATACATTTGTATTGTCAGTATGTGTGTTCCCTGGGAATCGAACCCGTAACCTTTGCGCTGCTAACGTAATGCTCTAACCACTGAGCCACAGGAACACTATACTTATTGAAAATGCCTCTTATATCCCATAATCCACACATCAAATACTCTGTATTTTGGTGCACATTTACCTGTCACTTGGGCAATTTGGTATTTAATGTCTTTATCAGGCTATACTAGTCGATGGCATTCAAAACAGCATATGGCACAAACTAATCTAAAAGGTCAGGAAGTACATTCCATTCAATATGTTGTACACCGTCTTGTTTTTATGCCAAATTACTAATGCCTATAGTTTAAAAAAAGTACCATGAATGAAGAACACTGGATCTGTAAAAAGCAGCACATTGCTGGAATTCAGAGTCTGATTCAAAACCTGTTGTTGACAGTATCAGGCAGTCAGTCAGTATCGAAATAATATTTTTACTGTTAAATCAAGTCAATGTTTTTCAGTGCAGTCTCTTCAGAGAATACTGAATGACAGCATAGACCATTTTTCTGAGTAACTGTGAGATAATTCAAGACGAGACCTTGTTACATGATTTGATATCATAACTATAAATCTCTCTGAATGGCTCAGCTGCTGTTCTCTTTTCAAGTGGTTAGACACTTGAAATAAGTGTTTCTGAAATAACTTTTTAGTGTCTAGGAAAAATTTTCAGTTTATAAGCATGCTAAGGAAATTGGACTGAATAAATCTAAATTTAAGTTCAGAAATCTGTACATTTATGTACAATTTAGTTTTATCCAAACGAGTAAAGATCATTGGGCCAGGATGGTCAAGTAGTCACCCAACAACCAACTAGCTGACCTAGATTTGTTTTTCTAATATATTTTTTTTAATTTTATTCTGTGGAAAACAAGAGAAGATTTTTTTTAAATAGTTTTTGACCATATAATGAAAGTAAATGAGGTCCAAACTACATTGGACTTTCGATCCCATTGACGTTCATTGCATGGACAAAAATAAAATAAAAAATGTATGTTCCACCGAAGAAAAAAAATCATACATGTTTGGACCGACGTGAGGGTGAGTACATTTTCATTTTTTTTTTAAAGCTTTCCAACGTCACTTTTTAACAAAGGCAATACATTTAAAGACAATTTAATTTAGATTTTACATGAGCAATGTGAGGACTATAAAAGTTGTGCGCAGTAAAATAAATATAATTCTGCCCATCTGAGTGCTAAGCAACTGTGCTAACTTCTCATTTCTCAAAAATGAGGCTAATGTAAGCTTCTGTTGATGGATGAGCATTCTGGCTTCCCAGTAGATTACAACGACAGCAATGGAAAATATAAAAAGTGGACAAACCATTCACTCGTTCAATGCAAGTGTATGCTGGAATATGAGCATTTATTCCGGCATCACCCGGGTGCTGATAGCAAGCGCGCGCACAGGTGAGACCTGAACAGCACACATTGATATCTGTGTTTAAACTAATCTCATGTAAGCTTTGCCAGCTTAAGTAGTTAAGAGCCAGAGGATTCTCATTAGTCACAAATGCAAATATTACATAGTTCCATATTTGCGATGTAACGTATCTGAATGCTAAACTATTATTTATTATGTAAATGATAGGCTTTGTACTTTAGTCGCGTTCCAACGGTGACACAGAGGTGGGTGCGCTGATATTTGGTTCACTGTATTTTATTTTGATAAAGTACCAACTGTGCCGTCAAGTTAGCAATGCAGGAACTGATGTGTGTGTTGTGTGTGCGCGCGCTCCGGAGCGCGATCACTTCAACTGTTTCCTCATACCAGCACAAAAATAACTGAAACTCAGCATATATAGGCTATGTTACGTGTCGCGCTGTTTTTTTTCCATTGTTTATCTGTAAACTAAATCAAATATATTTCAAGAATTGATGCCTTGAATGTATATATGCACTGCTGATTTTATAACAATGTAATAGCCTAATATTTAGTATTTTCACATCTAGGTGGATTTTTTTTTTACATTTGGACTTGTCTGTTCAAAATAAATGAAAAGAAACAGACATTGGTAAATGCACTGTGAGTGTGAACTAACATGAACAAACTATGAACTGTATTTTTATTAACAAAGATTAATACATAAATGTAATAAATACATTGTTCATTCATGTTAATTAATAAATTAACGAATGTTAACAAATGATACCTTATTGTAAAGTGTTACCAATTCCTTATACAAATTGATGTATTTGGCACACAAAATGAGATGACAGACAGAGACACTCTTTCACCATTTAATTAGCTACATGGAAAAAAGTAACTCAATGACGCATTATTCTGCCAAACATCTTTTGTAAGTTATATGGATAAGAAACAAAATAATGGTAAGTTATAAGATGTTTTGGATAAACTATTTTATTCACAACATAATGTCTTAAAATAACTTATAGGGTTATGATAACCAAAAGAGTCCTGAGATGGATCAAGCTTTGATCTCTGTAAACCAAACTGTCACTTTAATGAAATATTTTTTTTTCCCAATAATAAAAATACTTTACAATTAGCTAGCTCCACACTGGAGAGCTGCTTTATAAATGAAAATCAAGTTGTAATTCTAACTGAAAGCGACACTGGTTTTTCATGTTTAATACAGTAAAGCTGTTTGAATTAAGGCTATTTGCATAAAGTACTATATAAATAAATATATATTGACATATTCATCCAAACACCGCTCTCAACAGCTTCAGATTCGTTCGGCTGGGTTTGAAGCACTGAAGCGCTGTCTTCTTCTCTTAAACTGCACCAAGAGGGCTGAACTACAGTTTTGAGCTACAGCGACACACTGGTCAAACCACAGTATTACAGGCTCTTACATTAGGTCATATGGGATCAAATTACTACTCGACAACAAAAATATTTGTACAAAAAATTGTATTGTCGATGTTGTCGATAATGTCGACTAATCAATGAACCATGACAAATGTTTGAACCGTGACCATACCGTGTTTGTATCTGCGTACTGTTCCACCACCAGTGTTGGGGAAAGTTACTTTTAAAAGTAATGCATTACAATATTGCATTACTCCCTAAAAAAGTAACTAATTACGTTACTTAGTTACTTTTTATGGAAAGTAATGCGTTATATTACTTTTGCGTTACTTTTTAAATATGAGCAGGGCTTGATTGTTTGTTGTTGTTTTAGTCACTTTACAGTTAGTGCTATCGTAAAAATACACTTACTTGTAGGTTTAAAATTCTACATGTCACATTTATATTTCCAACTACAAATATTTCAGCAAAATTGATATTTTTGTCAGTTATTGCGCTCCCCCCTTTTATTGCGCTCTTTATGTTTGGCATGCATTCGCGTGGTGGCGCTCGTTCTGAACTAAGTCTGTGAAGTTCAGCGGAGAATCGCAAAGAAAAAGCTCATGCACTTCTGACAGCAAAATGGAAATATTTCCATAGCTTTCTAACATGTACCGATGGAGAATATACCTGTGAAAAGTTATGCATTTAGGAAGAGAGCACATAGCTCAAAACAGTGGAACAGGCAGCCTTTCTTGTCAGAGCATCTGACGGCGAGCCGCTTTAAACTGAAACTGTAAACTACTATATTTTAAGAGTAGGGCTGTGCAATTAATCGCATGCGATTCTCATGCGCATCTCGTCAGTAAAGCCGGTTCCGTAATTGGCACTAAATCGCCATAACCTGTTTTCAGATGGAGCGGCAGTTAATACACAGTCGTAGTTTACTGACAAGCAACGCAGTATCGCGTTCATAATCGCAGATGAAATTGTCTAGCTTTTCAGTGAACTACGACTGTGTATTAACTGCCGCTCCATCTAAAAGCAGTTGATGGCGATTTAGTGCCAATTATAGAACCGGCTTTATTGACGAGATGCGCATGAGAATCGCAGGCGATTAAATGTTTAGCCCTATTTACGAGTTTTTCAAAGCCCTTCATATAAAGCTTGTCGCATGTTTAGAACAAAGTGTTTTGTGCATTTTCTCCGCAGCAGTTCAGTCTGTGTCATCCTTCCTATAGATATTTTTTTCGGATGCGATCGTATTAAACTCTATATTAATGGTATTGCTTCAAACCGTATCGCTTATAAAAAAAATATCGATACAGGCCTGCACAAATACATCACAAATTCAACTTACTTGATTCAATTACTTGAATCACCCAGGTCATAGTCATACACCAAAACCAAATTCATACAGGTTGTGTTACTAAGCCAAAAGGCCTCAACTACAGCACAATAAACTCACTGAGCAGCTGGGATATCCATGAGGATTTTCTCCAGCGAATGTGCAGAATCTCACTAATGGAGTGTGTTTGTAATAGGATAATCCATCTTATCCTCTGACGTTAAGGAATATAAATAAATAAAAAGCACATAACTGCAAGCTTATGCAGAAATCGCTGGGTGTTCACACGTGGGGCTCTGCAGGCTCAGTTACTCTGCTCGGTTCTTTATTTTTTAAGCACTCTCTTGCCTGTTGATTGTGCTTGTTATTGTATCATGGGACAAGTGTGTGACGGTTACTCATCCCTATGGAGAGGCAGCCTTTGTTTCTGAGTCATTTTAGTGATGGTCTGTTAGTCGTACAACTAAAAGAGTCAAACAGAAGCTCAGAGAGGAAGTGAGAAGGAGAGCTTTTTACAGTCTAAATCAAATTACGGCCGCTGTCCGGCCACAATGACACACCGACTAAAAATATTTTGGGAAGTTACAGTAATATTTAGTAAAAGCTATTTGGGGTCAAAAACATGTGGTCCTATGATTGTGATCAAGGGTTGTTATAATTGACAATGACAAACCTGGAAAAAATATATATATTTAACAACTAAAAACTTAATTAGAAATGTAGATTTTTTATACTTATTTTGAAAATAAGTATTTCAATTTAAGGGATAAAACTGCTTAAATTAAAATACATAAAATTACAAACTTTAATAAAATGATAAACTAAAAAAAAAAAAAAAAAAATGGAAGCCAATTAAAAATATTAATAAATATTACAATAAATAATTAATAATAGTTCTGGTCATTCCCTGATCCCATGGAAGCCTTTTTTAAACAAATAAAATAAAAGTTGTGACTTTATTTTCAATAATTACAGTTGTATACATCACAATGTGGCTAATTTTTATAATAATGTTTTAGTCTGAGATGGAATCTGGCTTCCATACTATCCTGTTGGAATATTCCTCTATACAGGTATTTTTCAAACTAAATCATTGCTTTTCTGTAATGGAAATACTGAAGATACACAATCTTGTTGACCATATGTAGAGTACTTCCTTATAAGAAAGTATGTTATGACCACTAGACATATAAAAGACAGTTATAACAATATAACTCAAATCTTCAACACACCTGACAAGAAGGCCACTTTTTCCTTTAGAATGGGCAAAACTTCCATTGCCTTCATCTCTTCATTCCTACGAAATCCTGAAAAACAAAACAATATGGAATTTAGAATCCATGCAAGCATATCATCACCAGTGCCTTGGTCTAGCATTTAGCATACTGTGCATGCTCGGTTTTCTTGAGCAAATTTGAGTTTGCATTTGGTCCATTTAAGGCCAATGAATATCAATTTCACATTTTCATTTTCAGACTCTTTTACATTTATTTAACTGAATGTAAAGACAGTCCAGAAACATTATAATTTGTTCTTCTGTTCTTGGCATGAGCAGATATCGCCTCGAGCGCTGGACCTCATTCAAGCGCTTTGCATGAGATCAGCAGCAACCTGGATGAAGCATCACTTCTGTTCATTTGTTTTTATGATTCACAGGTTTGAGTTGACTAGGTTTGGTGAGTCTGTGCCAAAGTTGAGTTAGTTATGCATAGCCAGCAGACTGACTTTGGTCTCTCAGAGAGCTTAGACTCACAATCGCAAAAACATAACCTTGCTTGGATTACATAATTTAACTTTTTGCCTGGATTAGCTGAAAGAAATCATGTAAATAACTTAAGAAATAATATGGTATTAGTTCATGATCTGCAAGTATCCACTTCAGAGCAGGAAAAATCCTGTAAGACTCGGTTATGGCACAATGCTCGCTAGTAAAGCATTACGGACATGGGTGGTTCAGTTGAGACATACTGTCTTTAATTCCACTCCTACTAGCACTCCATCCCAGGGCTGATAATTAAGCATGAAATATGGTTGAAGGAGCCAATCCCTCCTACACAGACACACACAGCTAAAAGATGGAGATGATGTAATTTATCCATTTTCCTGCAATGCTTCCATGTGGTGTCTCAGCGCCACTTGCTGTACAAATGAACACCTTTCTCTATGTCACTCTGCCTCTTTGCTCCCCTTCTCTTTTTTCCATGCATCCCGCTGGAAGGTTTGTTTTTCCACCAGTGCTACTGTGCACATCACAGTATGTGATCGAATGAAAACATGGAAGTTTCTGCAGATTATTTACAGCAATATCTCATCCAAAAATGTACAAGATAATTTTCCTCTGTGAATGACAGGAGTCATTTACAGCAGAATGTCCAAGCTTCTCACATCTAAGAAAAATGTTCTATGAATTTTTTTTAAACCTGGTACTAAAAGAAATTGATCAAATGACTGCAAAAGTATTAGAATACAAAGCATGAATTGTGTGGACCACTTTAATGATGCATTTATAGTGCCTAGTCCCAATCCACTTTCATTGCATGGAATAGAGCAGCTCAGACACTCTGCTAAACCTCTTCTTTTGAGCTCTGGGGGAGTCATACGTTATTACATACAGGATATAGATGAACATTAATTTTGTAATATAGTATATTACAAATAATATTTATATTATTCATGATATTCAATTATTTATAAAACGAACATTATGTAATTTGTTATTGATAAATTACATATATATAAGTTAACAAACGGTATTGAGTCATAGCATACAAAATAATAAAAATATAAATAAAATAAGGTAAATACAAAATATAATATTTAATTGTATTCATATTTAAAAAATTGCAATACATATTATATTTGTAATTATGTATTTAAAATACTCCAAGAATAAAACAACTGGAATTTACGTTACATTTACGTAATTACACTGGTGGGGACAGGACAAGGCAATTTTGAGCAGTGCTCGGGCATTAAAAGTTATGATAAACCAAACATAATGGTCAGTGTTATGGTTAAATGTGGAGGCTGGGAGAGTTACAGACAGTGCTGCTGGTCAGAAGGGCTGAGTTTCAGTACCTCAGTAACCGTAGTTTTCTCTAAACCCCGCTGAGCACCTGAGAAGACCAGGGTTTAGGTTCTCTTCCGTATCTCTGTATCGGTTTGCATGCATGAGTGTGTGAGGAAGAGAGCCCACAGCCACACTCTTCCCTCAGGGTCTGAGAGAGACAGGCCACAATACGGTAGACCAAATGAGGTTCTCACTTCTGCAGTTGGATGATGTAATGGTGTGTGTGTGTGTGTGTGTGTGTGTGTGTGTGTGTGTGTGTGTGTGTGTGTGTGTGTGTGTGTGTGTAAATGAGCTCCACTGCAGTCAAACAGGAGAGGGTGAAGCCCATTTAATAACGATTCACAATATGACTCCAATGACTAGGGCTGTCGCGATTCGTTGTGACTAGTCCACAGCCACACTCTTCCCCCTCAGGGTCTGAGAGACAGGACGCAATACGGTAGACCAAATGAGGTTCTCACTTCTGCAGCTGGATGATGTAATGTGTGTGTGTGTGTGTGTGTGTGTGTGTGTGTGTGTGTGTGTGTGTGTGTGTGAGCTCCACTGCAGTCGAACAGGAGAGGGTGAAGCCCATTTAATAACTGTTCACAATATGACTCCAATGACTAGGGCTGTCGCGATTCGTTGTGACTAGTCGATTTTTAAAAATCGTCGACTTCATTTTCTCGCGTCGACTAATCGGAAAAATACCGGAAGTGGCGCATTTCACAGACGAGAATCCATAAAACATATCATTAGACTGTTTTCCAAGGCTGCATGATATATTAAACCCATAAGTAAGCATACTTGTGAATTTACAAACGCAATGATTTAATTAAATAATTATATGCGAAGCAGTTCTAATACAGTATGCTCTTTTAAAATATGCAGTTCTAATACAGTATGCTCAGAAACTTCTCATTTACATGTGGAGAGTCTCAAACTCCATCTCTGCGTGTTGTTGTGAGTTTGGGTTTATTATAACGTTCATCTGGGAACGCAACGTTCACCATTTCATCAGATGTGTAAGGTAGATCATTTATAAATCCAAGCAAACACAGGAGAATACATCGCGATTTCAAAATAGTGTTGTTTACTTACATCTCTTTTTATTACCACCAAAAATTATTATAATTATAGGGACCCATGAAACCAGTTTTTTTCCAAATTCAGTTTTTCTAATTTTCATTTAATCTGTTTTAATGGTTAAGTTAAATTGTATTAATCAAAAAACCTGTCTAATTAATTGAGTTTTACAGTTTTATCTTTACTCAATTATGTTTTCCATTATTTTCTGGATTCCATTTTAATGTTCCATTAAATTGTCAATCAAAAGCATCTCCAATTAATTGATTTTATATTTTAAAAAAGTGTTTAAATTATATATATATATATATTAAATACTGCACATTGACATTTTTCACCTAAATCAATTCTGGTAAATACTATTTCTGCTAAATACTCCTTTAAAAAGTGTTGTTTGATTATAATTGTAGTATTAGACTAGAACACGTGGATATGTTGTCATTCTTACACTATAATACTGAACTTTGATTTCAGTGATTTGGACTGAGATAGAGTGAAATAAGCAAGTGTCCATGTTGCACTTTACTTTTGCTTTAAAATAGGATTTCATAGAAATTTGGATTTCATTTGAAAAAAATTGCATTTTTTGTGGAAAATTAATCGTTTAGATTAATCGAAAAATTTGTCGATAGATTAATCAAAATAAATTTAGTCGTTAGTGGCAGCCCTACCAATGACTGAAGCAACAGTCATCTGAACACAGATGCGCTTCACTTGTAGTCCATAGAAACAAACACAGACCAGACCCGACCGACAGACACAGAAACACACAGACACACACACACGAGCTAAATGAAAACATTTCATCATATATTCATATTATAACCCGCATTCTAAAATCCTAAATCTTTTGTACAAAAGAATAAATGGAAATTGTAATTTAATAGTAATAATAATAATACATTTTATTTATACAAATTCTAAAACTTTATACATACATGGCACCACGAGACGTTGCTCGCTCGCAGATCTCAGACTTCTTGAGGGGATGTAGATTGTTATAAATGAGAAAAAGTAGGATGGTGCTGAGCCTGTGGCTGTTCTATATTCAAGCATCAGTGTCTTAAACTTGATGCGAGCTGCAACTGGGAGCCAATGCAGGGAAATAAAGAGAGGTGTGACATGGGCCCTCACCAATGACAGAAGACAAAGAAATGACCTCCATCTCACATCTGAAGTGCCTCGTGCAGGAGATGACCATTCCCAACATTTTATCTCACCAAAATGAATCCCATTTCACAGCCGTGCCGCTGTCCTTCAAGCATTGCATGCAGGGTAACTGGATATTTTACTAACGTCTAAAATCCATAACTTCATAATCAAAATCACAGAAATACAACAAACCCCTTCAACAAATAGAAACATCACGCTTGGAAAAAAATCAGACAGCTATTCTTTTCCCAGAGCTGGAAGAGCTCTAAATGTAGTTGGGAACTCAGTCTGTGGAAAAAGAACTAAGGAATCTGGGGGGAAAATTACAAGCAATTTTTTAGAAAAGAAACTTCATAAGGACACTGTGGTACCAACAAATTCTTCTTTAGTGACAGAAAGTTGAATCATGGGTAGGGTTGGGTACCGAACTCGGTACTTTTAGGGGGACATACTGAATTGCGTCTCTATTACCGAGTACCGAGTCACATTAAATCATTTGGTACCGAATTTTGGTACCTGAGAACGCATTTGGGCACGCATAAGAGAGAGAGAGCATTTGGGCATGCATACAAGAGAGAGAGAGAGAGAGAGCATTTGGGCATGCATACAAGAGAGACCGACCGACCATCTGACAAGATATCACCTCTTTAACTCTTTAAAACACAACACACAGGGCAAACCAAAATTTTATGAATAGGGATGGGACAAGATCTCGTGGCACAAGATCTCACAAGATCCAACTGGTCTCGGTCTTAATTCAAATCGCGATATGAACTCGTGTATGCGAATATTAAAACTCAAAAAGACGGTTTAAATATAAATCCTGCATTTTCCGCTAGCCTCTGTATGTATGAATGGCAGAGACGTGATTTTGTTTACCACAAAAAATACTGAAGCACACGTGAACTCGCGGTGATTCTCAGCCTCTGCATCTCACTACATGACAACATGAACACATAAACTCACAGGCTGTGAGAGTCACTTTATAATAATTTTACCGTTTCATTTGAGAAAACTAGCATCATATCATACTGTATACATACACAGAAACTTCAAGGCAACCTGTCAAAATAAAAGTGGTGTTTAACATGTAACAGAAATATATTACTCTTGTATTACTTTTGTACAGTATATGTACATCTATATATTACATTTACTGTCAAATTTCAATAAAAATTAATTTATTAAATAATTATTACAACCACATTAACCACTTAATTGTAGAAAAAATACAATTATAATTAAAACTTTTTAAAGGAATATTCACAAAATGTTTCAACTATGTATTAATTTTATCAGCAAACCACTGTTTGTTTGCCAAAAGATAAAAGAGTTTAATTTTAATTTGATAAAAAATAAATAAATGTTTCATGCCTTCATTTGATTATCAGAAATAATACAACAAGAAAAAAAGGAAAAAAAACATTGTAGGGCCCTTTTGTTCAAAATGTTGAAATTGAGAGTTTTGGACTTATTTTTTCACTGAAATAAATGTTTTTGTTGTTACACAGAGTAAAATACCGAACAAATTTACCGTTGGGGACCGGTATCGAATTCCAATTACCGATACTGGTACCGTACCGGTTCAAATGTGAATAGTACCCAACCCCAATCATGGGTGAGTTTTAAGGTCACTCAAAACAAACGACTAAAAAGAAGGAAGAACGCACACAGCCATGGAATCAAGCACCATGGAATCAATCACAACCATGGAATCAAGCGCATCAGTAGGTTCCTCCAAGCATATCCTTTTTCTCTCTCACAGATGATTATTCTTTTCAGGACTTATCAGGTATCAAAAGGGAACAGACAACAAAACATGTCTGAAAACTGTTTCCAGGTAATAGATTCCTGATCTTCCCGATATTGAAGAAGTAACGACCCGAGATAACAACAGTAATGTCAGGCAATCTGTAACAGGCATCGCTTCACATATACCGGCAACAGTTTTCTCTACATTTAAACAGCAGAGCACCAGATTTTTGATAGATGGCAGCAGAGTTGCCACACAGATCAACACTTCAAGAAAGAAAGAAAGAAAGAAAGAAAGAAAGAAAGAAAGAAAGAAAGAAAGAAAGAAAGAAAGAAAGAAAGAAAGAAAGAAAGAAAGAAAGAAAGAAAGAAAGAAAGAAAGAAAGACAGAGTGAGCAAGCAAGCAACAAAAACACACTAGGGATGGGCACTTTTGGCAATTTCTTATTTCGATCATCGATGGTTTCAAAAATGATTAATCGAGTACTCGGTGGGGCGGGGTGTGTGGCGGTGCATGAACGTAATGGAGACAATGAAAATATCTGAAGACTGTTATGAAAATAAATGTTAAAAATAAAAATATGACATGAAAACATGTCTATGAAAACATGAACACATAATTAGATTTTTGATTATGATTATGATGCAGCAATGTTATTAAAAAAGAAGCATCTAAAAAAGAATAGCTGCGTCTGCCTGAGGTGATGCTGACTTTATACCAGTAAACTGAAACCCGTTCTATGACACTTCCTATGATATTAATCAGATAACTCAGATACACATTGAACTGTAAGAATTACAGAACCTCAGATACTTTGAACTTCTGAGATGGGCAACACACACACAGTGTATTAATATACAGACATCTGTTTCCACATACCACTGAGAGAAAAAGTGGGAACACGCCTCTCACATATGCATCGGTTCCTTTTCATCCCCTTCCTTCCCCTCACCCACCCTTCCCTTCACTCAGAATGGTCAATAGTAGAATATAATGTTCTACATTAATGCAAATGATATTCACAGTCATGTTTGGTTTCATTTGAATTGTCTCAGGGCATCTGGTACAATGGTCTCATTCTTATAAGAAGTGAATTAAAAGGTAATACAGATCCTAAGAGTTTAGAGATATGCACTTTTGCAATAACAAATCAGATTTTTTCCCCCACGTTCATCCTTTTCATGATCAATCACAATTTTCACAGCCGAGTACTCGAGAATTCGATCAATGTTGCACATCCCTAACACATATATGAGTATTTACATAGTATTTATTGTACTGCTTTTTACACTTTGCTGTCAGTTAAGATTCTTAAAGATAAGTACAGAATTTATTTGGCTACTTTGTAATAACAACAAAAAATTATTGCACACCAAATCAGCATATCAGAATAATTTATTAAAGACCATGTGACACTAAAGAAAAAAAAATACATTTAAAAAAATATTAAAACAGAAATATGGTTATGTTAAATTGTAGTAATTTTTCACAGTATTACAGTTTTGATTGTATTTTTGACCAAAAACATAAAATCGACCCCAAACAGTAAAGCATGAATTAATATACAATAATTATAAACTAATGATAATTATCTTCTACTGTCTATTATGACAATGAGAATGCGTTTCAAATATACCTGATTGCATGAACATGTCAAAAATAACAGCTTTATTTTATTTTACCCAAATAGCATCTTTATTTTAAAATACAATTTTTAATTTTAACTCTGGAATGAAATGTGGACATGTTTGTGAATGTTCTGTCAAGATTTATATATATTACACTATTAAAAATAAAGGCGCTTCACGATGCCATAGAAGAACCTTTTTGTCTAAATGGTTCCATTAAGAACCTTTAACATCTGAAGAACTTTTCTGTTTCACATTAGGGGTCGACCGATTATCGGCGCCGATATTAAGCATTTTACCGATTATCGATATCGGCCATTTTCAAAACAGATTTGCCGATTATTTTTTTTATTTTTTTTTATAATGCAAACAAACATACTATTTACAGGTGACATTATTTATTGGTGAATAAATAATACAGGTGAAATTATTTAATTTTTAAATGCACTATTTGGCTCGATGCAGCCTGTCTGAGCTCAACACTCTGTGAGAGTGAGGCGATCTCTCAATCTCTGAGAGCAATCTCCGCCCACCGCTCATCTGATATGTAGAGAGTCACGAGTCCGACCAATCAACGCGGAAAACTGAAGGCAGTCTCACACCGGCACATGCTAACTGGAGCTGCCTCAGTGATCACGCATCAGTTGTCTCTCAAAGGTAAGGCAGCAGACGTTGCTGAAGTTGCAATAAATCACAATCCACTATGATGTCCGCGATGCGGAAAATGCGGGCGGAATCGCGGAATGCAGTCATATAATGGAATTTACCGTATAACGCGGAATGTCGCGGAATGTGTTGAAGTTTGGATGAATTAATCAAAAGTAGGTCAGTACACTTAAATCGACTCGCGCTATGGACTAGTATCTATAAATATTAAGCCGCAAAAACACTATTTAAATATGAATCCTGCATGTTCTGCATCTCTGTTAATGAATGACACAGACGTGCGGTTTCATTTACTGAACACATACATACTGAAGCGTGTGATGCTCGCGGTGTTTTCAGCATCTGCCGTCTCACTAAATGAGGACATAAATACATGAACAACATCCCCAGAACTGCTCGGAGAGTCACTTGATGAGCATTTGACCGCTTCATTTGAGTAAAACGATCGTCATATCATATATACATAGGCTACAGAAACCTAAAAGGTCCTCATGGCAACCTGTCAAAATATAAGTTCGGTTTAGCCGAATATATTACTGTATACGTAATACAACTACAACAATTATTACAACTTTTGTTGAGAATAATAACACAAGCTATTTCTTCCATGTTTTAATTTTAATAGTAAACTCATTTGTTTGCCAAAAATAAAGTCTAACTCTCATTTGATTAAAAGATAAATTAAATTAATGTTTTATGCCTTCATTTGCACTGTACTGTAAATTAAAACCAACGGAAATGTTGTTGTTATTAACAGTTTTCAGAATTAAAGACATGTTTAAAAGCATTTAAAGAACGTTTTTGTCAGAGCTCTTGTTATTATTAATTTTGGCATTAATTTTCATTTTTACACCAGACACGTATATCGGTTCAAAATATCGGTTATCGGTCTACTTGATCTGTAATAATCGGTATCGGCCCTGAAAAACACATATCGGTCGACCCCTATTTCACATAAGGTTCTTTGTGGTGAAAGAAGGTTCTTCAGATTATAAAAAGCTAAGAAAGAGATAGTTATTTAAAGAACCTTTGACTGAATGTTTTTTTGTGGAATCAAAAATGATTCTTCTATGGCATCGCTTGAAAAACCCTTTGAAGTACCTTTATTTTTAAGAGTGTACTCATTGACAATACACACAAATGTGCTATTGTACATTCATAAATACAACTTAAATTATGAACAAATCCAAATCATACGAGGCTGCAGATTGCTCTCGAATTTCCCCTCCCTCATCACACTTACTCACTGTGGGTCAGACTGAAGCAAACAAGGGTCAAAGGTTCAACGAGTATATGCCTGTGTGTGCAGCAGCTGCTAATCGCATCACTCATTCTGCCGGCCACATTACTGAGCACATTAATAAATGCCTGTCCCACACCAGCCTCACACAACTAATGAGTCCACTCATTCGTTCATTTCCGACTGGTCCTGCTGAATGAACAGAAGACAAATGAAACCTGAACAATTCAGCTGTAATGGACTGAGCTGAGGTTAAATTGCCTGCTACAGATTTAATTCCTGTTTTGCTTCTATTCGTTGAGTAATAATACATTTGGGCCTCTTGCAGTGCATAACATCCATCACTGAAAAAATTTTAAGAATTAATACTGGATTAAATGGGATTTATTTTAAATCATTAAATAATTTTGCTTGATGCTAATCTTAGACCACAAACTATGAACTGTAGTCATGTTTAAAGTAGACGGATTTAGGCACCCGAGAACGTTTTACATTTCCACCCTGTAACCTCACAACAGTTCGGGTCAGATCAAATAACTTCAGCGCCACCGACCTGGCTTCTTATTGGGGTGTAGCTTGAGTCTTAATCTCAGCAATTAGCCTATTAACCTGAGATGCTCCAGAGGATTGAGACATCAAGAAGACAACCCATGTGACCTGACCCATCACCCCGTGAACAGCTGCAGAACCAGGTTAACACTTGAGCTGGTGAACATGTAACCTAGAGGCCACCGGTGGAGTACTAAGTATGTAAAGGGTTCAATAGGAAGAAGACCAACGGACACTAGGAGTGACCACTGTGGAGCTTAATGGCGCTTTTCCACTGCATGGTATGGCACGGTACGATTCAGTACGGTTCACTTTTGGGGGGTTTTCCACTGGGTACTGTACCTAGTACCCGGTACTTTTTTAGTACCACCTTGGCTGGGGTTCCAAGCGATCCGTACCGTTAGAAAACATGATGTAAACTCTACTGATCACTGATTGGCCGGAGAAAATCGTCATTACTGTGTCACTGAACTTGCGACACGAGACCCAACATAGACCCGCTAGATTTCATTCAGCACAGCCAGCGAAGGAGCGGACGCAGCTTTTGTTTGAACAAGCGCACCTTTTTTTGTATCAACCAAATACTCAATCAACCAATCAACTCTCGTTGATAGGCGACGCGGAATGAAAAAGTCTTGTGTATATACTTTTTGCCCTTTGTATATTTTTAGAGTATGTTTTCTGTTTATATTTTTACCTCTGTATCTGTGTTTTGCTTCAATTAAAAACAATCTGATCGAATAAGTGTACCTCCAGACTATATTAAAAATGTATCATTGTATGAGCACGTAATGAACCTCTTGAAAAAGACAAATGATTAATGCCACGATGATACAAACCAACACATAAATAAAAAAACAAGGCATACATTGTACATTTTGAAATATTATTCAAAAGTTTATTGATAATTCACAGAACATTCTATATGAATAGTTCACTATTCAAGTAACGTAGCACACCTGCACTATCATCCCTGCCCTCCTCCTCTACAGCCTGTGGCACTGCCACCACAATCTCTGCTGCTGGGGGTAAACCCCAAGCATTTTCATAGGCTCGTCCATTGCTGTTAAACACATCCAAATGAATGAATGAAAAGCACAATTCCATCGATATGCTCCTTTGTTGTGTTTGTTTGTGGCGTGTTTATGATGATGTTACCGCAGTAGAGGCGGCACAACTTTAACGACACGTGAATAATCCCACCCCCTCTAAAGAGGTACTAAACTGCAGTGGAAACCCAAAGCCGACCCAAACTGTGCCATGCCGAACTGAGTCGTACCATGCAGTTTGAAAAGCGCCATTAGTTTACTGTCCTAACTAGCTGGAACACAAAGTGTCAATCAAAAAAAATGTCCTAACCAGTTATGTCCATCAACAATGAAGCTGGGTTACAATGGGACAAAAAAAAATAATAATCAAATAACAAATAATAATATAAATAAATATAACAAAACACATGAAATAAAACGACAAAACCTGAAATACATAATAAAATGCAATAAAAACATTCTAAAAGTAAAAAAAAATGAACCCTTACTGATCATCAGAAGTAGAGGTATACGTGAGGAGATACTTTTATTACAGAGTACATGGGATTGGACAATATGTTTGGTTCAATTTCTGAATGAGAAAAACTGTAAATTTAAAAAACATATACCAGCTAAAGAATTGTCCACTTATAGGAGCACGACATGAACCTGATTTACATTTCACTACTGATTATATTCTGTATAATTGAGTATGTGACAAATAAAAGAACCTTGACATCATGCAGGTGGCTTTGTAGCTAATAATAAAAAAATAAAAAAAATAAAAGCCACAAAACTTTAGAAGTTATGCTTTTCATCTTATACTGTATGCATTTTAATGTACATGCATTTTGTGTGGAGCAGAGCTCAAGCTCTTCTCATTGGGCCAGTCATGTTGACACTGTTAACGTCATGAAGCATGTTACCAAACAGGGTAACATGAACTGCACAGGACTGAAGTGTACTTACACTTGACAAACTGAATGAAAAGGTCACTTCAGCTTGCTGCATTACAGTCAATGCTGTGCGTGAAGCATGAAGGGAGAGTCTGTTAGCGTGAACTGTATTTGATGCCTGTTTCTCCTATACTGTAATGCGATCAAGGGTGAGGAGCACTTCCAGCCTCTGTTCCCCGGGACACTGAAGCACAGCAGACTTGTAAAAGGGAAAATGGAACGTCGCAGTATGTGGAGTGCAGGACCAGCTCAAAGTTCACAACACTGAGACACACAATCACGCAGACTGAACAGAGTATAATGGAACTTGAGTACAAAAGTTATTTTAAAACATTTCACAATATTAGTGTTTTTACTGCATCAAATAAATACAGCCTTAAGCCCAAAGTATACTTCGTTTTTGTACCCTAACATTTACATTTATGCATTTAGCAGATGCTTCTATCCAAAGTGACTTACAGTACATTCAGGCTATACATTTTTTTGTCAGAATGTGTGTTCCTTGGGAATTGAACCCACAACCCTTGCGCTGCTAACACAATGCTCTAACCACTGAGACATAGGAACACTAACAAATTCACAATACACAAATGCCAGGCATACATACATATACAGTGGGGCAAAAAATTATTTAGTCAGCAACCAATTGTGCAAGTTCTCCCACTTAAAAAGATGAGAGAGGCCTGTAATTTTCTTCATAGGTATACCTCAACTATGAGAGACAAAATAAGAAAAACAAAATCCAGAAAATCACATTGTAGGATTTTTAAAGAATTTATTTGCAAATTATGGTGGAAAATAAGTATTTGGTCACCTACAAACAAGCAAGATTGCTGGCTCTCACAGACCTGTAACTTCTTCTTTAAGAGGCTCCTCTGTCCTCCACTCATTACCTGTATTAATGGCATCTGTTTGAACTCGTTATCAGTATAAAAGACATCTGTCCACAACCTCAAACAGTCACACTCAAACTCCACTATGGCCAAGACCAAAGAGCTGTCAAAGGACACCAGAAACAAAATTGTAGACCTGCACCAGGCTGGGAAGACTGAATCTGCAATAGGTAAGCAGCTTGGTGTGAAGAAATCAACTGTGGGAGCAATTATTAGAAAATGGAAGACATACAAGACCACTGATAATCTCCCTCGATCTGGGGCTCCACGCAAGATCTCACCCGTGGGGTCAAAATGATCACAAGAACTGTGAGCAAAAATCCCAGAACCACAGGGGACCTAGTGAATGACCTGCAGAGAGCTGGGACCAAAGTAACAAAGGCTACCATCAGTAACACACTGCGCCGCCAGGGACTCAAATCCTGCAGTGCCAGACGTGTCCCCTGCTTAAGCCAGTACATGTCCAGGCCCGTCTGAAGTTTGCTAGAGAGCATTTGGATGATCCAGAAGAGGATTGGGAGAATGTCATATGGTCAGATGAAACCAAAATAGAACTTTTGGTAAAAACTCAACTTGTCGTGTTTGGAGGAGAAAGAATGCTGAGTTGCTTCCAAAGAACACCATACCTACTGTGAAGCATGGGGTGGAAACATCATGCTTTGGGGCTGTTTTTCTGCAAAGGGACCAGGATGACTGATCTGTGTAAAGGAAAGAATGAATGGGGCCATGTATCGTGAGATTTTGAGTGAAAACCTCCTTCCATCAGCAAGGGCATTGAAGATGAAACGTGGCTGGGTCTTTCAGCATGACAATGATCCCAAACACACCGCCCGAACGAAGGAGTGGCTTCGTAAGAAGTATTTCAAGGTCCTGGAGTGGCCTAGCCAGTCTCCAGATCTCAACCCCATAGAAAATCTTTGGAGGGAGTTGAAAGTCCCAAAACATCACTGCTCTAGAGGAGATCTGCATGGAGGAATGGGCCAAAATACCAGCAACAGTGTGTGAAAACCTTGTGAAGACTTACAGAAAACGTTTGACCTCTGTCATTGCCAACAAAGGGTATATAACAAAGTATTGAGATGAAATTTTGTTATTGACCAAATACTTATTTTCCACCATAATTTGCAAATAAATTCTTTAAAAATCCTACAATGTGATTTTCTGGATTTTTGTTTCTTATTTTGTCTCTCATAGTTGAGGTATACCTATGATGAAAATTACAGGCCTCTCTCATCTTTTTAAGCGGGAGAACTTGCACAATTGGTGGCTGACTAAATA
Organism: Gymnocypris eckloni scoliostomus; assembly: GCA_027564155.1. Taxonomy (NCBI): domain Eukaryota; kingdom Metazoa; phylum Chordata; class Actinopteri; order Cypriniformes; family Cyprinidae; genus Gymnocypris; species Gymnocypris eckloni. The sequence continues at coordinate 22,706,647 of CM050427.1, read as the reverse complement.
CTTTTTTGCCCCACTATATATATATATATATATATATTAGGGGTGTGACGAGACACTTATCCCATGAGATGAGACACGAGACCGAGTTCATGAGAACGAGACAGGATTTTGTAACTTTTTTGGGGAAATCCTCAATGACTAAATATATTGGGGAAAAATAGTATTTTATTCAGCTGAAAAACACAAAATGCAAAAAAAAAAAAATGCATTTTGAAATGAACTTGTACTTTATGAAATTAAACTTCTATTTTAATGAATTATATGCAGCAATAACAACATGTAAACTAGAGCTGCACGATTCTGGATAAATTGAGAATCACATTGTTTTTATGTAAACTGGAGATCACGATTCACGATTCACAATTTATTCAGCCTTCTCGCTTATTCGGCTGAACACCAAAAGAGCTTTTTTTTGTTTGTTGCCATTTTCGGTTGGAGAACATTCGTGCATCCCTAGTACTTATTGTTATTTAAATGTCTGTAACAAAGAAATAATGATGTGTGGTTGAAAAGACTGTTTGTGTTGCTCTTTCTGTTTCACATCGTAAGCGTCAGTGGAGCATTAGCAGCGCGTTTTGTCTCCGCCCATATCAATGAATGACAGCGTTCACACATGGGCAGCTACAAAACATGCTCGACACTCGCAATGTGAAACAGTCGCAATAGACATAGCTGAATCATTGTCATTCAGGAAAAAGATCGCGTGGGTGTTTAAATCAAGATCGCAATTTTTAAATGATTAATGGTGCAGCTCTAATGTAAACACTGCTAAATGACCAGTCGGAACTCGTTCGACGTATTACAATAGTGATGTATTAGAGGAAACCCCAGTACTGCAGCACAGCAATACTGTATGTCTTCCTCAGACGTAATATTTGATCTGTGCATCAGCATCGGGTGGGAATAACATTATAATGTTGTTCGCGGTAGAGAAAGCTATGCACAGGGAAAGCAATCGTGAAGATATTGAATTAAACAAACAGCTTTTGTTTCATTTGCCAGTTTTTCAGAATATATACCGGCCCAGAAAATCATCATATATACTTTCCATTCTGTAAATCTGTTTTTGTGAATGAAATTGACAATGAATGCCTCTCTCTAGCCATTATGTTGGCCTTGTCTACAGCCACTAGCAGCACCTGCTGGTGAGGTTGACTAACAGCAGATGGGGATCACGAATCTGTGATCTACTGCTTTTCCTGCAGTTCCTGGATGTGCAGTGTTGAATTTTCTGTTGAATTTTAATCACTGAATTTGTGGAGGCGAATTTGTAAAGTGAAATAAAATGGACCGACAATTACCTGTTGAATATTATAGGTCGCATTTTTAAACAGACCAAATGTTTTGGAAGTGAAATCTGAAAGGTAAATATGGATTATTGAATTTATTATAATGAAAATGTATGTGAAATATTTTTAAATATACAACTATGTTGAATTTCAGCCAATAAAAATACAAGCTCTAAAAACACAATGCATTAAAATGTAAGCTAGTTTTAATGCAATGTATATATATTTTTTAAATTAGTGCAATTCAACAAGCTTTTTATTTCAAATATTTTACTCATTATTTTACTTCCATAACACTTCACTGATCCAGATAGATGTGCTTGATTAGCATTGATCACATCCACAAATGTGGCCAGGAACAGGACTATGAACCAACAGACTAGTTGGTTGCTGGGCGAATAGTTGAAAAAGAGATGACAGCTTCTCTCCCTCCATAATGAGGCTAAAACAATGAAAGGGGATATTTAGATGAGAGCGAGAGAATAATTAGGATAAAAATAAAGAGTCCAGCGGTTATAATCACTGCGGGACTACAGACAATTACACAATACAAACACATCAGGAGAGCAACCTCAATGTGGAGGAGTAAATATGACATTATTCTTCATCAATCAGTCATTTGTCCCTAAATTGTCTCTATATAGTTTATATAATTACAACAGAAGACAAATCTTCTTTTAAATATTCTGGTGCAAAGCAGAAGTGTGAAAATATCTCTATATTCCTCTAGATTTTTTTAGCATGTAAAATCATTTTAGCGCCACAAATATTGCCAACAAAATATGATACTATTATACAATCAATACCTTGATACAAACAGACAGTAATAATAACATTAAACGTGAAATCTGTCATGGATAGATAAAGCCCATCTTTAAATCAAGCAGGGTCACAGAATTAACACTTCTAACTAAACAACTTTTTTCATTTTTTTGTTTTACAATATATTAAAATATATAAACACATTTAGTAAAAATACTATTTATTATTCAATTAGTATTAAAAATCAATACTTTCATAAATATTAATAATAAATGCAAATATATTTAAGATATTACTATATGCAATAATTTTCCAAATAAATAAAAAAAACATTCCAGAACATAAATATAACAACTAAAGTTAGCTACGATGGACACAAAAATATTAATTTTGACATTATGAATTTAAAATATTTAAACTGTTAAATCTTGAATTATCTAAATATTAAATAAACTGAAATAATTTAAATTAAATTAAAATGTAAAAAAATATATATATATATATATATATATATATATATATATATATATATATATATATATATATATATATATATATATATATATATATTTATTGTCTACAATATATATTGTATATATTGTTATATATATATATATTTATATATATAAAATATATATACAGTATATATTAAAATATATATATATATAATTATATATTTAAAAAATATATAAAAAATATATATATTGTCTACAATATATATTGTATATATTGTTATATATAAAATATATATATATAGTATATAAATATACACACACACACACACACTGCAATTTACAAAAACTGAGGGAGGGCTAGGGATGCAGCGATTAACCAGATTTACTATTAACCGCGCTTTAAAACGTCACGGTTAATTAATCGTAAAAGCTCCGCTAAACCGAGTGTTTCTGTTGCAGCTTGCGCAAAACAAAACAAAAAGTTACACTAGCGGCGCACTAGCTTAAAATGCCGTGTTTATCAGAGAAGCGGAGGCTACTACACACACTAGATTAACTGTGACAGATGAACCTTTATTCAGCGATCCTTTATTTCCACCAGAGAATGACTGAAGTTGATAGTGTGGGACCATTTTGGGTACACCAAGAATAACCAGGGCGTCATTTAAATATTGGCGTTTAAATTGCTGTTAAAGAGCAACGTATACGTTACATAAGGGATAATGCACGGCTGTCCAACCTGTTCTCGTTGTGAAATAAAGGATTTTAAAGCACGACGTGAAGGCAAGGACCACCTGACGCAAAGTTCGTTAGCTCTAGCATTCTGCCCGCAAGAGAGAGAGAGAGAGAGAGAGAGAGAGAGAGAGAGAGCGTGCACGCGAGAGCGAGACAGAGAGCGCTCGAGAGAGAGAGAGACGTGACAGTTGCATGTGTGAATTAGTCTACCTGCATCTGCGCGTCACTACAAACAATAAAGATTTGAGTTGAGTCATTTAAACAGTAATTGTACCCCCTCTTTGCTGATTAATATAATGTAGCGATCCAGTTTCGAAGCTATTTTATTAATGAAAGTCTGGGCAGCGTTGACAACAAGTTTCTGTCCTCCTAAATCGATCTCGATCTCACAAACCAAAATAATAGACATGATTTTCTCAGGTCATATGTAAAATCAGATGAATAAAGATTATTAAAATGAATAAGTATGGATGACAGTTGATTACAATAATAGTTTAGTTTATTCCCCTCATTAGTAACAGTGTCCTCTGTGGGATAAATCAAGTTAATATTAGTCTTATATTAATAATACTTAACATTGTGATTTGTCATTCATGTTATAGTATTATTCATATGTTTAAAAAACTTTCACCATCTTTCCAAGTTCTGTACCTCAGGTCTAAAAGAAATGTAGAAAGATTATACAAAATTAAAACACCATAAACATTTGTGATCTATTTCCATTTTATATTTTCAAAAGGGAAATACTGACATACATGTTTACAGAGCAGAGGTCACCTTTTTTAATTCCAATAGAAGAGATGGATTTTTTTATTATTATTATTATTATTTTGTGCAGCATTATTGCTTACTGTGTTATTTCTGTTTCAAAAGGTAGCAAATAAATAGCACTTTAATATCTAAAGAGTTTATGTGATTTTATGTTGTGAAATTAATAAATGCATAATAATCGTAATGACCGTGAAACCGTGATTATTCCTCAGACTATAAGCATACCAACAAAATCTATAATCATTGCATCTCTAGGGAGGGCCTTTGGTGAGCACACACAAACATGAATTGTGACAGTTTAAAGTCTGTCTTGCATGCCCTTAGTTGCACATTCTCCACATTTGCGCTGGCTAGCAAACATTGCATAACGTTTTTTATCAAAGTGTTTCACAGTTTTTTCCCCATATACCCTGCAAAACAAGTCACAACCAATCTACAACTCAACAAAAACAGCTAGTCATTCTGCTAGGCTAATAACATGATCAGTTTCAACCAAGTCACACCCCTTATTTCACCAATGAAGGGTGTTATCCACAGATAGTGGGTTGGTATCAGATTTCCCCATGAGTGTCAAAGCTTTACCTGGCAGCTGAAACAGCGTGTTGCCCGTCTGTGCGCACTGCCACCTGTGGTTGTCTAAAAGTGACGCCACATTCCCGTTCCACCAGCTGGACAGTGAATCCGTATCCTCAACAACACCGCAGTGCAGGTACATAACTACAACTTCTGCCACTTCCAACTCTAAAAACTCACTGGGATTCCTGAGCTACCTTATGTAAGCCCCTGCTAACAGTTGTCTCTCCAGGATTTAGAGAATAGGCTTTGTCCAGGACTGCTGCTAATCTGAATACTCAAAGTGAGTTTGAAGGGGTGGACCGTCACATCCCAACAAGATCATTAAGCATTTTTCAAACACAGCAGGCTTTCCTACAGACTAAAAACACAAAAATCAATAAGCACTCAAGTTACTCCAATGGATAAGTATTTGAAGTATCGCTTTCAAATAAACAAACTAGGCTACACATGGTTTAGAATAAAAAACACGAAGAGGTAAACAAGTAAGGTAAAAAAAATCGAAGTTTATCGTGAAACGAATGAAGAAATCACAGAATCAGTTGATGGAGCAGAAACGACTGCCCGCAATGAAGGATTACACAGAAGCTGCTTAGAAAGTGATTAGCTCGAGTCTCGCCTCAGGCCTACTCCCTCAAGCCTGTCCACAACAGACAACAGAAGGCCATTAGAAATGAAGAGACCCACACTACTGGACAGTGAAAACTGCCTTCATGTGTGACCTTCGACTTATTAAACTTAAAGTATAACAACCCATTAGTTGTACAAACAAAAAGTTACAGGATTCAGGCTTAAAACAGCAACACAGCTAGAAATGCACCAATATTCTAGCCAATAACGATAAGACTGATATGGACAATAACCACGAAATATTAATATTCTATATTAAAATATGGTTCAAATTAGGGGTCGACCGATATGTGTTTTTCAGGGCCGATACCGATACTGATTATTACAGATCAAGTAGACCGATAACCGATATTTTGAACCGATATACGTGTCTGGTGTAAAAATGAAAATGAATGCCAAAATTAATAATAACAAGAGCTCTGACAAAAAAACGTTCTTTAAATGCTTTTAAACATGTCTTTAATTCTGAAAACTGTTAATAACAACATTAAATAAACAGTAATATTAATAATATTAATAATAACATAAGTACAGAGATCACCCAGAAGCATTCTGTGAACATTCTGTAAAACTTAAAGTAAACGTATTTAGTGTATTGTGTGATTATTCTCAACAAAAGTTGTAATAATTGTTGTAGTTGTATTACGTATACAGTAATATATTCGGCTAAACCGAACTTATATTTTGACAGGTTGCCATGAGGACCTTTTAAGTTTCTGTAGCCTATATATGATATGACGATCGTTTTACTCAAATGAAACGGTCAAATGCACATGAAGTGACTCTGCGAGCAGTTCTGGGGATGTTGTTCGTGTATTTATGTCCTCATTTAGTGAGACGGCAGACGCTGAAGTCACCGCGAGCATCAGACGCGCTTCAGTATGTGTGTGTGCAGTAAATGAAACCGCACGTCTGTGTCATTCATTAACAGAGATGCAGAACATGCAGGATTCATATTTAAATAGTGTTTTTGCAGCTTAATATTTATAGATACTAGTCCATAGCGCGAGTCAATTTAAGTGTACTGACCTACTTTTGATTAATTCATCCAAACTTCGACACATTCCGCGCTATACGGTAAATTCCATTATATGACTGCATTCCGCGATTCCGCCCGCATTTTCCGCATCGCGGACATCATAGGTTATATTGAGGTGTTTTGCAACTTCAGCAACGTCTGCTGCTGCCTTACCTTTGAGAGACAACTGATGCGTGATCACTGAGGCAGCTCCAGTTAGCATGTGCTTTCGGTGTGAGACTGCCTTCAGTTTTCCGCGTTGATTGGTCGGACTCGTGACTCTCTACATATCAGATGAGCGGTGGGCGGAGATTGCTCTCAGAGATTGAGAGATCGCCTCACTCTCACAGAGTGTTGAGCTCAGACAGGCTGCATCGAGCCAAATAGTGCATTTAAAAATTAAATAATTTCACCTGTATTATTTATTCACCAATAAATAATGTCACCTGTAAATAGTATGTTTGTTTGCCTAAAAAATAAAATTATCGGAAAATCTGTTTTTAAAATGGCCGATATCGATAATCGTAAAAATGCTTAATATCGGCGCCGATAATCGGCCAGGCCGATAATCGGTCGACCCCTAGTTCAAATATTTGATAATATTTATATTAAAAATGTTGTCTTAAATTAAAACAAAAGTATGCTTTAAGTGGTACAAGTGAATTTAGGCATCACAATATACTGTTAAAAAGGCACGATGAATGAGTTATTGTGTTGATGCTGCATTGTAAAGGGTGTTGTCTAGCTCTGAAATTAAATCGAGGAAGTAGAGAAAGCGATTCTGCGAATTCAAGAACAGCCTGTTCCTCTTTCAATATAAATGCAGGAAAAAAAACACGACATACACACACTTGACCAAATATGCTAAACAAAATACTCTCAATGAGTCTACTACAAAAAGAGTCCAAATTCTTTAAAGCCATTTAAAGAAAGAAAGAAAATACGTGTTTGCATGGCATTTTATAGGACTTGTGATAGGAAGCTCATTGAGCCCCGCTGCTGAGCATAATAATGCACCTAAACAGAATCATCCAGTATGAAGAAACAAAAACAGAGGAACAATATATGACTTGTATTACATGCATGTTTCTTCTTGTTAAACAAACATATCAGGTTTTCCATGTCTGTTTCTATTTAATTAAAACACCAACAGGCTCTTGGAACACAATTAAATCTTCCAGACTGGAACTTAAAGAGCTGAGATGAGTTTAGTCGGACCTCCAGAGGGTGTGTGTCAGGAGTACCGTGACTCACTGTGCCCTGGTCACTGCTTTAGAACATGCTTCATCCTGACATTTAGCCGTGAATTTGAGAGCACACAGCTAGCTTTAAAAGACAAAGTCCTCTTCTGCTTCACGAGATGGTCTGGAGTCGTTCAGAGCTCGCATACGTGCTGGACGTTAAAAGTAAATTAAGAGGTCAAACATCACCTATAGTGTGTGGCTGTGTTTTATCTCTGTGAAATCACTCATCCAGACCCAACACCAGCTGAAAGTTTCAGAGTCACAACAACATGAGCTGCTTATATCTGCCAAATGAATCATGTTTGCACAGTGACCTATATCTCTGGCCTGCCTGAGAGAAAAGATTCACTTGGATGAAAAAAGATGAGGAATAAGGTAGGTAACTTTTTTCACGGTTCGGTTTGTGTCACAGCTTCAGCACGGTTCGATATGTTTAGGAAAAAGCTATAATGTCAAATAAAAATAAAGAAAATAAGAATAATCTAACTAAAAGAAACAGCATAAATAAATACAATAAAGTAAAGATACAAATAAAATAATTTTTAAAGGTTTTTTTTAGGTAGGTCTAGCATTAGTTTTTAGGTACAGGAAATGATTAAAGTAATCAAATGTAAAACAGCACTGCATTTTTTATTATAAATTAAATATTAATATTTATTAAAGTTACAAAAGCGATTCAATCAAGAGCATTGGGTGATTTCTTTGTTGTTGCAGTTTGATTAATATTAAGAAAGTGCGGTCACTTTAAGAGAATACACTGATCCAATGCACTGTACGTTCAGCCGGCTATGTCTGCTACCAACCAAGACTGGCATTTTGACAATCTTTGTGTGAATTTGTCATTCAAACACAATACTTCAGAGATAACTTAATATTTGAGCGCGTTCTGAGGCGCGGGTTTGTGCGCTTCTGATGAGCGCACACACAAATCTTCTCACTGCGTGCGCGAGCCAAACCGTGTGTGGAGATTGTGATTTCTTTCCTTGAACCGTTCCACCCCTAGAATAAGGGAATCCACTTGGGGAAGGAATGTTTGTAAAAGCACAAATCGGACAGGATTTGTTTTCGAAACAATTAAGAGATATTTAGGGAAAGTGAAGTGAAAGCAAAAGTGACAGCCAAGTATGGTGACCCTCGGAATTTGTGCTCTGCATTTAACCCATCCAAGGTGCACACACACACACACACAGCAGTGAACACACACCCGGGGCATTGGGCAGCCATTTATGCTGTGGCGCTCGGGGAGCAGTTGTGGGTTCAGTGCCTTGCTCAAGGGCACCTCAGTCGTGGTATTGAAGGTGGAGAGAGCGCTGGACATTCACTCCCCCCACCTACAATTCCTGCCAGCCCGAGACTCGAACTCACAACCTTTCGATCATGAGTCCGACTCTCTACCATTAGGCCACGACTTTCCTAGGCCTTTTAGTATTAAATTAAAACAGTTAGTCTTCAAGAAAGGTCCAAATAAAACAAAAGTGCTGCGTTTACATTCGATAAAATGCTGCAAAACCACAAGCAAAGAGATAATGTACTAAGAAATGGGACGTATTTGTTGGGACATGTCACCTTTCCTTGTAAAACCGCATCTGTAAACACATATCACCTCGAAAAACAACTTCAGCTGTATTCTCTTCCTGCGTTTAACCCTAGTGATTAAAATCACAGACTCCATATGCTCGCATGCTGTATTAAGGGCCATCCTGACCACACACACTCCAATCACTTTTGTTGCCATAGCGACAGGCCTGTAATCTACATTCCTGGGATATTTCAGTAAAAGGAAGTGTGAGAATTCTTCAGATTTTCTGTGATGAATCACTTGCTCAAGGAAGGCATTCATCCATTCACTGGGCCTACAAAATACCCTCAAGCTTAAGTTAAAGGTTACGAAATCTATTGTAACCTTATTTTTAGGCTGAAATAACAGTAACCCCATCATAAAGTAACATGGGACCTCTTATAAAGTAAAAATGCAATTTTGAATAATTGTATTAATTTATAATTTAAAAATATATATATTTTTTTTTATAATTTATTCCTGCAATGGCAAAGCTAAATTGTAAAAGTTGTTACTCCAGTCTTCAGTCACATGATCTTTCATAAATCAATCTAATATGCTGATTTGCTGCTCAAGAAACATACCTTATCATCAATGCTGAAAATAGCTGTGCTGCTTATTATTTTTGGTGGAAACTGGTACATCTTTTAGGAGTCTTTGAATAGTTGAATTGTACACTGTAATAACTTGCTGGTTTATAACGGCCACTTTTCAAGTCCCATCCTACATTTTGTTTAAATGTAATATTGTTTTACTCAAATACATAAGATAATGAAAGAAAAATGGGATGTGATTCTTGCAAAACTATGAAAACACCTTGTTTCAAAAGACAATTAAGGTTAAAATGAAATTGAATGGCACTGTAGAATGGACAGGAAGAGCAAGAAAGAAGCATCAGCCAGTGCTTAAACATGAATATGGACGCGTAGATCTGATGACAGTGAGTTGACAGTGATGAATGCAGTTGTCACTGCTGCCCGTCACATTCATGACACTGACAGACCTTCAGGCCTCGTAAACTACCTGCAATCCTTCACACTCACTCAAATGTGTCTGTTCTTTCTCACTTCAGTGCTCTGTTTACTGCGTGCTTGTCATACCTGCTTTTAAATGATGAGCACTTCCCCACACGTCTCGTATATCTTGCTTTTCTCAAATTCCCTCATTTGATATGTTTGTTGTTGTTCCCGCATTTTCACATGCTAAATGTCCTCCTTTAATCACAAACGACTTCTAACTAAATAGAAATTGTAATTTATCCACCATTCATTAGTCATTCACCAAACTTAAAAAAAATATTAAAGGGATAGGTCACCAAAAAAAAGGAAATAATGTCATTAAGTTCTCAACCTTGTGTCATTCCAAGCCCCTAAGACCTTTGTTCATCTTCCAAACACAAATTAGGATATTTTTGATGAAATCTGAGAGCTTTCTGACCCTCCATAGGCAGCAACACATCTGACACATTCAAGGCAGTCCAATGGACTAACCAACTACCATGTTCATGGCTCAGAAAGGTAGTAAAGGAAGGACATTGTTAAAAAAAGTCCATGTGACATCAGTGGTTCAACCGTAATTTTATGAATCTATGAGAATACTTTACTTAAAAGAAGACAAAAATATTCATTTAATTCAGCAATTTCTTCTCTTTCGTGTCAGTCTTTGGCATGCGCTTACAAGATAATTATTGAATGTTATTTTTGTTTTCTTTGTGCACAAAAAGTATTCTCATAGATTCATAACATTGAATCGGTTGAACCACTGATGTCACATGAACTATTTTAACGATGTCCTTACTACCTTTCTGAGCCATAAACATGGTAGTTGTGTTGGTGTTTATGCAGAAAGCTCTCGGATTTCAATCAAAATATATTAATTTGTGAACTTACAGGTTTGGAGCGACATGAGGTTGAGTAATTAATGACAGAATATTCATTTTTGGGTGAACTATCCTTTTAAGATTTTGATGGGAAAAAAACATTTTGTCCATTTCTTTCTGCAACTTCAGAAAAATGTCTACTTTTAAAAGGAAGATGATCTGGATTAGAAGTCAAGAAAAGAGGAGAAAATTACGTTTTAAAACACCCCCGCAAACACAGACAGAGATGTGACTTAGGATTTGGGAATTCCAATCAGTCCACTGGAAAAATTCATTGGATAATGTTCATTAAATTGAGTCACCAGATCACTAAACATCTACATTGCCTTTTTCACACTGCGAGAACAGCATAAAATAAAGAAATTTAACTGACAGATAAAATTAGAGCACAAATGAGTATTTGTTGGGCAACCTCGGCTTGAGACATGCAAGTGCAAAGATGTGCACGTTAATATATGAGCATTTCAGAGGGTAAACAGCTTTACATTTCATATCTATCTTTTTTCCATGTGCATTCACCCAGCCAGAGAGCATTTGATGTTGTTCTCTCATCTGGCTGCTCCCTGCCAGCTTTTCTGAGGTCAGGCCCCCTAATAACAGGGTAGAGAAAACCAGAAGCGCACGCGAACACACCGAAGATCTTCTGAAAGAGAGCGACTGAAAAAGCACAAAAACAGATTGGTAATATACAGTCATAATTCAAAACAAATGTTTCTAGTAATGACCCTCTGCATGTGAGTGGGGGGAAATAATATTAGACATCTCTTCCTCAACATCTTATGAGAGCCAGCAGACGTCCCTGGCTGACTGACAGGTATCTGGAGGTTATGTAATGGATGACTATACTGGATCTTTAAAGTCTTTGTGAAATCAAAATGGACTATTTTGTTAGCGCACATTGCTATTTCTGTGGTGAACAATTCATCCATACAAGTCAATCCACAAAATAAATGTGTTTGCCTTCATAAACTTTAATCCAAATCTGAAAATGCTCCTCCCCTCTAAGATGATGGGCCTTCTCTGATGACATCAGTTTGACGGCTTGGGCATGAGCGCGACATTCTTAACCACACCCCTCCAACTCTCAGTGTTCATTTCCGAATGAAACGGCTACTTTACTACATCCAATTAATTTGCAATAGAAAAAAACAAGCCATGCCCTCTATTTTCCTAATCCAATATTCTGTTTCTGTCGGAAGTACGTCACAATAATGAAGTAAAAACAGTCACAAATTTCCAGTTCGCACGGACTTTAAAGTGATAGTTCACCCAAAAACTACAAGTCTGTCAAGATTTACTCACCCTCAAGTTGAGAGTAGCCACTGACTTCCATAGTATTTTTTCCATACTGTGGAAGTCAATGGCTACCATCAACAGCTTGGTTACCAATGTTCTCCAAAATATCAACTTCTGCATTCAAACAGAAGAAAGAAACAAGTGCAGGGTGAGCAAGTGATGACAGAATTTTCATTTTTGGGTGAACTATTAATTTAAGATGGATTTGAAAGATCATACATTCAGGCAAACCACAGACTAATTGTTTTTTTAAATTGTGCAGTTTTATCTCAAACCACCGGAACAGAAACAAAAATCAATTACCAGTTATATTAATATCAATATCAGTTCTATTTATTGAAAAAAGAGATTCTTCAATTTCTACACTTTCTTTACCCACCAGCTACAGGTTTAGTCCCTTTTCTGGCCCTCGGAGCAGCACTTTTTATTTAAGAAGCTTATCAATCTTAATCAACCATTTCCCCACCTGAGCAATTTGAGGTCCTGACCTAAAACACAAGCTGATCAGGGCAGCTCTACTTCCCTAGACCACCCATTTCACGTTAGCCTCTCATACTGCTCTACCACTCTGTCTTCTGAGTCACATATTCCTCCTCAAATCCTCCTTTAATTCAATTCTTCTGGCCACCTCATCGCCATACTCTACATAAATGCCTGTCCCTCACCCGCTCCTCCTCCCTCCCAAATTCTGTCCATATTCTCCTATGAATCACACACATGTGCTGTTCGACACCAAAAGAACTGGAAATCATTAAGCCTTACAGTGCGGTCACACCAGACGCGACTTGCGCGAATAAATCGTGCTATTCGCGCGTAGTTGGACGCTTGAACATTTTCAGTTTACTCACTTCAATTTAATGTGCAAATCAGTAAAATCATGTAACGAGACTAGTAAAATGGGACGTGCTTGATTTATTTTAAGTTGATTAGATGTATTTTTGTTTTTTAAACCGTGACAGAGAACATGCGCTTCCTCAGGAAGATTACTGTGTATGCGCTCAGAGACAGAACACAACACAGACATGTAAAGTCATCATTCAGCGCCTAAACGGTCAAATGCACACAAAAAAAGTGTCAAAATGTGGTGCTTAGTGATTATTCATGTAACCCTCGTCGGTTATGAAATAAATGAACGTAAAGAGTTGAGGATGAAAATACTTGTGTAACAGTAAATAGGATCCATGCGGCTATTAAAGTGACAGCGCGTTATATTCCTGCTGCCGACTGTGCTTTATATTAATAATCAAACAACAAGACAAATTCAAAATCACTCTCTGCTCTTGACTGAAGGACTTTTGTAGCTGTAATAAGAAACCAAGGAAGTTTAATTCTTACAGTGAAGACTATACTGTTTTATTATACATTAGGTTATTACATTTCTCTAGTAGGCTGTTAACTGAATAGCTACTTTAGACTTGCATTAAAAAAAACTTAAAGCAGTTTGTTCAATTTGCATTTTTTATTCTTGTGTTTTTTGTTATTACTGGCATTGTATTCATTTGCTTATACTGCCAGAATAATTTTGAGGACCATATTGTTTTTTTTACTAATACAGGTGCATATCAATAAATTATAATGTCGTAGAAAAGTTAATTTATTTCAGTAAATTCAACTCACATAAAGTTGTTAAATGTGAGCCAAAATCACCACATTTAAAAGAACCAAAAGACTTAATCTACTTCAGTCTGTGTGCATTGAATTTATTTAATACACGAGTTTCACAATTTGAGTTGAATTACTGAAATAAAATGAACTTTTCCACGACATTCTAATTTATTGAGATGCACCTGTATTCGTTACTCTGGTATTCTGCTGTGGTATTGGGAATCGAGACATTTTACTGGTCTCTAAAATGTAGATGTCATAGCAACCTTATTTACAGAAAATATATATATTACTATCTTTAAATAAATCTTTCACATAAAGTTCTGGTCATATGGCACACTAATAATCGTTTGAAATAACCGTGATTACAATATTGACCAAAATAATCGTGATTATGATTTGTCATAATCGAGCAGCCCTAAAGTATCGTCACGAGCCGCAGGGTTTAATTTGGTTTTGTCCGTGAATGTTTTCTCTCTCTCTCTCTCTCTCTCTCTCAAAGCCGTGGGTCCCATTGACTGACATTATATGACTGACAGACTGCAACGATTTTAGTTAAAAATCTTTGTTTTTGTTCTACTGAAGAAACAAAGTGAACTACATTTTTGATGCCCCTGGGGTAAGCAGATAATCATCACATTTTTCATTTTTGGGTGAACTATCCCTTTAAGTGATCAGCCTCTTTGGTGTCTTGCATGTCAGAAATCAGGATAAAATCGCTAACTAGGTTTGAAAGGGCGTTAACTTAAAATGCTAAAAACTAGCTTAATTTGTTGAATGTTGATTTAGGTCTAATATTCAGACTCACTACAGCACTGTAACGCTTTGATCCAGGCGTATCTTGTTTGTACAGTGATCTCCTGTGACTGTGATTTCAGAACAGCCTATGAGGACATGTTTGTGTATCTGTTGGTCATGTGCTCTGTGGGTACTGAGAGGGGCAAAGAGTGTTTGATTGGGTGGGTAATGGCGTCTATTTATAGAAAGCACAGCTGTGGGACCCAAGCAACTTTTCTGTGTCAGGATGTTTGCGAGAGAATGTGTAGCCTATATTGTGCAATAAATACTCCATTTATAACACCACAATGCCTGAACTGATATGAGTTTGTCTAAAGCTGTATTTTGAACTATGGTAAAAGAGCTGCAAGTGGTTCAGTCTCTTAATGGAAGCCATTTTGGATTAAATATTTAGGGACAGCAGTTATGCTTTGGCAAAGAGTCATGAATGCTTCCTCCAGGGGGCTCATGTTCATAAACTGGTCGACAGAGAGAGGTGAGAATGTGTGATTACAGCAGCTGCGTCGTGCTGCGTTACCCAATAATCAAACAGACAGGTGCTCCCCATTAGCCATTCAGCAACAAGCAAAGATCAACAGCAGCCATTAACCAAACATGAAACCTTAAGTTCATTTAAAACAAGGATATTGATGGTGTACAGTTTGTAAACAATTAGGTGTCACTCAGGCGAATCACAACAGCTGATATCTTTGACTACACATGACTCACACAACAAAACACACAATTTAAACCAAACTATAAAATTTCTTCAGCATGTCAATTTTCTGTATGCAAGTACAAATAACCATACTTTTTAGACAACAACTGGAAACCACTTCCAGAATTAAACACGGCGGTCATGTGACAACAATGTAGCACACTGACATATTTGCCATTGCATACTGTTTCACATAACCCGGTATTCAATTCCAAACATAGCCAAAGGCACAAACACAGGTAAACGCTGTTTTTCAGGTACTATTTGCATGTTTGAGCTGAGAAACTATACACATTCAAACAAAAAGCCTTTATTATGAATGCAAAAAATAATAGTTGCTTAGAAACGTTAACAGGAAATAATGCAACAGATGGTGGGTGAATTATGCATCATGTTACACTATACAGAGCAAATTCACATCTCTCAGTTTTGTTGTTACAGCACTACCAAGATGTCATCATGATATCTAGAAAATAATGACATCAATGATTGGTTTCTTTATAGCAACAGGTTCTTCTTATTTTCCTGACATTTTTTATGAATATAGCCTACCACAGCTCTTCAAAATAAACACAGCTTTTCCAATAACAACCTATACGCGTGACAAAAACACTGATTTAGGTCACATTATTGCGCATTCGGGCTGGAAGATATGTCGCATGCGATTGTCATGCGCATCTCGTCAGTAAAGCTGGTTCTGTGATTAACGGTAAATTTACATCACCTGCTTTCAAATGGATATTAATTTAAGACACAGAGCCGTAGTTCACTGACAAGCTACACAATATCGCATTCATTATCGAAGGTGATTCATCTGCCGCTAATCACGGAACCGGCTTTACTGACGAGTAGGGATGAGTACCGAAACCCGGTATTTAATCGGTCTAGGGGCTAAATTGTAAAAGACCGGAGTATCGATAAGCTCTGACGTTAACGGTTCTGCTATCGGTACTGGAGAAATTAAGAACACACATACATTTATTATTCCTATATATATATATATATATACATTTTTCTTGCAAGTTCTATCTCACCAGAGTTGCCAGATGTTTTTAAATGCAATTCAGAAGCGAGATCACGCTCATGCGGAGGAGTTTCAGCACGTGCAACATGAAAGCCCTGTTTATGATAGAAGAGAGAACTAACCATTAAAACATATACTTACACTTTAGGCCTGTGGCTGTTATATTAAACTAAGTTTATTTAATGTTTTTTATTTTATTTTGGCTTCTAATGATTATAGCCACATTTCTTCTAGCACAACTTCCTTCCCTTCACAGCGGCGCGCATTCGTTCCTCCCTGACCAAAACTTAATGTCAAAATCAGATCAATCGTTTGTCGATTTTTGTAAAATGCCACCTTTACAGATGCTAAATTGCTGGACATGTTTGATAAAACGCTGAAAGTACAATCCGCACATGAGACGCTGTTCCCAGGCTGAAGTGTGTGTGTGTGTGTGTGTGTGTGTGTGTGTGTGCGCCTACGACTGCGCTGCGCACTCTAAAACTGACAGGCAAAGTACACTTTGAGCTTCGGGCACGTCAAAACGATCAAATACACACAAAATATGTAAAAACGGCCAGCTTGGAGAGTATTCACTTAAACAGTTTATGTCTTAAAGTGAATGAGAACAGTTGGGAGAAAGTCCGATGTGTGTCAATATTTTGTCTTAAAGTGAAAGACTTGTGCTTCATCAATGTTAATCAAAGAACAAAATGCAAAGAGAAAATCACCCACAGCTCTTAATCTGAATAAAGTTATAGCTTTAAGCATTAATCTATCAATACATACAGTTAAAACTATGCAGTGTTCATTTACATTAGATCACTTTTAGATTTATTTTGTAGCTATTACTTACCTAAACATTAATGTTAGTAGACCTTCATGAAAAAAAAATGAAAGCACTGTTTGTTTTTTTCATTCCATTTGTACATTTGTTTTATGGTATGACAAATGGTATGGTCAGTTTTAGGGCTGCAACTAAAGATTATTTTGATAATCGATTAGTTGGTCGATTATTCTTTCGATTAATCGAATTAAATACACTTATTTTATTTTATTGACAAAAAACACTTTCACATTCTGCTCAATGTCCTTCAAACTAACTGAATGCTATGAAAACATACAGTGCTTAATTTATTAAACCACCTGTCATAAAGAGAAAACAAATATTTTAGCAATCTGTCAAAACATTGTTTAAATCTAAAAATGTTATTGTCATTTATTGGGCAAATTACAAACAGAAACAACTAAGTATTTATAATAACAAAAATGACCTCATAACAGCTTGTATTCTTGCTTGCATCGTTTATGTACTTTTTGACTGTAATTGGGTATCTGAAAAAAACACTATAAAGTGCTCTGCCTTTCTTTCATAGATAACAGCATTAATTATATTATAGCATTAGAAATAGTCTACTACTGTTACTAAAGAGCTTACGCATTTTGGAGGACTAACCAATACAGAAAGCTAAACATGATTTTGGTAATCACCAATGCTGTTAGTTTAGAGCAGCAGTGGCATAAACCTTACATAATTTGTCAAAAACCTTACATAAATTTGTTTTAATAAATGTGTTAAGCATTGTATATAGTGAATATAGTTTAAATCTCTTTTAAAAATGTAAATAATAATAAAGATAATAAAGACTCCGTGTTAACCAACAGGTGAAAGGAATGTTCTGCAGGAACTAGGGATGGTTCGATACCATAATTGTGGCTTCGGTACGATACCAGAAAGTAGTACCTCGGTATCGATACTAAATCGATACCATAGGTGACAAATAACCAGAAAATAACGAAAAAAAAAAGTGAACTGAAAAACATTAAACGTGATTGATCATCATCATATATATATATAGCATTTATTAATCTTGGTTAATGTTGGGTATGTGTTTGATGCATAAAGTTAACATACTAAACATATTAGTAGCCTACATTTATAATTTAGAAATAATTATTGACCTACATTTAGAAGTGCAATAATAATGTCAATGCTGTTAAATAATTATAACAAATGTTTCTTTAAAGTTTTATACTAACAGTCAAAGTAGGGGTGGGCAATATGGCAAAAATATCATATCACTATTTTTTTTAGAAATATCACAATTTCACGATTCTTTATCATGTTGATGTTACTATTTTGTCTGATCAGTGCAGTCAAAATAATTTCCCTATTATAAAGACAAATCCTTTCAACTAGGAATGCACCGAAGAATTCTTGGCCGAACCCGAAAACCGAAAAAGAGGAAACCAAGGCCGAAAACCGAAACACCAAAAGAAATTATGCCAATTATTAGTACCATTGCATTTATGGCTATGACGGTGTACTAACTTTACTAAAATCAAGGCATTGTAATTGCATAAATTAATATTAAAGTTTCAAAGAATAAATCAATTACAAATTATGCAAATATTTATTTAGCACATTGCAACAATGCACAGTATAAAATAATATTCAAACTAAAATGTTTAACTTGACCCCACTCATGTGTACATTAAATAATAATGTACAGGCCTACTGGCCTGCTGAAAGGTTGTACAATTAAATGTTCTCTCATAAAAACAAAGTGCATTTTACATTTTTCTCTGTAGGACTACTACAAGAAAATGCATTCAGAACAAGTGCACAAGTGCGATCGGAATGTATGGATTTCAGGTGATAAATTAAATGTGGAGAAAGTCTTTGGAGATGCACCCCCTCTTGAAATTTCGGCATTACATGTTTTGCAAATCGCTGTCCGTGGGTCTTTCTCAGATATACTGAAATACATCCACACCGCAGACATGTTGCTTCCGACAAGCACGTGCAGGTCGCGGTTTCTGTTTGCGTCATCACAACATTTCGGCCGTTTTGTTTCGGTGATAAAAGTCTTTCGGCCGAAGATTTTTGGTGGCCGAATATTCGGTGCATCTCTACTTTCAAGGTTACAAAATATAAAATATGGTAGATATTTAGACAAAAATGGGGGAAGAAACAAAAATCTTTGTCATTATTTAATCTTTGTTATTAAAAATAAGAACAGATACACATTACAAAATACAAATAATATACAAATAAAACAATCAGTGCTTTATTGTCAGGTAAAATAGGTGTCTTTAGCAGGAGCATTCAAGAAATTGAATGAACAAATATAAAAATAAAACACTATATAGATTGATTCCTATAAAGCAGCTGTATTATTTTTTCTGTCAAAAGTAGCGAGCTATTTTTCTCTTTGTGTTTTGTAGTGTTAGCATTAAATAATAATAATTCTGTCGATTCTGTCATAGTGGTTTATATTATAACAATTTATTCAGTTTAGTTTTAAACCTGTATTAATTTCTTTCTTCTGCTGAACATAAATACTATTTTAAAGAACGTGGAAAACCAAACAGTTGCTGGTCCTCAGTGACTTCCAGAGTATTGTTTTCTTTCTATCAAAGTCAATGTGGAGCAGCAACTGTCTGGATTTCCACCTTCTTCAAAATACCTTATTTTGTGTTCAGCACAAGAAAGAAATTAATACAGGTTTGAGACAGCATGTGAGTGAGTAAATATAATGACAGAAATAAAATTATAGGGTGAACTATCCCTTTAATGACAGTCGGTGCATGTTTAGTTCTGTCCCTTTAAGACCTGCGCGCATATAATATCCAAGCACGCATCTGATTGTCTCGGCTGTTTACTTTCATTTTATACATAACCAACTGAGTCTATAGATAAACCTTGTTGTGTTTTGACAGTATTGGTTCAAAAGATAACTTGGTTCAGTTATCAGGCACTGTTAGACAGGCTTTTCCGTGCGCGTTCTTCAGGTGCATGGGGTCAGAAAAAGTGCACGTCTGACCACCTTTGAATTAAACATTTAAGCGGAAAGCCTTTAAAACACGCAAAAAAGTTGTGAATAAAACTTACAATTATGAATTTATGATGCGCTTACTAACCTGTCGATCTCTCTAATTCTCGGAAAAGATCAGGATGAGCAAGCGACAAATGCTTAGCCAGATTTGATGTCTTGCCTTCTGTGATCACTTTATCATCTGTTTTGTATGAAAAGTAATGCCATATTTCACTTCTTATTTTCTCTTCATTTTGTTTGTTTTGAGCGCGTTAATAGTTTAATCTGTTTAGCCCATTGTGTTGTTCACTTGTTCTGTTGTCACATTTACCGTATGCGCAGCAATTTGAGAAGCACTGCCGCCTACAGGTGAACTTCGGAACAGCAGCGTATGAAATACCGATTTGTGCAAAGTTATGATAATCGCACCGTTTTAAATATAATAAATACAGGTAATTTTACAGTACCGGTATACCGCGCATCCCTAGCAAGGAACACGTTCACTTTGATCACAGTCAATATATCTTCCTGCTGACCAAAGTTATTACAAAAAGAAAGTTCATTTTTGACATACAATTCTACCAGTAGGTGTAAAATGGAAGGTTGTGAAAAATGTCCACTGTCCCCCACAATATCAGATTGTGCTACCAATAATATATTTGCATTGTTTTAAGGGTAAGGGTAGGTGTGGACGGGTAAGTTTAGGGTAGTGGTAGGTATGGACATTAAAAAAGCCTCAAACCACACACCACATGAATAAGATGCTGGTAGTACAATCTGATATGTAGCATTTTTCGCTAATACATTAACTAAATAATAAAGAATGTTCATGTTTTGGGCAGCTTGGATCACATACTTCTCCCACGTCATCTCATTCTGTGTCCTCCACTATTTTTAGATGCATTTTGTCCATAGAAATGCGTTATTCAGTGTAATTTGAGCAACCGGCTGAAGTTAGACGTGTACTGTGGGTAGACCCGACTAATCGATAATGAGAATCGTTGTCGATCATTTTAATTATCGATAATAATCGATTTTATCGATTAGTTGTTGCAGCCCTGGTCAGTTTGTTTAAATTTGTTTCTTTGTTCATGTTCTTACTGTATCTTATCTTATATTTATTAAAACACTAAAAATGCCAGCACACAGGTGCATTTAAAAAAATGATGTTTTATATTCATTTAATGAAATATTTATTTTACATTCCAGAATATAAAGCAATGTTAATTCAGCTGCTAATCTATCATATATATGTGTGTGTGTGTGTATGTATGTATATATGCGATCACAACAGAGCTATATGTCTCTTTCTGTATGAGAGTAGCGTGCTTTTTCTTTTCTGCCGACTTAGAACAATTACATAAACACTTATATCATATGCGTCAGAATCCCCGTCTTTGCAAGTATCTTCATAAACACAGCAATTTAGGTCTTAAAGAGTAAACGGCAAAAAGAGAAAACACATATGTAACAGTAACTTAGCTATATTGGATCCGGACTTCGGTCTTAAAGGGGAAGCGTTCCAATATTCATTCTGTCTACCATTCATGTTAATCATTGCACACTGCTAGAACATCTCTCACTGCTCTCGACTAAATCACTTGTGTAACTTTAATGAGAATAAATAAAAAATAATAATATATTTATAATATGTATATATTCTATACATGATACATGTGTTAATTACATCTATCATAGATAGATATAATTAACACAGTGAAGACTAATTAATTTACACAATCTAGCATTTCTTATTTAGTTGTAGTTTTTTTGTCCTATTGCTTGCAATTAGTTTCTTATCCTTATTTCAGTTTTTTTCTCTCTCTCTCTCTTTGGGCTTGTATTAGTTTGATATTGACATTTGTGACAAGGATTATGAAAATTCTATGCTGAAAATTCTATGGTATTCTATGATATTATATCGTGATATAAAATTTGTCATATCGTGATATAAGATTTTGGTCATATCGCCAACCCCTAATATATATATATATATATATATATATATATATATATATAGTTTATCGGTACTTTTTGTTATTCATATAAATTATATATATATATATATATGAATAACAAAAAGTACCGATAAGAATACAGTTAAAGTACCGGATCGATAAGCAGTATCGATAAGTGTCGCAATACAGTTAAAACCTTAACGATACCCATCCCTACTGACGAGATAAGGATGATCATTGCATTCAATATATTGCCCAGCCCTATTGTGCATGCAGAGCTACAGATCAGCGAAATTAGCTCTCATGCTCTCCTAAACGGTCCTCTATCTTTTCAGAACAATTTATGTCAACAGTCAATATAAAAGAAACAGTTCAAAAACTCTGAACACGCTAGCAGATTCCTCCCTATTGCGCACATGTGGTTCATTTTAACCCCACAAGTGTGTCAACATTTCTGTGGCTCTGGGAGCAGCGATCTCCTGACTCAGAGTCATGTTAGAGATGTAAAGAATGTGTATCATACACAACATATGCTCTTGATCATGGCCAGCGAGCCATGTCCACACTATAGACAAAGAAAAAAAGTTTATCCTAATGGACGAATGGTTGATCAGAGTCAGGGTTCAAATTGCGGATAAAATAACTCACTGGTTGTCTGTGTATACACAACATCACACACTTTCTGTTGTTTGATGTTTATCCAGCAGACATGATATTTGCTGTGCTTCTTTTGCAGAAAGAGACATCCAGTCAAAACATCAAACAGAGAAAAAAAAACCTCAAACACATCTTTCCTTTCATGATAATGTACAGACAAAACAAACAAAGCCAAAACCTGCCAAGCAGAAAAACAGATTAGATGTTTTTTGGGTTTTTTTGTGATGAAACTGGAGGTTTAATGGCCAATCAGACTCAATAATACAGAATGAACAAACTATCAACAGTTTTGAAGTTCTTTACCTGTTATTTGATTGGAGACGTCAGCTTTGGGCTCACATTTTGAAAGCGAACAATCTATGAAGAAAAAAAAACACAAAAAAAGATTAGTTATACCAACTAAAGATTGTCTGTAAAATAGCAGCTTCATTATAGTTGATAGTTATGATTTTTAGTGTGTGTGTATTATTTTAAGAATTTTTTTGTCCTGTTATGCTCTTTTACAAAGTCTTGATTTTGTTTTGGGGGTTTACTAGAACATGTTCTCATGCTTGGTTCGAAAATCGTATTATTTTTCACATAATTTACATGATTAAAATACCTTTCTCCCCAGCCTGACACAAACGACTCTATTAGTTCCGGGTTTGATGAAGGCCCGCCTTTCGAAAAACAAAATGTCTTGTGATTGGTTAGCTGCTCCAGTGCGTTGTGATTGGCGAACAGCTTAGACAGCGCTACTGCCCCGCCCCTTGCCAAAACAGCAAATTCATCAATTTTGTCATATCAATTCAGATCTCGAGAATATTGAACAAGAGGATCATGCAAAACCTTTGTGCGCACAGATATTGCATGACATATTAAAGTGGTAATGTGATTGTTTTTTGGGCTAAATCACATAAGATTGGATCAACAACAGCTTAAAAATAACTGCATTGACTATATACAGATATGTGCAACGGTAATATATAGTGTTTATTGTTTAATTCTAACATTATAACATGAATTGCAGTGAAACTGTTTTACAGTTGAATTTATTTATACCATAGTCCCACATACTTGCACTATTTGTGGCAGCATATGTATGTAAATTAATTTTTATTTATTTATGATATCACAAATAGAGGAAAACAACTTTGTAGTTCTTGAAAAGGGATGTTCTTTTTTTAAAACTAAATATCTCCCTTTGGAATGGACTTTGAGATTTCAAGGTTCTTTTATTCGTCACATACTCAATTATACAGAATTAGGGGTCGACCGATTATCGGCGCCGATATGAAGCATTTTACCGATTATCGATATCGGCCATTTTAAAAACAGATTTGCCGATAATAATTTTTTATTTTTTTTATGCAAACAAACATACTACTTACAGGTGACATTATTTATTGGTGAATAAATAATACAGGTGAAACTATTTAATGTTTAAATGCACTATTTGGCTCGATTCAGCCTGTCTGAGCTCAACACTCTGTGAGAGTGAGAAACGAAACTAAAGCAACAGCCTGCTTAAACCAACAGAAAGCAAGTATAACAAACTAAGCATTCCTAACTCTGACTGAACTGGTAAAATTGATCTGAAAGCAGTAACAAAGCATACGCAGTTGTTTGTGATCTTTTCTGGTTTACGTTAGCGAAGTTATGAAATAGGAAAGAATGGTATTCTTTCAACATTTAACCTCGAAACTCCTGTATACATGTGTGTATGTTTGTGTGCATTATTAATTAATCCATTTATGTTAGAATAGCAGTATAACAAATAAAACTTGTTTCATTTTATAAAGAATTGTCTCTGGAATGTGATTTTAAGTATTTTATCCTTATTTGCCAAAAGAGAACGTAACCTAGCTCGAATTTGAGAGATGTATTAATCTCGTTTTATTGTCCCGTGGCCATGAGGCAATAGCAGCGAGATTTAATAGAGATATACTGATGTAGTGATCGCTGGACGAGCACTTAAAGTATAAATCGTAAGTTAAATATTAATATTACTTCAATCAAGCAATATTGAATATTTAATAAATAATTCCCGGAGCTGAAACAATAGCTCCATACTCAGTTGCATTACAGTAGAGAACCACTGATTTAAACATATAGCCTACAAATTGACATGGAGTTAAAATATCATGGTATTTTTTTAGTTATGAAAACAACCTAGGGGACTGTTAATGAAACGTGGAAACTGCTCCTGAATAGAATGAATATCACATTGTCATGCAAATCCTTCCCAGCAAACATACGCATTACAGTTATGTGATTTGTTGGTGCTGTAGGCTACTTTCATTGTACTGTACTGCTGCATGCTTGTAGTTTCTGCGCTTTAGTGAAGTTATATAACATTACAGTGCGGCGCCACGTTTGCGCAAGTGCTAAAGAAGAATGCGCGCCACCAGCACACTATAACATCTGACAGGACAGTTCGTTTTTTTCTGAGGTGAGAGACTTTATATTTTATAACGTGTTATGTGATATGTGACAATGTGATACGTGTGACAAACATCTTCCCAAATTCGGAATGAGATATATCTGAGAAACATCTGCATGCTGTAGTCAACAAACAGAAGTAATGAGGTCTTCCTGGTTCCTGCAAATTTCCGCCAAAATAAAAGCTCCATTAACATTCATAAATGTTAGTATTGTAATTTTACTCTTGTTCTGTAAAATAAAATAAAAAGACAATAATAATGATATAAATAATTACCCTACAACAGCTGTATTAATACATTTACTATAACATTCACCAATAGTGTTCAAATTGGGATCTGTAATATTTTCTAATGTTTTAAAAGAAGTCTCTTCTGCTCAGTAAAGCTGCATTTATTTGTACAGAAAAAAATACAAGCTTTATTTAAGAAGGGGGTCTCAAAAATGGCAAAAAAATATTTTATTAACTTATTAATTTTAAGTTAAATTGTGCTTTGTTGGTATAATGTCTGATAGGATGTATACAAATGTTCAGTGTTAAGTCATTTTTTTTTTTTTTTAAGCAGGACAAAAGAGTAAAAAGCAGATTTTGGCTATTTCATTTATGCAATAGTGAATAAATTGCAAAATAGGCCTACATGGGGGAGAATTTTGTTTTAAAAACCGTGTTCGATATTCGGCCTTCGGCCCCAGTGTTTCATTTTGTTCGGCTTCGGACAAGAATTTTCATTTCGGTGCATCCCTAATTACAAGCACTTCCTGTGTCCGTTTGCCTCTTTATAATGTATTGCTTATTGTATTTCTCAATTGTAAGTCGCTTCGGATAAGAGCGTCTGCTAAATGAATAAATGTAAATGCTTAACTCAAGAGTCTACCTCAAACGCTGCAAAAGCAGGGCTGCAAAAATTCTCAAAGACTCAACTCACCCCGGTAACCATCTTTTCTGTTTACTGCCATCTGGCAAGCGCTTCAGGAGCATGATGGCAAAAACTGAGAGACTGAGGAGGAGCTTCTTCTCTCAGGCCATCAGGCTCCTAAACTCAAACTCAGTTTCATAAACATTTACAAGACTCATTATTAACTGTAAAACATTCATATTCTCATCATTCGTATTGCTGCTATGTGTACATACCCAGTACAACCCGTTTGCACATCCCTCTTGCTCATATGACTATTTATTAAGTCCCAATATACTGTTTTTGCACATCTTATTTGTTTTGCACTTTTTATTCTATTGCACATTTTACTCTTTATTTACCTATATATATGCTCTTGTGTTGTGTTACTTTTATATAATTTTTTATTTTATTCTTTTGCACTGTCCACTGAGCGGACCTGATTTGATTTACATTTCACTTCTGATTATACCTTGTATAATTTATTATGTGACGAATAAAGAAACCTTGAACCTTGAACTTTTAGATGATTCATCAACAAGTCAATTATGAAAATATGCAGCTTTGGACAAAGACAGTATATACATGACTACGATACATCACAGAATCAAATTTCTCATCTACAATATGGCCTAAAATAATATAAACAATGGTTTAGTATGCATAAAATGTGCCAGAAATGTTAAATCAAGATTTGTTTGACTTTTGTATTTGTTTGTCTTACATTATACTCAGGAGCATAAGTAACAGCAATCATTAAAAATATAACTAACTTCTACTACGCAATAATTTACAAAAGTGGATTCAAAAACCAAGTTAATAAACAAACAAGAAGGAATTTGACCTGTCTCTAGAGTTTAACTCAAAGAGTTTTATAAACAGGCTGCTTTAGTTCAGTCAGGTACCTGCTGAAAAAAAAACAGCCTAAGCTGGCCAGGCTGGTTTTAGCTGGTCTCCCAGCCTGGTCATAGCTGGTTTATCAGGCTGGTTTTAGAGGGGTTTTGACCATATTTTTAGCTGGTCAGGCTGCTTTTAGCTGGGTTTTTTCAGCAGGGGTTAGTATAGAAAACAAAATCACACATTCAACTGCTTATGAAATATTAACTTTACATGTATACCATGAAATAGATGTGTAAATGTTATGTCTGGACTATCTAATAAACATCCAAAATAATCAATCAACAAACTGTACAAAAAAAGCTTCTCAGGTTTGCTTGAATAAGATGTTCGTCACAGGCCTAATTCAGGAGGTCTCCCTGGAGCAGCACCCAGAAGTCTGGAGAGCTGCAGTAAATATGCTCTGCTAGGAGACAGACGGCATGACGCATGCTGACGTTCACGGTCATTGTGTGCTAGTGAAAATATGAAGGGCATGAAGAGTTAAACTGCTTAAAGCTGCAGCGTGTCATTTTTGTACCACTACCATCACCAAATGGGACAGAGATCTCATCACATCCCTACTGTATTTGATTATTTCTGTATAAATATGAAATAGGTAGTTATAAATACAAAATAGGTAGAATAGGATCAAATCCAAGAGGTATGAACGATATAAAAGCAACTGTAAAACAGTTTGTAGAAAAATACAATGTATCTTGCTTGACAAAGTGATCAGAGAGAGACATAGCTCAAAAGCTGGACAACTACTGTAGTAAACAGGCCTCTGCAAAGAAGCTAAAGAACACCTAAGCATTATTCTGAGCCACATGTTAGACAAGTATGAGCTGATGTGGTGAAGTATGCTTTTGTGAGAAAAACAAACAACAAAAAGACAACAAGCAGCAAAGGCCGAGCTGTTTTGAAGATCAAAAACACATAGGTATCTATCAAACAAAACCAGGACACAGACAGAGAGAGAGAGATCTCCCCACCCCCCTGCTCTCATTCCCTGATCTATTTTGACAGTCTCCATTTCTTCCCTTGTCTCTCACTATTCTTCATCCTCCTGTCTTACTATTCCTTGACTTTAACAGTGATGAAGAAGGTGATGCTTCATGACATCCCAAAAAAAAAACTATAAAGAATGGTTCAGAAGACCGCACAAAAACCCAGATCAGAAACAGATCAGTACCTATGATAACACAAATACTCTAAAGGTGTTACGAACAGAAATCAAAAATACACATTTATACCAGGCAGTGGGCCTATTAATAATTGAGACATCCCAGTGACAAGGCATTTATGACAATATGTAGCTTTGCACTTCCCTACTTTAAAGATGAGTTTAACTAAACATAGGAAAGCGCACTGCATTTAATGGCATTTAATGGGACTTCATGCTCTCAAAGACAGGAACCCGCCTCATGTTTAAATGATGATCACATACTCAAGTCTATGGATTTTATGAAGGCCTTCCACATGATTCATTTATGCCTCCAATCAAGCACTCACAAACATCCCCCACATGAGAGTTGAGCTTTGAGATCAAGTGTATGCTCTTATATTAGAGCTCATTATAGCATCGTTTTAAAACAAGCCCCAGGAGAACAGCACTGAAACTCACTGGCATTATTATGCAGGTCAATACGAAGTCAGTCCCAACAAATTTTTGTCCCGCCAAAGCCGTATTTAATCGGTTCTTGTGATTAATGAGTGATGCGAATTACTGCTGCGCTTGTGATAGCGCGCATGTTAACTGAGGGAGAGAGAGCAGAGAGCCCTTTCCCGCGCACTCTCTTTGGACCTGTTTACCCTGGTCACGTCATGCGTTTTCTCTGGTCAGTCAGACAGATTTAAATCTGCTCGCTCAAACCGCTCCTATATGCAGAGTACGCAGCTTGCGTAGGGCACCAAATCCCGGTGAGGGTGGGGTTCACCATCCCAGTTGCTCAATACAATTTTTTTTAAAACCTGATGCGTAATTCCCGCATCCGCGCTCATGGCCTAATATTCTCTGAGTTTCCATGTTCCCTTACTTGTAGCCATGGTAACCGCAAATTAACCATGGTTTTGCTACTTCAAATAATACAAATAAGTATTAAGATGATACCTTTTTTTGTGGTTATAAAAACAGACCTAAGCCAACAGTAGGCTAGCCTTACAAATGACTTAAAATGCATTACATAAAAACAATGAGGCAATAATGATTGGTTAATTAATAGTTATATGGTTTCATTGAATAACACTGTTAAAATACATAATGCTAATACAAAATAAACAATTTATGTTTGACCGGGTTTGTTCAGATGAAGTCCTGACTACACCAGCTGTTTTGCACTGCTCACCAAGGATTCTCCCAAATCTTCCCATGGCCACTGCAGGCTTGTACACTTAATTTGCATTTGCAGCTTTAATAGTGGTTATTTATAATTATTATTATATTTTTTATTTATTTTACGTTGCAGTAGGGAAAAAACTAATAATCAGAAAACAAGCCCGTGTCTGCTTTTATTTTCATGCAGTTGTATCAATAAACAAATTATCCAGTCTTTCGTATTTAATTATGAGAGTGAAGTGGGGGCGGCACGGCAGGGTTTTAGAGCAGCAGTTGAGTTTGTGCATTCGTTTTCTTTCTCAACTGTAAGAAAAAACCTGGATAGTCGCCAGGATGGCCATTTTAGCATAACTGTGCGTGTATTTGGCCACTTAAGCTCAACAACAAACTAGGAAAAATAACTCAATATGATACTCGCTATATAGACGGCTTTGGATGTGACTGAGCGCTCAGCCTGAAACAGCCTCTGGAGCGCGCGAGTAAAAATACCTGCAAATTATACATTTTTGTGACGATGCAACGATGACCCGATCAAGTAAGTGACAATTCTGTCAACTGTCCCGAGATGCGATGAAAAGTCTTGGATCAGCGACAGCGTGCAGCAGCTTGTTGTAGTGCAGATGAGATGCACTGATGTGAACCTTTTAAAAAGGTTACGATATTAAAATCTTTGATACCATAGAATTTTCATAATCCTTGTCACCAATGTCAATATCAAACTAATACAAGCCTAAAAAGAGAGAGAGGAAAAAAACTCAACCTCACTGAAGATAAATAAACAGTCAGTGATGAAATAAGGATAAGAATCTAATTGCAAGCAATAGGACAAAAATTACAATAAATACACGTGTATTATGTATAGATTAAATACATGTATATAAATATATAATTATAATTTTATTAATGTTACAAAAGTGATTTAGTCAAGTGAGATTTTCCAGCAGTGTGCTATGATTTACTTACCAACTTACCCACTGTTTTAATGGGAGGTAGCAAAATCTGATAGGGTAGGACCAATCGACAGAACACCGGATCCAATATATCTACTGTTACATAAGCGTTTTCTCTTTCTGACGTTTTCTCTCTCTTAAGACCTAAATCGCTGTGTTGATGAGGATACTTGCAAAGATGGGGATTCTGATGCATATAAAGTGTGTTTATGTAATCGTTCAAAGCCAATAAAGCGGAAAAAAGCGTGCTTCTCTCACACAGACACAGAGACGGTGCATGCATATAGCTCTGTTGTTTGTGTTTCAACGGCTTAAAATCAGTTTTTAATCAAACTGCAGTGCTTAAAAACGCGTGACCATTCTACAAATGTAGTCCCTCGTTTTGTCCTGCTGCTTCTGTCTCCCATTCACGCCCCTTGGTGGCGTATAAAGTTCGCAGTCACCCAAATTATGAAAAAGTATTACTGTAAACAATGTATTTTGTGACACCACGAAATAAACTATAGAACATAACATGAAACGATAGACTTTTTATTTCATCTATCCACTATATATCGTCATATCGCACAGCCCTACTGGCCATAGGTAACTGTCTAAAGCCACAATTATAATTTGTAAATAATACAATTTATTTATTTATTAAGTTCTATTTTGACTCCTATAGTAGGTGTTTTTTTTACTTCCATAATATTTGAGGAAGGGGGCACAATGCAATCCTGCTTAGGGCACCCATTTGACCACACTGTAAAAAGTGATAAGTTGACTTAACTTAAAAAGTTTTTGAGCAAACCCGTTGCCTTAAAATTATTAAGTAAATAATAATTAAAAGAATTAAGTTAAGTGAACTGTCCTGGACATGATAGCAAAAGGTCAGAAGTCTGAATCCATGTTTCATGTGGTGCTTTCAGAGATTTTCTTTTTTACTGAAATCACCTGTGTTGTGAATTGTGCAAAAAAATCTTCTCTGACAAGCATTCCCGCACATGCAAGTTACATAAATCACACACTGTAAAAAGTGATAAGTTCACTTAAAGGTGGCACAGGTGATTGTCTTCAGAAAATGTTTTGTTATGCTGGTTGAAAGTGTCTTCACATGCTGATAGCAATCATTAAGTTAAGTGGTCTAAATGTATTTATATATTCTGTGGAAGGTGTATGACCAAGAAATGTTTGTCCAAAAAAAATTCTCGGTCCGAGCGTTTTAATTGAACACAGCTGCAAAAAATCATCGGTACACGTCTCCCCTCCAACGGCTCCCCCAGGCTGTGGGAGCCCTGAACTCAAATCACCCCGCCCCTCTCTGGAACCCCATAGAAACCCCTACCTCCTGAAACATGGACCAACAGTTCAGTACGCATTACAAACCGAACGATTCGTCGGACTAATCCTATTATGTTAGGAAAATAAAAGAGCTTAAAGTGTGTGAAATATCAGTGCCACTGCGCTCAACAACGCAGCCTGCTCCAAAGCGTCTGCTCCATACAGCGTTGCAGAGCCGCAGCACATTGCAGCAGGAGTCTAGGGGTGTGCGATATATATCGTCTGCGATAATATCGTAATTGTTGTTTTAACGATGTGCAATTTGACAATATCGAGTATTTTGCAAAAACCCTACTAACACCTACATAGTGCACGCTTACATTAGCCTGCGTGGTGATGAAGGGGTTAAACAGTGCATGCATGCATTTAGAGCGTGTTCTTTCACTATATGGTTCAGTCGATTAAAATGCATTAAGAGTGATCGCATAAATGTATATATTTACGTTTCATATGATTCAAATCACACCAAAAGGGCTGTTTTTTTCTTCAAAAATAAGCATGATTACAAATGTGATATTGATTTTATACAACAGTTCAAAAAACAATAAGTTAATATTAAGAGACTTACATTTTAGACACCATATTGCCTGTTTTTGCTGCATTTCGCCGACTACAAATAATTCCAAACAGCTACAGCGATGTTTTGAGTCTCAGTGATTTATTCCTCAATGATTCAATCGTTTAAATGATTCGGTTCAGTCGCAACGACTCACTTGTTAACAGTGACGTGCTGCCACCTGCTGGCGATTTAATTTCACATTTAAAGTATATTTTCATTTTTTAAATAATTTTAAATATCAGTATTCAATGTTTTATGTTTAAAATGTAAAAAAATTATGCATTTTTAACTGGTTAAAGCACTCCATGTCCCTCTGAGCTGCATTAAGTGTGTAAATAGATCTAAACACCTTCACATGCAACTTCTGCAAAGATTAGTTTTGATGATACTGGTTTCATTTGTTTGGGAGCAGCCTAAATGTGTATTATCTTAATTGACTGGTTAAATGTAACAATTTGACTCAAAAGATGTACACTTTTAGAAACAAAATGGCTTTATTAAAAGGTAAAAATCGAATTGAAACTTAAATGAATAAATTCATTAATCACTGATGTGAACTGAGCACACAGCATATGAAGAATATCATAAACTGCAGCTGTGCACGGTAGTCAGATATCAGCACAATAACACACTCGGCAAAATATCGTCTAATTATCGTTATCGAAAAAATCCCAAAAAATATTGAGATATCATTTTTATTCAATATCGCACACCCCTACAGGAGTCATTGCACAGATCACCTAAAGAGAGGTGCTTTCAATGCCAGCGGTTCGGGTGAAGAGACTGGTTTATACTCGCCGTGTCTGCACGAGCACGAAGGTATGCGCAACGCGCATCATATCAAATATGATGCGCCCAAATGATAGCGGATTCCTAAAATAAGAAATATCCAAATATATTGGCTTGCTTACAGTATCGCAATATATCATATTGCAACCCCTGTATCGTGATACGTATCCTATCGCCAGATTCTTGCCAATACACAGCCCTATTATTGGCCTCTGTGATTTACTGTTGGAAGCTGTCTTGGCGTGTCTCTCTCTGCAGTTGAATAAGTAGGATCTTCTTGTGCCGTGCCAGGAGACAGAGGGGGCAGTGAGTGCACCATTCCTAACCCAGCGAATGTAGGTCAATACGACCTTTCCCTACCACACATGGAGACAGAGAGAAGAGCCGAACCAAAAATTGAAAAAACTATGACAGGAAGAAGGAGAGATAGAGAAGCTGGATAAATCAAGATGCCATGACACAACAGAGACATAGAAGGAGAAAAGGAGAATGAGAGAAAGAGCCTGGGGTGAATGGGCTGAATGCAGGGGCAATCCAGGGACGATCCAGCTGGGGTGTTATCAGTCAACGACAGAAAATGTAACTCCTCAATGCTAACACATGACGTCTGAGTGTCAGAAAAATATATATCTAAACGCTACAGAGAGAAAAAAAACAGAGCCACTGCCAGGCCTCCAAAAACTACCAGAGGGCCTATTAGCCAAGGACAAAGGCACCGTCAAAATCAACTGAAGAACAATTTAACACACAATGCAAAGTTCAAAAAGAGTTATAGGAACGAGAACGAACATACTCTTAATAATAAAATCATAGTTGTAAGTACTCAAAAATAAATGAACAAAAAAAATCTGATATATCCAAGGACATTTATTGTGATTTATTGTGACGTGCAAATAAAATACCTTCTTCGGTCCTAGTTTGATACCATTATAAATCAATGAGTTTCATTCACAAAGTGTGCGTGAAATCTGCAAGCTGCATTACAGCATTATTTAGCTGCGAAGTTTTTCTCTAAAACAACACGGATATTTAGCTGACTAACAGAATATATATTATCTGGGTCTGTATAAAGGTGTTTGAACTGGTTTTGAGGTTGGCACATTTGTCATTGCTTGCGGTTCTGTCTTTAGAGAGTGTTATATTTGCTAAACGTGATGAAAAGCAGTAAAGGAAAGGTTGTGTGGAAAGCCCCTATGGAGCACATGCTCTCATTTATAATACTCAATTCATAAACATTAGAATGAGATTTAAAGCAAATTCACGTGCAACAATACACTGTGCATGCAATTATTTAGTGTATGGCTCAACCAATGGCACGTGTTTGGGGGTGGGGTGATCTGCTTTGGCCAATGGCAGATGGTAAGTGATTGGGAAGCATGTTTGAAAACATCCATTTCCACTTGGTGGTGCAAAAATTAAACACTTAGCCTTTAAAGACTGTTGTTAAAATGGCATGTCCATATTTCTTCATGACTCTTAAATAAACTAGTCTAGATTGTTCTTTATGTAGCTACTCAAACACTCACTAATTAGTCCCTACTCCCTACACAAACAGCCAAGAGCAAGACATTAACAACAAAAAGTTACTGATGAAGCCATATAGAAAAGTGGCAGAACATTTTAAAATTGTTAGAAATAACTACAGCTGTGAACGAATGAACTTTGAGAAAATTGTGAAGATTTGCTCAGACTCACAGAAAGATGTTTCATCAGCCATTACTTCGGTCTTCAGTGTCACATGATCCTACAGACATCTTTATGATGTTGTGCTCAAGAAACATTTCTTATTATTATCAATGTTGAAAAAATTTTGCTTAATATTTTTGCGGAAACTGTCACTTTTGATCAACTTAGTGCGTCATTGCGGAATACAATTAATAATTTATTTCCAAAAAATAAAACCCACCCAAACTTTTGAACAGTAGTGCATCATTGATATATTAGACAGCAGACAAGAAGATTCATTTTTATGGCATGAAGATGGATGATAAACACGGGGTCAATGTGTTTATTGGGTGAGTACATGGGTGAGGAGGTGGGGTTAGAGACAGTAACATGCAGCAGCTGCATGTTCAAACATGGCGGTACACTAATATGTGCAAAAACTGAATAAGACAGAGCTTACTCATACAGGCAAACAGGACAAATAACAAACATCAAGAGACTGTAAAATTGGTAATAATATTAAACAGAAACTTAGCAGCTATGCAGAAAAGAAGCAAGATACTTAAAACCAAAAGCCTCTCGAGGGTTCTGGAATAACCAAAGATTTCCGGTGTGAAAACAGAAAGATGCAGTAATTCCAAATTGTGGTTGTACTACCTAAACCAAAACCACTTTGCTTGTATCTCAAGAGGGTACTGCAATTTATGTCAAATTTGATGTAACGCATAATTTAGAGAAATGCTTTAAAAAATAAGTACTTGCCTACTTTCGAGAAGGTTACCCAACAAAAACAAGCTGTTATAACATGACTTTATAAAGGTGGTCGCCAAGCTGGTGTTCAGCTGGTCAACAAGCCGGTCCCCCAGAATGATAAACTGAAAGTTCCAGAATCCATGTGAAGGCAGCCTGACCAGGCTGGAACACCAACAATCCAGCTTAGGCTGGTTTAAGATGTTTTCTTCGGGATAGGACTTCATGACCTAGTCTTGTACTAAATATTTCCTTAATGCATTCTGCAGGAGCATTAAAATGTGTCTTGTGAATGATTAAACAGGCAGGGCTGGTAGATCCTGCTATTAGAAAAACAGTACGATGTGTGTCATTCTCTATGTGTGTTATATACAATCCTGTATACATCATCAGATAGCTCTCGGTTATTTTCCTGTATATACCTAATTGCATCTTCACTAACATAAAAGCAAATGAATAAAATATTCCATAAGCTAGTTTAAGACCAGGTAATTGTGTCAACAATCTTTCTGGAATAGCTTTGCTAACTTAGCAACCAAATGCTACACGATCGACCAGGCTACCGATTAATCCGGTTTCGTAGTCAAATCTAACCAAAATAACCACAATCGTGTCTGCCGATATCTTTTACATGAATAATGGCATTATAACGTTACGTGCTGTGGTATTAATTAGTATTTCACCACATTAATCTATCACACCATGCTAGCTAATTAGCAGGGAGTTAAGAGTACCACGCCAGGTCATTGTTTACATTTCTGACTAAGTTACCTTTGATTCTCAGATCCGTCTGATATTTTATATACTATTGACTGTGTGGCTAACTTATAGCCTTGTGTTTGAAAATAACAGCATTTAATTTATATTCGATGGGTAACAGTTAATTGAAAATGGCATAACGGACTGACACTCTGAATTTACTTCATTTTTATGGCTTCCTCTAAATCAAGATAACGTTACTAACGTTACAGTTTTGAAAATATTACTAAAGGTGATAACGGACTATATTCGTTTAGGTTTCTGGGGAAAAACTGTATCTGTGAGTATTAATTTATTTATGCATAAGGTGGCCTGCACAACACTCCAGCTAAGCTTATTTCTAGCTAAGTTGCAAGCTCTTTTTCAATAAGTTGCACGATTGACCCACATCTATTTTGCATAATGATCTCTAGTATACCTTACTGACTAGGCTGATAAAAAAAATGTAAGAAGTGAAAGTGATTTCTGTAAATATCTATCTGAAATCTTTAACCAACGAGCACCAATGGCTCGCACGAGCTAACGACACAACCAACTGGTTGTTGGTTAGGCTGTTATAAACCACATTTTCAACTTAATGCAAGTTGTCAGACCAGCATAGTAGTGATTTTTGCATAAATGCCTAGGGCGATCAAGCTTCGCCACCCACCCTCTACAGGAGCCAGTCCACAAACATTGTCCCACAGCCGCACGGATCCTCGCGCCATTCAACCAGAGCAGCCTCGCGAGCTTCGCTTACCAGATTTGAAGAACGTCGCTATATCGGCCGCGTCCTTAGCCGCCTCCTCGGCCCCTTCCCCCGAGCTCATGGCTGTGGCGAAAAACACACAAAAAACTAATATCCAAATCCTAAAGTTGTTCTTTATTTCCCACACAGGCAGAAGGATTTAGATAAGATGTCCGCCCCTGTGTCTGAGGAATGATCTGACACGGACGGGAAAAGGATCACTTCTGAGTGCTGGTGAACATCACAAAACCTCCTCCATCTTGAATAACATGAATTAACAGCGCCGGCCGGCGGCTCTCCCAAGCGTAGCTGAGACGGAAAATCAGGAAAGACGGCAGGGGGCGGGAGTTTGCTTCCGAGCAAGCCTCTTTCCAGCCTTTTCCCTTTCCAGTGACATTAACTGGGTCCTCGTGGGCCCCATAATGAGTTATTTAGGTACAATGTTATGGATTTTGAAACATCCAATTTCCCCTTGACACTGCAGAGCCTCTTTATTGTAGATCCTATGTTTATTGTAAAATACAAATTGATGTACCACCAAAGATGTATTCTTGGAATTGATTATCTCTCTCAAAATAATAATAATTGTAAACCCATTTCTGCTGTATTATTTAAACACAACTGTGAGGTTGCTTAAGCTCCAATAGTTTGTTAAAATGATTGAACACTCAAATTTTACTCTCATATTTTCTTCAGGTCATTTCTGCCCCAATTTAATAGCACCTAATAGGCACCTTCATTGAAGCAACTCAGCAAATAGCTGTTTTTGTTTGTTTGTTTGTTTTTTTGTTTAAGTGGATTTGCACAATTTTGAAGTAGACAATTTGTTTTACTGCAAGTGAATTAAATAATACATTAATTTATATAAACAATTAGATATTATGAAATGCTAAAAGTAATTGCAACTATCCAGGAAAAGTTTATTTGTATTTATTTATTTGTTAATCAGGACATCGATTAAGACATAAAATATAGGCTATATTATAGGCCATATAGGCCATAAAAAATATAGGCCATATATATATATATATATATTTATTTATTTATTTATTTTATATAAGCAGGTAGGTTTCTTGAAGCATTTTGGAGACGTTGCCACAGTTCTTCTGGATTTAGTCTGTCTCAGTTTGTTCTGTTTCTTCATGTCATTCCAGACAGACAGGATAATGATCAGATCAGATCTGTGTGTGGAGCACTGGCTGTTGTCAGACACCTTGTGCAAACAGAAATCTCACTGGATCATTACAATTAATGGCCAAATGAATGTTTGGAAATGTAAACTGATATCTCCTACTGACTAAATAATAAAATAACTGACTTAAAAACCCATTTTTTTATCTGGTAAAACTACTAGTGTTCTAATAATTTTGGCCACCACTATAAATGCTTTAAAGTTCCTCTGTGTTGTTGTTTATTTTATAATTGTATCAATCTTTTTTAAATTAAATTGTAAAAAAGCGGTAGAGCATAAAGTATTTGTTTTTGTCAGTGGAATTTCTGTATTGTATTTTTCACTGTTGTCTCTAAATGTCATGAAGCTTTCACTTATTGCATCACACCGACATCTGGTGGGGAAAACTGTATGTGCACCATTTGTGTAGCATTCATATATACACCATTGTGTGCTACATTTTAACAGAATGCTGTTTCTAGTTCATCTATTCTACATCAAAAATGACAAATCTGTCATCTGTCATCTGTTTTGTCCCAAAACTGAATGAATTTCTTCAGCGGATCACAAAAGATTATGTAAGTCAAGTCAAAGTTTATTTCTATAGCACGTTTAAAAACAACAGAGTTGCACCAAAGTGCTGTACAACAAATACAATACAGCAAAAACTGTTTATAAAAAAAATAAATATAATCTAAGCCAAGTTGGCAACAGAGCCTTAAGCGGGTATTATTCAAAAGCCAGGGAGAACAAATA
The DNA here is from genome assembly GCA_027564155.1 of Gymnocypris eckloni scoliostomus. Taxonomy (NCBI): domain Eukaryota; kingdom Metazoa; phylum Chordata; class Actinopteri; order Cypriniformes; family Cyprinidae; genus Gymnocypris; species Gymnocypris eckloni. Next base: position 22,667,924 of record CM050427.1, on the reverse strand, counting down.
AGATTTAAGAGCAGACTTAAAACTAGCTAGTGAAGGAGCGAGTCTCACATTTACAGGCAGACTATTCCAAAGTTTCGGGGCTGCAGCTGAAAAAGCCCGGCCACCCTTGGTTTTGCAGCGACAATGTGGGACCTTTAAAATAAACTGATTACTGGACCTAAGAGCTCTTTGAGGAGAGTAAGCAATCAGAAGTTCACTAATATATTTTGGTGCAAGGCCGGCTAACGCCTTGTACACATAAACAGCTATTTTAAAATCGATTCTAAACTTTACAGGAAGCCAATGTAAAGATGCTAGGATAGGAGAAATGTGATCCTTCTAAGGCAAGTTTATTTACATAGCACATTTCATAAACAGTGGTAATTCAAAGTGCTTTACATAAAATGAAGTGAAATAGAAATAAAAATTATAATAAAAACAAGGAATTTAAAAAAATCTGTTGGTGTAAAACACCAATCACTTTCAATGTGTGTGTTTTATCGTGAATGGTGTCTGAGGCTGTTTGTCACTTACATTGTACATAATATTTAAATTTATGTTCCACAGAAAAAAAGAAAGTCATACAGGCTGGGAACAACACAATTTGATTAACTATTTGTCTCCCATCCACTAGGTGGTACAAACGTTTTATGCAGCAAAGAGAATTGTACCACAGAAGCAGTCGAGGACTAAGGAACTGACCAAACGTGCTAATCGTGTGCTAATTCTTGGGAGCGAGGCTTTGCAGTAGGTGCGTTGCAAATATGATTTATTACGTAGTTGTATTTGATTTGCTAAGTGTAATACGTTTACTTGATTAATGGTTTCTTTACTGCATTTGTTCATGGCTTGACCGAGAACATACTGTAGGAATTGCACGCAATAACACAACACTATCTTATTTTAGTTTCGAAAGATGGCCGATTTACTGACGGTGTACGACGATGACCAGGCAAACAGCTTCATTGAATGCACGGTAAATCTGTCTTATTTTCACCCGAGTGCACAAAAACAGATATTAATGTTGATCCTGTTTATTAAAACTCCATGTAAATGCATCGACCTAACTCTGTAGGACTTAATATTGATAAATGTTGTTCCTCAGATCTGCGATAAAAGAATACGGGGAGAAACTCATTACAAAATCCACGTGACCACATTACAACATTTGAAGGTAAGGAGAGAAAACCCAGTGTTGTGACTGAAGGAGTACAAATAATAACTGAGCTCCAAATCAGCATTTTCGAATGTTTTTTTATGAATCGTGTAACGTTAACAGGCTGCTGAAAATGCAGCACTGACATCACATGAATAAGTTACATCTAATTGTAAATTATAGTAAATAGAAACGATTATTTTAAACTAGTATTTTTTCACAATATGTTTATTGTATTTATGGTCAAATAAATGCATCCTTGGTGAGCATAAAATATTTTTAACAAAATTGAAAATATTTAATTTTTCCAAACGTTTGACTGGTAGTACATACGAATTTAGTATTTCTGTGTTTTGAAGTATAATTTTATATATTTTAAGTGGTTTAGATTCTAATACATCAATGTGTTGTTTTACTCACTTTTCTGCTTCATTCAACTTTAGGTTTTCTAAGGAATAGGGATCAACCAGAGAACAACATTTTCTCTGTTCATTTCTTGTCTTAGACACTGTATACACAGGTTATGACCTTGTATATGGGTTATGTCTGCACTTTTTTACCAGTCCAGACAACTATTCGTTCGTCTGCTTTTAAAGCAAATTAGGAGGAGCTGTGTGGACACTGGAGTGTTTTGGACTGTTTGATTATACAAAAATTGTCTTTACTGTAAGACAGTGAGATATCAGTCCTATTTCATTTTGAGCACCAAATGCACTTTATTATTTTAGAGATTTATCTTTTTGCTTTAACAAGGACTTCGATCCCAAAATCCTTGTTTATATCTGTCATGGAACCCTTGTCATGGATCTTCGATCTCCAGAACAGATGGAGCTGCTTGAAACATCATGTATATTCTTGTACACTTATGTATATTTGAGAAGATTCAAGAGCACTGTCGCATGTTGCAAAGTTGTTGTTTTTTTTAGTCTGAGGGCATCCTCACACTACTCAAATAGTTGTCATCTACACTAAAATGTGCTGTAGTTTGGCAGCCTGTAGCCAATATGTATGTTGTTGGTGCAACAAGATGATGTGCTTCTTCACGAGACTGCTAAAGGATGATTGGATGCTGCCTGCTAAAATGGCAGGAGTTGTAAAAATCTACCAGTTCCAGTCTGATTGGCTGACCACAGTGTTTCTGGGAGTCAGACTGCTCAGCTTTTCTTTTTAAAGCTATTCAGATGTTTCTTGTTGCTTTGATTTTCCAAAGCTTGTGAGATTCTTGACATTGGATCTTTGGCAGATACTTGAGTGACTCTCCTCAAGCACAATCATATATTCAGCTTGATTTCAGATTTGTGCATTTGAAATAGTTTATACTTCTGTTTGGTCAAATGGGAATCCTGACAGTACAAATCTTACCATGCTATTTCTGTTTTGTGCTTCCTTTGTGGAGACTGCTGTGCAATTATAGCGGCTTGACTATAAAGGGCTGGACAGAAAATAAGCCAAATTTATTCCCTTGGTTGTTTTATGAAATGGCACAGGATACTGAGTCCTGCTCAAGTCCAGCAACACATTGTCATCATGCTTTTGTTATTTTGAATGTTCTGACTGAACTCTTTGAGCATTTCTCATTCAGATCTTTTCAGCTCTTACAGTTCCGTCATGACATGTAACATGAAATGCCTCATTATTCATCTTATTTCCTCTCATGAACAAGTGAAACTCATCCTTATAATTTTTTTCTGGAAAATGTGGGATTCATTTTCCCACACACAATGCTTCCTTCATCATAACCGTTCTTGTGGTTCTTCAAACTTTAACTTTTTATCCAGAATGACGCACAATATGGGTTCCGCAGAGCACCTGGGGCAAAGTCCTTAATCAAGAGCCCAATGATAAGGTCTCCCCCTATTGGGGTTTGGACATCTACCTCTACCGTCACAACACTCTTTGTTGCTTATGTGTTATTAACCTCTGTTTACTTTATTTCAGCATTGCAAGTAGGTCCTATGAAGTACACTTAAGTAAAATGTATAATCACCTCTGCCTGTTTTTCCTCCACTGTTTATCTCTTCAAAGAAAGAGGACACCCTAGCTTCACAAGGTAAGTAGTAAAAGTCACAAATTTATCTAGAATTACTTCTAATGTCTAGACATCTCACGGCCCCTGATTCCGCTGGATTTATTAAAACGATTTAATTTATAGTGTTCCTGAGTAAAAAGAAGTCAGATTAAATTTTGTTCAGAGTTATCATCAATGTAATATGGTTATAAGAAATGTTCTGAAATCAAATTAATTCGTTGTATTTATTTTGAGATTATATTGAAATGAATTGTGCTAATTAAAAGCACATATACTGTATCAAATCAGGAAATTCAACAGAAATCTCGAGGAGTTTGTAAGTATTCAGATTGTCAGGTGTCATCTCATAAGTTCAGAAGGGTTTCCTTACAGAAGGATGTCCTCCAATCAAAATTTGTGGACATTACAGCTATAAAACTCACAATATTCACCACTGATGATAGGAATCATCACAATAACTGTTTTTTGTCCTTAAGGTGATATCAAGACCTAGAAGCTAGTAGACTTTTTTTTTGGTCTGTCATGGATTTGAAGACAAAGAAGAAACATATATTCCTGTTGGAATCACACAGATCTGAATTGTTTTATCTTATTAAGTGGATTTTTATATTTGCAGTGAAACCATGGAAGATTAAAAAAAACAGGGATACATTTTTTTTTTGTTATTCAAAGAACAAGATCTAAATCTGTTTCAGGATTTTAGGGGGAACGGCTGAGTTTTTCAAATTTGTGTGTAAGGTTGGCATGCAATGGGAAATGCAACCTTCTTTTCTTTCCTGTTATGCCATGTATCAGAGTGATACAGCTTCTTGAATGAGAAAAAAATGGGACTTGAGTTGATCAGGATTTGATTGGCCTGCTGCGATCGTTTCATGTAGGTGACCGGTTGTTGTGGGGAAGTATTGAAACTCGTTTGGATATTGGACAACCTTATTGTCCCACCTTCTCTTCTCTGATTGTACATTGATGTAGCAATCATGTTTTTAATTTAAAGATAATGAGGACATGTTTAAAAAATGGTATTTATGTGCACAAAAATCTTTATAGATCTTTTAAATACTAACTTTGTGGACCTTGTGGTTCAGTTCATTGTTTGTGCCCTCCAGTATAATTTTTATACTTTTCTTTGTTCAGTGCGAGATGATTAACTTGTAAAGTTGTTCCCCAAAAACATGATGCATGCTGTAAATGGCACAATGCTTCCAGTTTGCTCAGCAGATTTTTTCTTTTTTATTTCATGAAAAACATGAATTAGTGATTACCAAAGCAGGCATTAAGGACAACAGAAGCAAGAATGTCATACACATCACGTGTATGGACAGTATCACGGGTGGATAAGTATGAATTTCTATAGCATCTGGACTGGTCACCATCCTGGGGAGGCTGTTTTGCCATAGCAATTTGTAAATGCTAGTACAATCGGTGTACCAGCTCATCACCTGGGCACTGTGAAAGATCACTTTGCTATGAAACTACTGGACCTTGATGCTGGAAGATTTTCCTAAAGCTTCTAATATTCTAGAGATCTGGATGCCCATATGGATCCTTAAGTGGATTGGACAGTTTGTTCTTGTTTCAGCGTTATTCCACAATTCGAGTCCAGATTGTCATTCATCAAGTGACGTCTTTCATGATGGCTAAAAATTAGATGGACTCCCTGGATTCTGATGGAGATGTCATGAGGTTTCTACACAGATATGGTGGAAATAACAATTATACACCAGTACAATAAATGAATCAAGAACTGCTTTACCTGCCAAAAAGCCTCCGATCTAGATTAATGTTTAAGCAGAAACTGTGTTTCTGGAAATGTTGTATTGTCTGTTTGATTGCATGTCAAATAGAAATGCAATGTTGAAGCAAACACCAACATTTTGTTTTAACACTGAGAGGAGTCTTCATCGCCTAATTTGTGGATCTGTTTCTCAAAGCGTAATGCACTGTGGTTAACTAGTGGTTGCACTGGTTGCAAAAAAAAAACTACTGTGATCTGACCTGTTTAAACAGGTAGTAACAGCTTATACAAATGTTGCGTGACAATGCACCTTTTGCAGCAGTGTGGGTCGATTTTCAGACATATTTTCCAGATTCTGCTGCAGTTGAAGTATTATAGGATCTTTCAGACATAAAGAATATATATTTTTTGTACATTTGTAAACTTCTGAAATGATCGTGTTTTATGAACTGATTCTGTCCTTACAGGAGAGATTCCGAGACCACCTCCACTGCCAGAATGGACAGACATAAAAGAATATTTGCAATACCTGAATCTTGATGAGCCCATCATTGGTAAAGATGACTTCATACCCAAAACCATTAAAATGAACATACAATTAAAATATTTGGGTAAAGTAGTCTTAAAGGGATAGGTAACCCAAAAATAAAAGTTGTCATCATTTACCCACTAAACGTCACTTACACGGAACAATGTTTTGTAAACTATTTCAACTGTTTTTTTCCACATACACTGAAAGGCAGTGGGATCCAAAAATAACATTGGAATTTGAACCCCAATTGACTTCTATTGTATGGCTGAAAATTGAGACTTTTTTCAATTGAAATACACCACTCACTCTTCCTTTTATTGTTCAGGTCTCAACTCCCTTGTGCAGATTCCAGATCATGTCACTGAAGATGGAAAAACAGTTTTGAAGTACAAGTGCCGCATGTGTGTCGTGGAGATGGACCTTTACAGCATGGTGGCCCATATCGTTGGACGTAAACACAGACAAAAATACTTGGTATGGTGACTTTGCTCCTCGTTATACTTTTACCCTTATACTGTTCAGAATGAAATAAATTATTTACATTTGATCTGTCTTGGCAGGAGCTGAAAAGACCAGACTTGGTGACATGGCAAGACAACAATCAGAAACAGCCAGGCCTCGTTGCCAGAGCCAAAGCTGCAGTAGTCGAAAAGCAGGAGGGATGGGGAAAGCCAGTGGTATTATTGTGTTCCATGATATTATTATTAGTGATTATTTTGAATAGTTTTGGATAGAACACATAGAATGAATATATATATATATATATATATATATATATATAAATTAATATTCATCTTTAATTTCATTTTAGGCCCTCAAAAGACCTCAAGTGAAAATCAGGAATGTTTTCCAAGGTGAATTTTTGACCTTTCAAGCACCAGCTGATTTTTCATAGAAAAACTTTTTTTGTGTGATATTAACTCCTTTTTTTCTTTGTAATAAGCAGGAAGTGATTTACGGGCCAGTGTTCATGAACAACCCTACTATGGACAAGACTCTCTTAGGGAGCCACCTTTCCCTGAACAGATTCAAAAACAGACATACTTGGATGAAGAACGACAAGGAAGATCTTATTACACGGGTGATAATTATGACCAGTACAATAGACCTAATAATCCAAGTCACGCAATCTACCAGCAATTCTATCCAGAAGAAAACCAACATCAAAAACCTTACGAAGATGCTGACGTTCGAGGAAGACCCTCACAGGGTGATGATTATCCTGAAAGAGAAATGCATACAAGGCCCTATGCAGACCAGGGTGGACGGAGACTTCAAGAAGACTATGAAGGAGAAAGTCCTAGTGAAGGACAGTTCTCAGGAAGTAAAATAAACCGATTTAATGACAAAGACCTCCGAATCCACCACAGAACATCAGATTATCAGAAAGAGCAAATGGAAGGTAGGCGGCATGCAGGTTATGAAGAGAGAAATCCTGCCATGAATCCCATGTCAATGCAAGGAAGAAGCTTTAATGAGGAGAAAAGGGGGACTGTCAGAGAATTGCACAGTAGGCCTTGGGACAAAGCTAATGAGGTACAAGGTTACCCCACTATGCTTAAACCCAGAGATCCAAGAGGATATTCACAAGAAGCAGTTCCAGCTAAAAAGAAAAAGAAGAGCAGATTCTCTGATGCTACCGCAGAGGAAATAGCACACGCACATACTAGGTGACGTGATCATTTCATAATGTCACATTCAGAAAACATGTTGCTCAATATTATGAAATTTATTGGGTGTATTTTTACACCTGTATACATGAGGCTGTTGTCTTTAATGTGTCCCAATTCTCTTTCAGACATTCAAATAAATCCACCCTAAAAGAGAAACCAAGAGGAGCACCGTTTAGAGCAAATCCTTTGGTAAAACTGCAGTTACTCTTATTTACACGCAAAATCAACTGTATAAAATGTTCTATTTTAAGAACTTGTTTTTTAAATATAGTGTATAGGTAGTTGTAGGGGAAGTTGTGGCCTAATGGTTAGAGATTCGGACTCGTAATCGAAAGGTTGAGAGTTCGAGTCTCGGGCTGGCAGGAATTGTAGTTGGAGGAGTGAATGTCCAGCGCTCTCTCCACCTTCAATACCACAACTGAGGTGAACACGTCAAGTAGGGCTGGGCGATATGGCCCAAAAAATTATCACGATAATTATTTTCATATCAGTCGATATCGATAATTATCACGATAAATGTCAAATCTTTATTTCTTTCATGTTTAAAGCCAGATTTTTGCTCAAGTGAAAGTGTAGAAACCAGACCATTAATTTTCCTTAACACAATAATTATCTAAATAAAAAAAAATATATTAGTTTCTGCATGTTCTAATGAGTGATATTGTTTCAAAATCAAGAAACCAGTTTGGGTTGCCTCATAATATTAATGATGATATCACTTTTTTGTCTCTTAGAAATACACATTTGATCGTAGCTTGAGTTAGGATGCAGACTTAAAAAATTTTTGTTCATTATCAAAATCAGTAACATCTGTAAAAAATTGTTGCAACCTCTGTTTTATATGGTATAATGTATTCTGACCAAGTTTTTATTTTTATTAAGAATTGGTCCCCTATAGTAGCATACATTTAAATAATGATAAACAGTTAAAACCACACATATAGCACCTCAATAACATGGTAAAAATATAACTAAATGGTTTTTTAAGTAGTCTATTTGTATGAAAAACAGTAGTCTAAAACCATTCAGTATAAATGCACACATGCTATAGCTGCCTTAACCACACATACTTACTATAATTATATACCATTACTCCTGTAATAAAATTCAATGTGAATATCCCACATTTCTGCCACAATACCATGGTGCAGTGAGTGTTACTACAGTAAATAATGGCAAATAATGGCGATGTGCAGATTGAAAAGCCTTCTGACTGAGACTATTCGGCTTGTGTTCTCACATGAGGTGTGTTCGACTTTAAGCGTACACAGAATGGTCAGTGTAAGACATCAAAGTAACAGCGATAGAGAGCAGATGAAACCTATGCAGTTCATTTCGATCTCATATTTTGTTGCTGATGTGAAATAAGTTAAATAAATTCTGCAAGGCTCCAAGCAAATTTGGGGATTTGACGCCTTTGTTTGTTTTACAGCACTGTTAATGTTCACGTGACAGAGTAAAAATTTGCTGCTCTCATAAATCATCAATAGTTTGAACTGTGATCCAATTTATAGATTTGACCTCTTTATATTCATTTTGTCTGAGCTTTTTTTCACATAAACTCATGAAGGAATCCATTTTCACCGAACTTTTCATATCGCTTTAGAGGAAAATTATATTGCGATAATTATCATTATCGAATTATCGCCAGCCCTAAGGTCGTCCGACTAATGATGCAATAATATTCCGTAGACATAATTTCAGTAATTTTAGTTGGAATACAGAAGGAATTACCTAATCCCAACATAAACAAAGTGTTATTGTAGCTAGAGTGTTCTCCGATCGACTCGGGTCCCAAAATTGCACAGACCCGGGACCCGTAATAGATTGGGAACCGACCCGGACCCGTGATTTTATTTGAAAGTATGGACCCGAACCCGCAGTCTCGGGTCCTCTACCGGACCCGACCATTAGCTGTTCGGTTGGATCTAGCATGGACTGTATTCACATTAATCAAAATGTGGCTTAAACTGTTAACTTGTTGTTCTCACTGACTGACCGATGATGTACCTCTTTGCCAATAAATTTCCATCCATGTCATATATATATTTCAACATTGCCAGAAGAAGCTTTAGAAGTCTACTTGCTGTCACGGTCCATTATATTGGTGTGATAACTAATTAGCTTAGTGTTTGTTGGAATACTTTTTTCATCTCGAGTCAACTTACTGTTGTGTTTACCCTTTGAACTACAATAACCAATTTTTGTGGATTCTAATAAATCTCATCTTAATCCAAAACATGAAAATGTTCTGGACATACGCACAGAACAGTGACAAACATAAACTTTACTGATAAACGTGAGTGTTCAATGAACATATTCTGTTCTTCAGAATGACAAAGATTGATAAATACAAGCACGTTTAGAGCTCCACCTAGGGTCATCTAATGAAAGAGTTTAAAGGAGGAATCCAGAAGACAGCTTGATAACTTAAATAGCTTATTCTGATAAGTGTATTTTTCCACCATATTTTCTATCATCACTGTGCTCTCTTGCCGAGCCTTCATCTAAAGTTTTAAATATAACAAGACGGTTCTTTCATATTATTATAAACATGTAAAGCAGACAAGAATGCAGACAGCATGCATTTGGCAGAGTTTCCAGCTCTGGTTGCCATAGAAACATGGTGTGCGCGTGAGAAGTTTCAAGAATCCAGACCATATTGAATGCAATGTTTCAAACTTCATAGACAACATTAATGTGACAGTTCTTAGAGACCATATTTTGTTGCTGATGTGAAATAAGTTAAAAAATGTGCATGGTTATCCAAGCAAATTTCAGGATTTGACGCCATATGCTTTTACTGTTGTACACAGAGGAACTGGAAAAAGTAAAATTTAACTTTCATAAATCATCAATAGAATAAAGAAATGAAGATTTATAGATTTACCTCTTTATATTCAAGAGCAGAAGCTCCACATACTCATGAAGGAATCCATGAAGAAGATTTCCGCTTTGGAAATTTGGATCCTGGTAGAAATTGAGGGAGCATCAGAAAGGACGTTTTTTTTTTTTTTTTAGAACCTTATTCCCACAGATGATACTTTTCAAGGTAATCATACATCAATTATTTTAAATGGTTGGTTGTAGGGCCAACTGACACTGATCACTGGCAGGTGCAGATGTTCTCTGATCGACTGTGATTACACACAAGTGTTAAACAGACCTGAATATTGTATATGAAATCTTCTATATAAACTCCGATTGACCACTGACCATTTGATTATAGAGAACCCGAATGGGTCTCGGGTCCTCTGTGAAGACCTCTAATTGTAGCTGTTCTGTTTTAGCATGGACTGTATTCACATTAATCAAACTACAATTGGCTTCATTGTTGTTCGCATAGAAGACCGAGTGATGTACCACATGTATTCAATCAAATATTAAATCTCACATTGTCATATATATATTTCAACATTCAGAAGAAGACTGTGGCTAGACTATGCACCCACTGTAGCTCCATTATATTGGTGTGATATAAATTAGCTTAGTGTTTGTTGGAATACTTACTATTTGTTTTGTTTTTCTTTACAGTTGTTAAATAACCAATTTGTGGATTCTGGAAGTACATCTCATCTTAATCCAAAACATGAAAATGTTCTGGACATACTTGTGAGTGCAGAATATTTGACAAACATGAAAAAGATTACCTGATAAACTGCCGTTTTCATTTGAACATATTCTGTTTAAATTACAGAATGACATCAAGATTGATAATATGGACGAAGCCAGATTTCTTAAAGAAAAGCTGTGCACAGTTTTGAAAGAGTTTCAAGAAAACAAATCCAGAAGTACTGGGGTAAGAACAGTGTCCTCTGCTAAGAATGATTCTCATTTAATTCAGTCTAAATAATTATCTATTTGTCGTCCTTCATCTAAAGGGCCATACTTCACAACCTGTCGGTGATCATAGAAGGGTAAAGCAGACAAGGGATGACCCAGACAGCATGCATTTGGAAAAGAGAGGTTTCCAAGAGGCCGGACGATATGACGACGGCCCCAGAAGTTTCCAAGAATCCAGACCATATGGAGATGACCCTAGAATGTTTCAAGAGGTCCGACAAATTGGGGATGACCCGAGAGGTCTTAGAGAGACCAGGCGTTATGAAGATGATTATGAAGAGTCAAAACGATTTGATGGTTATCCCAGTGGTCTTCAGGAAGCAAGGCCATATGCCAATGATCCCAGAGGATTTCAAAAGACGATGTTACAAGAGACCCCACGAGATCTTCCAGAGAAGAAACGTTATGATGAAGATCCTAGACAAAAGGAACAACATTTCGAAGAATATTCAAGAGCAGAAGCTCCAAGAAATACTCAAGAGACGAGATATTATGAAGAAGATTTCCGAGGCTTTGGAAATTTGGATCCTGGTAGAAATTGGGAGCATCAGAAAGGACGTTCTTTAGAGCGTTTTGAGAACCGAGGCCCGGCAGATGATAAGAGGGGTTTTCAAGGTAATCATACATCCAATTATTTTAAATGGTTGGTTGTAGGGCAAACTAGTCTTCCTGAGGAGCAGATGACAAGGAATAACCTTGTGATTACAGTGTTGCGAATTTGTACCTGAATATTGTATATGAAATCTTCTATATAAACTCCTGATTGATCCCACTTGATTCTTGATTTCAGAGAGCTTTGGCAAGCCTCCTGTTCACTTTAAACCAACCTCTCTACAAGAAGAAGCAAGGATGTATGCTGGGAGAGCACAGCAGAGGTCTCATCAGAGTGACCGTGACCGTTACCCTGGCGATGAACCCTACGACCCGTTCCACCCATCATCCTCGCCCCCTCCAGAAACATCCAGCTCTACCAGTCTCGACAAGATTGCATCAACTCTTCTTGAGCTTGTGGCTCGTAGATAAAGTTAGGATTATCAGTCAGATAGTTCATTATATAAGATGGTTCTACCTTAACAATAGTATACAGTGATTGATTATCTTTATGTATATTCATTTTAAAAATCCTTTCAGTAAATTGAATACTGTTTTCATCCATACATACTGCTTATCCCCAGCAAGGGTCACTGAGGACTGGAGCGTATCCCAGCATCTGTGCTCCCACGCACAGACACACACTCTCTCTCATGCATACTGTTTTCAGTTACTACCTAAATTCTCACTGCTTTTAGTTTAAGATTTGTAGCCTGCTTGCTGTTGTGTTTTCAGTTTGGTTTGTGTACTATGAATCTGTAATGGGTTTTGTTCAAATGGTTTAAAAAGAAAGACAATTGAAAATAATAAACAGTTCAACCCAACCTTAGCTGTCCTTTTATCAATTCATTTTTATTTAATAAATTGACATTGGTTTTGATGCATGGTCTATATACAGTATAACAATGATATTATTAATTGCCCCATCTCCATATATGTGCGTGTATATTCTAAAACGATATATATATATTATTTTTTTAACTCTTAGAATGAAATACTGAGGTTGATTTTTATTCCACGGATAGATAATAAATGATAATAACAGTTAGATTCAAAGCAAATGCTTAACCTCTTGCAGAACTGAAAAACGATCACAGACCATGTCGCTTAGGACGAGTACGTCACAGTTAACGTAACGCTTTTTCCGGTTTAAAAAAAAAAGTTGTCATCATCGGCCATCTTGGTTCCTGTAACAGCCTGAAATAAATTAAATATTACGACGAACCGGACTACACCACGATTTCATCGCGTAAAGTGAGTATACAACTATATAATTGGCTGCGTTCCTGTTCGGTTGCTATCTACAGCTTGGTTTGGAAAAAGCGGGTATCGTTTCGGGCTCGTGGTCCAATAAAAGTTTTCATCCAATCGACGATTGTTTTGGAGGATGAACATAGGCGCCATTTCCCTCCTCGCTCTCTGAAGCGCTTATTGGTGGCTAATGCAAGGGAATGGAGGCGGTCAGGAAACTGTTGGTCGTAGGTCGCCATTTTGGCTCTCTAGTGTAAAAGACTTTATTGGCTCACTGGTTCATTTTGAGCCTAAATGGTGGCAGTTTCGTAACTACCAGCACCCTTAGAAACCTTGATTGGTGGAATCTAGTCCGAGGTTTGATTGGTCTGAAGGACAGATCCAAACGTAGTCTTTATTGGTTAGACTGTCTTTACACCGCTTTACAAATATTTTAGGAAAACTCGCTCAAAGCCTTCCAAAATCATCAATATTTAACTTTTCCTAATTTGAAGGAATTCACAGTCAATGCGGCCTGCTAACGTAACGTTAGCGAGCACTGTCTCTACCTTTATGTCGCTCTTTTTATAGTCCTTGTCTGTCCATACAATCTTACTGACTGATGTTTTGAGATGTAAATCATTCTCAAAATAAAAAATGAATCGGGCACTTGGTTTAATTTGTAACAATGTTGCACACCCATATTCTGAATGATTGCATGGTTTCGGTTAACGTTAGCTTGTCTTGCAAGTGCTTTGTCGAATTCGTTATAGAAAAAATAATCTGTAATTTGTATCAATAATAGTGTTTATTACGATTTATCACAGGTATAAGAAATACATGTCCGTGTGTGTAATTTATTTGCGATGGAATTTATTCCGTGTATTTTCATTTTTGAAAAATTTGCCGAGGGTGTCATCATAAACATTACATAAACAAATACGCGTCTAATTTGTCACATATGAATGAATACAGAAAGCAAAATACCAATGTCATAATCGCTATATTTAGTAAAATACGTAATTAACATGTTTTTATGTACCAGGTTAAATGGAGGTAAATTCGTAGCACACGAACTCCCTATTTACCCACGGTTCATCAGTGAGAGTTTCAATGCAAAATCCATTGCTTATTGACCTTGATTTTACAAGAATTATAATGGCATTTACAGCAACGGTTGGCATAATATTTCAGCACCGTTGTTGTAAATAATTTACCTGCTTTCCAGATGTATTTTAACAACAAATAAATATAGGGAGCATTGTGCTGCAGTTGTTGATTTGTTTTGTATCTATCTTATACTGTTAATAATTTACCTGCTTTCCAGATGTATTTTAACAGCAACACAGTATAGGAAGCATTGTGCTACAGTTGTTGCTTTGGTTTTCATCTATACTGTGTGAAGCTTAGGCCTCATTTTGATGCTCATCTCATACAAAGGTAAAAAAGTAAAGTGTCTGTCCTCACTGGATGTCTCAGCAAACAGGCCGTAGGCCGTTTTGCATGTAGTGACATGAAGTTTCTGGAAATAGGTCTAAACAGACTAATCAAGAATCAAGTGATCTGCAAGTAAAGGTGTGATTGCATTAGCAAAATTTTGTGGGCAAAAAAGTACATTGATGATAGTATGTATATAGCTTAATCTTAAGAAGAATTGACTTCAATCAAAATACCAGATTACATCGATTCCTATTTAAAATAACTGGATTTCTGGTGAAAATTGAATGTGAATTAGCTGAACAGTGGTAAATGTGACCGCACCATTTGTACGATTGTTGTACAAATAAGCATAGTTTTCAGTCACATGAGATTTTTCTGTATGGTTACACTTATTAAAGGTTAAACAATTTACCATGACCCTTCAGGTCAACTTTATATTCATTTAGGACACAAATAACGTTGTGTTTCAGTTTCATGTGCTGCACTGCATGCATGTTCCTGAGACTGCAAGTCTGACCTGAGTGACTTTCCACTTTAAATCATGCGGCTACAGCATGCGGCACCCTCTATGAGACCACACTGAGCCAATCACTGTTCATAGGCTCATTTTCATCACTGCATGGCCAGCCACTCCGCTCTTCCGAGGGGCGGTCTTTAGAGACATTTAGTTTGACATTGTAAATAAGCCAGTGACAGTTGTTTGAGAAGTCAGTTGTTCAGTCCACCTCCGTCCAGCCACAGTAGAGAAGACGATCTGCAGGGGACAGATTTTCAGAAGCTTGCAAACCGAGACGATCCTACGATCCCTACGTCCTTTATGCAACTTTCTGCTGCTTTTGTCTGGTTGTTTTTTCTCTCTCGTTCTTTTCATTTCATGACCCCTATCCTGCTGCTCAAGGTAACTTAAAACAGGAAGTTGGGTGTCTGTGAAAGGGGGCGGAGTGGAGGGGGTAGCAGGGAGGAGGGGGATGGCACGTCCTGCAGACAGCTGGCTAGGCCAATAACGGCAGAGACCGACTCGGGCTCATTTGAAGAATCCAGTGAGGGGGTGGGATCTCTGAGATAGGCGGGTTGAGAGTATGGCTTAGCAAGCTAGATTGATTACAATCGAGTGTTAAAAGG
Source organism: Gymnocypris eckloni scoliostomus (assembly GCA_027564155.1). Lineage (NCBI taxonomy): Eukaryota > Metazoa > Chordata > Actinopteri > Cypriniformes > Cyprinidae > Gymnocypris > Gymnocypris eckloni. The sequence continues at coordinate 22,652,594 of CM050427.1, read as the reverse complement.
AAAGCAGTCAGGAGATTTGTGTCCTGACTTTTTCTACTGCTCTGCATTGCTTTCACATTTGTGTTTATTTTCATCCTTCCTCTTTTCTTCACCTCTCCCTCACTTTCTTGGCTGTTTTTCCGGTTACTCATGCCGAGGCAGGGGTCAGCTGAAAGGCAAACAGTAGGGTTGCCTGGCAGAGGCCAACTCCAGGCTGCTTCAGGGGACTCGGACAGGGGAGGAATGGGAGGGGGTTGTGGATTTAGGAAAGGGGGGAGGGGGTGGCTTAAGAAGATGGGCTAGTGGAAGGGGGAGGGGTCGAATCGGGGGGGGTATGTGATCGCACTCCCCTCGACTTGGGGCTTTGAACGCAGCAGCAGATCGCCTGTCCCACACAACCTTTTGTCTCCTCCTGGGACAGAGCCTGTGGACTAAAGACAGTTAAGGAGACTTTCGAGATGTCCTCCTGTTCTCCACCGTCCACAGCGTGGCATATGAAGGGCACGGGGTAAGTGTGATTTACGACTTCAATCAGACAGTAAAGCTCTCGCTGCAGTAATGGGATGCTTCCTCTGTCCTCCGCTGTGCTTTTCTCCTCCTCCTTTCGTCCTCTACTTTTCCCCTTGCTTGAAATCTGAGTGTACTTTGTTCTGTCCTGTCTTGTTCTTTTTGAAGTCCTTAACCTGACTACCAATGTTTGACATGTGTAAACATTAACCAGCTGGAAATTTCTCTGGTTTTGCGTATGGAATTTTAACTTTCCATCGTTGATCTGTATGGTGTACTCTTTGATCGCAGTTGACCTCTAAGTTCAGTTCATTCAGTTTGACTTTGGACCTCTTGATGGTACCGTGCTGTTCAATATCTCTGGTTCATCTGTGATGCTTACAGAGACAGATAGAGTTGATGGCCATGGCTGCATAGGACCACTAGTCCCGGTTCACCTTTCAAGGCCCAGTTTCGTGGTTTGTTTACACTCTCGTGACAGTGAGGCAGAGCAGAGCACACTATGGATGTGGGCTATACGTGACCATCATGGATTGGGGTTTATATGGGAACGCTTAGCCCCCTAGTTCATCATGTACAGACGGCTGTCCTCACACAATGCCTCGTCACGGAATCCGGTCGGATTAAATTCTCTTTTTCGCTCGTGTACTAGAAAGTTTCCATTAGTGATGGTATTAAAGTCCTTTTGGGGAAAGGAGTTACCATAAATAACTCTAGGTAGAGCCTTGACTACTGCGTCTCAGCATGATGTTCGGTTAAGATTTTAATATAATATTAGCTCCTTACTGGATCAGTTTGCTAAGATATTCAAGGGTAAAATGTCACACCTGACTAAGGTTCTTGCACATTCCCTCTCGTTCCCACGGTTTTGCGCTTGAGGTTGTTTTGAAATGTCAGCGCAGAACCTTTAAAGTTTGTAGTTGGCTTTCTGGCGCTGGCGTCGACACGTCGTCACACCTTGCCATGGCTAACGGGCCCATCAGTGGATGAAGGTCACAGGAATGTGAGAGCAGCTCCCGCATTCGATCCGTCAGTAGGGAGAGTGTGAGACCAAAAGGACATTGCATCCCTCAGGGGCGCACAGACAAGAGGGGGCCATTCACCATCATGCTTCTCTAGGGACAGCATCATTACACACAGTAAGGTCGCCATGTTGCTGCAGTGAAAGTTGAAAAACCAATCTCCGTTTTCTTTCTTTCTGTGCTATAGTATATCCCTCACTATCGCTCTCTCCCTCCCCTAAACTGTTTTTTTTCCCCCTTTCTGCTTACTGCTGAATGACCTTGAGAGTTCAGGGACGGCTTCCTGGAGTTGACGCGAGGCCGAACCAAGGGCAACTTTGGAATGATTGATCCATGAGATTAGACACAGATCAGAGTTGTGGTATAGTCCAGCCCCATGTTTTTTGCTCTGAACATTAGAGCAAAACAAGCACGGCTATTTGTCGGTTAATTTGTAATTCATTGCTGGGTGCATTTTGTTGTGCCCTAATCGATGATTAACCAGTAACCGCAGTAACTTTGTCAATTTTTTATTTTTTTCAACGAGCCTTTTTTTGGCCTTTCTGTGTGAATGTTTGGGTAGTTAATAAGTCCAGAATATAGCTTTATAAATGTGACCTTTCTGTATGACAGGATGATCACAGAAAACATCTTGTGTTGTGTGTGTTCTTGTACTTTTAATTATTGAGGCTGTTTTTGGTTCAAGGTCGTAAGTAATAAGTAATAAAGAAATGTATGTATGTTGTATTATAAACAGACTAAGTATGCTTACATATAAACAGTTATACAGAGGTTTTTGTGTAGTATGTAAATATGAGTGATGTCAAAATGGCTGAAAAACTAAATTCGAATTTTGTACTTAAATATGATCAAAATTCGAATTATATTAAAATTTAAAAGGCATAATTTCAGTATGTGAAAAAAAGCCTTTGGTTTATCTCCTGAGCCCACAAGAGCAGGCATTGAGCAAAATATTACAAATGCTTGGTTCTTCAAAGCATAAAATAGCACGACTACCTTTGAAAAATTTGCATAATGTTTAAAATAATGTTTAACCATATATAATTAAGTTGCTGACACAGTCAGATACAAACAGTTAGAAACAAAAAAAGTGTTTATATATATATATATGTATATATATGTATATATGTGTGTGTGTGTGTATATATATATATGTATGTATGTGTGTGTGTGTGTGTGTGTGTGTGTGTGTGTGTATATATGTATATTAGGGGTGTGACGAGACACTTATCCCACGAGACGAGACTGAGTTCACAAGAATGAGACGAGACAAGATTTTTAGACTTCTATTTTTTTTAAATCCTCAATGATGAAATATATTGGGAAAATAGCCTTTTATTCAACTGAAAAACACAAAATGTAAAAAAATGGTGCATTTTGAAATCAACATGAACTTTTTGAAATTAAACTTCTATTTTAATTAATTATATGCAGTAATAACAACTTGTAAACTAGAGCTGCACGATTCTGGATAAATTGAGAATCACAATTTTTTTATATAAATTGGAGATCACGATTCTGGAAAAAAAAAAGATTAGGAAACTAAACAAAATAACTCTGGGCCGAATACAGAACACGGGTTTTTAATTTGTTTCCACCATGTAGGCCTATTTTGCCATTTTTCTTTACCATTGCATAAATTAAATAGCCAAAAAGTGCATTTTACTGTTTTGTCCTGCTTTTCAAATAAAACAATCAATTACAAAACAAATTTAAAAGATTTACTTAACACTGAATATTTTTAACATTCAATCAGACATTATACCAATAAATCACAATTTTTGGCCATTTTTGAGACCCCCTTCTTGAATCAGGCATGTATTTTCTTCTGTACAAATAAATGCAGCTTTGCTTAGCAGAAGAGACTTAAAACATTAGAAAATATTACAGATCCCAATTTGAACACTATTGGTGAATGTTATAGTAAATGTATTAATACAGCTGTTGTAGGGTAATTATTTATATCATTATTATTGTCTTACTTTTTATTTTATTTCACAGAACGAGTAAAATTACAATACTAACATTTATGAATGTTGATGGAGCTTTTATTTTGGCGGAAATATGCAGGAAACTGGAAGACCTCATTTTGTTGACCACAGCATGCAGATATTTCTCAGATATATCTCATTACGAATTTGGGAAGATGTTTTTCACACGTATCACATTTTCACACGCCTTTAAAAAAAGTATAAAAATGAGCAAATGATGAGTAAGTGTTTCAGAGCAGAATTTCCTCACGCTTTGGCCTTTGAACCCTGGCGCCGCGAGCTCGTGCAGTGCTGTTTGAATACATGCTATTCTGCGTGTTTTAGAAAACATAACATTATGTAGTTTATTTGCTAATCCATTTCACGATTTCAATCATCACAGTAACCAGCAACAACCACACCTTCCTCTTCTCATCGGAGACATGAGAAGCAGCGCTAAGCAGTTTCTCGCTGTCGGTGTTTTGTGCTTGTAATGAGTTTTGCGTCTCTCTCTCAGACATATTTAATGCTTCCACACTGCAGAGCCACTGCGTGTTTGCAGTTGAGTTGCAATACAACACAACTATGTAGGAGAGGCATGCTGGAAACGAGGGGTGTGAGCAAAATGAGATGTATGACTGGATGTGGAGATAAGAATTCAATTTTAACAGCGTCTCGCCGTCTCCCGTGGAAAGCGGTTTCTTCTCAAATGGCAAGCAGTTCTTGGGTTAAGTTCAATATGGGCCTGTCAAACCAAAAAAAACTGACTTTGAAATAAAGTTGATCGTTTTGTTGCTTTTTAAGTCCTGGCTGTTAAAATTAGACTAATCTAGAGGTGGGCTTCATGTCTGAGAGGTAGCTTGAATCTCAAGGCAACATAATGTATGGTATCCACAACCCTGGGATTGTCTTATCAGCACAGCTGATTTGAATCTCTCCAGCATGAAGAAGAGATTGTCCTAAATGTATATCTGCAGCTTAGGAAACAGTTCAAACTGTAATATAAAAGGCAATTGTTTTGTCAGTAGTAACCGTGTGTGCAGTTCTTCTGTTGCGTTTGTGTTATAGCACTTTCTTAACTTATGACTCCTCCTTGGAGGCCTCAGGCCACACTTTCTCTAACCATTAAATATATGCTGCACAACCAGCTTAACTCATCTCTTGTTAAGAGAGTCATTTGCGATATTTCAAGTGTGTGAGAATGGCTTGAAACATTGAAACGTTCGAGCGTTCCTCTGCTGCAATCCTCATGCACGGCGAAAGCCATACTGGCAGTGATGTTCTTGCTGATTCAGCCTCTGCTAGCGGCGTTAACTTTCTGAGACAGCACCAGCGGTCATTGCCGTCAAGGCAACCGAACAGGTCAGGAGAAATCCTACACCACCGTTGTGGTCTGACCTGCTGAAGGACGATCGTGACTGAGAGTTGAAGCATGTGCATAGTGCCTCACTTACCTTTTTGTGTCCGCCTACAAGTCTTAATGTGAATTATATTGTGATGTAGGACTGTCAAATTTGGAACTAAAATATTATACAAATTCGAAGCATACATTCTGTTAGGGGAAAAAGGTTTTGACTTCTCGCCTGAGGCCACAAGAGGGCGAATCGAGCAAACTATTACCGTACTAATGCACGTTTCTTCAAAGTAGGGCTGGGCGATATGAGCAAAAATTCATATCTCTATATTATTTGGCTGATTTGTGGTATACGTTATATATCTCTGTATTTTGTATTTGGAATAAATAAATAAAGTGAATATAACCATGTAGGCGCATATGCTGTGCAAAAAGGCTTAAAATCACATTACATTGTAACATTGCGATCTAAAAACAAACATAATACTTTTAAAGCAGAAGTTACATTTATTAAACTAAAAATGAAAAAAAAAGCACAGACTAGGCTTAATGAGTAAAAGGGCTATTTTGATTACCCCATTACAGTCACTTTACAGTTAGAGCTATCATACAATTACACTTACTTGTAGGTTTAAAATGTCCAACTACAAATTAGTCAGCAAAATGTATATTTTAGTCAGTTATTGTTGCGCTCCTATTTCATTGTTTGGCGCGCATGCACGCTGGCGCTCATTCTAAATGACGTCTGTGAAGATTAGCGAAGAATCGCAAAGCAGAAGGCTCATACACTTCTGATGGCAAAATGGAAATATTTCCATGGCTTCCTAACATTTACAGATGGAGAATATACCTGTGAAATGTAAGTTATGCATTTAGGAAAACCGCATATCTCAAACACATTAAACAGCGCTTCTCTGTTAGCAGCACACGCAGTCTTTCTGTCAGAGCCATTTTTAAACTGAAACTTTAAACTATAGGCAAGATTTATCATTCGTGATACACATCATTTATTAACATTTAATCATATGATCGCAAGGTTCATGTTTACGCTGTTAATATGCACGTTCTCTGGCAAGCTAATTTCTTTATCTAGTAATTACATGTTTTGGAAAACTTAAATGTAATTGTACATGCTTTCTAAACATGCAGCTCTCCTGAGCGAGACGCGAATGCAACGATGATTGATGTCCCTCTAGAAAATGCCATAAATATGCATTCTGTGTGAACGTCTTTAGTTTTGAGATAAACAACATCTCCACGTTGATGTTCTCTCTTTCCGCAATATTTTGAATGTGCAGCGCCGCATCCAGTGGCTTCAACTGGACAGGCTAAAAAAAACATTAAAATGCAACGACACCTACATCATCATCGCATTTTGTGTGCCAGGCTGCCTGATGGACACCTAAAATTAGAATGCAGCCTTTTGCATTCAAATGTGGATTTTTATTTGAAATGCAACGAATATTCGAAATACGATTTTTTTTTTCTGATAGCCCTATTGTGATGTATTGTAGTTCCGTGGTTGCAATTGGGTCAGTGACGTGACACTTTTTATTTATGTATTTTCTGTATCTTAATATAATAAAACAAATGGAATACACATATTCTATGATGAACATGTTTTTAACTGCTGAATTAAAATTGTGTTGTTTTTGGAAACAGATATTAAAACATGTCAGGGTGATGCAAGAAATTAGAAAATTCTTGAAATAACAAACTTAAATGCTGTAATCTAATGCAAATCATGGGCAAAAATGATATTTTAACAGTTGCTTCATTGTAACTAGCTTGTTAATATTTGAAAGAAGCCTCTGTCTTTAACACAATACAGAACATAACCTCAAAAGAACAAGGATTCTACCCACAATGCTAAACCAGAGGTCTCGCTCCTCCCATCTCAGGTCGTGTCTCGATCTGGTTAAAAGAATATAGCAAATATAGCTTCCACTCATGCAGCTTGTCTAAGTGAGCTGTGATTTAACCTATTTATGTCTCCTTTAATGGAGTGTTATCTCATTTAATTTGCCTCACAATTTCCGAGGTCCATGACAGTAATTGTCGCTGTTATCGCCTGCTAATTATCCAGCTAGTTTTCTTAATGGTTTTACTTAAAACGTTAAATTATCATTTCTTATCAGGCCGGAGCTGGCACATCCACTCTCACAGATGTACGGCAGAAGACCGTCATAAGAGCGACACCTGATGATGTTGCTTCCCAGCAGCAGAGCGGCCGCCAATGACCTCCAGAGTTTTTCTTATTATAAGCATGCACAATGAATTTGACTGACAGTTGACTGCTTCAATCAAGCCTGAAATTATCTAGAGCTTATTGACATTGGAATCACGTGACCCATTGATTTTTATTATGCTTGTCTAATGCTACTGATCGTGATTATTTTGAGGCAAATAAAGACAGTGAGTCTGTTACATTAAGCATGATTTTTACTGTCACAGGGTGATTGTAACCATCCTAATCCTTCAATTATACATAAGAGGAGACAGGCCACCGCTTTTCGCCAGTAATCACGTACATTTCACTGTGTTGCTGCTTCATTTGACCCACATAGCGAGGCTACTCGGCAGTCTGACTGCTCCCCCTCCATTAAGCCCTCGACACTTTGTCTTATTATTGGATTATAGCTGAACGCACGAGTCCGAGTACTTTTTTTACTGCCTCTCTCCTGCTCCGGTGGCTTCCCACCCTGCTATTTCTGGCCCTGTATTTTCTTCCAGAGAAAGTGAGGTGCTTTGTAGCGTCTGTGCCGGCACAAGCTCAGGCAAGCTGCCTGCAGAATTCCTCACATGCCATAGTAACCTGCCAGCTATGATCCTCTTGCGTTTTCGGTTTGTGTTAATTTGTGTTTGGTTTGTTTCCATTGCATCAGTGCCGTGCCATACTGTCAGAACAGCACATTTGGTCCTGTTCCAAAGCTATTTGTGTATACAGATGTGCACTCCAAGCTTCAGGTCACTGGCACGAAGGAGGACTTTTTTTCCAGGTTTTTCACATATGGATTCCTGGTTTAGTTTACACATGAGTTGACCAATCGCACCATCGACAGTTGCACCAGGCATTTTACTGTACTTAAGCATAGCTATCACACACAATTATTCAGACTTTTTCAACCCAAACTAAACAGTGCATAATGTGGTTTATTATCTCAAAGTTCAAGAAGTTTACATCAATTATGAGGCTTTCTATGTAAACATTAACCCTGACTTGTCTCATTTTCTCTCCCTCTTTATCTCCAAGCAGATCTGGAGATGTCGGCAGACTCATTTGGAGCAGGCGGCAGCGATGCCCAGCAGAGCCTACAGTCCTTTTGGCCCAGAGTGATGGAAGAAATCAGGAATCTTACCGTGGTACGGGTTTCTCCTTGCTTTTTAAAATCTGCTTTCTCACTTGGATAAAGTATAACACGGCTTTTTTCAAAACAAACCCCAAAAAGTCTTTAATAGAAAATTGAAGTCAACAATGTAGTATCTCAAAACGAGTCCACCTCGGTTCATTAATGAGAATTCTTAATGTTATTATGAGTTCTCCTCTAATGCACTTTCGCACTGTTTCAGAAGGATTTCCGTGTGCAAGAGCTTCCTCTTGCTCGCATCAAGAAAATTATGAAACTGGATGAGGATGTGAAGGTAAGAGCAGCCGTGCTGAATCAACACAATCAATCTAAGCTGATGGCAGTGCATTTCTTGTCTTTGATTGTTGAGAAAGGAGCAACCCAGCAGTTATCAGCTGTACATTTAGTGGCAAGTTGCGTCATTAATTGGTGGAGTTTGCTATGGCAACCTTCACTATTACGATTACTCAGAGTTATTTTTAATATTTTTTTATCCTTACCCGGCCATAAGTATTGAAGTGATGTATGTTCTACACCATTTGTTCTGTAGACATCAATCAAATCATGACTTGAGGATAAGTATAATACATCTTAAGGGATCTTACTCACTTGCCAAAATAAGACAAAAAATCCTATATGTTTTGATGTAGGGCGTAGAGCCATTTCTAGGGACCATATGGCATGGTGATGTACCAGAATTTACATTTACACACAGAAGTAACAAAAAAAGTTATCGTTAGTTTCGTCCAGACCATCTCTGATGATGCATTTTGACTGTAGCTGCTTCTCCGTTGCTGTTCAAATTGCGAAAATTGAAAATACTCCCAGTGGAAAGGCATGAATTTTTCAAAAACTCCCATATATTGTAAAAAAGGTTTTATGCTCACATGAGGTGGTATTTCATGCAATTTCAGGCAAAAAACAACATTTACAGGTCACCTGGCATACATTTTAATATACCATAACCTCTAACAAACAACTCTCAACTATAAGGAGCTTTCCTTGCCATTAATGCTTGGATGACCCTTATTTACACTACACACGTCTGTGGTTACACACGTCACGCTTTGTAAACAGCTCATAATAAATGCGTCATCTCCATAAAAACAATATGATTGTCAACAAATTTTAAAAAGGTCCTGTTCATACATGATCTCTTAATGGTAACTTTCCGGTAATTTCCAGTAAAGACTATGTGTGAAAGGCGCTAAACTCTTCCTCTGCATATGCTGTGAGTTTGGGTTACTTAACGGTTATCTGGGAAAACAGTAAGCATTATCTTACTAGATTTTTAACGTAAATCATTTATAGACCTATGCCAATGGAGGATAATACATCAACATATTTCTAAATGTGATTTGTTGTACATCTGATTTCAAAATAAGTTTAAACCCTCACTCTGAGTTAGCATGTAAATTTAAATTGATTTAAATGTCATTGAATCACGCTATAAAGTGAAACAACTCCAGGCTGTTGGTGCCACTATTTATTATAATAAGCCTACATAATGTCTAATAATAATTATTGCCTATTTGTTAGTTTATATGTAAATATAGTCATATTAAAACCTCGTTTTCACTTAGGTCTATTTGTATTACTAAACAATATCAGATTACTCAATTGTCAAAATAATCAGTAGATTACTTGATTACCAAAGTAATTGTTAGTTACAGCCCTAGATTAGTTAAAACATTTCAAAATACAACAGCATTGTTTTACTTGTGATTCTGTCATTGAAAATTTCTTTAAAATAGTATTAAAATATCGTGAACCAAGTATCTGTATTTAATTCTGTATTCTTTTATTCTTCGGGTCAATCATAAGGAATATGGAAAGTGATAACTTTGCCATAGTATCCTTTTAAATGTTAAAGTTGCCTCAGTCATTGCATTCTTTGTGTGTGCTGCACTTTATTTGTGCCATTTTGTTGTATTAGTTTATTAATTCGAATTTGAAAGATAATAAACTATAATGAGTCTCTGAGTTTAGTCCTTAAAAACCAAAAAGTAGTCCTTGAAAAGTCCTTGAAAGTCCTGGAATTTCACTTTGCAGTATCTGTACGAACTCTGTTTAGAAGTTCTTGGCGCATTTTATTGTTTTTGTTGTTATTAATTAAACTGAACTGTAGTTTTCTGTAGTAAATTGTCTTTCTATATTTCCTTTTTTATATTAATTTCCTAGTATTTAATTTACCATTATTTATTTTGAACAAAACCATTTCAGTAGTCTGAGGCAGCCTAGTTACTAGTTAGTTTCAAGGAAAATCATTCATATAATGTTCTTTTTTTTTTTTGACAAATAAACCTGCGTATATGTCCACCCCCGCAACCAAACCCCCACCCGGGAAAAAAGTTCAGGCTCAGGATTTGTTTTTGTTTTAACTAGTGTTGTCAAAAGACTCGATACTGCGTTACCAAGTCGGAACAAAAAAAAAGAAAACGTCACGGTACCAGTTTTTTTTTTTAAGTACCGGTAGTACCGAGTACCCGGTCACCCTGGTTCTTCCTTGATCTAAGTTGGTGCTGCTCATGGCAGCTACAGTGCTTTGCTCTTCAGTGTTTCTAATGTTTTTGTTTCTCAATCACAATCAGTTTTACCAGGGATAAACTGCTGAACATTCGGCGGAACACACCACTTGAAAGAAAAATATTTTACCGGATTTTGATTATTTGGACGTTTTGCTGGACAATGTAGTCGGTGGAGCGGAGGCACTGTTTAGAGGCTACAAGACACGCAGGATTTAGAAGGCCGTTGCCTAGGATCCATCTAGCGAGTCTCCGCTCTCTATCCAACAAAACAGACGAACTTCTTCTGCTTTGTGATTTTTCAAACTCTGCTGCTCTGTGTTTCACGGAAACCTGGCAGAATGCTGCAATACTGGACAGCATGTTACATCTCCCGAACTTCCAGCTGATCAGACTGGACCGCGAAGCAGAATCAACGGGGAAATCGCTCTGTGGCGAGACGTGCTTTGACATCAATGAAAGGTGGTGTACAGATGTAAACGTGTTAAAGAAGATGTGCTATTCAGACCTAGAAACACTCTCCAGTCTTAACAACCTGGAGATTAACACGCTCAAAAATTTGGAGATGACCGTGGACTTCAGGAGAAACCCCCCTGCTCTCCCCCCACTCACCATCATGAACAGCACTGTGAATGCAGTAGAGTCATTCAGGTTCCTGGGTACCACAATTTCTCAGGACTTGAAATGGGACGATCAGATATACTCCATTGTAAAAAAGGTCCAGCAGAGGTTGTACTCCCTTCTTCAGTTGAGGAAGTTCAACCTGCCACAGGAGCTGCTGAAACAGTTTTACTCTTCCATCATTGAATTCGTCCTCTGCACTTCAATAACTGTCTGGTTCAACTCAGCTACAAAAATCTGACCTCAGAAGACTACGGAGGGTAGTCCGGACTGCTGAGCAAATCATTGGTACAACCCTCAACTGTATTTATCCAGAGTGAGAAAAAGGGCTGGAAAAATCAGCCTCACATCCCCTCTTTGAACTGTTACCGTCTAGTCGACGCTACAGACCTCTGAGCACCAGAACGACCAGACACAGGAACAGTTTCTTTCCTCAGGCAATCCATCTCATGAATACTTGACACTAAACGTGGAACACACAACACTATAATACATTATTTATTCATCACACAGACTTATTTTTCATTTCAAATTTGCACATTTCAGACCTGTACACACATAATTGTCTATATTATATATGTTTTTGCTATTTTGTACATTGCCTATTTGTTTATTCTTTTATTATATGTGTCCTGTCCTGTTGCTGTCATTCTGTTGCACTGTGAAGCCTCTGTCACTATAACAAATTCCTTGTATGTGTAAACATACCTGGCCAATAAAGCTCATTCTCATTCTTGACACGTAGGGCCGTATGATTTTCGCGATGCAGAAAACGCGGCGGAATCGCGGAACCCAGTTTAAAAACGGAATTTACAGTTTAACACAGAATGTCATGAAATTTGTCAAGGTTTGGATTAATTCATCAAAAGTAGATCATTGCATTTAAATCAAATCGCAATATGGACTAGTATTTGTAAATATTAAGCCGCAAAAGTCTATTCAAATATGAATCCCGTGAATGAATGAAATGAATAGCAGAGACGCGTGATTTTATTTACTACATACACTGAAGTGCACCTGACGCTCGCGGTGATTTCAGCGTCCTCATTGAGATGGCAGACATAAATACATAAACATCATCTCCAGAACAGCTCTGAGAGTCACTTCACAAGCATTTTACCGTTTCGTTAAACCAGTAAAACCAGCATCATATATACACACTTGCAGAGCAAGTTATGTTAGAGCTTCAATGCACAGAATCACTAGTTTAGAGCTTCTAAGAACACTAATGCTGTGTTAGTGAAACAGAAATTTAAAGGTATTCATGGCAACCCATTGGTTTAGACATTGTGCCAGAAATATATTAGGGTACTATTACTTTGTAGAATGTATATGATACTAAAACTACTGTTTAAAAAAATAATACAATTTATTTTTTAATAAAAATGTGCAATATTTTTTCCATTTATAAAATATCGCAAAAGTTTTGCTCAAATCTGTAATGGAAATTCTGTTTGTGTCAGCAACGATTTTATGCACACAAAGTTGATAAGCAACAACAGGTAAACATGTCAGCAGTCTAGACATACACGTATATCACCATGACCAAAAATTGTACTAGAGTAGCGATATAAAAAATATGATATATATAATATATATTTATAGGCGGCCGAAAAAGTTTACCATGACAAATGTTAATCTATGACCTGTGGAGACGACACTCTGAACAGCATACCAAGTTCAGTCGCTTTTTTACCAAAATTTAAATACCAAAACTTAATTTTTAATATCCGATTATGGTAAAATACTTAAATATCGGGAAAAATATCGGTAAACCGATATTTCGGTCATCTATACTTCCAATACACCCTAGCAAAGATATTTTTTCAGCATGTACAAATTAAATAATCCAAATATGATTAACAAACTGCCATTTAATGACAGCCTGATTTTAAATTTGGTTTTTCTAGTTGATTTTTAAGGCTTCAAATCAAAATTAAATGTTTTGTGGTCTTCTCCAAATGAAAAGCTAATATTTTCAGTGGCTTCAGCTGCAGTGCGGTTTGATTGATTTGAACCACTACAAAAGCAGTAATCTGTTATTTTCTGAGCATTGTGAATAGAGAAACTATTAGATCCATCCAACTGAGTCATCTGGCCATTTTCTGTGAAGCAGCCTGACATCGGGTAATGTGTAAACATTGAATAGACTTTTTCCGAGAACTAAAACTAACATCTCTCATAACAACTTCAGTTTAATGTATCACCAGTATTTGCTAAATCCTGCATATAATCAAACCTTCAAGTATAAAAAATAACATGGCATCAGCACTGCTGAAAGAGCTAGAAGTCATTTCAAGAGTGCTGTGAGCCAAGTATTAAATGGCGTTAATACACACTAATGCCCTTGTAGTGCAGTTTCATAGAGTGAGAGAAATAAAACGACCAGACATAAGGATTGGAATATTTACTTGATGGTTCAACCCTTTACAATGAGCTGGATTAACCCTAAAGCAGACAGATATATCTTTGTTCTTTTGTGCTATAACGATATTGTGATGTTGTAGATGCCACAGGGCATGATCTTCCCACACAGCCTTAGCTGCGTGGGAAGCAGGCATCAGGTCAGGTGTTGCCCAGATGCTTAAAATAGCCTACAGCTTAGAGTGGGAAGAGAGAAAAGCCAAGGCAATTAAGAGCTCAGGAGCAGCAGCATGGGCAAGACCCTGGGTCAGGTCTTGACGTAGCCTCTTAGGCCACTACGTATGTCTATCTGATGGCAGGCCAAAACATGATGGGCATGGGCCCATGAGTGTCCGGATATGATTGTATGTTTTTCTTTTATTCCCCCTGTATTGATTTGCTTTGGTAATCCTCCGTAGATGATCAGTGCCGAGGCACCGGTGCTGTTTGCTAAAGCGGCACAGATCTTCATCACAGAGCTCACTCTCAGAGCCTGGATTCACACTGAGGACAACAAGCGGCGCACACTACAGGTCAGTCATGTTCATTCCCGACTTTCCTTTGACCCCTCGCCCTAGCCAGCTGAGATAAACTAGCCTCCTCTGTGACAGTCATCTTTTTTGTGTGTTCTTTTTTTGGACCGAGATGGTAAAGGAGACAGGAAGAAACAATAGAGAGAAGATGTTGGGTGGGATCAGAAAATTACCCTTAGCTTGTTTTAAATTGGGGTCAGAGAGTATTTCAGAGGCCACCATCTTCCACCTATTGTTTCGGGACTCCTTCACCATCTCGGTCCAATAATTTTTTTTTGTTGCTGTATTTTAGTGAATTTGATGGTAAAGCATTACATTTGTAGTACTTTCAAATATTTTCAAACATATTTGAATTATAATGTTATGGTGCAGTCACGTTTACCATTGTTTGACAAAATTTCATAGGCAAAATCAACCCTGTGAGAACTTTATTATTCAGTTAACTCTTGAAGAGATTTTTAACCGAGTTAAGCCAAATCACACAATCAACACAAGGCTGGTGCGATCGGTTTATAGTATGAGTCCCTGATGTCATATGTTGCATGTTCTCTTTTTTTTTTAAGACATAAACCAACATTTATTAAAATAAAAGGATGGATTTGTAGCGTAAAAAAAAACAAAAAAACTTTGAATTTATAATCGACAATATTGTTGTTTCATTTAACAATCAAGGTTTAACATGTTCAGACTGAGCCAACAGACCATTTTAACATGATAAATTGAATATTAACAAAATGTATGGACCTAGGTAAAAAAAATGTCATTTTCATGAAAACTATTAAAATGGATTTATAGCATTTTGGAAAAGAGCTCTTCATATATATGTATAAATATATAATAAAAAACATACTATATGAAAAAAGTTCAGTAGCATACAACGTAGCAGCCCATGTCAGCATAGCCTTTTTCCGACATGGTGTTCAGCAACAGGTTTTGTCACTGAACAAAGCTGTAATGACTGTTAGACCATCTCTTTAATATGTAGATTCTATTAGCGCTCAGCCGGTGAGCTTGCAGCTGGCCCACAGTTCCATTGTGAAGGCATCACGCCTATCGGTGTCACCACGACAACAGTCATCAATGGAACAACTGCATGGACGTGACCCTTCACCACCAGATTTTAATCATGCTGCTAAAAATAGCTGCTGATCTGGGGGGTCTTTGCAGCCAATATCCTGTGGAAAATACCACTAGTAAATGGTCTGTGTGGTGAGAACGTGTCACTGTTAACTAAGAACAGTTGATGTAGTGAGTGGGATACATTATCATATTATATTATCAAATATTGCTGCACAATTTTATAAAAAAAAAAATTGCATCATATTTTGGGATTTTTATGTCACCTCTCTTCTTGTGAAAATGTTACATGTGATTTTTTAGTCTTTTTGGATTTGTTTTTGACTGGTCTTATTTTCTGTTTTCCAGAGAAATGACATCGCCATGGCAATCACTAAGTTTGATCAGTTTGACTTCCTCATTGACATCGTCCCCCGCGATGACCTCAAGCCTCCAAAACGACAGGTGCGGAAAAGAGAGGAGCTTCAAGCTGTCAAAATTGATCATCGTCATACAGTTGTTGTTGTTTTTTTTCAGCATCTGTGAAGAGGAGATGTTGCTGTGTTGTCTTTGGCAGCCTGGGGGCGCTGTAAACATCCTTGACTGGAAGCTGGGTGTAGGGTTTGTGAAGGCTTTCAGTCGGATGTTTGCAGCACCCTGCTTCCTCTATCTCTGCACAACCAGACATCATATTTAATCATTTCTTCTATGTTTATTCTACAAACCCAGCTGTGTGCCTGACTACAAAAACAAACATGTGTGGTTATGTCCCACAGCATTGGCAGCAGAACAGTGATTGGCGGGCAAAAATGTTAATTTCTGACCCTGTCAATCACAGATTTGACCAGCCACTCAGGTGCTTTACCAGCCATTTTAATTCTTTCAGTTGAAATAAGGGACTCACTACATTCAATTATAGAAATGTCACCCTGCGCACTTACCTGAAATTACTTCTGTAGAGCACATTGGCAGCATAAAGATAAACATCTAAATTGCCTTTCAGGACTTTCTGTTCAAGTCTGTTCTTTGAGATTTATACTTTTTATAATTTTTCTAGTTCATGTGATATAATGTTTGTAGCTACATATAGAGAGAGAGAGTGTGTGCTATATAGCTTATATACAGTGGGTACGGAAAGTATTCAGACCCCCTTAAATTTTTCACTCTTTGTTATATTGCAGCCATTTGCTAAAATCATTTAAGTTCATTTTTTTCCTCATTAATGTACACACAGCACCCCATATTGACAGAAAAACACAGAATTGTTGACATTTTTGCAGATTTATTAAAAAAGAAAAACTGAAATATCACATGGTCCTAAGTATTCAGACCCTTTGCTGTGACACTCATATATTTAACTCAGGTGCTGTCCATTTCTTCTGATCATCCTTGAGATGGTTCTACACCTTCATTTGAGTCCAGCTGTGTTTGATTATACTGATTGGACTTGATTAGGAAAGCCACACACCTGTCTATATAAGACCTTACAGCTCACAGTGCATGTCAGAGCAAATGAGAATCATGAGGTCAAAGGAACTGCCTGAAGAGCTCAGAGACAGAATTGTGGCAAGGCACAGATCTGGCCAAGGTTACAAAAAACATTTCTGCTGCACTTAAGGTTCCTGCACTTCTCGTTTGGCTCTCAACGGAGGCGGTCGCATTTTTCACTCCCCGTCCTTCCCTATTTTCCCTGCTTGCTCTCCAGTATTGTCTGATCTATTGAGAGACTCTCTCTGCACTGCTCTTCAAACTGAGAAATTATGGATTTGATCAACTGGTCTCTCAACGCTATTGACATCATTTGAAGATATCTACCTATTCGGAACCATGATAACAGGTATTTTGCTGATTGGATTAGGCTTTGCCCTGGGTTATCGAAGAATTCTGAAAACGGGAACAGCTGTCCAAAGCCCCACAAGGCTGCCCGTATGATTGAAGCTGTGAGAAGAGCGGTCAGCATTGAGACTGAGACTATAATCGCAATATGGATTCTAGGAGAAGCTCACGGCTTTGCAGAGAAAAATTGATGATCGAGACCGAAATAGACAGAGAGAGTAGCTGTTTTGGAATGCGGCTACTCGCCTAAACAAATCGCAATCTTATCTTTTGGCTCCCCCGTACCAGCACTGCCCGGCAAGGTCGTTGTTGGAAATTTATCCTGGGAAAGAACACTGCAGTGAGACGCTCATGCTCCCTCCCCCATTCTACAGACATTGATTATAAACTACTACACACACACAAACATATGCACTCACTTCCCCTCCCCCCATCCCTCGCCTCCGTCGCTTTGAAACCCGCTAGCCTGACAGGCGGGTCTGTGGCCAGCGCCGAGAATGGCTGCGGGTCCGGACGGCTGCCTGCTGGAGCTGGATCACTTCCCCTGTTGCAAAGTGTGTCTATGGTTTATGTGCTTTTGCTGAGGTGTTTTTTTCCTGTTCTCACACTGTACTCCCCAAGGAGCATAGTCTGGGGGTAATTTTTTTTCTCCTCTCCTTCCTCATGTTATGCTGTAATTTTCTTCAATTCCCTGTCTTCCTGTCCTGTCTACCCCCTTGTCATATATGTATGGGCAGGTTGATGGCTTATTTCACTGGTACTTGTGACTAAATGACAATAAAGGGCTACTACTACTAAGAGCACAGTGGCCTCCATAATCCTTAAATGGAAGATGTTTGGGACGACCAGAACCCTTCCTAGAGCTGGCCGTCCGGCCAAACTGAGCTATCGGGGAAAAGAGCCTTGGTGAGAGAGGTAAAGAAGAACCCAAAGATCTCTGTGGCTGAGCTCCAGAGATGCATTCGGGAGATGGGAGAAAGTTGTAGAAAGTCAACCATCACTGCAGCCCTCCACCAGTCGGGGCTTTATGGCAGAGTGGCCCGACGGAAGCCTCTCCTCAGTGCAAGACCATTGAAAGCCTGCATGGAGTTTGCTAAAAAACACCTGAAGGACTCCAAGATGGTGACAAATAAGATTCTCTGGTCTGATGAGACCAAGATAGAACTTTTGGCCTTAATTCTAAGCGGTATGTGTGGAGAAAACCAGGCACTGCTCATCACCTGTCCAATACAGTCCCAACAGTGAAGCATGGTGGTGGCAGCATCATGCTGTGGGGTGTTTTTCAAGCTGCAGGGACAGGGACGACTGGTTGCAATCGAGGGAAAGATGAATGCGGCCAAGTACAGGGATATCCTGAGCGAAAACCTTCTCCAGAGTGCTCAGGACCTCAGACTGGGCCTAAGGTTTACCTTCCAACAAGACAATGACCCTAAGCACACAGCTAAAATAACGAAGGAGTGGCTTCACAACAACTCTGTGACTGTTCTTGAATGGCCCAGCCAGAGCCCTGACTTAAACCCAATTGAGCATCTCTGGAGAGACCTAAAAATGGCTGTCCACCAACGTTTACCATCCAACCTGACAGAACTGGAGAGGATCTGCAAGGAGGAATGGCAGAGGATCCCCAAATCCAGGTGTGAAAAACTTGTTGCATCTTTCCCAAAAATACTTATGGCTGTATTAAATCAAAAGGGTGCTTCTACTAAATACTGAGCAAAGGGTCTGAATACTTAGGACCATGTGATATTTCAGTTTTTCTTTTTTAATAAATAAAAGATTTAAAAAAAATAAAAAATGTCAACAATTCTGTGTTTTTCTGTCAATATGGGGTGCTGTGTGTACATTAATGAGAAAAAAAAATGAACTTAAATGATTTTAGCAAATGGCTGCAATATAACAAAGAGTGAAAAATTCAAGGGTGTCTGAATACTTTCCGTACCCACTGTATAGGTGTCCATTTCCAAAATGTTCAAAAAGATTTGGAAATCAGTACAACAAAACAAACATTCCTTAAATTGAACTTCCCTTCTTTCAGGAACGCCAGAGACTAAAAAAACAAAAACCCGTTGAAATAATGTGAATAGTCAGCACATGTACAAAGAAGGAATTTACCCAATATATCCAATGATCTGAGCCCTTCTAGCTCAGCAAAGCCACTGTCTTTGTTCGACCCGATGGCTTTATGGTCCTGTGGCGTTTTTGTGTGTGTGACCAGGTGTGTAAACATCCTACACTCTCAGCTGTGACATCACCAAGCTGGGAGAGGGATGTTTACTCTCTTTGTCACCAATACATCTTCAGGAATGGATGGAGATGAAATATAAAGATACACTTCTGGGTACAAACGTTTGGGTATTCCAGCTGTTTGTGTGTCAGAATAGCACAGCTGATTTCCTGCCATTACGCTGCGGTTGAGTGTGGGAGTTCAGGCCACATACTGCAGCTAAAGGTCTTGTTTCTGTCCAGCTAGGAGATTGCATTACTCACTCTTGTTTTGCCTATAAGTCATTTATCCTCATCCTGCCTCTAGTGTTACAGAGCGAAAATAATTTATGGAGATGTAACCAGCAGATAGGCCTTATGAACTCTTGATTTCATCTGTTTATGGGTTTGTTGGATTCTCTCTTGCATTTATGAAGATCCTGTTGAAGTGTGCTGCAATATAAGGTATAGCTTTCTCTATAATTGTGCCTGTCTGTGTAGGAGGAAGTGCGTCAATCCGTCGCCCCGACTGAGCCGGTCCAGTATTACTTCACTCTGGCGCAGCAGCCCAGCGCGGTGCAGGTCCATGGTCAACAGCAAGGCCAGCAGATGACTGCTCCTACCACTACCACACTACAGCCTGGACAGATAATCATCGCTCAGCCCCAACAGGGCCAGGTAATCATCACACACTCGCCACAAACCCAAGAACGCATATATGGAGTATTGCTTTTTACCTATTAACTTTGAGACTGAATCCGAAATCACATAATTTGGTTCCATATAATAGGAGGAAAACAGTATGTGAACAGAGTAGTCTGTCCGATTTCACTCTGTTCCTAAAACATTAGGCGAAATGTTGACCAAAGTACAAATCTGATTGACACTGATAGGTCACATGACAATGACATCATGCCGAATATACAGGTGCATCTCAATAAATTAGAATGTCGTGGAAATGTATTTATTTATTTCAGTAATTCAACTCAAATTGTGAAACTCGTGTATTAAATAAATTAAATGCACACAGACTGAAGTAGTTTAAGTCTTTGGTTCTTTTAATTGTGATGATTTTGGCTCATATTTAACAAAAACCCACCAATTCACTATCTCAACAAATGCTAATACTTCAAAAAAAAAATTGTGAGTTGTTGGCCTTCTGGAAAGTATGTTAATTTACTGTATATGTACTCAATACTCCTTTTGCTTTAATTACTGCCTCAATTCGGTGTGGCGTGGAGGTGATCAGTTTGTGGCACTGCTGAAGTGGTATGGAAGCCCAGGTTTCTTTGACAGTGGCCTTCAGCTCATCTGCATTTTTTGGTCTCTTGTTTCTCATCTTCCTCTTGACAATACCCCATAGATTCTCTATGATGTTCAGGTCTGGTGAGTTTGCTGGCCAGTCAAGCACAACAACACCATGGTCATTTAACCAACTTTTGGTGCTTTTGGCAGTGTGAGCAGGTGCCAAATCCTGCTGGAAAATGAAATCAGCATCTTTAAAAAGCTGGTCAGCAGAAGGTGCTCCAAAATTTCTTGGTAAACGGGTGCAGCGATGTTGGTTTTCAAAAAGCACAATGGACCAACACCAGCAGATGACTTTGCACCCCAAATCATCACAAACTGTGGAAACTTAACACTGGACTTCAAGCAACATGTGCTATGAGCTTCTCCACCCTTCCTCCAGACTCTAGGACCTTGGTTTCCAAATGAAATACAAAACATGCTCTCATCTGAAAAGAGGACTTTGGACAACTGAACAACAGTCCAGTTTTTCTTCTCCTTAGCCCAGGTACAGTGCTCAGCGTAAATGAGTACACCCCCTTTGAAAAGTACAATTTTAAACAATATCTCAATGAACACAAAAACATTTCCAAAATGTTGACAAGACTAAGTTTAATATAACATCTGTTTAACTTATAACATGAAAGTAAGGTTAATAATATAACTTGGATTACACATTTTTCAGTTTTACTCAAATTAGGGTGATGCAAAAATGAGTACACCCCACAACAAAAACTACTAAATCTAGTACTTTGTATGGCCTCCATGATTTAATGACAGTGAATGAGTTAATGACAGCACCAAGTCTTCTAGGCATGGAATGAACAAGTTGGCGACATTTTGCCAGATCTATCTTTTTCCATTCTTCAAGAATGACCTATTTTAGAGATTGGATGCTGGATGGAGAGTGATGCTCAACTTGTCTCTTCAGAATTCCCCATAGGTGTTCGATTGGTTCAGATCAGGAGACATACTTGGCCACTGAATCACTTTCACCCTATTCTTCTTCAAAAATCCAACAGTGGCCTTAGATGTGTGTTTAGGATCATTGTCATGTTGGAAAAGTGCCTCGACGACCAAGGGGCGGAGTGATGGTTGCATCTTCTCTTTCAGTATAGAGCAGTACATTTGTGAATTCATGATGCCATCAATGAAATGCAGCTCCCCGACACCAGCAGCACTCATGCAGCCCCACATAAGGACACTGCCACCACCATGTTTCACTGTAGGCACCATGCATTTTTCTTTGTATTCCTCACCTTTGCGGCCATAAAGTTTTGAAGCCATCAGTTCCAAAAACATTTATCTTGGTCTCATCACTCCAGAGTATAGAGTCCCAGTAGTCTTCATCTTTGTCAGCATGGGCCCTGGCAAACTCTAGGTGGGCTTTTTGTGCCTGGGCTTTAGGAGAGGCTTCTTTTCGTGGATTTGCACCCATGCATGCCATTCCTCTGCAGTGTACGCCGTATTGTGTCACGGGAAATAGTCACCCCAGTTTGGCTTTCTACTTCTTTAGATAACTGCAGTGAACTTGCATGTCGATTTTTTCCAACCCTTCTCATCAGAAGACGCTCCTGACGAGGTGTTAACTTCCGTGGACGACCTGGACGTCTCTGTGAGATTCTTTCCATCTTTTTAAAATGTTTGTGCCACTTTTGCTACAGTATTCTGACTGATAAGTAAAGCTTTGCTGATCTTCTTGTAGCCTTCAACTTTCTTGTGACATTTCTCTTCCATGTGGTGCCATTGCTGACAGCATGACATGGGAAGGGGTTTTATAGTCAACTGTCTGCTGAACACCTGTGTAATGAATAATTAGACTCACCTGTGGTTGAATTCTTGTTAAATTAGACATTTGTAGTCTAAAATTTAGCTTTGCTTCAGAGAATTTCAGTGGGGTGTACTCATTTTTGCATCACCCCAATTTGAGTAAAACTGAACACTTTGTTCTCTAAGTTATATTATTAACCTTACTTTCATGTTATAAGTTAAACAGATGTTATATAAAACTTAGTCTTGTCAACATTTTGGAAAATGTTTTTGTGTTCATTGAGATATTGTTTAAAATTGTTACTTTTCAAAGGGGGTGTACTCATTTACGCTGAACGCTGTAAGACGCCTCTGACGTTGTCTGTGGTTCAGGATTGGCTCAACTAGAGGAATACGACAACTTTAGCGAAATTCCTTGACACGTCTGTGTGTGGTGGCTCTTGATGCCTTGACCCCTAGCCTCAGTCCATTCCTTGTGAAGTTGACAATCCTTGACAATCCTCATAAGGCTGCGGTTCTCTTGGTTAGTTGTGCATATTTTTCTTCCACACTTTTTCCTTCCACTCAACTTTCTGTTAACATGCTTGGATACAGCACTCTGTGAACAGCCAGCTTCTTTGGTAATGAATGTTTGTGGCTTACCCTCCTTGTGAAGGGTGTCAATGATTGTCTTCTGGACAACTGTCAGATCAGCAGTCTTCCCCATGATTGTGTAGCCTAGTGAACCAAACTGAGAGACCATTTTGAAGGCTCAGGAAACCTTTGCAGTTGTTTTGAGTTGATTAGCTGATTGGCATGTCACCATATTCTAATTTGTTGAATTGGTGGGTTTTTGTTAAACGTGAGCCAAAATCATCACAATTAAAAGAACCAAAGACTTAAACTACTTCAGTCTGTGTGCATTACATTTATTTAATACACGAGTTTCACAATTCGAGTTGAATTACTGAAATGAATTTTTTCATGACATTCAAATTTTTTTGAGATGCACCTGTAGTATGTCAAGAGTGCATTCATACAACACACATTCATATTATATATTTGTATCTGTTGCAAAGTACCTGCCTATTCAGAGAGCATGTGATTTTTGATGCAGACATCATTAATATTTAGTAAACATATAACACAGAAAAAACAGTACATATATGACCCTGGACCACAAAACCAGTCATATGGGTACATTTTTCGATGTTGAGATCTATACAACATCTGAAAGCAGAATAAATACGCTTTCCATTGATGTGTGCGTTGTTAGGATTGGACAATATTTGGACGAGATACAACTATGTGAAAATCTGGAATCTGAGGGTGCAAAAAAAATCTAAATATTGAGAAAATTGCCTTTAAAGTTGACCAAATGAAGTTCTTAGCAATGAATGTTACTAATCAAAAATTAAGTTTTGATATATTTACAGTAGGAAATGTACAAAATATCTTCATTGAACATGATATTTACTTAATGTCCTAATGATTTTTGGCATAAAAGAAAAATCAATAATTTTGAATAATTCAGTGTGTTTTGGCTGTTGCAATAAATATACCCCAGTGACTTACAACTGGTTTTGTGGTCCAGGGTCACATATATTGATGACTCTCCTTGCGTGACACAGCAAGAAGCAAATTGGGATATATGGCTATGATGTAGCAGCTAAAGCGTCTTGACCTTTTAAAAGACACGGTCTACTTTTTTGAGTGTCCTGCCCAAACGTCCTGTTTTAATAGGGAATATGTCAATACAGGAAAGAAAACTGGCATCTGGAGGAGACTGTTTGCCCTTGTATTTACCCTAGTGTATATTACACTTCGGTCTGGTGGACAAAAGGCTATAACTTCATCATACCTACTCTCTCACACAACACTTGAGCCCTGATTACTTGGATCAGCCCATTACAGGATCATTTGAAACATGATTGGTGAAGGCTGAAAGCCCAGAGGTGTCATTCACACGTTGCTATCAGGTGAACAGTAGAGAGTCCAGTCACTCTCTGGTGTGATATCTGCCCAGCATCTTAGCAGTAACACAGCAGTCCTCTTTTTTTGTTTTTGTATAATTAGCTTTTATTTTGTTAGGTTATACTGGTTTAATTCCACCAGTGTGAGGCTCTTTTTCACTTTCTCTCTCTCCTTTTCTCTGTGGTGAACCTCATTCTCTCTCTAAAGATCAGTGCTGCTTCAGCAAGCTGCAGTTTGCTGACCTGTCAGACTTGGGCAAAGTTGTGCTGCAGTCACCTTAGAGAGCACTTGGGACAAAAATATACAGTGGGGTTTAAAAAATGTCAGGCTTCATAATTTAATTTCATTCTGAATGTTTTAAATGTTGAAAAATGTCAACCAAAATTTTATGATGTAAAATCAAGAAAATATTTGTTTGTGGACAATTGAATGCGAACTTCATTGTGCAACAATTTTTTTATTTCATTTTGTCCCTTTTGCTGATTATAGATTCTTTTTTTACGAATATTTTTATTCAGCAAGGATTAAAATTGAACAAAAAACATTAAATAAATCAAATGTGACCGTGTTGACATTTGTAAAGTTTGATTTCTATTTCAAAGAAGTGCTATGATTCTATTCATCAAAGAATCCTGAAAAATATTTATGAATATAATATTTTTAATATTAAGTATTATAGTGCAAACATGATTTCTGATGAGTCATGACATTAAAGATTTAGGTTTGCCATCAAAGGAATAAATTAAATTTTTAAATATATTAAAATATAATTTTCTTTAATTTTAATACTGTTTAACAATATTAATATTTTTGCTTACTTTTTTAAACAAATAAATGCCTCCTTGGTGAGTGTAAGAGACCTCTTTCAAAAACATAAAAAAAAATCTTAAAGCCCTCAAACATTTGACCAGTAGTGTATAAGCAAAAGTTGGAAAGAAATAAGGTGAGGAAGAATTGTATTGTAGAGAATTTATGCACAGGAAAAATGCAAATTTCTGTTATTTTGACAAAACATTTGTCAGATTGTGAGATGTTCCTTCAAGTGCTCTGCTCAAGCTCTCTTCCGTTTACTCTTTAAGTAAAAACGTATTGTTAGTGGTTTTTTTATCTTCATACCTGAGGACAGAGTCGGTTTAGCTTCATCTCGCTGTCTGCTCACTGCTTTGTGCCACTATATGCAGTCACAAATATTCCTTAAACTGACATTAATTTTAAATTTACACCACAGCTTGCACTCACTCATCTGTTGTAATGAAGCACTCATCTGCTTCAACTTTACTGCTGATTTAAACTCTGCTTCAATTAATGCCTGTTCACACCAAATCTGAAACTACAGAGTGGCACAACGTATCCAATATTCACAGCAATTTTTCACTCTTGAATTATTCACACTCAATCCAATGTAGAAATTTTCCCTCGTAAATATTGTTATTTTAAATGTATATTATTGCAGTGTGATATTTCAGGCTTGGTGTGAACTCAAGAGTTCATTTATTTTTATAAGCTTTATGCATGTTTTATGTCATTGCAAAATGTGGATATGGTGTCTGGTCACACGGCATGTGACACATCATACTTTCATTTCTTTACGCTATTTCTGTCTTTCCAGTGCATTGCCTTTTTTGTTGCTTTTTATTTGACATTGAAGAATGCGCTTTGCATGTGCTTGCTTGTGTTGTCAAGTTCACTCTCTCTTTCTCTTGCATTATTTCCTCCTCTTCCTCAGGTATTGCAAGGAACCACCATGCAGCAGCTGCAGCAGGTGCAGGTTGCTCAATCACAGGCGACCCCTATCACGGTAAACACCTCAAACCCCTCAAAATGGCCCCCTATTTTTCCAACAAAAGCCCTTCTTTGAACCTCAAAGGAGCTTTTTCATGACAGTATAATAAGAATTGCATTTCAAAGCACTATACATCAGCAAAATATCCCTGTTTCATATACTATACATTAAACAATGCAGCAAACAAAAGCAGAGGGTATGATAAAAATGTGTTGGTGCCTTAAGGCCGAAGTATACTTCTTTTTTTTACACGTACGTTAGCGTATACGCACAACAGTCAACCTTGCAAAGTATACTTCATTTGACTCGTACGCATACACAGACGTTCGACGCATCCTGGCCTAGTGGGGCCCGTAGAGAGCAGTTATGAAGATTACAGTGTGATGAAGGACATGGAAGAAAAACTCATAGAAGTCCGGTAAACACAGCGGAAAGGCTAGCGTGACAAGTATTGCTGCAAGCTACCGTTTGGGAAGCCGTGTCTAAGCTTATTCCGGAGATGTGTGAAGCCATATGTTTATGCAGTTTTTCTTTGGCTACCTTGTGAATCAATACCCCCACAGCAGCGTTTCCACCTTGCGGATAAACTAATTACTCCAAAAGAGTTTAATGCGCATGTGCGACCTGCGCGTACAAAGTACGGATACAAACATCCGGGGGTGCGCGTACAGTACGCACGTACTATTGTGATAACGGCATTCGCGTCACACGCACTCTACGCTGTCCCTCACGTACGCGTACAAAGTGAAGTATACTTTGGCCTTTAAGGTCAGTCCTGTTATTGGCTGTATTCATTTTGTACTCTGTGTGTGTGTGTGTGTGTGTGTGTGTGTGTGTGTATGATACTTTTTTATATATTTATTATTGTTAAGTTACTGGTAGCAGGATTTTTTCCCCCGCCAAATTCACCATTGCAAGATTTTTAATCACATTGAAAAACAATTTTGCACGTTTATTTGAACAAGCATTTGACATTCATATGGGGTCATAATTTTTTTAATAAAGTTGTTTAGCATGTACAGCATGTCACAATGCTGGACTGATCATGTCAACTATCCATATTGAAATAAAATAAAGTACTGTTGTTTTATAGTTTCGTACATTTATATCTTGTAATATGGTCTTAGCAGTAGTCAATAGAAATGTTTTTCTATTGTACTATGTGACCACAGACCTTGTGTTTATTGATTTGAGCTTCAATCTTGTGGTTACTGAAAGTGAGGCTTCAAAAGGAACCTTATTACACTTTGCAATGAGAAAACTGTTATAATATAAGAAAACCGCTTTTTGCTGAAGTTTATATCAATATTATGGACATTTACGGTTTAGCCATTCAGCTTTGCCATCACAAGAATAAATGACATATTTAAATAGAAGGGTTCATTTAAATTGGAATAATATTTCACAATGTTTTTACTGTATTTTTGATCAACTAAATGCAATCTTAATGAGAGAGAAAACCTCAAAAACATTATGAATCACAGCTGAACACAGTTGACTGGATATTGTGTCTGATATATTAGATTTAACTGAATGCAGAAGGCACCATTTTCTCCTACCAAAAACAGGAGCAGATATTATTTACACAGGGCGAAATCTTTAATTAATATGCCCTCTACTTGATGCTACATTAGGTCACTGCACGTCTCAGGACAGATAGAGTTGTGCTGCTTAATAAATTGCTGACTCCTATCGGGTGTCAGTTCCTGAAGAGGAGAGATCATCTGTCACACCTCTGCAGTCAGCGCCCAGGTTTCTCTGTTCAACACGAGAGGCCCAGGGTCACAGTCTTGCATCTCTCCCCTTTCCTCAAAACGTCTTCAGTTTCACTTTCTCTTGGAGGCCTTCCCAGCCCACAGTACAGTGAGATGTAATGCTTATGCTACTATTCCAGCGTTTGTGCTGAAAGAGACTTGAAAGGCACATACCAGATCGAAACGCTCCTTGTATGTAAATTTGAATCCGCAGTCCCATCCTCAGGACTTTCATGCTTACTCTTTCAGAGCGCCCCGATGACAATGCAGGTGGGTGAAGGCCAGCAGGTGCAGATCGTGCAGGCCACTTCACAGGGACAGGCTCAGGTGCAGGCAGCACAGCAGGCTGGACAGACGATGCAGGTCATGCAGCAGATCATCACCAACACGGGAGAGATCCAGCAGATTCCAGTAAGAAACTAGGAGAGATGATTAAAACAATTTGTCTTTTGGCTCTTTCAAAAAGATTATAAATTGATAAAAGAGAAGGCAGCACACCTGTGCTACATGAAGACTAGGCAAACATGCTTGTTAGTCAGAGGTGCTCCTCATTGCCCCCTTGTGGTGTCCTGCAGGTGCAGCTCAACACCGGCCAGCTGCAGTATATTCGCTTGGCTCAGCCTGTCTCAGGAACACAGGTTGTTCAAGGACAAATACAGACACTTGCAACAAACACTCAGCAGGTAAATCATCTTAGATGGGTAACAATATTAGCTCAGTTAATGGGCACAAGTTAGGGATACTTTAAAAGATCATTTTCATTTGGTGACACTAATGGTGCAGATGTTACACAATTGTAATTTCATATAATATACATTTCATTAATTGAATTAAATGTTTGGGTGTCATTTTGTTGAATTGTTCTTTCACAGATTTCACAGTCAGAAGTACAACAGGGTCAGCAACAGTTCAGCCAGTTTACTGATGGGCAGGTAATTATTATTATTTGTATTTTTGTTTGTTTTAAAGCTTTTATACACGTACACTATTGTTCAATCACTTTGGGGTCAGAGAGATAAAATGTCTTATGTTCATGGCTGCATTTATTTGATTAAATATACAGTGAAATTGTATTGCAATTAACTTATTGTTAAAATACCCTTTTTTCTCAAATAATATTTTCTATTTGAATGTGTTGTTCATTTACATGATGAAGCTGAATGTTCAGCTGCATTACTCCAGTCTTCGGTGTCACATGATCCTTCAGTACTAATTATAATATGCTGATTTTTTTCTCAAGAACCATTTATTATTATCATCAATGTTGAAAACAGTTGTTCTGCTTAATATTTTCTCAAAATCTGTGATTGTTTTTTTTTCAGGATTTTGCAATGAATAGCAAGTTCAAAAGGACAGCATATATTTGAAATATAAATTGTTCTTTGCGGTCACTTTTGATCATTTTAATGCATCATTGCTGAATACAATTATGAATTCATTTCAACAAAAGTAACTGACCCCAAACTTTTGTGCTTAGCATTAAAATATTAAAACATATTATATGTTATGTTAAAATATGATATAGAATACTCTAATATAGAACTCCGTGTTTTATGATACTTTTCTATATGTTATAATTACATGCTGTTCTGTCTTAACACACCAAGCTTTCTGTTAGCCTTATTACCACAGCTATAGTTTCAATGCAGATATTTATCACTTCATATTTAACACATCCCTCCCTTTCTTCCTGTGACTCTACAGCAGTTGTATCAGATCCAGCAGGTGACGATGCCGGCAGGACAGGAACTGACCCAGCCCATGTTCATTCAGTCCACCAACCAGACGGCTGACGGGCAGGTCACCACGCAGGTCAGTGCGGACTGAGGCTGCCCGTCCAAATCCTCACTGGTCCACAGAGCTCCTGACATCACCAACCACAATGAAGGAGAGGAGCCGCCACACACCAACACCCAGTCCTTCCACTTCCTTTCATCTCATGCCATACTTTGATCAAGTTCTCCGACTGGTTTAATTCAGCAATCAAATAATAAACTTCAGCTTTATGCTTCATAATTCACCGTCCAAAATACATGTATTGCTGTTTTAAAATACACGTATTGCAGAGTTTGGGTCTCTTTACTACAGGGCTGGAAGGATCAATGTGTAGTGGCAGAGATTTGATTTCTGCCATATTGATTTCAACTGTATGTTTTCTGCAATATGGCTATGAACCCACTGTCTTCCTTGCAGTATAGGTAGAATATGTCCTTGTTTCATAGTTAAATGTGGATATGGGTAGAGATTATGCTTTCAGATCTGTTCAGTGATAGTGACATTAGGGTGAGGCTTGTGAAACCTGAGCTGGTGGGCACTTCCTTCGTGGGAAAAAAGCAACCTTTTTTTTTTTTTTTTTAAGGCCTCATCCATTTTGACAGATTATGCCATCTCATGATGTATAGAGTTCTAAACTTGATAAAAGCCATAATCTACACATTCTGCATCTCCGTATGTAGTTTCTGTAATTCTAACGTAATTGTATTAGTTCAGTTCTAGTGTTCTGTATAGTTTGAAATTGATAGCATTGTTTTTGTTAAAGGGCTTCTTATAGTTGGGTTTTCTACATGCAGAATGGTCCTCTTTGTGTGAATGTGTAATTGACGTGCTTTTCTTGCGTGTCTTTGTGGACCAGTTTAAAATAGACTTCCTTTGCCCCTTGAAAGTGAACTGCTCCACTGTTACCTACTTGAAAGAAAAACACCTTAATTAAATAAAAACCCTTTTATATAAACATTTTTAATACCAGTTGTAACTTTGTATTATTATTATTATTAGCCTCTTGTTTTTTTCGTATTATAATTGTTGGTCATGTTGTTTTGCATGTAGTTTTGACTGCCAGCATGATAGGCAATACCAAGGTACAAATTTTATTTTGTGTTCTTTTTTGTAAACAGAACTTGGTTTGTGTGAAAATAAAAACTCCCAAAAAGTTAGGAATTTGTGTTGTTTTTTTACATCACAATCCATTGTAAATTAAGTCTTGAGTAGACGTGGTTTGAGATGGTTTTGAGTCATGCCCTAGTCACATTCTACCAAATGAATGCTTTGTAGAAATGTTTTCATTAGGTTATTAACTTTGAGTGCATTTATGTGTGACGCCGAGTAGCGTTCTGTTCCTGTACTGATGGAGAGGTGCGGTGTTTGTTTGGAACACACGGTGGCGCCATTTCACCCTGACTAGTGCTCAATCACTTTAGTCACATTTGTGATTAGAACTCAAACTCATTTCCGCGAATCAAATCTAGTTTTCAAAGAACCACTTCTAAATACATATTAAGCCGTTGTGTTATTAATAATGGTTTTATTGTAATTTGCGTCTCAGTCCGTTAATTGCTGCAATGACTTAAAAATAAGTACATTAGAACTTAATTATACTTTTCATTTACATCAGATGTAAAAAGTGACGTTACATACAGCCAAGCTGTGTATATATACATATATATAATTTACACTACCAGTCAAAGATTTAAACAAATATTTTTACTGTTTTTTAAAAGAAGTCTCTTCTGCTCACCATGCCTGCATTTATTTGATGCTATAAACAACAAAAGCAGTAATATTGTGAGATATTTTTATTTAAAATAACTGTTTTCTATTTGAATTTGTTTTAAAATGTAATTTATTCCCGTGACTTCAAAGCTGAATTTTCAGCATCATTACTCCAGTCACATGATCCTTTTGAATGAAATCATTCAAGTATTCTGATTTGCTGCTCAAAAAAAAAAACATTTATTATGTTGAAGACAGCTGAGTAGAATTTTTTTCAGGTTCCTTTGATGAATAGAAAGTTGAGAAGAACAGCATTTATCTGAAATAGAACTCTTTTGTAACATTCTAAATGTCTTTATCATCAGTTTTTTAAAGCATACTTACGAAATATAATTATTAATTGATATAACCCCCACCCCCCAAAAGAAGATATATTATAAAAAATTATACTGACTCAAAGCTTTTGAATGATGTGAAAAAAGCTTTTTATTTCATAAATTTAAAATGTATTCTCGTTCACTATTCCTGGCTGGTGGAATGATCTTCCCACCCCCATCCGGAACGCTGGATCCCTGTCAATCTTCAATAAACAACTGAAAACTCATCTCTTTCAACACTACTTCATCCTAAACATTAAAAAAAACTTTCTCTTTCTCTTTATTTATTCCTTCCCTTGCTAGCTTGTGTTTATTTGAACAATGCCTGAGACTTAGTGTTATGGGCACTTGCTCTGTCTGTTTGCTTCTTCAAGATTAATCGCTTTATGTATTCCCCAATTGTAAGTCGCTTTGGATAAAAGCGTCTGCAAAATGACTAAATGTAAATATATTTTAGATAAACGCTGATCTTTGGATCTTTCTATTCATCAAAGAATCCAGAAATAAATACTCAAGTGTTTTAAATATTGATAATAATATCTAAATATGTAAAAAAAAATGTAAATATTGAACAGCAAATCAGCATGATTTTAGAATGATTTCTGAAGGATCATGTAGTGACTGGAGTAATGATGCTGAACATTCATCTTTGATCACAGGAATAAATTACATTTTAAAATGTATTCAAATAGAAAGCTGTTATTTTAAATAGTAAAAACATTTGACAATATACTGTTTTTGCTATATTTAGGATCAAATAAATGCAGGCATGGTGAGCAGAAGATAATTCTTTAAAAAACATTCAAAATCTTCAAAAACTGTAGATAGTAAACTATAATTGCATCTAGTTGTTTTGGATAAGAATAAAACATCAGGTCCGACAATATCGTGTCTTTAATTTAAATTTGGATTTATTTGCATTGGCTATTGAAAACCTCTATGAACAAACTTGACTTGACTTGGCAAAAAAATCGCGGGGAACGAATGAACGTTTTATTAAAATGTGTTTGCGTATTCTACACTCGTGGCGCGCGGACACGTTAACAGGATATTTAGATGCCTGCCTCCGTTGCGAGTCCTTATCAAGTACTTTACCGATTCAACTAGCCCAGTGTTTCCCCAACTGTGGGCTGCGGTCCCCCGGTGGGCTGTAGCGGTATTGCAGAGCCTAAATCTAGCTATAGATTTAGCTAAATCTAAATATTTAAATAATTAAAATATTCGAATTGTTCTAAAATGTGATCCCCCCCCCCCCCTCCTCCTTATTACACAAATGAAATTGAGATGTTTTTAGGTTTTATTTTTTAAAAGCATAGTTAGGTATTTCATTGCAATAGATTTGTGAACTGTACAGTAGCTTCTGTTTAGGGATGCACCGAAATGAAAATTCTTGGCCGAAGCCGAACAAAATGAAACACTGGGCCGAATACCGAATACAGTTTGTCTTATTTTTTTCTCCCACATGTAGGCATATTTTCCCTTTTTTTTCGCATCAATTAAATAGCCAAAATCTCCCTTATACTGTTTTGTCCTGCTTTACAAAAAAAAAGAAAAAAGATTAATAATAATTTACTTAACACTGAACATTTTTATACATCCTATCAGACATTATATCAACAAAGCACAATTTAACTTAAAATTAATAAGTTAGTAAAATAATATTTAATATTACATTTTATGGTTAATAGAATTAACCCTTACCCCATGAAGTTTGGGAAGCTCTGCTCTCCTCTCCTCCTCCTGCATGGCTCTTTGGCCCGCATCACTCACCACAGAGCAAGCCTGTTCTTGATAAAGCTGCTGTGAAAACGTGGGAAAAGCAGACGAGGAAGAAGTTGGGGTGAAGCATTCTTTATGCGGAGCAAAATACGAATCGCTCCGTCTATAGCGCGTTGTGATTGGGTGGGTTACGCTACAGGAAACAAACCAATGTTAGGATGGGATGGATGATTTCCAACCCAAAAGCTCACAAAAACCCACCGTAAAAAGGGTGACAGCACCGTATGTCAATAAATGATCATTCATGTTGTTTTCACCGCTGGCCAAATTCAAAAACGATTCAAATTAAATATATATTTGAGCACTACGCAGCGTGCGTGTTCTGCGTAAAGTGCGGATCGGCTCTGTTGAACATAATACCGAACGTTGCACAGTCAAAACAAACAAGTCCAGCAGCTTTCAATGATCTGGACCGTTTAAAAGATAAAAGACGGATTTCGGAGTTGCAGTGATATAGGCTAGCCTTCCTGTCATCTCTCCCTCAACAGGTGTAATTCATGTTTTGAGAGTTAAAACACTCTCCACTCTTTGCCATGTAACTTATTTAGGCATTATTATGATAATCACTTATACAATTATACATTCAAAATCAGATCCGTTGTCGCACTAAAAACCCGTCGCTCATGAATGCACGTCTGTCTGCTGAACGCGATTGGCTAAAACTAAGTGCGGCCGCGACGTCAACATCAGTACCAGTAGTCTTTGCAGTGTGTGTGTGTGTTTACTGTGATGCGTGCGTGCGTGCGTGCGTGCGATGACTGATTGGATGCAATAAATGCACATTTGGGCTTGTATATTAACCAATTAGCCTATATAATTTATATGTTTTTAAACTGCCAAATGGACTCCAAACTATCCCAAATGTTTGCCACCCGCCCAAGCCAATATTTACCAGCACAATCAAACTCAAAACCGAACCCGGCCAATCTGGCAACACTGTTCATAAATCGTTTACGAATCGGACATCGCTCATTATGACACGTGGATCTGTCAGTGGTGTGAGTGCTTACATTTGTAACAGCATATCGCGCAAAATTACAAAAACAAACTTTAAATTCTCCTTCTCGTTTTTTTTAATGTCAAACAATTGAACGGTTGAGTCACGGGTTTGTGAATGAGCGCTAAGCTTTGGGAGGTCAGGCGGCATTCCTTATCCGGCCTAAATCTTAAAAGGAAGGCTTGATTAGAAGGCCACAAAGAAAGTAGGAGAAAGAGTCAGATGTACTCTAGACTAATGTAACATTAGTCAGAGTAATGGCTAGAAACTACAGCTTTTGAGAATACAAGTGGTTTACTAACTCTTTTTTGGCTATTTTTCAAATTAACACCCCTAAAAAGGGATCAGGGCAGCTGCTGGTTGTGTTATACGTTCATTTCATTTCTTTTATTGCTATTTATCTATTTAAACAATGTTTCTGAAAGCCTTCATAGAGTATAAATAAGCACTTCCTGTAAGTGGTGTGAGACCAGGACTTAACTTGTGGACACGCCTAATCGTCTTAAACTGTGAACAATTACTGCATTAATGAGTGAGGATTGGATCTTAATATTTAAGATATGGGGTCTGGTTAATATCTGTGCCTAATCCTGGCATGACTTGGATTTATTAACTTTGTTTGTCTTGGATGTTGAGTTCATGTCAAGGAATCTTCCAAAAGATTAGCTGAAACCGGTCATGAGAGAGCATGAGAGATTTGCTAATTTAATACCGCCACCAAAATCATGTACAATAAGTAATCTGATTTAAGACATTGCAATGAGCATTACACAGTTGTTTTTGTTTTTTATTGTAGCCTGTCGCCTTGTGCCAGCCTATTGTTGTCATTGAGAAAGCACTTCTAGCTGTTTGCTTGGCACAGCCGTTGTGTTGATAGTTTAGACACCTCATCATATCAAAGGGGAAACCCAGCAGCTCAGGCTTCAACTGTGGACGTGGTTCTAAATTCCCTTACATAACCCTCAGTTACTGATCTCTCATACTGATTTAGTACTGTTCGGCCTACCTTAAAGGTATAAAACAGTCTTTACTCAGTTCATTTTCAGTATACTTTATTTATACAACAGCTTTACAGCAAAAAAAAAAAAAAAAAACTGGAATTTTTAAAGCCATATTTAAATGCATACATATGCAAACGTTATTAGAGTAGATGTCACCAGAAAGACATCGCTAGTATTTTATATAACTTGTTTTTTTTGTTGATTTTACAAATTATAACCAATAAATGACTTATTCTATACAATTTTGCCTGAATACATTTAATAAAATAATAATAATAAAAAAGTAGTTTGATCTTCTACAAGTGAATTTAGACATCAAAACATTATACTTTTCAGTAAAAATTGGATAATAATTTAGAGATTTAACTATTTTTAGTGTTTTTAAAAATGTAATTTAAGTGGACATTAAATGATTGCAAAGATAATCTAAATGTAAAAATAAGGTGTGTAAGCATGCATCATTAAATATCTAATAATATCAACCATATACTGATAAATACAAAATGCTTGAATTTTAGTGGATAACGGTCATAATACTCATATCATTCTTTCAACATGCTGTATTTTCTGACTCTGTGCACAAGCAAAACATTGCATTGATTGAATGCAATTAAATTGATGGATTAAATAGTTGGACTCTGAACCGGAATCTTAGTAGTGCTGTGTTATATTAAGGATAATCCATGTTTTCCTTGTGCGCCGTTCAGTTTTGGAATCTGTAAATGACTGTTTTGAGACAAAGCTTTAGGAATTTGGCTCCTTGCGATATTCCAATGTCTGTACCAGTAATCTAAGAGAGATTCTGGAGCTACAAAACCCTTGTCCACATTCTTGTGGACATGCCTGAGCCCTGAGCTGTTCAGGTGCCCTATTGTTTGGGTGATTGAGATGACAAAAGTGGGCAAGAACTTAGGCTCTGTGTCCACCAATGCATTTTAAGCCAGCTGAAAATGCCAGGTAACGCCCAGCTAAAGGTGCTTCAAGCAATGCCATAGAAGAACCATTTTTGGTTCCACAAAGATCCATTCAGTCAAAGGTTCTTTAAAGAACTATTTCTTTCTTACCCTTTTATATATCTGAATAACCCTATTTCACCACAAAGAACCTTATGTGAAACAGAAAAGTTATTCAGATGTTAAAGGTTCTTAATGGAACCATTTAGACAAAAAGGTTCTTCTATGGCATGGTGAAGCACCTTTATTTTTAAGAGTGTGCTTCAGAGCTCTTATGAGTAACGAAATGTAATCCCAAGCATTTTTCATGTTAGTATTGTTGTAGTCTGGAAATGCACATTTCAGAAACATGCTATAGCCTTAGGGAAAAACTCTTTGGTGGACACTGCCTTACAGATGTGCTCTATGGTAGGTCAAGGAGTTTCGATACAAAAAGGCATTGTATTTGGGTGGGAAAAAGGTGTCTTAGCCTTCACAGGTCTGTCAAAAGGTCTCTTTCATTCAAGGCACTGGAGCCACACCAGTTCGTCCTGCTCGGCAGAAGAAACAACCATGCTTCTGTTCCAGCCTCTGGGCTGCATGTGAGTCATGACATCATTTAGGAAAAGGAAGCAATGGATTTGGAAGTTAGTTTAAGAGAGCCAGGTTCTAGTCTAGCCATAGACTGCACAAACTGTTTGTTTTGGGCTTGTCTTACCCACAGAGTATAATTTGATATCTAAATAATTTATGTAAAAAAATATTTTCTAGTCACTATCCGATTAATCTCAAATTACACATACTTAGATCTGCAAAGGTTTTAGGTCTTTGTATCATTATTATTGTATGTTTCATTTCATAATATAGTATCTCCTGTTTTCCTGTCATTAACTGAATAAGGAATAGCACAGTTTCTCTTACTATTGTGAAATATGATATGCTATTCCGAATTCAGCCATTGTTGAAGTTTCCTCTTCCTCTTCTATTGACTTAATCTTTAGTCCTGTCTTGTTATTGGTTGCTGTTCATCAGTCCTGTCTTTGGTCTTGTGTTGTTCTAGAAAAGCTTGGTTCTTTTGTGAGTTGAATATGTTTTGGGCTGTTTTTGCTTAATGTCATGTTTTGTTTTATTTAATTATTAATGGTTCTGAACTTGAACTTCTTGTGATTATTTTTGGGTTTCTGTTTCTTTGCAGAGCAGTTAATAAAGTGCATTGGGGTTTACTGGTGGTAGGGAAAAGGAGGCTTTTAAACAACCTCTAATGAATATAAGCTAGTGCTTTGCGAAATGATTTCAAAGTTCTCGAAATGCTAGAGGTAATTGAGTTGAAATTTGGATAAACAATTTAAAATAAAGGTTTTGACTACCCGATCTCATGAGAAAACAACTGGGCTATTTTACAAGGTGCACAAATGCAATTGTACAAACTCGAATGACTGCAATTCACCTTACCTGACTTCTATAAGATCAGTTGTAGAACATCTGTTGTTTTTTGTTGACTGTAAAAAGGGATGTATCGATGAAGTCAATGAAAAAGAAACAATACTAAGCCAAACAATATTTTTGGTGTGGGAAACATTGCTGAGCAGTCGTGTTCAACAGAGCACAGCGGAAGTGAGGGCCTGAGGTCTTACCAGTCCTGCTGATGTGTGTGTATTTTTAAATTCTCCAAATGTCCCTCTGTGGGCGTTCCGTTTTGGATAACACAGTGCTTTCTGGGACGTGAGTGAATGTGTCTTGTGAATGTGAGTATTTATGTGTTAAGAGCTCTTATAGTTTTCCCATATTGCCTCATCAAATTTGTTGTCTATTTGCACTAGGTGCACTTGGCTATGTGCCAAAGGAAGGCGAGAAGGTGTTTCTGTCTTTCAGTAGATTTGTCTCAGCAATGACATTTGGCCCTTAAAGAAACGGGTACATTTCTCCCGTGTCCACTGACCTTGCACAGCTGCTGTGTGTCATCAGAATTCTGGGCTAGAGGTTTGGGACTTGTATCAGTCGGTTTTCGTGTTAATTGCTGGTGTTAAGAGGGGACCCTGTTCATTTATGAGTAGGTGGACCATGAATGATTAATTCTCTATTGTGAAACGTTTGAAGTTAATCCTATGAGTTTGCTATGGGTCACCTAATCTTACATAAGCACTAAACAGATTAGAATTTAAGAAATGATATATGATTAAGTAAAACCGAGCTCGGTCTTGTCGTGTCACATGGAGTTGTCCTTATTGGTTTCTTCAAAAACCAATCTCAAGTTCAAGAGAAGCCTAGAAACTTCATGTTCAATGTTAACCCATATGACATGAAAATAATGAATCATATCTGCACTGATAGTGATTAAATTTAAATTGCTATTATTGTTTATTTAGTTATTATTTAAAGTTTTCAGGATATAATTACTTTTACATTTATACATTTGACAAATTACATTGCATTTAATGTGTACATGTTATCAATTCATGCATTCTGTTGGAATCGAACCCATGACTTTGGCGTTGCTAGTGCCATATTCTACTGTTTGAGTGTGTCCAGATTAGCTTTTTCCCATGTGAAAATTTCACCTGATGTGGAAAGAAACCATTAACATTTGTAGACATGTCTTAGCCACAAGTATCATTGTAAAGGTTTACTTTTAAACTGTTATACTTATTTCTTCACTTAATGGATGGATGCATTTAAAAGTTAAACAAATTAATAGTATTCATTTTCGTTTTTTCATCCTTGCTTATTTGCACACAACATTTAATTCCAAAGCTTTAAAAAATAAGCGGTTAATGAATGTGCACTGAAATGTCATTAAGTTTAAAAACAAGGGGTTCACAATGAAAGAATGTTGCAAACTTGCACAAGAGTGCATGCAGGGAATAAATCATAGGGCTTAAGAGGCAAAGGACTAATGCATTCCACGATTGCTCTAAAGCAGCAGTAGCCGAAGCCATTAGGACGGTCTGCATAAAATTACATAAACTAAATGCAAGGTATTGATTGTTGATGTCCCTCTTCTTTGCTCCATCATCAGCTATCAACACCACATAACTTAGGCATTGATTCTCTAACTTTTATAACCAGAGTTTACTGCAATATCACAGAGTGATGAGAGACTACTATTCCTATTTTACTATTTTCCTTAGGTGACACATGCAGACAATATTGGCATTTACTGCAGCACATGTCCAGAGCTTAGAATACTGTACAGCACCTGTTTCAGAGGGTTAGTCTTGACATTGACATCAACAAAACGGCCTTTTGATTTATTCTCTGGATATGACTTAGTGCATGTTTACTCAGAAGTACATTAAGAAGCATATAGTTGGATAAATGTTTAATGTTTGCACAGTGTGTGAATT
This sequence comes from Gymnocypris eckloni scoliostomus, assembly GCA_027564155.1. Taxonomy (NCBI): domain Eukaryota; kingdom Metazoa; phylum Chordata; class Actinopteri; order Cypriniformes; family Cyprinidae; genus Gymnocypris; species Gymnocypris eckloni. The sequence continues at coordinate 22,612,776 of CM050427.1, read as the reverse complement.
ACAGCCTCTACAACTTTATGGGGATATACATTTCTATTTTATATTATACTTTCTTGTAGTTTAGTTAGTCTCGTGCAGAAATCTGTTTTTTGACGTCACAGTAAGTTAACATAAATCATTGAATCTTTTAAACAAACGCAAACTTTTTTTTAGAATTTAATTTCATAAATCTATAATTTCGAAGGAAAATTAGTTAGTTTTATCAATTTATTTATTAAGTAGCCTGTGTTAATTGTCATGTTTGGTCGATATATCATCCTCCTAAACTATACGTGCCATGACTGACTTTTTGGTACGGTAAGTTTTATTTAAAACGTTTGTTAATTTATTTTAGTAGGTTCGAGTCTTTATTAGAGGAACCAGACCTCCCAACCCCCCACAATACGCACGCTGTGTTGAGAAAGCAACACTGTTTTGACAGTTGACTCACTGAGACCGTTTGCACAACGGTCATGCGCTTTATTGTTGTTAAAGCATGTCTCTGAACCAAACCCCGGCGTAGCATCTACATTCGTCGTACCGAACACCTCAATGGAAATTTAGGGAAAGATGTGACTTGGCCCTGAGGGAAAACAGAAAACATAATCCGTTCATCTAAATTTGGTGGCGGTGCCAGGCATCCCTCCCTCTCCTCGCGTCTATTTGCTCTCACTTTCATCAACATCGCGTTGCGCGCAGCACGTGTCGGTTACGCACGCTCTCCGTCTACACCGCTGAGCGTCTTGGACTCTATAATATGTCACGGACTTTTGGGACAGTCTTGAAATGACCGAACTACGGGCACGACTTTGAATTCATCTCTCACGGACCGGCTCCGCTCGTCCCCAAAGAACTGGAATGAGCGTCGCGCTCCGGAGGGGGAAACCCGGGCATGTCCTTTAATTATAAACATTTATTGTGTTTGCTTAGACAGGAAAACTTGAGTTATAGGATGCCTTGGGCTTTTTTGTGCCACTGGATGTATTCCAACACTTTTGAGTAATTAATTCGCAGGTTAGCATCTCACCATGAAGTGCTCATTGTCCAGTTACGATTTCAGATGAAAATTGAGCTAAAATATTTATATCAATGTGGAGTCAGGGCTTTAATGAACGTGTCTTAGTGATAGTGACCTTAAATTAACAGTAATAACATGTAGACGCGCTCTATGAGGATTTTGAACTATTTCACCTGCGTACGCCACGTTTAGCCTATTCACTTGCAGATTGGTAGAATGAGCATTTAATCTTTTAAATTGATTAAATGCCTTTACGTTTAATTAGTAATTGACTTAAATGTCCTAATACGTTATTTTCTTATTTAGCTCATTACAACAATTATGTTGTGTTTGGAAGTGATTGATAGAATAAGTTTTACTGTATAGGCTGTTAGAGATCGTTTTTTACCGGTTATCACACTTTTATATTTAACTAGTTATCGGTTGTTTAACATCGAGCCTACAGATACATTCTAGTAGGTTTCTAAAAATAGCTTACATTTTCAGTAATTATAATATAAATTTGAAATAAAAAAACAGTTCTGTGAATCAGCTGTAGGACAGTTAAACAAATACAAATAATCGTTTTCAGTCATTAGGAAAAACTATATTGGTTAATCTCAGCTGTAAATGGTGCACTAGTTTGCTTGTCAACACAATAATGTTGGGTAGCCCTTCAAATAATGGAGGCATTGGGATGCTGGCCCCCCCTGCACCCAATGATGACAGGCGGGTTGAGTTTGTGGCTCTCACGGCTGTTCACACTGAAAGAAGCGAGCCGTCGACCCCAGAGCGCGGACACCCTTCTCACCACACTGGCTTACTGGGCACACCACTGGCGGTGCCACCGGGCCAAAGGGCGACGCCTTCTGCCTCCAGCAAACGCTACAGAAAGATACAGAACTGCCTATACAATGTGCTGGAGAGACCCAGAGGATGGGCGTTCATCTACCATGCCTTCATGTAAGTCACCTACACTTTTGGGATACACTTTTTTGTTTCCCATTCAGTTTTTTTGTTTTTCAAAGTCTCAAGCTAAGCAAGAAGCATGTTGATAAATGGCCTCAGAAAAAGAGTTAATGGGTGAAACGTAATTTTCTCACACAAATGGCCCACCTGCCATGCGCTCACCTGGAGTCAGTGGCAGTCTCTAATTCTGAACAAGCTGAGTCGAGATATTTTCCTATTATGTGACCCTTTCAATAGACCATATAATTTCAGCATTAGCCAAGATTTTGATTTTCATCTCTCACAATTGCATTTAATTTCCATGCTGCATTCTTACAACAAATCCAGTTTGCTTGAATGGGAGAGCGCCCGTTTGACATTAACAGATGCGTTGTATATGGCTTTAACTTGGTTGAAATCGTAAAATGCCTCGGGATGCTCTAATACAGCACATTATTAATGTTTTATTCATTATTGCTTATTGTGTTGCCAACTTAAAGGGCCAAATATTTAGTAAGAGATGTAGACCAAGTGCTCTACCGTGCTACTGCCAACTTTGACATTAGTTTATTCAAAGTTAGTTATTAGCCCATTTCTCTTTGGTTGAGAGTCCTGAATGGTCCCTATTCTAATAGAATCCACTATATCATTGTATTTGACTGGTCAGAAGTTGTTCCCTACAGGCAGGCACGTCAGAGGTCATTTATGGATGTCTATGACTGTGACTGTAGTTTTAGCCCTGTGCAAAGTAGGCAGGTGTTTGATCTCTTTGTGTTGAACATTAAGATGTATGTCTTTCTTGTAGTCTGATTTTTCATAAGAAGGCCCTTTTTGACAGTTTATCCTCTGAATGAGTATTAAACCCATAGTGAGCTATTATAGCGGAGAGATAGACATCGCTCCCCTTCTCTTACAGTTTGAAAGCAGGGAGCTTATCAGAGTCTCTCAAACCTCTGCCTGTCATTCATCTTCCTCACTTAAAACCACAACACATAATTAATTCACCAATCTCCTATTGAGTGCTTTTTGTTTTCAGGCCCAATCTAATTGCACATTCCAAAACAACTTGTAATTGCACAGCTTCAGGGTAAACAATTCAAGTTTGATTTAAACATATGTATTTTTGGATTATTTGAACAAGTATGGGGTGCAAATAACATTATTCATCATGCATAATGATGACACGATTTATTCAGCATGATTTGCTGGTCTTTTTCACTTTTACTACTGTAACATGACCTACTTCCAAGTGAAACAGGATATTCAATGAGAAAAAATGTAGGGTGGGACTTGATTTTATCCACCATGATTAGCAGACGGAAAGTGGGCGTTGGATATCAAAATGGAGCCAGACAGAATGTGATTTTCCTAAAACAAGACCAGGGACCGGGTTCACAAAAAAAAACAAAAAGAAAAGTTTATAAGATAAATTGTCGGATGTTTGTAAGGTGCAGTTTTATCTTTTTTTTTTGCTTTAAAAAAATAAATACAAAATTATAGGATTGTTTTTTGCCTGTTTGTATATTATACTTATGAGGTTTACTTAAATACTATAAAAACAAACATTTACATAGGTAAACATTTTTACTTATGTAAATTTTACCATCTATGAACCCTTTTTTGAAGTAGGACACGCCTGGCGGCCATTTTTAAATGTAAAGTATGTGAAGTGTGAGTCAGAAGGTCACTAAAGTTCCTATACTAAATCTAGGCTCAGCAACTGTTTCTGTAAGTGTTACGTGATTGTGCTGTTTATCACCAGCAATGTCACGATATGAAACATATCACGATACAGAGGCCACGATACGATACATATCACGGTATGGGACTGCATTGAATTTCACCTCAGAAGAATTTAGTAAAACAGCTTTTTATTAAACACTGCATACTATAGGGCCAACTATTGGCAGAGCAGGCAGTTGACCTCTGTATTATGAAGGGCCTCCATAATTGTACCACAATAGAAATTAGGTAATGGCATATGTTTAATGTTTACAATGGGCACTCCCCACCAGGTAAAATATTCAGATTGTTTGCATCTTGTTTTTAAGCCCATAAATAATAATGTACTCGTTCTAATAAATGTTTATTGTACAGTAATACACTCATATTAATATATTTAAAAAAATATATCTTCACATTGATTTTAGGTTTTCATTGCACAAATTAATGCACTCTACATTTAAAAAATAGAAAAGTTCTAAATGAATGCTCTGTCTTCACTTTATCTCGGTGGCCATTCATACATACACAGCATCTCTCTCTCACAGTGCCAGCCGTATCGATGCTCGTATTGTCAAATCTCTGTGACGATACATCTTACTATTATGTAAAGTACCTTTTTTAATTGGTAAATCAATTTTGGTCAACCTGCTAAAAGGGCCTTTCCTTTGTTCCTGAAGAGAAGATGTCTGGTCTGGCGTGTTTCACCCCAGTGTAGTTTAAACAAGTATAGCGGTCTCTACGTCACTGCCACTATTTGTTTACACCATCTATATTGAGCACTCTTCCTCTCTCTCTTTTCACTCTTTCCTCTCTCACCCGCACACTCATAGAGTCCATATGTATGTATATATATATATATATATATATATATATATATATATATGTATATATGTATGTGTGTGTGTGTATATATATATATATATATATATATATATATATATATATATATATTATTAGGTGATTTTAACATATAAGGTACATTTTAGCAGTTTGTGATCTTTGTCTGAAATCATGGGATTAATAACAATTATTTTATTAAACTGAGTTTATACATCAAACAATACTCAAAACAGTGGATATTTGCTTTCTATACCTAATGGAAAGAAAATATTTTCCGGAATTCATATTTCTATTTTTCACTGTATAAATGGGTCTTTATACATGAAAATATAGATTAATCTTAATATTTTAGAAGGATGTTGATTGGGGTTCCATATAATTTTATCTGTGCTCTGACACAGGTGTGGCACAGCTATGTTTCGATACAGAGAAAATACATACACAATTTATTTTCTTACTTTTGGTATTGGCGTAGCTACTTCATTTGCATTTACAGCAGATCAGTTGACAAATTTCAAGTTTTAGGAAAATATTTTGGCACTCACAGATCATCTGCATTAGAGCTCTTGAAACTGAACACTTTGGAGCAACACAGTAAAAATGTAGATGAGCATTCTTATAATAATACATTGGCTCTCTGTCAAATGAAAGAAGTACAGTGAGGAGTTATTAACAGTACCTGACGTGTCAAGGTTATGGCTCTCAAGTTTCAGACACCCAGTGTCTAATTCTCTGTTTCTATTAACGCCTGGCCATGTGGTATTTGGGTGATGTAAATTCTGTCAATGTATGGCACTTGTTTCTGAATATGCCATCCAAGGACAACTTTCATGACATGGGTATCAATGTAAGTAGATGTCCGATTAATTATTTAGTGTCTATACACTTCTTTGACAAATTCCGGTTAATTGCTATAGTGTACTTCAGCCAGAATCTCTTAAATGTCTGAATTAGCCTGTGAATATATGCCTGTGATATATGCCTACTTTAACTGTAGATTAGAACCATACTGCATGGCTTGGGCAAATGAAGTAGCACAACTGTTGTAAAGAGCTTCTCAAACACGCTTTTTCATTCTGATCTCATGCTGAACACTCTTTCTCTATCTATAACCCAGCAGTTAGATTGCTTTTTTTCACACAGATTTCAAACATGCCTTTTAAATTAAATGATAGGGAATAATGTGAAATGGTCGATATTTTGACTCAGAAATGGAAAAGTTCTAAAGGACAATTTGGATGCAGTCGGCTTTCTAACCAACAGGTGACTTTCACTTATTAACAGAGGATATATATTATTCAGACATACATACTGTATATATAATTCATATATATATTATTCAGCCAGGATTTGGACTTCCAGTTTTTACTTGGGTGGGAGTGTATATAGATATACTGAACAAAATTATAAACACAACACTTTTGTTTTTGCCCCCATTTTTCATGAGATGAACTAAAAGATCTAAGACTTTTAGATGGGGGGGATGTCTAATAACCAGTCAGTATCTGGTGTGACCACCATTTGCCTCACGCAGTGCAACACATCTACTTCGCATAGAATTGATCAGGTTGTTGATTATGGCCTGTGGAATGTTGGTCCACTCCTCTTCAATGGCTGTGCGAAGTTGCTGGATATTGACAGGCACTGGAACACGCTGTCGTATACACCGATCCAGAGCATCCCAAACATGCTCAATGGGTGATATGTCCGGTGAGTATGCTGACCATTCAAGAACTGGGATGTTTTCAACTTAAAGGAATTGTGTACAGATCCTTGCAACATGGGGCCGTGTATTATCATGCTGCAACATGAGGTGATGGTCGTGGATGAATGGCACAACAATGGGCCTCAGGATCTCGTCACGGTATCTCTGTGCATTCAAAATGCCATCAATAAAATGCACCTGTGTTTGTTGTCCACAACATACGCTTGCCCATACCATAACCCCACCACCACCATGGGACACTCGATCCACAACATTGACATCCGCAAACCGCTCACCCACACGACGCCATACACGCTATCTGCCATCTGCCCTGTACAGTGAAAACCGGGATTCATCCGTGAAGAGAACAACTCTCCAAAGTCCCAGACGCCATCGAATGTGAGCATTTGCCCACTCAAGTCGGTCACAGCGATGAACTGCAGTCAGGTCGAGACCCCGATGAGGACAACGAGCATGCAGATGAGCTTCCATGAGACAGTTTCTGACAGTTTGTGCAGAAATTATTTGGTTATGCAAACCGATTGTTGCAGCAGCTGTCTGGGTGGCTGGTCTCAGACGATCTTGGAGGTGAAGATGCTGATGTGCAGGTCCTGGGCTGGTGTGGTTACATGTGGTCTGCGGTTGTGAGGCCGGTTGGATGTACTGCCAAATTCTCTGAAACGCCTTTGTAGATGGCTTATGGTAGATAAATGAACATTCAATTCATTGGCAACAGCTCTGGTGGACATTCCTGCAGTCAGCATGCCAATTGCACGCTCCCTCAAACCTTGCGACATCTGTGGCATTGTGCTGTGTGATAAAACTGGATATTTTAGAGTGGCCTTTTATTGTGGCCAGCCTAAGGCCCTCCTGTGCAATAATCATGCTGTCTAATCAGCATCTTGATATGCCAAACCTGTGAGGTGGATGGATTATCTCGGCAAAGGAGAAGTGCTCACTAACACCGATTTAGACTGATTTGTGAACAATATTTTAGAGAAATCGGCCTTTTGTGTACATAGAAAAAGTCTTAGATCTTTGAGTTCAGCTCATGAAAAATGGGGGCAAAAACAAAAGTGATGCTTTTATAATTTTGTTCAGTGTAGATATTATATATAGATTAGTGGTGGGCATAGATACATTTTTTTAATCTAGATTAATCTCACTGTAATCTTGGAATTAATCTAGATTAATCTAGATTAAAATGGCTCATTTGAATTCTGCCGAAGGCATTCAGAATATGTGTGCTACCCAAATAATGACTAAAAGTAAGTCTTTGAGTACGGGTTTCTCAAGCCAGGTGGCGCATTAGACCAGGGGCTCATCTCCTGTTTCCAAAATGCATCACAAACTGCTTGAGAAAGCTGTTCTACTATGATAATTGGTGATGAAAATAAATTATGTTCAATAAGATGTACTTGTGTTTACTAACTGTTTATTCAGTTAAACATGAATTTTGAACTGTAGGCCTACATAAGAGGCCGTGATGAACTGTTTACAGTTTCCATTGGGAAGCTTCTTAAAATAAATTTTCCTGAAGCAAACCCGCGGATTCATAGCTGCATCCATGTTAGCACGTCACGTTTGATGTGGTAATTTCACAGTAACGTTAGGCATACACACAGGTGGCTGACATCATCCATGCTAACACACACGTCTTCTATTTTTATTTTTTAGACATTTCACTCTATAGATATATTTTTCAAAGACGGAGTTTCGAAGTTTCTCGCTCAAGTTCACATGAGACCTAAAGCGCAACCTGTTTGCTTAAAAGCGCAACGTTTCGTTGTTATTCTGAGTGCACACAAATAAACGTAGAGTCTTTACAGATTCGAAAGATGTATTAGGTTACTTTTATCTGTATGACCAAAAATGACGGAGATTTTAAGAGCAAGTGAGCGCACCGGAGCCTGTCCTGCAGCAAACGCGCTTCCACACAAACACTTCAATAGCGCACATTTCTCTAGTTAACATCATATTGAGCGGCCATGTAAAGTTGCTACTACATACATCTTTCAGATGAAAAGCCATATTTGAGGTTGATGAATGATAGGTGAGCGTTTGGATGTCCTGCCCGAGTGTATTACCACATAGACCAGCCGTTAACAATCTGTCCATCACGGACTGCGTCATTCACTTAACCAGCCACACCAAAGCAAACAGGAGGAGAGCATAAAGAGACAGTTGAGTTCAGAATTAAAATATACAGTTTATAGTTTATATAAAACGTATATTTGTGTGTAAAGTTGGATATCTATTCCCGGTCCCGCCCACTCCCCCTACAGTGCAATTCGGCTAGGTATACATCCGCGCTAAAATATCAGGGTGAAAGTCATGATAGCTTGCGTAGTATAGACCCAGCTCCCAACCCAACTTTGAGAATAGATTAACGGCGATATTTTTTTTTATCGCCGATAAGAGTCTCACGTTAACGCAGCACGTTAACGCCGATAACGGCCCACCACTAATATATATATATATATTATATAATATTGTATTATATTATGTATATATTGATTAAATATTTTTTATCAGAGATAATATAGATTATATAATAATACGCTGAATCGTATAATGTGAATGTTATACCTTGCACTGACACTTGTCAGTCCTATGTAGACATGTACACAGGGGTGTCTTGTGTTTCCACGTGTTCCCAGTGTTTCCATGTCTGTTTTTGTTTTTTCCTGTTCATGAGTTTATTAGTTTCCAGCTGTGTTTGATTACTCCCCACCTGTTTCTGTTCTTCCTCATTTGATTTCCTTCTGTTTATAAGCCCTGTTTTTCCTTGTCTTTACATCGCTGTTAAATGTCTTCCTTCACTGGATACCCTGTCTACATTATAATTAAAGATCCATTTATGCTCAAGAACTCCACGTCGCCTCTTTCCTTCGTCTCCCCATCCACGGGGAGTATGACAACACTACAGTGACAATTGTGAGCATCTTTGATTTTATTTATTTAATAATTTATTTATTTATGTATGTATTTATTTAATAATAAAAAAATATATATATATATATATATATATATATACATTTAAATACAATTGATAGTATTGGCATTATTACTTGAACCACCAACTTATTTACTTATTTTACCCAGAAGAATAAAGGTTCACAAGGCAGCACAATAAGAAGACGATTTTTAGATATTTAAATCTATATTAGGTTGGAAAAAATTTGGTAATCTGCTCTGTGACTTTTACTGAGGCTGTGTGAAAAACAAACATACATCTTTTGATTTGGACAGGATTTAAATCACAAATCTGTGAATGCATTTTTTCCACTCAGTTGGATGAAAATGGAGCATTACATGCAAATCAGACCGAAAGGACACCTGCTGGTTATACTGACACAAATTCCTTCGGTTGTGACCCTGAGTCATTGCTAGGACACGAGAGGAACCATTGACACTGTTAGAAGTTCTACACAAATGACTGGAAGCCTGTGAAATGTTTATGCATGGGACAGGATTCTTTTTTCTATCACCCCTGCTCTTACCTCAGATTAAGATGTCTTGTCAGAGGCTAAACTTACAACGCTATCAGAGTGTTGATGTGACATTTGTAAGAGATGGGGGTCAAAGGTGAACATATGTAATGTACATGAGCGGATGCCAAGGACGCAGCTGTAGTTTTAGTAGGCCGAAGCTGACCTTTTTCCACAGCACCACAAATAGAAAATTGCATGCTGTTTTCAACAGGACGTGAGAAAACACAAGGGCTTCCAGAGCTTCACAAAGGTTCTTGAACTGTAAATGAGGGCAACAATGCCAGGAGTTGTTACACAGTCTCAAACTGAAGAGTTGAACCACAGTTATTACAGTGGAAAACATCTTCATTCCTCGAACAGCCCCCGAGTCACGCTTCAACCTCACCCTACAAATTAAGCAATAAATGAGCTCTCATTTTGGTAAATGACTTCCCTATTTATGAATGACTTTATTTCTTTATTTTGTTATTTTTTTCTTCTTTCTGGGTTAATGAAGACAGCTTTGCAGCTCAATATAATAAAAAAATACATTTGTATTGGCTGCTTTAGCACAAAAGAAAGGAACTTAGCCAAACAAGAAGGAAAATATGGAGGTGAGAAAAGGGAAAAGTGAACAGGCCTGCATTTTTTTCTCCTTTAGGATTCAGTATGTTTTGCAGTTTTACCCATTCTTTAAATTTAAGTAGTCAGCCAGAAATAACAGCTTGTCCAGAACGGGTGCACGGTCCCTCAAAGTGCTGTACACTTGAGTTTGAGTAAATAAATATATTTAAAAAAAATTGCACTCTCTCTGCACAAACATGTAGCCTTGCGCAGTAGAATTGCGTGTGTAAGAAATGCTTTTGTGCTCATAGTGCTGTTACGCTGTTCAATAATGCATTTTTGTGCTTTTAAAGAAATTACGCAGCGATCATAAAACCAACGGGGATAGGACCCTCCTCTCCCGGGAAGGTCGTTGATTTTTCTTCTGTGGTGGCCATGACCTTGTTAAGTCTAGCTGCTGACCAAAGGGGCCACCAGGAGGTTTAGGATATGCAGCATTAAGGATGCCAGATTTACACGAGAGATTTGCAGCAAAAAGATTTGTAGGCCCCAGACAAACCACAGATAGAATCAGAATCAGAATCAGAATGAGCTTTATTGGCCAAGTATGTTTACACATACGAGGAATTTGTTATAGTGACTGAAGCTCCACAGTGCAGCAAAATGACAGTGACAGGACAGGACTCGGACAACAAAAGAACAATATACAAATAGGCAATACCAAAAACACAATATACAATACAGACAATTATGTGTGAGGTCTGACGTGCAAATTTGAAATGAAAAAAATAAGTATGTGTGGTGAATAAATAATCAAAAACAAGACAGTTGGTTCTGTCCACCTCCGGATGACAAGGCAATGATTTATACACATGCTTTAGAAAGCTTTTAAACATGATGATGGCAGACACTTTTCCAGTAAGCAGGGCGGTTATGATAAAGTGTGTTGAGTGATACCTTGAATTGCAATTCCAGCTTTGAGTTGCATTTTTTGGTGTTGTTTAGTGAGATGTTTCAGTTGGATTTAATTTAAAATTTGTTTTTGATTTGATATGTTTAGCATTTATTTTTATTTTGTTTATATGTAAGTATTTGTTTTTTTAATTTATTTTGTTTTGATTAATTGTTTATTGTATTTAGGCTGTATTTATTTATTTGTTATATCGTTTTTTGTTTTTTGTTTTTGTTTAGATTTGTTTGTTTAGTTGTGTTTGAAGGTTTTATTTGTATTTAAAAAAAATATATATTATCTTTGTGTCTACAGGACTTCAATATTGACCTTCCATAACCAACTTTGAACTTTTATTTTATTTAAACAGTTTTCAGCCTAGTATTTCATTTTCCTCACCATGCCTTTTTACTATATATATATATATATATATATATATATATATATATATATATAGTAATATCAATCATATTTAAGATTTTTACAACATGGGCTAAGACCATATGTTTAGATCTTCATTATTTATAGATGAAGGATTGAGATGGATGCAACTTTCATAGTACAGTCCTTTACAGAAATCAGGAGATGAATGAAAATTTGCCCAAGACTGTTGTTGCTCAGAATGGAAGCTAGTTAGGCTATTTGAATGAATTTGAATGCTTGCTTCTGGACCCGTATTTTATATTGAAAATCTGTATATGGTGATCCAGCACAGTACCAAAATTGTTTATTGGATATAACATTCTGCTCAGAATTGTCTTTATCCTGCTTATGACTGCAGTGTTGCTTGTTTCCCATTATCCTATTTTTATTGGTTAGCGTCAGTGGAGTGTGTAAATTCTGCCCCATTAAAAACACCCAATATTTATGTAGCTATCACTCTCCATTCCATGATATGCTTCAGCAGGGTATTATCTCTTTTTCTCACACCACCTTTAACTTCCGCTCAAGCTACGGCTCTCCCTCTGATGCCCATAATACTCCACTGCAGTGGCTATCCACTCATTTGACTAGTGGTAATAAGGTAAATTAGGTGGGAGAAGAGGAAATGCCTTTTGAGTCTTTCTGCTAAGTGCTAGTTGAGGGCACATTTAGAATTGATTAAGTACTTGTGAGTGGACGATGGATCAGGTCTTTGACTTCACTTAAGTATCAAAATGATAGTCCAGTCATTCTAGGATGAAACATAGATGTACATCTGTTCTGTTTTGAATTAAATTAGCTTTTTCAGAGGTGTTTCATAATGACTTCTTGGTTTGTTTGTTTTTGCAGTCATTTTGTTTATTGATTTGTTATTATTATTATTTAATTGTTTGTTTTGGTTTCTTATTTGTTTTATTTTATTTAAAATTTCTTGGATTTTTTTCATCTAGGGGTTTTTATGTATTCATTTATTTTCTAAGTTTGATTTGTTTTCATGTTTTGTGTCATGATGTTTTTTTGTGTTTTTTTTTACAAAACTTTTAACTCTCACAAGGTGGTGCCCTGTTTTACTGTGATGCTGTTATTAGGACTGAAGGCTGTTGCTCAGCAGATTGGGTTAAATGAGGTTTGTGTAGGGAATGCTCTCTTTATCTGCATTAGTTCACATCGTTTATTAAGGCTTTGAGTGACTTCATTATGTCTCACTCTCAGAGGAAATACCTAGAGTAGGCTGAAGGTTACTGGTCCTAAAAATTTGCTTATTTCTCCCTCTTTTTCCTGGGACCCCCAATAATTAAGCAAAGATTAGCTTAAAAAATTGATTAGCATCAAAGTAATTCGATTTTATTAGAATGGAGGAGGTGAATATGCAGCAATCACTCTCCACACCTTTAGATGTTTGGGTGGTGGGTCACTGTGGTCCAATTCAGGAAATGTGAGAGAAATTGACCATTTCCAGTCAAGACCAAACATACATGGGGAGTTTTGTTCTCCGGCCTCCTTCAATGAATGTTGCATCCCTAGATTTCACGCAGTCACTCCTCATATCTGTGGCAGTGCCTGCTGACAGTAAATTGATATCTCATTCAATACCCGTTCACATTCTGTACATGGCGAAACATTCAGCTGCACTACCGGCTTTTTAAATGTTTTTGAAATGAGTCTTTTATGCTGACTTGGGTTGCATTCAATTGATTTAAAAAAAATTACAAATAAAAAAAGGAACAAAAAATAATCTTGTTAAATAGTAAAATTTGAAATAAATGATATCGATTTACGTATATTTTAAAATGCATTTTGATCGTAATGGCAAAGCTGAAATTTCAGCAGCCATTACTCCAGTCTTCAGTGTCACATGATCCGTCAATTTTTTTTTTTTTCATCAAACACAAGTTCATTCTGCTCTTGTCCATACAATCAAAGTATGAAAAAAAAGATTAGAAAAAAACACACAAAGTTATTATTAACTCTCTACTGCAGTTCTCAAATCTCATTCATGTTTACGCATATCTAAATATATGACATCATGCTGACAACCATTGTTGGTTCTCATGTGCCTTGTAGCCAATTGTGATACACCTAATTTTTATATGTGCATTTTCAAATTATGTAAAAGATGAAAAATAAAGTACAATTCTTGTGAGAGCCATTTCAGTAAAAGGTAGCATGGTGCGGTGGTTCGACCTTGTGACAGAACGTTGGAGAAGAAGTCCTGATGCGGTGTATTAATTTCTCCTTTCAGAGCAGAAATGTTTCCCCGGGAGATGACCTGTCTCTGCCAGGATGAGGCGCAGCGGGTTTTAAGTTTCCAGAATAAGGACGAACAGGAGCTTGGACTGTTCTCCAGCTGATAGTCTAGTATTCGCACTGTAATTTACAAACGCTGACTCAGGGTTAAGGTTGTGTGTTCTGCGCTTTCTTAGTGTTATTTTTTCATAGTGATTAATTGCCATGTTAATCTAGCAAGTGCATAACTGCCAGTCAAATCACTGCTTTCGCAAAGTCGGCCATGCTTAACAGATTTCCTAGAGCGGGTAAATGGTAAAGCAACCATGTGTCATCACAAATCTGTATTTGGGCAACTTTCATCATGTTAATCATGCATGGAATGCAGGAACACTCTTGATTTATTGACGTAATTTGGTATCCATCTGAATCTGTGAGTCACAACACCCCCTCCCGTGGAGATCAGGCGGCGATCTGTGTTTGAAAGCACAGAGTGAGACGGAAAGACCAAAGGCCCTAAAGTGCATAACCGTCATAGCGTGTAACATGATCCAGATCAGTGTTGATACCCCTTTAATCTGCTGTAATCTCTGTTTATGTAATGTTATTTTTGCCAGACTAAACTCAGATTCTGGTGCAAGCCTTTGACAGAGGCTTATTTTAAGTGGATGTAACCATCTTACAGCACTTACACTTACTGCAGACATCACAATTCACCACTAGAGATTTAGGCATGATAGGGATGCACTCTACCCCATTCTCTTGCCACTCCACCCCGGACTCTATTTCCCATATACCCTCTGTCTAGGAACAAATTATCTGTTGTCACCCGTTTCAAATAAGGAGGACTATAAAAGATGCGCTCACAGACACACACAGGGATGAGTATTGTTTGTTAGCCTTTAGCGTATTCCTAGTTTGCGTGTGTTTCATCCTAGATTAGTTTGCCCTGCCTGTGTTTTGACCCTGAACTGTTTCCTTATTTCTGATTGATTGTTTGCTGCCTGCCCTGACCATTGCGTTTTATTGGAGTACTTTTTTGCCTTGCCTTGGATATTGTTGTTTGCCATTGCTAAACCATGCCTGTCTGACTACGCTCTTACGTGGTTGCAAACCTTCATACATTTAGATGAGAATCAGCAGCATCAGTGTCTTGCATGACAGTGATTCTCAACTCAATAAAGCCTTGCATTTGAAACTTCAACTCCGTTGTCACGTTTATTAGAAGATCCCAAAATATCATTAAGGCATTGTAAAATTAATCCATATAAATTGAGGGGTTTAATTCCAAAATAATTGTTTAGATATAAAAAAATATATTGTATAGTTTGCAGGAACAACATATGAATCTCCTACTTTAGCAGACTAAAATGGTTTAAAATGTTAAAATGGCTCAAAACTACAAACTACAAAAACGCTATTGTGCATGAAAAAGATTCTATGCATTGACTTTCGTGAAAAAGTGGCCCAATCGTTGGTGGAGAAAACATACTTGTGTAATAAGTATATGATTATGACTTATGATTCTTAAAATTCTGATTCTTAATGTAATTCTGTGTTTTAATTAGCATAGAATGATTAGAAATGGAGATTTTAGTAAATAAGGAACCCATGTGAATGTCTTTACTGATAAATGGACAGAGCTAACCTCCCACTCCCACCTCCCTGCTGGTTGCCGGTCGGCAGCTGATGTCTTGTGTAAGTCCACTTAAGTGTTGTTAATGCCCTTTAATTTATAATGGAAGGTTCTATAAACATGTCGGGAAACCTCGCCATAGCAACATGACTAAAACAAATTCATAATATAGAGAGGTATTTACAAGGGCTAGCATCCTGACGACTCTCACAAAGTGGTTTGGTGTTTGTGTATCTGATGTGAATGAACATTTTAGTGCACTAATAACTACAAACTTTGTTGCTAGTACCAACCACTGTTTAAAAAATACAAAAAATACTATTAGTGAAAATCAGTGATGTTTGAATACAGAGAGTCAGTCTGCCCCCATTAATCTCCTATTTTTTGGTCATATTGACTACGTTTGCACTCGTGCACTTTTCTATCAGTTGCAGTTAAGGTCTGTCATATAATTATCTACTATAAATACATATATTATATATTACTAGATTTTTCTCTAATCATAGATTTTAGTTTTTATTTCTGAATATTTTTGATGTTTTCCCTGTGTTGTTAGTTATGAATACAGCTGCACTGAGTATGTACTTGGATATGTAGCAATGAGGTAATGTTTTTACAAGTTATTTATTAGGCCTGACAGATCCGAGTAGGTGTGTGTACAGTATACGTGTGTGTGTTTCTCTGTGAAGCTACAAAAGCTTCCTAGCATCTGCTGGCCTGGATGCTCTTATCTCGGCTCTGTTTCCTACAAGATGTCATATGATGAATGAGAAGAATTCACAGATGATCTTGGAAACGCACCCCAGATCAGCATTATCTCTTCAGCCTCACTTTTTCTCCATAACCTTGCTTCCACTTTATATATCTTTTTATATAAACAATATAGACATTTTATTTTTATAAATGGATTTTTACATTTATTTTAGGAAATTAAAACAAATGTATTTATTTTGCTTTTTACTAACAAATGATCAATTAGTTTATTTAATTTGTAAATTTAGATTTTAGTTTATTTCATTATTTATTTAGTAAAGCTGAATTTTCAGCAGCCATTACGTCAGTCTTTCTACTCCAGTCATGCTAATTTCTTTCTTAAAATCAATGTTGAAAACAGTTATGCTGATTGATATTTTTGTGGAATCCATGATAATTTATTTTAGGATGCTTATATGCTCCTTATATGCCATACAAATGTATTTTAATCGAAATGGAAATCTTTTGTAACAATGCAAATGTCACTTTTTTTATGAATGCATCCTTCTTGATAAATGTTCTAAAAAATAAATCTTACTTTCCTACTTTGAGACATCTCTGTTAGGTTCGATGGAAGAATATTATATATCTAACATGTGTTTTCGGCATCAACTAACTGTATCAGTAACTCTAGGTTAAACCTCAGTAGTGATGAGACAGCAGTGGTGGAGTCTCTGTACTGTGTTTTGTGTCAGTTTCAGCAGTGTTGACAAGGTGCTGCACCCTTGATTACACTCTCGCATGCCACTGCAGTCGTTTAGATGAACCAGAAGGACCATGTTTGAAGTCTTGATCAAAGATGGTAGCCTGCTGATCTTGTAAATAGTACTTTGAAAGATAAGCGTAATGGTGAGATAGCATTTGGCATGCTCTATAAACGTCTTCTCTTTGCAGCCAGATTGTCTGTTAATAAGGCTGTCTTCAAAAGAACGTTCCCACCCGAGGGTCAGAGGGACCATTCCGTGGCACCTCAGCCAAACAGAGACACTGACACCCCGTGATCAGGCTTGTGTAACTTTGATTTGCTAAAGATTTTTACATAAATCAGGTGTTTTTTTTTATAGGAATTGTTTTAGGGTGTTACTCTGTGTCCGTGTGTGTGTACATATTTCTAATACAAACAAAAATGTAAACGCTCAAATTGAGGTACACTCTTAAAAATAAAGGTGCTTCACGATGCCATAGAAGAACGTTTTTGTCTAAATGGTTCCATTAAGATTTACCTTTAACATCTGAATAACTTTTCAGTTTCACATAAGGTTCTTTGTGGTGAAATAGGGTTATTCAGATTATAAAAAGGTAAGAAAGAGACAGTTCTTTAATGAACCTTTGAATTAATTGTTCTGTGTGGAACCAAACATTTTCTTCTATGGCATCGCTTGAAGAACCCTTTGAAGCACCTTTATTTTGAAGAGTGAAGATATTTTCTTTTTAATTTGACATGTCAAGAAGACATGTACATAAACTACTATGGAAACACATTTACCAAATAAATGTATATATGTGTATCCAAAAAGTATTGATCTAACCTATTAAACCTATATTATACTGAAAGTTTAAGCCTATTTTAACTATTCAGGGTTGTGATGTTACCTCCAAAACATTGGGAGGTAATGTTTTCCTCCAAAACACTCAATGCACTGCTGCGTTGGTGTCATTTTGACCCTTACCTATAATTATATATGTATTTCCATGTTGTTGTGTCTTTTTAAGACACCCACTACACTTCCCTTCAAAAGTCACCTATATTCACCAAGGCTGCATTTACTTTATCAAAAAATGCAGTAAAAACAATCATATTGTAAAAAAAAAATTCCATGTAAATGCATTAGGTTTTGATTTGGATAAATATTTTTATATATTCAATATATTTATTTAGTATTTATAACATTCTAATATGTTGATTTAGTGCTCAACATTTTGTCTTATTTAAAAAAATGTAAAATAGTTGGACTGCCTAATATATTTGTGTAAAGCAGGTTACATTTTTTCAAGATTCTCAAAAAAATAAAGGTCAGAGGAACAGCATTTCTTTGAACTAGAAATCATTTGTAACATTATAAATGTCTTTATAGTCACTTTTGATCCGTTTAATGCATCTTTCAATTTCTTTCATAAAATAAAATTTTACTGACCCCAAACCTTTTAACAGGTAGTGTAATTTCACTTTCACACTTAGAAAGTAATAGCCTACACCACGTGGAATATTTACTGTTTTAGTATTATTATTATCAGGCTAGTAATATTATGTATGTAATATTAGGGCTTATTTGTTCTTTTCCAATTTTTTTATTGTTGCGCATAGTAACCATTCAGATGTGTCATCTCTGAAAGCGCCTCACTGACTACATTCAGCTCTCTTGCATATTCTCTCATCGTAAACAACAAAGTTAACATATACGTGCAATGCAGTGGTATAGTCTATTTTTTTGTAGTGAGTATATTGTGATTGTTTCCTTCCCAGCCTCATATTCACCTGTACCAGAGCAGCCTCTCATAAGCTCCACCACACTCACTAAACAGGGCTCTACGCTTACTTATATTTTTAGGAGCACTTGTGCTGCTGATAAAAAATAAATTAAAAAAATTAGTGGCACAGTAAAAAAAATCCTGAATTCATGATTCATTCGGGAACAAAGCAAGTCCCTGCGTCCCAATGTGCATACTGTCCACCCCATCTGCTCCAAATAGTATTGAAAATGACTAATATCACATTTAGGATGGATAGTTTGCACATACGGACTCAAGCAGTGACAGTCTTTATGAATGAGTAATTGAATTGACTCACTGGATTCGTTTAAGCGCAGATTCATTCATAAACGAAGCAACGCTGTGTTTGAATGGAGATGTGCAGCGGCTCACTTGTGAGTTTATTTGAAACTATTTTAGTAGACAAAATAGAGAAAAATCATACAATACTATTATATTCAGACAATGTAACTCACTAAATATTAACTTTTTGTTTATTGAAATCACTCATTGTTCTTGTATGCCACAAATCTCCTGGTGTTATGATTAGGGCTGCAACAACTAATCATCGACAATGATTCTCATTATCGATTAGTTCGGTCTGCCCACAGTACACGTCCAACTTCAGCCGGTTGCTCAAATTACACTGAATAATGCATTTCTATCAACAAAATGCATCTAAAAATAGTGGAGGAAACAGAATAAGATTCCACAGGAGAAGTACGTGATCCAAGCTGCCCAAAACATGATCATTCTTTATTTTGAGCTTTAAGTTAATGTAAACTGTAATACATTATGAATACAATTAAACAATAAAATACCATTAAATAAGAATTGCCTGTGGTTTCAATTTGATACGCGATCCGACCCACTCAAAAAAAAAAAAAAAAATTGCAAACGGTTATGGCGCTTTTCCACTGCATGGTACGGCACGGTACGGTACGGTACGGTTCACTTTTGGGGGGTTTTCCACTGGGTACTGTACCTGGTACCTGATACTTTTTTAGTACCACTTCGGTCGAGGTTCCATCGAGCCGTACCGTTACCAAAACGTGACGTGTAAACTCTGCTGATCACTGAATGGCCGGAGAAAATCGTCATTACTGCGTCACTGAACTTGCGACACGAGACCCTCCTCTACCGCTCTACCCGCTAGATTTAAATCAGCACAGCCAGCGAAGGATCGGACGCAACTTCTGTTTAAACAAACGCACATTTTTGCATCAACCACAAAATAGCAGTGTCGTTGTCTGTTGAGGAAGTACAGACGTTCCTCTCGTTGATAGCCGAGGAGCGGATCCAGCGAGAGCTTGATGGCGCGACGCCGAAGGAAAAAGCCTTATGTATAACGTTACTTTTGAACTTGCTATATTTTCAGAGTATGTTTTCTGTTTATATTTTTACCTCTGTATCTGTGTTTTGCTTCAATTAAAAACAATCTGATCGAATAAGTGTACCTCCAGACTATATTAAATGTGTATTATTGTATGAGCACGTAATGAACCTCTTGAAAAAGACAAATGATTAATGCCGCGATTATAAAAACCATCACATAAATAAAAAAACAAGGGATACATTGTACATTTTGAAATATTCAAAAGTTTATTGATAATTCACTTTACAGAACACGCTGCATGAATAGTTAATTAATCATGTAACGCAGCACACCTGCACGAACATCCCTGCTCTCCTCATCTAACGTTACAGCCCGTGTCACTGCCACCACAGTCTCTGCTGCTGGGGGTAAATCACAAGCATTCTCATAGACCTCTCCATTGCTGTTAAACACATCCACATGCCGAGTGAAGAACACTATTCCGTCTCCTTTCTTTGTTGTGAGTTTGTTTATGCGCGTTTACGATGATGTCACGGCAGGTAGAGCGGGCGCAATTATAACGACGCGTGAAGAATCCCGCCCACTCTATGCGGTACTAAACTGCGGTGGAAATGCAAACCGACCGAACTGAGCCGTACCGTACCGTACCGAGCCGTGCCGAACCGTACCGTACCATGCAGTGGAAAAGCGCCATTAGAAGCTTCATGGCTATCACTATCACGCAACGCAATGTAGACGCGCACCGAAATTTTCGGCGTAGATGGCGTGACCGTGCTTCTCCGAAGCGCAGATGGCATGACTGCAGTGTCTGACTGACGGCATGTGCATCCTCCTCGCAAAACACGTTCAGTTTATGGTCATAACCTTATATATGTAACGGATGTAGCTAGGCCAGTAAGGGCTGTGTGTAAAACCTCACTCTCCTGACCTCAAAAAGAGGCGCTCTAGCGACTGACGCTAGAGGCTGTAGCCTTTGGCGTTCCTTGTTAGAGCGCCCGCCTCCCGCACCGGAATCCCGGGTTCGAGACCCGCTCCGACGAGTTGTGGCAGTGTGGACCTGGGGGAGTGACATTGGTGCCGTGACCAGGACGGGAGTGAGGTTTAAGGGGGTGAGTGTAATGGATGTAGCTAGGCCAGTAAGGGCTGTGTGTAAAACCTCACTCTCCTGACCTCAAAAAGAGGCGCTCTAGTGACTGACGCTAGAGGCTGTAGCCTTTGGCGTTCCTTGTTAGAGCGTCCGCCTCCCGCACTGGAATCCCGGGTTCAAGACCCGCTCCGACGAGTTGTGGCAGTGTGGACCCGGGGGGTTACATATATAAATGTCAAAAGTTTAGTTTTCGATATTCGTGACACATTCAGCGATAAACGGCAATAACTCCAAATCGACTTGCCCAAAAAACATCTAAACAGTGTGACCGCCAAAAGGGTAAAGCTGATCATGTTTCACAGCCTTCTTTTTCATAGTTTTCGCTCGATGTAATAAGCACTAGCCCGCACAAGCCGTCTCAATGTGCATCAAGCCGGGAGAGCTCGCTCTCTGCAGAGCTTTCAGTAAGGGACCGTGGGGAAAGTGCACGTTTTCTTCGTTTTTTGCTATAGCTCACTGTGCGGTGTTTTTACAATAGCTTTTTAGTTAAAGGGCCTATAGACATGAGACCAGTGTCAATCAAGAGAAGGGGACAGTGGACATTTTTCACAACCTTCCATTTTACACATACTGGTAGAAAAGGGAATTGCATGTCCAAAATGAACTTTCTTTTTGGGATAACAGCATGTAATTGTCTGAATATAAATATGAGACGCTCCATAACCACCTTTTACAGGATAAATAAATGACAGTAAGACATGACTGTGATCAAAGCAAACGTGTGTTCCTGCAGAACATTCCTCTTACCTGTTGTCTTTATTATCTTTATTATTATTTACATTTTTAAAAGAGATTTAAACCATATTCACTGTATACAATTCTTAACAAATTTATGTAAGGTTTTTAACAAATTATGTAAGTTTTATGCCACTGCTGCTCTAAACTAACAGCATTGGTGATTACCAAAATCATGTTTTAGCTTTCTGTATTGGTTAGTCCTCCTAAATGCGTAAGCTCTTTAGTAATAGTAGTAGGCTATTTCTAATGCTATAATTATTGCTGTTATATATGAAAGAAAGGCAGAACACTTTGTAGTTTTCTTTTTAGATACCAAATTACAGTCAAAAGTGCATAAACAATGCAAGCAAGAATGCAAGCTTTTATAAGGCCATTTTTGTTATTATAAATACTAAGTCGACAGATTTTTTTTGACAGATTCCTAAAATATTTGTTTTCTCTTTATGACAGGTGGTCTAATAAATTAAGCACTGTATGTTTTCATAGCATTCAGTTTGTTTGAAGGACATTGAGCAGAATGTGGAATAGTGTGTTTTTTGTCAATACAATTAAATAATTGTATTTAAATCGATTAATCGAAAGAATAATCGGCCAACTAATCGATTATCAAAATAATCGTTAGTTGCAGCTCTAGTTATAATGACAATGTATACTCTACCATGTACCAGGTAATGTTACGATAGCATCTGCCTCGTTTTCTGTATACCGTGTAGGATAGTATCAGCCTTCTAGCTCATTTTCTGTCGTTTCTATAATGTTAATGTTCCTGTCATCTCTTTGCAGTGTCACCCGAAGCCTTAGCAGCTTCAGGGGCAGGCTAACGAAAACACTGAAAGGGTGTAGTTCATTTCATATCTCCTTTATTAGTTAATTTCAAGCTCAGCAATAGTTGTCAACAGAAATACGGCGTTATTATCAGAAAGACGGTGCTTCGCAACACAGACTGGGTGAATTTATGAATGAACTTGTGAAAGGTCTGTCACAAAACGATGTTACGTATCCGCATACTTTTTTAAAGTGGGTATACGCAAATCCTTGACTTTCCCTAGTGGGTATACGGCGTATACCTGCGTATCACGTTGATTACACCACTGTTGCAATGTAAGTATTAGAGATTTATTCATTATAGATTGTAGACCGTTTCACTGATTAGATAGTAGCGGAACTCATGACGCTCCTTCTGGATATGAATAAGTAAAGAGAAGATATAAACGTTTTGAATTATAAAATAAATACAATAAACACTCGACTACGACTATGTATAGTTTATGTGTTATTCAAGCCATCTGTGGTATTTTCATAATAATTAAGTATATTTATAATCCATAATTGCTAATTGATGTATTAGTAGCCTATGGAGTAGTAGTAGCTTAGCTAACGTTAGTTAATGGAAGGTCGTCAGAGCAAGTGTAATTACTGCATTCACTCGCTCCTCAGATGCTCTCATTCCCCGAGTTGTGCTTTTAAATCGAAATGTGAAAACCGCACACTCGGGTTACTACAAAGATTTGCTGGACTTGTATTATTAGAGCTTTCCGAATTTAGTTCATGTGCATTTTCTCAGTCGGGAAATTATTTTGCACATGTGGTGCCGGTGATGATGCTTCTTACGTCCGTTTCGGAGAAACAAAGGACAAATATTTCAACCGATCGCTCAGGCATGATACTGAAATGAGGCACCGAAATCTGCGTTCTGATTCGGTTCGGTACATACCAGTTACATAGGTACAGGTGCCATGTTAGTACCGGGTTTCGATACCCAACCCTACCCCTAAATAGGGGGGTAATAATCTGGCAGGGGTCAGAATTGGGCACAACACCGGCACTTAAACTAAATTAGCACGATATTATTGTATATCGGCGATCTCACAGGCTGATGATAGGACAATATAACAATACAGCATATCGCCCAACAACGCATGATAGGGTTAAAGTTATTATATGCCACATAAAGGCTTTGCCGCTGACCACGGAAGATGTGTAACCTTTTCCTTTTTCTCACACCCTTGAATTCCTAAACATCTTAATCCAATCAGTCTCAGGGCAAATGTTAAAGCCACTTCTTTCTTTTGTTGTTGTTCAATCCACTGGCCAGTTCCTGTTAATCTCATAATCCACTAAAGAAAATTCCCACTAAATGAACAGAAGTTCTGTCTATTTTTTACAATTTAATTGCAGTTTCTCTTCTCTAACTAAACAAAGACCTCGACTTGACTGTGCACCTATTAAACAATTATCCATGCTCCATGCAGAACATGTTACTCTTAATCAAAAGAAAGTTTAGTGGTTCTTATCCAAACAGCGTGGATTACAGTAATGAAAAATGAGCAGAAATAAGTCTAAATATTTGTTTTTTGTCTTGTCTTTGATTTATATCTGAAATTTAAGTTTTTGTTTACATAAAATATGCATGTGTACTGTGTTTATTGATTATGTATATATAAACACAAACACACACACACACACACAGAGTATATATTGAAAATATTTACATGTGTATATATATTTATATTATATACTTTATAAATATATTTAATATATAAACATAACATATTTTTCTTAAACATATACATGCATTTGTTTGTATTTATACATAAATAATATATATACACAGTACACACTCATGTATTATGTAAACAAAAGCTTTTATTTTGGATGCAATTAATCATTTGACAGCACAATAAGTAGTACATAATGCAACGTTTTTGAGTGAGCATGCATGGCATATCCAATGCGATCAAATAATAGTAACTTAAAAGAGTAGATTTTAAACGTATCAATCATTGTTTGAATCAGAAAGCATCCAGATTGGAGTGTAATGAATATATGAAGGAAATATACTGTGTGAGAGCTATTTGTTTTGATCAATGGGGCTGTTTTAGATTCATTGTTGCACAATCATGTAATCTGTCCTGATATATGTCTTCGGTATGGCTTGATGCACTACATTCTTACAATCTGATCAATAATCAGAACATAAAAGTGTGCAGGTAAGTGGACGCTGCTGGCTGTCCCAGCACTGCAGTATAATGACAGGGAGAAAAAAGGAAACATTTAGAAACAAGTATGCATTAAATCAAAGCTTCTTTGACAGAGCTGTGGGCCACATGAACCGACTTTTCCTCACCTCATGTGTAAATAAAGGCATTGTATTTTTCAAGGGTTTGGGTTTTTAGGGGTGATGTTAGCAGTACATTGAGCTGTAAAAACTCAGCACATAAATACTGGAAATCTGGGCAAATTAACTGTGCGCGTGAAAGTGTGCAAGGTGTGTGTGTTTTGAAATCACTGCTTCAATTCCTTTGCAACTGTGCAAGTTTGTGTATATTGTGCGATATTGAATGTGGTGTAGGGCACATTTCAGTAAAAAATGTATATTCAACTTTTTATTTTAATTTTTTATATTTCCTAATTAAATATGTAATGAATCATTAATATTTTATTGATATTTAATGATTATTAGAATAATTTAGTAAAAAATGTTCTTTGCTGTTAGATTGTCTGTCTATCTATAATATCGTTCAAAAGTTTAGGGTCATAAAAGTTTTTTTTTTAAGAAATGTACACTTTTATTCAGCAAGGACCTAATAAATTCATTGAAAGTGACAGTGACGACTTTTACATTCTTACAAAACAAAGAAACGTTTTTAAAGCCTAATTCATCCAAGAATTCTGGACAAATTGTATCACAGTTTCCACGAATATTATATATATACATATACAGTATCTCCCAAAAGTGAGTACACCCCTCACATTTCAGCAAAATATTTAGTATAATTTCCCAAGGGACAATACTGCACAAATGACACTTGGATATATTTTAGAGTATTGCAGCTTGTATAGAAGTACAAATTTACTGTCCTCTAAATATAACTCAGCATATAACCATTATTGTCCAAATAACTGGCAGCAAAAATGAGTCCAAAGTGTCAATATTTTGTAGGGGCACCATTGATATCTAACACTGCCTTAATCCTCCTTGGCATGGAATTCACCAGAGCTGCACAGGTTGTTGCTGGCATCCTCTTCTACTCCTTCATAATGACATCACGGAGCTGCTGGATGTTAGACACATGGTGCTTCTTCACTTTCTGCTTGAGGATGCCCCACATGTGCTCAATAGGGTTCAGGTCTGGAGACATACTTGGCCACTCCATCACCATCACCTTCAGCAGCAAGGCAGTTGTCATCTTGGCGGTGTGTTTGGGGTGGTTATGTTGGAAAACAGTCATCTTCATCATCTTCTGATTCAGAATGTCACAGTACATGTTGGAATCCATGTTTTCCTCAACGAACCGCAGCTCCCCAGTACCAGCAGTACATTTATATTTACATTTGTGCATTTAGCAGACTCTTTTATCCAAAGCAACTTATTCAGGCTATAAATTTTTTTTGTCAGTATGTGTGTTCTCTGGGAATTGAACCTAAAACCTTTTGCGCTGCTAACGCAATGCTCTACCACTGAGCCACAGGAGCATCATGCATCCCCAGACCATGATTCTACCACCACCATGCTTTACTGAAGGCAAGGCACAATTGTCTTGGTACTCTTCACCAGGGTGTCGCCACACATGCTGGACAATATCGGAGTCAAACAAGTTTACCTCAGACTCATCAGACCACACGACATGTTCCAGTAATTCATGCTCTTGGCCAGGTTGTCTTCAGCAAACTGTTTGCAGGCTTTTTTATGCTCCAGCTTCAGAAGAGTCAGAACAACAGTTTGCATGGCTTTAAGTTTAATTATAAAATAAATAAAACTTATACAATTTTAAATCTTTCGCACTGTTATATTAATTTTACAAATTTTAAGTAAATATATGTTGATATGCCATCCAAGGTGTTGTATGCAGGCAAATTACAAAATCACCAATAACAATGTAAATAAAGTGGAAAATCGTGAAACATCCATTTATCCATCCATTCTCCAAAACACTTTTCCTATATAGGGTCATGAAAAATGGTCAAACAATGCAACTGTATTAATTATTCATGCCCCAGTGTGCTGGGAAGAGTTGAATGGGATCACAGTTTATTGTTATAGAAAAGCTGTATTAAAATGCACTGCTTGGATTCCTGAAAGCTGTATATTGTTAGTACTCCCCATTAGTAAGAAACTCCACAAGTAAGACAAAATGATTACAATAATAATAATAAATAAAATAAATGTTAGTATTGTATTAATATTTGCTTGAGGTAATCAATTTTAACAGTGACTTTCTTTTGTTCAGGTTATCATACACACATAATTGCACTATATAAAGCCTTGTACAGTATCAAGACATTCATCTTTTTTTGCGTCTTCAGCCTTTTTTTCCTCTTCTTATATTCCCCACGGACACTTCGCAGCATTAACAATGTGGTTGTGTGTACTGGACAAATTTGCAGGCTGTCACAATTCAGGGCACGTGGATATTTATAGAGCTTTCCACTGCTGCCACATTTGTCCTCTGCTTAGAAGTACAAACCCGATTCCAAAAAAGTTGGGACACTGTACAAATTGTGAATAAAAACAGAATGCAATGATGTGGAAGATTCAAATTTCAATATTTTATTCAGAATGCAACATAGATGAGATATCAAATGTTTAAACTGAGAAAATGTATAATTTTAAGGGAAAAATAAGTTGATTTTAAATTTCATGGCATCAACACATCTCAAAAAGTTGGGACAAGGCCATGTTTACCACTGTGTGGCATCCTCTTCTTTTATAACAGTCTGCAAACGTCTGGGGACTGAGGAGACAAGTTGCTCAAGTTTAGGAATAGCAATGCATTCTTGTCTAATACAGGCTTCTAGTTGCTCAACTGTCTTAGGTCTTCTTTGTCGCATCTTCCTCTTTATGATGCGCCAAATGTTTTCTATGGGTGAAAGATCTGGACTGCAGGCTGGCCATTTCAGTACCCGGATCCTTCTTCTACGCAGCCATGATGTTGTAATTGATGCAGTATGTGGTCTGGCATTGTCATGTTGGAAAATGCAAGGTCTTCCCTGAAAGAGACGACGTCTGGATGGGAGCATATGTTGTTCTAGAACTTGGATATACCTTTCAGCATTGATGGTGCCTTTCCAGATGTGTAAGCTGCCCATGCCACACGCACTCATGCAACCCATACCATCAGAGATGCAGGCTTCTGAACTGAGCGCTGATAACAACTTGGGTTGTCCTTGTCCTCTTTAGTCCGGATGACAAGGTGTCCCATTTTTCCAAAAAGAACTTCAAATTTTGATTCGTCTGACCACAGAACAGTTTTCCACTTTGCCACAGTCCATTTTAAATGAGCCTTGGCCCAGAGAAAACGCCTGCGCTTCTGGATCATGTTTAGATATGGCTTCTTTTTTGACCTATTGAGTTTTAGCCGGCAACGGCGAATGGCACGATGGATTGTGTTCACCGACAATGATTTCTGGAAGTATTCCTGAGCCCATGTTGTGATTTCCATTACAGTAGCATTCCTGTATGTGATGCAGTGCCGTCTAAGGGCCTGAAGATCATGGGCATCCAGTATGGTTTTCCGGCCTTGACCCTTACGCACAGAGATTGTTCCAGATTCTCTGAATCTTTGGATGATATTATGCACTGTAGATGATGATAACTTCAAACTCTTTGCAATTTTTCTCTGAGAAACTCCTTTCTGATATTGCTCCACAATTTTTTCGCCGCAGCATTGGGGGAATTGGTGATCCTCTTCCCATCTTGACTTCTGAGAGACACTGCCACTCTGAGAGGCTCTTTTTATACCCAATCAAGTTGCCAATTGACCTAATAAGTTGCAATTTGATCCTCCAGCTGTTCCTTATATATACATTTAACTTTTCCAGCCTCTTATTGCTACCTGTCCCAACTATTTTGGAATGTGTAGCTCTCATGAAATCCAAAATGAGCCAATATTTGGCATGACATTTCAAAATGTCTCACTTTCAACATTTGATATGTTATCTATATTCTATTGTGAATAAAATATAAGTTTATGAGATTTGTAAATTATTGCATTCCTTTTTTATTCACAATTTGTACAGTGTCCCAACTTTTTGGGAATCGGGTTTGTACAATCTTTTTCTCTTCTTTCTCTGATTTGCTGTACTATTTGTTTTCTAGCATTTTAACCCATCTACATATTATTCTGTGTGCGTGTTGTCAAAAAGAAATCATAGGTTAATCACATGACACCTTCCACTTTTTCCATTTCCAAACATTTATCCTTCTTCCACTCTCAGCATAGCTTAATGTTTATCTCTCTCATTGTGTAACTGATACCTGGTCCATCGGCCTGCCCTGATTGAATTAGGGTCAGAGACTCTGCCTTTATGCACAGATGTTTTGTGGCGTATAGTCTACAGAGTCCAGCTCAGCAATGTGTAAAGCCCTCACTATTCATCATCTCCTCTGTTTACCCACATGGCCCTTATCTATGTCCTTATGCTTTCATCTCACTGTGGCTTTTATGGCATATTAACAGTCCAAGTGATGAATTTAGCCTAAGATTTAGTATAATCACCGCCACATCTTAGATTACTTCGAAGGCAGCGACTGAGGCGTGCAGCTCATTGCACGGCCAGGAACCCAGTACTCATTCCCATATCTCAGGGAACTGAGGTTACGATAGTAACCGAGTACGTTCCCTTTCGATATTTCACTCGTACTGCGTTGAAGACGCGGTATGGGAACCAGTACAATCATGCCATGCTATGAGGAGAACAACTCCAAACCAAGACTCACGTGGGATTAAGACCCAGGGGAGTCAATAGAATACACCAGAGCCATATAGAGATAGAGTTGCGACAACGGAAGTTCAGAATGCTTGGTCGTCACGTGATTCACGTAGACTTCAGATAGTTCCAGGAAGTGCTTTGGCGGGCAATTCAAACTGTAAGAATAGAGTGACAGAACTGCGATTTTTGGTAATTAGTAGGCAATAAATGCATTTATTTTATATATTTATATAACACACCGACATATGTATGTAACTTGAGTATGTAGTTACAGCGATGTTGTTTTTAAAGTATTTAAATCAGCTAATATTTGAGGATTAGTGTTCGATTACCGTTATTTGCCTTAACTTATTTCAAGTATATTCTAACTTGTATAAAGACAGGTTGCTGTTCCCTTTTTATGTTACGTTATATTCATTGTTTTCACTAATCTCATGGTAACTAATGTCATATTTATGACTTTCAGATAGTACAGAGACAGGCTGGTGACAGGTGATTGTCAGCTCGCACCGCACAATGGGTCAATGAATTGTGAATGAAACAATGAAAATTAAGCTTATTGTTTACAATTCTTACAATTATATATAGTAATATAATTACTTAGTGTATTATAAATATTATATATTTAATGTGTATTTCTTACAATACTTATTCATATACACAATATATTTAGGTTTAAAACAACTTAAGCATCTGTTTTGTACTCACATAAACATGTACACTGCTGTTCAAAAGTAATAATGCTGAAAATTCAGCTTTGCATCACAGGAATAAATGCCATTTTAAAATGGAAAACAGTTATTTTAAATAATAATATATTACAATATTACTTTTTTGTATTTTTATTCAAATAAATGCAATTAACTATTTACAGCAATTAATGAATACAATGAATACAATTCTAATAAATGTAATAGCATGCCAAGCATTTTGTCTGTGTCCTTTCTTTCATGTTGTCCTTGCATAGTCTCCACCATGGTTTGCTGTGCTGCATGGGGATGCTCCAATCGCTCAGAGAAAGGTGTGCGAATGTATGGCTTCCCCGCTGACATGGAGAGGAGAAAAAAATGGTTGTCTCAAGTCAGCAGGAGCAATTTAAATATAAATACAAATTACAACAACAAAAACATTTGTGAGGTAATTATATTTAAATGTATTTGCATTTTCACAAAGAACACCCCAATGGGAAAAGTATTTACTAAAAATAAGGAACGAGCAAAGCCTTGCAAAACCCAGGAGCTGATATTCATAGTGAGGTGCGGTCTTATTGCAGGAGTCATCAGTGTTACCTATAACTGTGCCTTTAACCACCATGTGATATGTATAGTATGTGGGTAGACCAAAAAAGAGTTGTGTGTGGAAACTAAACTCAAGTCACTCTGCAGGCACATTTTGAGGCAAACCAATTTGTCATGAACAAAAATTTCAAGAGTAGGCTGAAACCAGATGCTATTCCAACCATCTTTGTGCATCGTCCTGTGGTCAAAAAGAGGAGGGCCCCTGCACCACGATACACCCCTAGACCTGCACCTACCAGCACCCACCCAACATCACTGCTCCTCCACCTACCAGCACCCAGCCATCACTGCTCCTCCACCTACCAGCACCCAGTGCATATTATTACAGTATGTTACTGATATACACTAACACGTTTAAGTATACAATATAGTAATAACACGTTTAAGTATACAATATAGTAATAAAATACATGTTAAGTATGATTACTTCTATAATACAGCAGTATTATATAATACAGTTCTGGTATACTATTTAGTATGATTTCCATTAGCCTAGTATGCTTCCTTTTCAAAACTGCTCCCCTATTTTAAGAGGGTTTTTTTTCTTCCAATCTCACTTATGTCACTTATGTCCATCAACTTCCTTCCAAAAGCTCGTTTTCCTTGTTTCTGTTTCCCTATACATTTTTCTCCAAAAATGTTATGTTATGATTATTGTTTGTTAATAAAAACACTATTGGACCGAGACTTTCGTGTTGACCCTCTTTGTGTTATGACAATGGTCTTAACAGACAAAAATCAAACTGCTAAAATATAGTCAGGTAATAGTCAATTGAATCACAATGCCTAAAAACACTCCACCCATATGTTTTTGCAAACTCAACTCACTCTAAATTTATATCAATATGCTGCATTTTATTATTAGGAAATTGTATTCTTTAATACGTGTTATAGGAACTAATCTTGATTAACATTTTACCACTTCCACCCACTGCTGTCACACGGTCAAACGTTATATTTAACTAATATCTAGACTTCCCATCCTGTAAAAAATATATGTTTAGATTCTTTCTCTAATTCCAAAAACGATGGATGAAACTGAATTAAGAGAACAGATTTTACAATTAATAGGGTGTTCGTTATTAACTTTATCCAGTAGCCAATCTAGACTAATCTGTTAGTTATCTGATAACATCTCTTAAATCTACTAATTTAATGAGTAATAATCTACTAGGAGGTTTTAAAGTACAAGTTACTTTTATTCAAATGTACTGATAATATACAATATTTTTTAAACATCTAACCTTTTAAGTGCGTCATAAGCGGTTTGTTCTGCTGCATCTCTATGGCGCTGCATGTGTTTGCTGCTACTTCAACTTTGAGAGGCTCCACGAGCCGCCATTGCTGTAAAACGTTCCATTGGAGTGAATGGAGTTGTGCGCAACTCTCTCTATATGGCTCTGGAATACACCAAGCACAGGCTGAGCCATCAGGGTCATCTGTGGCCTGGGTGTCATCCCGTGAAGTTAATACCTGGTGTCCATATAATATGGACAGTCCAAGTGAAGGAAGGGCTTGGACAATGTTGGTCAAGTGAACCCATAAGATTTCTAATTTAAGCAGAAAGTACTCTGGCCTGTAAGGCAAGTACGTCCAGGTTGTAAAACCTTACAAATGTGGATGGAGAGGACCAGCTGGCCGCCTCACAAATTTCCAAAATGGACACCCTGCTGGACAGAGTGGAGATCACCTTAGTTACATAACCCAGCCTTGGTTTCAGGACAACCTTGGAGTTGTTAGGCCCGAATTCCAGGCAAGCAGGGTAGATGGAGAGGGCCTACGGGTCTCCTACTCGCTTGACCAATGCCAGTACTAACAGCAGGGTGGTTTTAAACGAGAGTGCTCTGAGGCTCGTGGATTGCAATGGTTTAAACGGGGGGCTTTCAAGGCCATTCAGGGCATCCGTGTTCTTTGTGAAAAAGATTGGGCAGTGAGAGTTGTCTTCGGAAGCGAAGAGGTCTACTCGAGCTCTGCCATATAATTCCCAGATTTTCTGAACCGAGAGCGAGTGGAGCATCCATTCCTCTGAGGAGACGTTGTTCCTTGACAACATGTCTGCTCCTTGGTTCATTTTGCCCGGCACATGCGTCGCCTTCAGTGAGCGCACATTGGTCTGAGCCCACACAAGAAGGTCGTTCACCAGCATGCAGAGGCGCTTCAAGAAGAGGCCGCCCTGGTGATTTATGCATGACACCACGGACCTGCTGTCTGAGCGTACTAGCACATGGTGTCCTCTTATGTCGGGCAGGAAGAATTGACAGGCATGGCACACTGCTAGCATTTCTAGGCAGTTGATGTGCAGGCCCGACTCCTTTTCCAAAGACAGAAAGACCGAAGACCAAAAATCAAAGACCGAAGGCACAATGCCTTCCAACCTCCCCAACCCTATTATCATGTAGATAATACAAATGATGTGTCAGGACTTGCATTTACTGACCTAATAAACTCTTTTGGAGTCAAACAAAATGTCACCGGGCCCACTCATCATTTTAATCATACACTAGATTTAATTATATTGCATGGAATTGATCTTACTGATATAGATATCATACCTCAAAGTGATGATGTTACTGACCATTTCCTTGTATCGTACATGCTGCATATTACTGATATTAACTATATGGCTCCGCGTTATCATCCAGGCAGAACTATTGTTCCAGCCACTAAAGACAGATTCACCAATAACCTGCCTGATTGATCTCAACTGCTCTGTGTACCCATAAATACAAATGAACTAGTCAAAATTACTAGTAACATGGGAACAATCTTCTCTAATATGTTAAAAACTGTTGCCCCCATTCAATTAAAAAAAGGTTAGAGAAAAAAGTGCTGCGCCATGGTACAAAATGTATACCCATTCTCTCAAGAAAGATACTCGTAATCTTGAACGCAAATGGAGAAAAACTAACTTGGAAGTCTTTAGAACTTCGTGGAAAAACAGTATGTCCAGCTATAGACAGGCTCTAAAACCTGCCAGGACCGAGTATATCCGCAAACTCATAGATAATCACCAAAACAATCCAAGGTTTTTATTTAGCACAGTGGCTAGATTAACAAATAAACAGATGTCACCAGATCTAAATATTCCCTCACAGTTTAACAGTAATGACTTTATAAATTTCTTCACTGATAGAATAGATAACATCAGAAATACAATAACAAATGTAGATTCTACAGCGTCTAGTACTTCAGCTTCATTCATCGCACCCAAAGAAAAATTGCAGTGCTTTACAACTATAGGACAGGATGAGCTAAATAAACTTATCACTGCATCTAAACAAACATGTTTATTAGATCCTATACCCACTAAATTATTGAAAGAGTTGTTACGTCTTCGACGCAGTACGAGTGAAATATCAAAAGGGAAAAAAAAATCCTACACTGTAAAAATTTTCTTGATTAAACTTTTGTTACATTGTAAATTTTGTATAATTAATTTTCAAAGTTGTGAAAAACAAAGATTGATGTAGTACATTTTGAAAGAAAATAAGAGTTTTAGACTTTCTGTACTTCAGAATTTCATGTTTAGTTCAATGTGTATTTGCCTTTTGTGAAATATAATAAAATATTTAGCTACCCTTTTTTCAGTGTAAAATTCAACCTGGACCAACTGTCAACACAGGCACACCATCAGAGAATGGTATCGACATGATTTACAGCCAAATCATGTGCTTACCAGGAAATATAAGCACATGTGAAACTGCATTGTTTTCACAAGACTAAAATTTCTGCTGATATGAGGATTTGATTTCTGCTTTTGGCAGATTGACTTTGAGCTTGGAGGTTGGGTTCAAAACTTGCTTCTCAGCTGAAATGCTAGCCGCACATGGTCTTCGCATGCTCTAATGTATCTATTTCTTACTGCGTTCATCGTTTTTTGATGGAAACCTATTGGGGGTAGCTAAGCAGTTTCTGGGTATTTTCTTCCTCTGTTCATCCAGTCAGATACTTTGGCAGTAATGAGTCACACTCAGCAGAAACGGTTCAGGGATGAAGTGACCTTTTATTCTCCAAAGGTTTTCCAAAATATTATATATGCATAATGTTTGAGGAGCATGTTTAAAATTAATTGACATCAGATTAATGCCCTAATAGTTCCTAAGGTTCAAGGTTCAAGGTTCTTTATTATTTGTCACATACACAATCATATAGGGTATAATAAGTAGTGAAATGTTAGTCAGGACAGGTCCGCTCAATGGAAAGTGCAAAAAAATAAAAATAATAATAGGATAAAAATAACATAAAAGCAATAAAAACTATGAAACAAAACACGAGAGTGTATATATATAAATATGGTGAGAATGAAGTAAGAAACAAATAATGAAATAAAATAAGGAGTAAGATGTGCAATGAGATAAAGTGTGCAGTGCAAGAGAATGTGCAAATAGGTTGTACCGGAATGTACACATAGCAGCAGTGTGGATGATGGGGAATAATGGATGTGTTACAGTTTATTAAGTTGAGTCCTGTGGATGTTATGATGTTATGAGACTGAGTTTAGGAGCCTGATGGCCTGGGGGAAGAAACTCCTGCTCAGTCTTTCAGTTTTAGCCAACATGCTCCTGTAGCGCCTGCCAGATGGCAGTAAAATGAAAAGGTGGTTACCGGGGTGATTCGAGTCCTTGATGATTTTAGCAGCTCTGCCTTTGCAGCGTTTGAGGTAGATGTCCTGCAGAGAGGGGAGAGTAGACCCTGAGATGCGCTCAGCTAAGCGCACGACTCTCTGTAGAGCTTTGCAGTCCTGGTTTGTGGCATTTTTATACCACACTGAGATGCACTGAGTCAGTACGCTTTCTATGGCCCCTGAATAGAAAGTTTTCAGGATAGCTGGTGAGACCCTGAATTTCCTCAGCTGTCGCAGATGGTACAGCCTTTGCCTGGCTTTCTTGACCTGTGTTTGGATGTGTGCAGTCCATGTCAGGTCCTCGGAGATGTTTACACCGAGGTACTTGAAGCTGCTCACCCTCTCCACAGGGGTCCCACTGATCATAAGAGGGGTGTAGGGCCGCTGCTGTCTCTTCCTGAAGTCTACAATCAGCTCTTTAGTTTTGCTCACGTTCAGAGAGAGACAGTTGTCCTGGCACCATGATGTAAGTCTCCACCTCATCCAAGTATGCAGCCTCATCATTGTTGGAAACGAGGCCCAGAACCACAGTATCGTAGCAAATTTAACAATGGAAGTGGAGCTGTGTGAGGACACGCAGTCGTGGGTGTATAGAGAGTATAGCAGGGGCTCAGGACACAGCCCTGTGGGGCTCCTATGTTCAGGGTGATGGAGTTGGAGGTGAACTGGCGACTTTCACCACTTGTGGTCTGGCGGTGAGGAAATCTTGAATCCAGTCACAGAGTGAAGTGTTTAGGCCGAGGTCTGATAGTTTGACAGCTAGCTTGATGGGGACTATAGTGTTGAAAGCTGAGCTATAGTCGATGAATAGCAGCCTGACATAGTTGCCATTTTTGCTGTCAATGTGAGTGAGGGAGGAGTGCAGTACCT
Organism: Gymnocypris eckloni scoliostomus; assembly: GCA_027564155.1. Taxonomy (NCBI): domain Eukaryota; kingdom Metazoa; phylum Chordata; class Actinopteri; order Cypriniformes; family Cyprinidae; genus Gymnocypris; species Gymnocypris eckloni. The sequence goes on along the minus strand of CM050427.1, from coordinate 22,576,363 downwards.
GGGAGATGGCATCATCAGTAGACCTATTTGGCCGATAGGCAAACTGAAGAGGGTCCAAGGTAGCAGGGATGGAGGAGCAAATGTGTTTCTTTAAAAGTCTCTCAAAAACCTTCATGACTGTCGATGTGAGGGCAACTGGACGATAGTCATTCAAGCAAGAGGGTTTACTGTTCTTAGGCACAGGGATTATGACAGATTTTTTAAAGGAGGTGGGAACAACAGAGGTAGCAAGGGACTCATTAAAGATGGAAGTAAACAAACCAGCAAGCTGATCAGCACAGGACCTCAGAACGCGGCCAGTAATCCCATCAGGTCCTGCTGCTTTCCTTACGTTCACTCTCTTTAGTTCCCTCCGAACGTCATCCTCTGAAAATGTGATAGCAAAAACATCGCTGCTCTGTCTGCTGCTTTCTGACACGCTGATCGGCAGAATCGCACCGCCATTAACGCTACATTCAAAGCGGCCGTAGAAACTGTTTAGCTCCTCGGCCAGCAGCGGATCTGCTCTCACCTCCGTGGAAGAGTTATTTCCAGAGGAACAGATGGTCTTCAGTCCCTGCCACATGCGTCGAGAGTCATTGAGCTGGAAATGTGACTCAATTCTCTCCTTGTACCGGCGCTTAGTGGCTCTTATTGCACGCGGAGAGCATAACATGATGTTCTGTATTCGCTCATGTTCCCCGACAAAAGACCAGCATTGTATGCGGCAGTGCGATGGTTAACCGCATCACGGATTGATCTGTCCACCCATGGTTTCTGATTGGAGAATGTCCTTATTGTTACTGTTTCGGTGGCTTGCTCGGTTAGCGTGTTGATAAAGCTTACTGCTACATCCGTGAATTCGCTGACGTCAGCTGAACTCGCCCGGAACATGTCCCAGTCGACGTCATCAAGAGACGCCTGTAGCATAGCTTCAGAGTGGAAGGACCAGCGCGTCACTTCCCTCTCCACCGGGGGTCTCTGAACGATCCGTTGTTTATATTCCGGTGTGAGAAAGATGGCGGCGTGGTCTGATTTGCCAAAAGCCGGCAGGGAACGAGCTTTGTAGGCATTCTTAAACTGGGTGTAGCAATGATCCAGTGTATTCGGTCCTCTGGTTGGACAGGATATATGTTGGTGAAAGTTTGGCATGACTTTTTTGAGGTTGGCTTTGTTAAAGTCCCCAGCGATGATGGAGGCAGCGTCAGGGTGCTTGTTGATGTAGCAGCTGAGCTCGTCGTGAAGTATGGACAAAGCCACGCTAGTATCTGCTTGTGGTGGTATATATACGGCAGTGATGATGATCGATGTAAACTCCCGGGGGAGGTAGAATGGGCGGCAGATAATGGAGAGATGTTCCAGATGAGCCGAGCAGGAACGCGACAGAATGGAGATATTCCTGGGGTCACACCATTTCTTGTTGATCATGAAACACACTCCACCACCTTTGGTTTTTCCAGCCTCGGCTGTTCTGTCCATCCGTAGAACAGAAAAGTTATCAGACGGCGTTACAGCGGTGTCCGGGACCGTCGGCGTGAGCCATGTTTCAGTCAAACAAAAGATGTTGCAGTCCCTAATGTCCCGTTGGAAACTAATCCTGGCTCTAAGATCGTCCATCTTATTCTCCAAGGATTGAACATTAGCGAGCAGAATACTCGGTAGAGGAGGACTGTGAGCCCTTTTCCTCAGTCTGTTACGTATTCCAGCGCGTCTCCCGCGGTGTTTCCTTCGCCTCCTGGGATTATTGAGGCGGCCTTTGTCAGCTTCGGTGCTCCGAAGAATCTCCAATGGCCACGCTGGATCCGTGGATAAAGTGTCCTGAAGCAGGTTAGTGCAGTGGTGTCCAATGTCCAAAAGTGTTCTTCTGTCGTATATAAATAGTGCAGACGTTATGCGTGTAAAAAGAGAAAGTAAAAATACGTAAAAAAGTATATTAAAGCACAAATTGAGCGGAGCCATCCCTAAAGTCGACTGTACAACACAGCGCCGGAAGTGCAAACATCTCTCAAATCATTCTCTCAATCTACATATATTCTCCCCATCATTCCCATCATTCCCAGACCCATCATTCTCTCAATCTACATATATACTTAGAAAAATACGGTCTACAAATATTTTTTTTGTTAAATTGTTGATCTTAAAGTTATAATTATTTTCTTGTCCTCCGAACTGCAAACAGATACAGCAAATGGGGGAAATTTCAACCTTTCAGAAACCGTTTAAATTGAAAACTTTGGAAAATGCCTCCAGAAACCAAGTCCATTAAATACGTTTGAAAAGTGTATGTGCATGTTAAATTAGCACTAAAATCCATGTATTATTAATCCTGTTTGTTTACTTTAAACAACAGGTATTTCCACTCACCCGTTATTTTCAGAATATATTTGTTTTCTGCTGCTTTTCCATCCAACACATGAAGGCATGGATTAAAGATTTATCTGTGGAAGTGTTTTTCTTTTCTTTTTTTGGACTCATTCTTTGGGATGGTAAATACTGTAAACTTTGGAAAGTGTATTATTATCCTTGGCCTTTTTTAAGTGTTTATAGTCTCTTCTGGTGTAAGCAGATGATCAGTGCTGTACTTGGAGGACAACGTGGCTGTTTGCCAGTCTTTGTCTTCTTCCTCTTTTCTGAGGGAATCTTTGTACAGCTGCCCATTAAGATCTGGCAGTCTCATAACGCTCTTCATTCCTTAGTGTTATTAGCAACCTACTGTTTCTATCAATAATTGATTGTGAAAAAATCCCCAGGAGTTGAACTTCAGAACACAAATATTTTTGCTGAAATCCGAGAGCTTTCTGACCCTGCATAGACAAAAACTCTACTACCACATTCAATGCCCAGAAAAGTAGAAAGGACATAGTTTACAAAATTAAGGTTGAACCACTGATGTCACATGGACTATTTTAACGATGTCCTTACTACATTTCTGAACCTTGAATGTGGTAGTTGCGTTGCTGCGTATAGGAGGGTCAGAAAGCTCTCGGATTTCATCAAAAATATCTTAATTTGTGTTCCGAAGATGAACGAAGGTCTTACGGGTTAGAAACGTCATAAGGTTGAGTAATTAATGACATGATCTTTAATTTTTTGGTGAACTATCCCTTTAAGCAACAAGGTTTCTTTGTTGTGACTATTTGAATCATCTTGTCCTCACAACCAAAATGCTGTTGCTCCTAACCGTCACATTACACCCAAGAACACAGCTGAAAAATTTCATACTGTCCTCGTACAGTTGGATCACAGAGCTGAGAAGTAAGGCGGCGGGTATGAGTGATTGGGCCAGATGTGTCCGGTTTGGCATTATCCCCAGCAGCAGCTGCTTGCGAATAGCCAGTCGTACACCAAGAGCTTCTCTGAGAACCGTGGGGCGAATCCAGCTTTTATTTTACAAAGCTTCAGCTGGGAGCACCTGGAACTGTCTGGGAGCCCCAGTTCTTTGGAAAGGGCCCCTTTTTCCAAAGAGTCTGAGTGCTCCCAAGAAATGGCAGGAAGTAGGGCTGTAATCTCTGCTTTTATCCATTCCATTTTGAGAGGGTATGCAGGGCTTTCCAAGTGGGGTCTGTGACAGCAGTAATTAAGAGCATCTGCGTGTATGAGCTGAATGCCAGCTTGGATTATGGGGTGTCATGGCGAGTTTCTCTGTCCACCAGAGGCCAATAGTCATCAGTACGTGTAGAACACATGTTTGTTTTTGATTTGTTGGTCAGTCGTTGCTGTGATATTTGCGGTTTTGTTTGTTGTTTCCTGAGATGTTGAGGTTTAGATTCACAAATAATAATCAAGTAATAAATCTTCATTATTTTAATTGATTTACATGATAAAGTATTACTTAAAAAAATAAAACATACAACACTGACCCTAGTTCTGTATTGTATTTTGACCTGTTAGTTTGTGTGTGTTTTTGTGTTTCAGTTTTATCCTAGTGTTGAGCTGTCTGGTGCTCTCTGTTTTCTCCACCATCCCAGACCATCAAATATTTGCCAACGAGGCGCTCTTCATCCTGGTAAGGGGTTAAATTGACACAAACTATACCTTAAACAGCAACAATACTAATCACTTTAGATGGAAACTATATCATAAGAATGCTGGTTGAATCATGATACCACAAGAGCATGCACAGTCCCAAACTATTCACCAGCAGCTTTCCTTAGCAAGAGCGTCAAAGGCAGCAGACAGGGAAAAGGTTAAGCCTATGCTATTAAAAATCTCTCAAAAAGCCTGTTTTGCTGTCTATTGTGTTACTAAGAAGTTTATTTTATTAGTCCAGCCGATACTGTTATGAAATCATAAACATGTACATAATATATGCAGTAGAGAGTTTTGTAACTACAAATTATTATTAATTCATTATAATGCTTTTTGCTAGGGATTGCAAACTTTATTTAGTATGCTTTTATCAGTGTTCTGTATACAGCTCCATTATAACACATGATTTCAAGTTTACTCACTTTATAACTGCAAGGAAACACATTTTGAAAATCATTAGGCCTTATTTTCATTACCATTTTAGCAGCATCTCAGGCCGGATTAATTTCTCATCTGATTGGCACTCGGTAAGCATTCTTGTACGGTCTCATGTCTCCCTGTGGCTGCGTTAAGTGTGCATTGTGTTTTCCGCTGGGATCTTTGCTCTGGGAAATGGCAGTGTAAGCACACGGCAGGATTCAGGTGTTGTCGAGTATGCAAGAAGTAGCCGACTCCATCCAATAATCTTAGCTGCAATTCTAAAATCACTCATTCAATATGAAGTGCTTTCCCTCTTACACCGACTTTCTCTCCCAATTTTTTCCATTTAATGGTCTCCTTCAGGAAAGGACTATGTTGTCTATCATGCAAGTTCTGGTATTGACTGTACACTCAGTGTGTAATGTATTTGTTCACATTGAGAGCGCGGGTGCCTCTACAGAATCTGTAATCAATACAAGCATTTAGCACAGGCCTCTGTGAATCCAAGCCGTCTGTGGCATCTTCAGCAGGAAGAGAAGCAGTCATTTGAGTTAGCGTAAATTAGAGGTATTTGACCAGTCTAGTACTTTAATCTTTATTGCCAGATAGTTTATTTTTATATTTATAGATTACTGGCAGAACATGTCATCAGTGTTTTAATTGCTATTTTGAAAAATTTGTTACCATATTCAAAGTACAAGACGGACATTAATTAAAATGAATTACTTTTATTTCATGTTGTTTGACTTGCAGGAGTTTGTGATGATCGTGGTTTTTGGGCTGGAGTACTTTGTGAGGATCTGGGCAGCCGGATGCTGCTGCCGGTACAGAGGATGGCAGGGCCGGCTACGGTTCGCCAGAAAGCCCTTCTGCATCATAGGTAAAAAAGCACCATGTCTATTTAAAGTGAAGGTGAATAAAAGGTGTTTGTAACGAATCCGGCCTCTGTGGTTCCCCCTGATCGTCACCAGAGGTCACCATCACCCGAGTATTAACTTCTCTCTCCAAACTCCATTTCCCATCATCCTCTACCAGGACTCTGATTGCTAGTTCACCTGATGCTCATCTATGGGACTGCTTAAGCCACACCCACACACACACTCATCGCGAAGTCTTGTATTGCCCCGGCTGACATTTCTGAGCATTTTCATCATTCTCTGTTTGAACGTTGTGTTTTGACTCTGGACTGTTTCTCTCATTTTGGATTGATATCTGCCTTCCTTTTGACCCTCTTGCCTGCCTTGATACTCTACACTTGTCTCTCCTCTGATATCCCTGTTACCGTTACCGATCACTGCCTGTACGCCTGTGTTAACTCTTATCAAAGCTGCAAATGGATCCCCACTCTGTTGACTCATCATTACAGTGTTATATAAAGATTGATAGTCTACCCACAATTATCTTTATCAATACATATATTACTTTTTAACTCTGGGGCTCAAAAGGAATTATTACTTAAAGGTCAAAGTTTTTTTAATATACCACAAATGTACATTACCGTTCAAAAGTTTGGGATTGGTAAGATTTTTTAATGTTAAAAAAGTCTCACATACTCACCAGAGCGGCATTTATTTGATCACAAATACAGTAAAACTGTATAATTATTTATTTAAATAAAATAAATGCTTAGTAATAGTTAGTGAGGTAGTTGTTAAATGTAGGTATTGGGCAGGATTAAGGATGTAGAATACATTCATGCAGAAGATTTGCTTTATAAGTACAGAATCAGAATCAGAATGAGCTTTATTGCCAGGTATGCTTGCACATACAAGGAATTTGTTTTGGTGACAGAAGCTCCACAGTGTAACAGAATGACAGCAACAGGACAAGACACATATAATACAAATAATAATATACAAAATAGACAATGTGCAAAATAGCACAAACATAATATACAAAATATACAATTTAGTATGTACAGGTATGTTAGGTGCAAATTTTAAATGTAATAAGTATGTGTGTTAAATAAATAAATGTATGAAAGTGTTGTGTGTTCCAAGTACTAATAAACAGCCAATATGCTTGTAATATGCATGCTAATAGGAAACTAGTTAATAGTAAGAGTTGGTCCTTATAGTTAAGTGTACCGAAATCTTTTATAACTTTGTGAATGTGTTTATCATCACTTGATTTATTTAATGTCTCTTTTGTAACATTGTGAATGTATTAACTATCTCTTTTGATCAGTTTAATTTGTCCTTGCTGAATAAAAGTATTAATTTATTTTAAGGAAGAGAAATATTACTGACTGCACACTTTTGAACAGTAATGTGTATAGATATCAGTGTACAGCGTGCTGAGATTTCAACCTATTGCGCAATAAACTTAAATAAACCTTTACAAGAATTATTGTTTTTGCTGCCCCATATTAGTGGAATAATGGGCATTTAAGTATTTTTTTAATATATGCATTTAAATGTCCTATTTTCTGTGTTTCTCTCCTTCTGCTTTTGTTTTTATCTACTGTATTTTTTTTAATTTTGTAGACTTCATTGTCTTTGTGGCGTCACTGGCAGTGATAGCAGCGGGCACACAGGGAAACATCTTTGCCACATCTGCTCTGCGCAGCATGCGTTTTCTGCAGATCTTGCGCATGGTGCGCATGGACCGCCGGGGAGGAACCTGGAAGCTGCTGGGCTCCGTAGTGTACGCTCACAGCAAGGTGACGCCACACATGCTAATCCATCACAGGATGATTCAATATAATGCCACTGTGACATTTGTTTAAATCATGTTTTAACTTATAAAACATATAGGCTACATGATCCAATAAAATACAAAGTTCTCAAGTTAAGTTCTATAACATCTTCTGAAATACTCTTTTCATAGCTTTTCATTGTCCACTTTTTGTTTTTAAACGTTGCTCTCTGTTTCAGGAGCTGATCACAGCATGGTACATTGGCTTCCTGGTACTGATCTTTGCCTCCTTCCTGGTCTATTTGGCTGAGAAAGAGGATAACCCAGAGTTTTCCACTTATGCCGACTCCCTCTGGTGGGGAACAGTAAGTACTGCCCTCCACTTAACTAATGACCCGTGTTGCTGCTGTCTGACTTGTTCCCTGGCTCAGAATAGGTTTGTGGGAATTGATGTTGTAGTTATCGTGTTTGATTTCTACTGGGATTATAATTCTGCCTCTAATAGACTGATTGCTGAATAATACCCTGAATCTGCTGAGTTAGAAATGATTTTTAGAAGCATGCCTGCTTGCACACAGTGGGCCTTAAGTCAGGGGTATTATAGTTGAAAATTTTCATATCTTTCATAAATACAAACTTCGTAACTTTTTGTGCTTTTGCATTAAAGTTAATGCGTTAAATGTTTTTTTATGGTTCATGGTCAAAGTTCTAATGTTATTGCTGGGAAGTAGAATTTTCATGTTCAATGCAGTTGAATGCAGGTTATAAAGATTTTATAATCTAATAAAAAGCTGTATAAAAGCTGTCGTTTTTATTATACTTTATTTAGTTTTGGAGTCATTCATTTGAAATGTATTTTATATTATTTAAGTTTTAATTCGTAGTTTTATTTCAGTTGATAAAATATTTTGTATTTAAATGTTTTGTTACTGCCACTGCCTCTTTCTTTTCAGCAAATATCTTCTCAGGTAACCCTAACCTTCTCAGATTACGTATGAAACCATGGTTCCCCGAGTGGGGAACGAGACACTGCGTCCCCTAGGGGTCGCTTTGGGGAACGCCGTCAGCGTGACCCATGTCTGAAGCATACATACAAAAACACAACCTGTCTATGACGTCACTACCGGCGCGACCACAGTACAAAGGGCGTCGGGATCATACATCATCCACTTCTTCGTTTGAAGCTTGCGTCCGAAGCATGGCACACAGCCTAGGGGACACAGTGTCTCGTTCCCCACCCAGGGAACCATGGTTACATACGTAACCTGAGATGTTCCCCTTCATGGGAACTTCGAACTGCATCCCCTAGGGGTCACTATTTGGAACGATATACCCGTGCCACCATGCTGAGGGGAGCGCAAGCCAATTTCATGCAAAAGGCGAGAACTAAGCCAACTCTATCAGGCTAAGGGAGTTGTCCGTGGGACGGTTGATGGCTGTCAGTGACCTTATCCCCTTCGGCCAAAGACCGGAGCTGCATACTCTAAAACTTTACCTGTTAGTTACCGGGACAACCGGACCCAGGGTAGAGCTAAAAGGCTTGGAATCAGAAAAAGATTCCTTTAAGGGGATATGGCCAAGCGCCTAGTGGTAGTAACTAGGTCCTGGCCGGTCACCCAGGGGCTACCGCTTGCTCTGCACGAGCTCGCTGAGGGAACTGTCTCAACAGACCCTTTGGTAGCGACACACTGTTCAAACCCAAAATATTGGGACAAAAAGGTAGCGTGGGGCCCAAGGCACAAACTAGGGCTTGACCAACTCAAAGAAAGGGCACGAAACTACAGCCCTACCGTACAGGTTTTTAGAAAGAACGCAGAACACTTGATGTGCAATCTTACCACCGGTGGATTTTAGAAAGTGGCAGATATCGGGAAGACCACTTACCATAACATAGATTTGACAACGTTCTATGACAGCTCTGGAGAGTGGAGAAATACTCATTCCTCAGAATGAGAGGGAACTCAGATGCTCAGAAGGGAGCAGCATGCTCATAGGTGGCCCTCTAAAGTGAGGGAGCAATGCTAGCTCTACCAACAAGGAGAGCAACCGAGAGAGGCATATAGAGGCCTAACATATAACAGAGAGGCATTTAGAGGCCTAACAACCTGAGGCTGCTGAATGGCAGCTCTGGAGAGCGGAGAACTCAATTCTCAGCATGAGAGGGAACTCAGACGCTCAGAAGGGAGCAGCATGCTCATAGGTGACCCTCTAAGGCAAGGTGAGCAATGCCAGCTCTATCAGATGCTCAGAAGGGAGCGGCACGTTCATAGGTGAGCACATTCTAGGCAATGGCTCAGGGAGACTACCCTCTGGAAGGGGAGCAGTCCCTGGGCTAACATATAGATATCCTCAGATAGCTATGTGTGTATGAAGGGCTACCAGAGGTGGACCCCACTGAAAATACCCAGACCACAACGAGTGGGCTGTCTAATTACAACCCTTAGCAGGGGAGACGGCACTATCTAGGTAAAGCTCAAGGGGAACCGCTACTTAAGAACCCTAAGAAGGGGAGAGATCACCGCGTTATCAGCAGCAGGTCCCACACGACTAGTGAAACCCTGGAAAAACCCTCCTAAGAGGCTACCTAGACCCCAGAGGGTTCATGTAGGCCGCTACTTAAGACCCTGGGAAGGGGAGCAGTCACTGTAGGTAGAACATAGATATCCTCAGATAGCTATGAGTGTAGGAAGGGCTACCAGAGGTCGTTCTTTACTTACCACAGGAGGCCCCTCGGGGCAGGACACGGTTAAGGGCGTCCCAGTTCTGATAAGAAGGACCCGCGGGTCCGGGGATTGCAGTGCTGACCTGAATAACCCGAAGAGCAAGGAGGTTCCCATAGAAACCTCAGAGGAGGCCTCAGGTCCGGACCATCAGTAAGGCAGTTTCGATGAACATAGAACTTGACCAAAATCATCATAAGTCCAGTCTGACCTCGGTCAGGTGGGGTTGATGGTGGTTGCAGGGGAATTAGAGAGGGGAAGCTAAGGACAGATGTTAAAGGCCCCCCGAGAGAAGGGAGCAGATGTTAGGTCTTACTCTGGTCCAAACGAGAGTGTTGTTGGGAACGTTCCATCTGGATCACCTCCCTCAGGTCTTGCCTACCTCTCTTTGACCCGCGCCTCAGAAGGGAGGCCCTACCTGCAGGTGGGGGAGGGGCACGAGTCGCTACACTAGCCTTCTGTGCCCGTCTCTGATCCTCAGACCAGGACAGGACAGGACCCCTGCTTTGTTCGGGCTCAGACCTGGACCTTCTTGGAATGAAGGTTTTAAAGGCTGCTGAGCGCGCCCTCGCCTCCCTAAACTTCACGACCACTGTCTCGACGGCGGTACCGAAAAGCTTGGAAGGCAAGACTGGAGCATCGAGAAGAAAGCACTTCTCTTTCTTCCCGATATCTGCCAGATTCACCCACAGATGCCTCTCCGTTACCACCATGGCTGCCATAGACCTGCCCATAGCAGTGGCAGCCTGCTTAGTGGCACGGAGGGCCAAATTTGTGGTGTGGTGCATTAAGGGAGGCCCTACCCCTACCCGCAGGTGGGGGAGGGGCGCGAGTCGCTACACTAGCCTTCTGTGCCCGTCTCTGATCCTCAGACCAGGACAGGACCCCTGCTTTGTTCGGGCTCAGACCTGGACCTTCTTGGAATGAAGGTTTTAAAGGCTGCTGAGCGCGCCCTCGCCTCCCTAAACTTCACAACCACTGTCTCGACGGCGGTACCGAAAAGCTCGGAAGGCAAGACTGGAGTATCGAGAAGAAAGCACTTCTCTTTCTTCCCGATATCTGCCAGATTCACCCACAGATGCCTCTCCGTTACCACCATGGCTGCCATAGACCTGCCCATAGCAGTGGCAGCCTGCTTAGTGGCACGGAGGGCCAAATTTGTGGTGTGGCGCAGTTCAGCTACCTCGTCAGGTGACAAGCCCTGACCCTTATCCAGGTCTTTGAGCAGATCTGCCTGGTATGCTTGGAGCACTGCCATGGCTTAGATAGCAAGGAGGGAACCTTTAGAGAAGACGTCTCACCCGTAGAGCGATAGCTAGCTAGCGTCTCTTCTATAGGGAGCATCCTCTCATAGCCGCTTTCACGCATCCATACAATGTTAGCATAACTGGTATGCTGGAATCTATGGATGCTGGAGGAAAACTGCTTTTTCCATTCCTTCTCAACCTCCGTATGGAGATCAGGAAGAAATGGAAGGCTCACTTGAGCTGGGGGGTTATGGCCAGAAAGGTACCGCTCATCGAGACGTTCCCGCGGTGCCGCCATCTTGGTCCACTCCCATGGCAAGTCAAGCCTCGCCGTGGCACGTTCCATAACAACTGCGAACCCCATGATTTAATTCTCCTCCGTGCCTCGGCAGCTGTGGGTCCCGAATCGCGGGAAGCAGATGGCTGCCCCTCTTTCTTCGAAAAGAGGGACAGACGAGAGCGGAGCGTTTTCATAGAAAACAGCTCACAGTGTATGCAGATTTCACCCTCGAGGACATCGCGTGCGTGTTCCTCACCCCAACAAAAGAAGCAACGATTGTGTGTGTCATCGGGTGTCAAATAGCGAGGACACAGATCCACACACTTCTAAAACGCCTTGTTAGTGCTCGCCATGATAATAGCTATAAAACTGTACTCTTACCAGAATGCACACTTCAAACAAAGCGGTCAGTGAAGACGAAAGAAGTGGATGATGTATTCTCCCGGCGCCCTTTGTACTGTGGTCGCGCCGGTAGTGACGTCATAGGCTGTCGCCGGCCAGCAGGTTGTGTTTTTTATGTATGCTTCAGACATGGGTCACGCTGACAGCGTTCACCATAGCGACCCCTAGGGGATGCAGTTTGAAGTTCCCATGAAGGGGAACAGTTAATTTTTACATAGATTTAGCTAACTGTGTTTTACTTGTTCATGTTCCTGACCTTGCAATGCACTTCAAACTGATTAACCATTGACATGTTTTGGGATTTAAAAATGTAGAAATTAGATGGAAAAAGCATTATTTGTATTATATGTTATTTATACCTCCACTGTTTTACCCAGATCACCCTCACTACGATCGGCTACGGTGACAAGACGCCACACACCTGGCAAGGTCGACTTTTAGCGGCTTGTTTTGCCCTGCTGGGAGTGTCCTTCTTTGCCCTGCCGGCTGTAAGTACTGCCGTCGATTTTTAAGCCAGTGACATTATTTTTCTCACCGATCGATCCCAAACCATCTAATGGTCCACTGTCCTTTCTTTAAGGGCATCCTGGGCTCAGGTTTTGCTCTGAAAGTGCAGGAGCAGCACCGGCAGAAACACTTTGAGAAGAGAAGGACTCCCGCTGCCAACCTGATACAGGTAACTGCTCAGTCAGCAACACATCTGGCACAAATAAAATCAGGATTTCTATTTCCACATCCAAATACATGTATGTTGTGTTTATTGTGTACATGTATGTCTGTGCGTGTCATCTTGTGTCGTGCTGTATCGTTTTGTCTCCCCAGGCTGCATGGCGTCTCTACTCTACAGATGCTCAGCACTCATATCTCACAGCCACCTGGTATTTCTATGACAGTATGCTGCCGTCCTTCAGGTAAGTATGACATATAACGGAGCCCTCTGTGGAGATGCTTATCTGTGCCGTGCAAGTTGAACTGGCCTTGTGTTTAACTGATATGACTGACAGTTGGCTTTGCCGTTTCGAGGTCATGATTTCAAAATGAAGGGGTTCAAAATATCCCAAATAGCATTAGTCAAACTGATTTATAATCGAGTTTCTGAGAAAACAATATTTTATTCATAATAAACACACAGTTAATGAATCCTCCCTGCACACGCACACAGTGTTATTATGAAATCCCTTTCACTTTAATTAAAAGTGGTAGTTTGACCCAGAAATCATGATTTAATTGATAGTTTTGCAGTTCTTTTTATCGTTTTGGTTTATTAATCAGCAACATTAATTTTTGCATGTACTGACAGAAAAGATTATGACATGAGTTTTCATGAGTTACGTGAGATTTCATTTTGGTCTCAGTTAATGTGGGATGAAAAATGTGGAGAAATAAAAATTGTAAGCAGCATTTTATACTTTTTCTGGAAACAGTTCTTATATCTTAATTTGTTTTAGAGATGTATACATATTTGTAGACATGACACTAATTGAACAATAAGAAGTCATTTTAACTTCTTTAATTTTACAACAAGACATTTTACAATGTTATTTTGTTCAAGAATTGGTATTCAATATATGATTTAATTCATTTAATAAAGCATCAGTGTTCCACATTTTTCCCTTAATAATATTTATCCCACATGCATTCGTCTTTGTATGAGTTAATTTGACTAATTGCCATTCATTTAAAATGACAGGGAAGTTTGTACTTCTGTTTAACATTGTTTAGACGTAAAATCGAAATATTTTAAAACTGAATCGTCCCTGTCTTTTTAAATTGTTTTAATGGTTAATTTGCCATTTTGTGTTTAGTCTTTTGTTTGTTTGGCTTCTGTTTTCTTTTCTTTTGTTTTTTGTTTTGTTTTGTTTCTTTATCATGTTTTATTATTTTTATGTTTTGCTTGTGGGTCAGAGAACTGACATTACTGTTCAGTCACCTCCAACGGCAGCGTAGCACCAAGAAGGTTCTTCACAACTCCTACCACACCTTGCTGTCTGGGCTCCGGCCGTATAGCTCCCCCTACCTGTCCAGGGACAGGTACGACACTGTCCGGTTGAACTCTCTACCTAGAGGACACTAACTCTTCCCTGAAATTTACAATAATACAGTTAAATTCACATACTAGCATACCATAGTGAAGTCTCGGGTCATTACTTAAAGCATTTGTCAGTATGTAAGTTGTTTACAGGAAGTTCAACACCTGACACTCCAATAAGCTGCAGTTAATGCTGCTGTAGTAGTTATACTTGTTGTGTTTTCTGTGTGCTTTTCTGTGTTTGCTTGTCTTGTTTTTTTTGTGCTGATACTAATACACATCTATTCTGGGACATTGAAAGATTTATCAGATATGTGATGAAGTTGTACTCTTTGAGTTATTATTGTTTTGAATTTTGAGGGTAAAAAAGTTAAATATAACTGAAAATCTCCATGGTTGATCACATATCTGATGCTGGTCTTTGGTACAATGGCCGTTGTGTGTGTGTGTGTGTGTGTGTGTGTGTTTGTGTGTGTGTGTGTGTTAATGCCTGCACACATCTGTGTGCGAGCATTATCTCTTTACCCTTTGACCTTTCAGTGTGTCTCACAACCCATCTTCATACCTCATTCGTTCAACTTCTCCATTCTCATCCTCTCCTCCTCATCTCTCTGCCATCACTCCATCCATTCACGTTTTCAGGAGGACAGATGTTCCATGCAGGTTTGTGATTGGCTTTTGAGAGGACTGTATTTCGTCCAATGGGAAGTGTCGTTGGCCGTGCTGTGTTTACAGTTTGAGGTGCTTTTTGTTTTGAGTGATGATGATACAAATTAACCGGGTCTAAGATGCAACAATGGCTGCATTCAAATGCATTGGAATCTAATCAATTAACCTCACATGCCAGTATCTGCATGCCACCTCCTCCCTGCCTGCCCCGACTTTCTAGCTCTACTTTTCCTGAATTACCTTTCACCCTTATAAGTTGCACATGTTGTAGCTCTTTCAACTGATCCTGGGACAGTTTTTCATTTCAGTGCAAATAACAAAACAAAAACAGAGATGTGCTGAAAGGCTGCAAGTGCTGATCTTGAATCCTGAATGTATGTGAATGTGACCCTTTCTCAATAAATTCCTATTACTCCACTTATTACTGAGTTACAATTTGTTTTGAAGTGCATGTTATTGGCCACAACTAATAGTGAGCTTGATGTTGCTCCAAACCGGTGTTATTTTCATTCATCTTTGGAACACAAAAAGAGATATTAAACCATATTTACAATACGAGAAAAAAAGTTCTTGTTGTTCAAGAAAACAAAGTCAAAGGACTATAACATTGGTTCATACAACTTATGTGTTATATTCCAAGTCTTCTTAAAATGTACAATATATTTTAGAAATAAACTAAAATGTAAGTCATTATGAGATTCGAATACATCCATGAAAATAAATATTTAAGTAGGTAGAGGCTTCAATTTTGGCCTGTTCCTCACACAAAGCTGTATATTATGGTTTGAAATATAGAATATTATGCTACTTTTATGCTATTTTTTAATTATGTGTTTTGTCATTTTAGAGCTTGACCGCACAGCCCTGTTGAAAAAAACTGCATATGCTGATTAGGTATGTTTTGAACCATCGCTGCCGGTTTGAGCTGGTTTAAGATGGTCCTTAGCTGGTCATAAACTGGTCCTGAACAGGAACTAGTTGCTTAGGACCAGCACATGATCAGCTAAGGACCAGCTCAAACCAGCAGGCATATTTCAAAACATATCTAACCAGCATATGCAGTTTTTTTTTCAACAGGGAGTCCACATTGACTTTAATTGTAGAGGGAAAAAGCTTCAAGGACATTTATCAAAACATCTCCTTTTGTGTCCCACAGAAGAAAGAAAGTCATACTAGTTATGAATTTAAGAGGAATGAATGTGCATTTTTGGCTTAATTACTCTTTTAAATGTAAAATCTGTAAATGTAAAAACAAAGTTTTTATGTTAAACTACGCTCCATTTCCGCTTACAAGAAGTTGTGCTTATACAGTACTTGAATATGAAATTCAAATATTTGCCTGCAATCTCCTGCAAATGCAATGCACACTAAAAGCAAGTGTAACACGTGTGTCCTGGCACAGCCGACTAACCCTCACGACCCCTCACAAATCCCTCCCTCTGCCTTGTGTGTCTCTTCAGTCAGCTCATATCTAAAAAGAGGGGTTTCTTCCGGATTCATACTGGCAGTAAGCTGAGGTATCCATGTGTGATGTGCCTGTGCACACTGGGCACGATCTGTCCCACCCCTGATCCCTGAAATTCTCTGAGACTTACTGATCCAGTGCAGCTCGACCCATTCTGGGAGATTCGTAATGCCTCGTTCGTAATGTCAAGAGAAATTCATATTCATCGTGACTGGATTACATTCCCCGTAAACTGTGAAAGACAAAGGCTGCACTAGCTCAATAATCTCAGTAATCTGCCCTTTAATCTGTGAGAGGCTGACCAGAGAACAGAGTACTGTATATCTCTGCTGAATGCCGATAGATGAGGCCTGCATGAGCTCACAGGGCAAAGATAAACCATGCCGTCGGGTATAATTAAAAACCTTAATAACTTTTCTTCATGGTTTATTTAAATATGTATGTCACTTTTGCTTAATGAGGCTAAATCACTAATGGCATGTTGTAGCATTTGGATGCAGGAATATCAAAAATTCTTCAGAGCTGTTAAACATTTTGTAGAAGAGGTCTGCATGTACGAGTCATGCTTAGACTGAGATATTTCTATATTTGAATCTGTGTAAGCATGTGTTTGTATGCTAAAAGTAGCCTAGTCTTATGTAGATTTGTGGGTTGCTAAATTCTGGTCTTGACAAAGTAAGTGCAGTGTGCATGAGGTTTGTGACCTCTATGTGCATGAGATTGAAACACTATTTGAATTCAAGGCTTTTCACACTTGAAATAATTAACCCTGGGTTATTCTAAACCCGAGGTTGTGTTGCTTTACATTTCACACTGCTCATAATTTACCCGGGGTTAACAATTAATCATAGGTATTCATAAAATGAGGTTTCACACTGTACATAAACACTAGGATAATGCTCTTATTTACTGTGTCAGTAGCTGGGTTTCCATTACCCTGTTTTAATGCGCATTTTGAAGTATCGCATGAGAAATGAGTGATGGAAAAGCCAAATTTCGAATAAAAATCCCTTAATTCGCAAAAAGGTTTTTAAGCTCGCTTGAGGTGTTTTTTGACGAGGATTAACACAGTTGACATTGTTGGCAAATCAGGGTCAATTTATGCATTTTATACACACTGAGAAAGACATTTGAGCCAAAACGTATGTGTTCTTGTCCTTTTGGTGATAAAATGTAGAATAAAATGAAAAGAAAAGACTATTTCATGTGAGTGCATATCATGGTTTTGTATAATAAGTGATTTAATGGATCAACGCACCTAAACGAAAGATCAAGCGACGAAAGAGCGTGGTGCAAACAACTTTTGTGGGTCAATTTATGCTCCCACTGAATGATGTTGATAAAAAAAAAAAAATCACTAACTATTTTCATTGCATGGAAATTACATAGGATTTGCCTAAATACAATGATTTGCATTAAAATGGATACACTTAACTGATCTAAACACTGCCACACTTTCTATTAACTCAGTAGGCCTATCCATAATATTATATACAAATTATATTCACATTTGTCAAGGGTTAAAAGCATTCATAATTCTTTATGATTGACTTAAACCTATATAATATTATAGATTTGGCATATATCTATTTCTGTAGGGTGACCATACGTGCCATTCAAGAATGGCTTGTATTGTCACTCTAATTTCCAATTAGTTATGACTGATAAAGTTGTATGAAGTTATTGAATAAGTCCTTACAACTTGAAGTGTCATGATGCATTATAAAACTTAATTTAGCTTTATAATAATATAATGTAGTCATTAACGTTATAATGTATATTATTATAATGTGTGTGTGTTTAAAATGCTTTATGGATACTAAGTTAATACCTGTCAACTGTGTTACTCATGTCAACCGTGTTATGTGTGGTTTTTATGTTATAAATCTTTTAAATGTGAACTAAACCGTCAGACAAAAAAATGGGGATATCTCTGGAGATGGATGTCTTTGGTAAGGATGGCGAATAAGGCTAAATTCAGCATACCGTGGATTTATTTTGAAGAAAGTTTCATCCTTCATGATAGCATCTCACAGAACACCAATTTTGATGCCCCAAATTCATATTTTCAAATCAGTTAGACAGATAACATCAAAATCTCTGGTAAATAGACTCAAAAACCTTCAAACAAATGTGTTATCAAACATGTGGTACTTCATTCATGTTTCATTTGACACAGCATTTTTCTGTAACACAGTTGCCAAAATAATGGATCAAATGTTAATTTTCATTCATATATTTAAAAAGTCATTAGAGCTTAAGCTTACCAAATAATACATTTTGCATGTTAAGGGGATATATTATTCAACCACTTTGTTTATTTATCAAAAAAGAATATTCATTTTCTGACTTCTTGGCTGTCCTGAAATGTACCCCTAAATATAGAATGACTCATAAGTTAAATTTGCAACTTTGGATGGAAACCCGGCTAGTGTCATTTAATAAATGAATGCAGCACGTGAACTATTTACATAACTGCTAGCATTGCATATCCTCAATAGGCAGATTGTTATCTCTTTTTTTTCTGAATGCACCTTTTGTACTATAAAGGTAGGAATAGAACAGTCTATTGTTTACTCCAGTTCATATGTTTAACTTTATAATTTAGCCTAATATTTTCCCTTCAAACTCTGAGACGACTCTTTATACAAAAAAACACATGAAAATGAGGCACATGATTGGCTGTCGGTTGAATCTAGTCATAACATTCTAACATTGTTGAATTGTTTCACACTGCATGTCTACTAAACCTGCTTTAAAGCAGGGGTTCATACGGGTAAAAGCGGTGCTGCACGCTTCTAAATTTCACATGTGAAATGTTAAAAGTGGGTTTAGAATGCCGGGGTTAAGCACTGTGTGAAGAGCTGAAACAATGACTAGGACTGGAGAAAATCTTACATTCTAGCATGTCATCAATTATTATTTATTATTTTGTAAAATGTCATTATTTTCAATAAAGTATTGGGTTTTGTTTGAAAAAAAAATTCTGCTACAAATAATGCCTTGGTTTCGTGAGAGATGGGAACGAGACATGGCGTAAAAGCCTTGTGGACTCCCTTCCTTCCCAACCTACCTGAAATCTTATTGCACAACGCCAGTGAAGTTGCAACACTCACTGGCCAATGCCAGCCAAGATGGCCAATAGGGGCAGGGCTCCCGTTTCTATATAATGCACTGTTTTGGCTGCAATAAGTCAGAATCTTCCGACTGAACTAGCAGCACAGCAGACCTGAGCAGCGAGCACGGCGGCTTATGCCATGTCTCATTCCCGTCTCTCAGGGAACCGAGGTTACGACAGCAACTGAAGGTGTTCCCTTTCGAGAGCGGTCTCTCAACATAACTTAAACGCCTTGTGGACTGTATAGAGTGCAAAACACTATAAATAATCCCATGAAGCATTATAGTCAAGACAAATGCATACATACAAACATGTAATGTAACAGTGTAACCAAGCATGTGAACGGAGAGGCCGGGCACAATACTCATAACAATATACACACTAAGAGAATGGCCGCATCTGGGGCATCACAGTCTACGAGATGATGGCCACGCCTCTGATCCTTCTATACGATCTAGTCGAAATCACCCACACCATCAAACGGCTAGAATTATGGGTCGTATTCACCGACAGGACCTGTGAGGACCACACATCCAAATTGTACAATCTGGTGAAGATATTCTGCGAAGACCATCCAGCAGCCATACAAATATCTTTGATCGAACTGCCCTTAGTCCACGCCCACGAGAAGGCAAACACCCTTGTTGAATGGGCTCTGACACCAATAGGACCAATAGGATTCCATTCCCCGGCTCGAATATGCCAAGTCAATAGCCTCGACTACCCAATGTGATAGCCGTTGCTTGGAGACAGACTGCACTTTAGTGCTGCCTCCGAAGCATACAAATAGCTGCTTGGATTGTCGAAACTGAGCTGTGCGATTGACGTAAACCCGTAAAGCCCGCACCGGGCATAACAACTGATTAGGGGCTGCATCCAATGAAGTTGCCAACTCTGGAGTGAAAGCGGAAAGCGCCACCACCTGCGCTCTGAATGGTTTAGGTGATTTAGGCACATAGCCCAATCTCGGCTTGAGTGTGGCGTTACAATCTCCTAGTCCAAACTGCATGCAATCCGCATTCACAGAGAGCGCTTGTAAATCCCCCATGCGCTTGACCGAAGCAATGGCGAGCAGCAGTGCGGTTTTAAGCGAGAGCTCCCTCAAGCTAACAGTCTGAAGTGGCTCGAAGGGTGGGAGGACTGGCGCCCCCAGCACCAGAATCAGAACCTGTGAGGGACGACAACGTGGGCATGGCCCATTTTCCACACCTTTCTCGGCACCTGTGTCTTCAGCCATATCTGGATGGGGCGAATATACAGCAGACTGAGGTGACACACCAACGCGGCCGCTGCCATCCATCCCAGAAGCCTCTGATATTCCTTCAGTGCCATGGGACAGCCCAGTCGCATCAGAGCAGACATTAAATCTTGTATGCGCTCCTGGCTCAGACGTGCTCACATCGAGATCGAGTCCAACTGCACCCCCAGGTACATGATTGACTGGCTGGGGCGTAGCACGCTTTTTTGTTTGTTCACACAGAGACCTCGGCTCTTCCAGGTGACGTAATGGAGTTTGTGGCTAGTGAGCACATCCTCTGAATGGGCCAACACCAGCCAATCGTCCAAATAATTTAATATGCGAATTCCGCTTGCTCTCAGAGGGAAAGCACCGCATCCACACATTTCGTAAATGTACGTTGCGCTAGTGATAGCCCGAACGACATCACCATGAATTGATACGCCATGCTGCACAAGTATCTGCTTTAGCGTTGTCATATTGAAAGCGCGCTTGTATAATGCACGGTTGATGGGTCCCAGGTCTAAGTTTAGATGGAGACCACATCTTTCTTTGCAATGACAAAGTACCTGCTGTAGTACCCGCTCTCTCTTTTGCTCGACGGGACCGTTCTATCGCACGTTTCACGAGGAGATTGATGATCTCTTGCCTCAGCACCGGCTCACTGTGTGCCGTAACCACACCCGGGGTGGTCTGCGCCGAAATTGAAGCATGTGTCCATTCTGTATTACGTTCCGTAACCAATCCGAAATGCCTGGAATAGACCACCATGCGCTCAAAAAACGGCACAGAGGGCGGAGTGCCTCGCTGTCTGTATGCTGAGCAATGCCGCTGTATACTGGGGTCGTGTTCAGAAAGCTCACGGGATGAGTGGAAGAGCTGTATGTCAGTGAGGATCGGTTAACGGGGATCGTGGGATTAATGGGGATCGTGAGCCTACTGGTGAATGTGTGAGCAACACGGACATGAGTGTCGTGTGCGGGGGTTCGGAACCTACCACAGGGGTGTAAACATCACCAGGTACCCGGGGAAGTTGCCAGCCCGGCTTTATTAGCCATTTCATGGACGAGCGTGAAGCTGCTATTGTTGGAGGATGAGAAAAAGGCTCTTTTTGTGAGGGTGTTACAGATTTTATTGCATTATGAACATACAAATACACAGACATTCTCGTAGTCGCCTGAAACCGCCAAGGGGACTTCGATGAGACCGACTTGTCAGGAACGGGGCTTCTGCTCCAACAGAGGAGTTCCCATGTCATTTGGACGGCCGCCCCTCTTGAAGCCGTAACAGCCCTTTGGCGCCCTCTGCCATGGAGTTTTGGCACGAACAGCAGGCTCTGGGTTTGGTGCCGATGAAGTAGAAGCAGAGGGGGGGGCGCCTCGACGGCCGGTTGGAAGCAGATGAGGATCTGCTACATGCTGGAGGCTGTCCGGCGTGGCAGGAAGTGACTCGTCGCTCTGGAGAGTTTCTGTGCCTCCGAGAAGCACTCCGCGATAGCCTCCACTGTGTCTTCAAAGAGGCCGGATGGAGATATGGGAGCGTTGAGCAGTGCCCTCCTGTCTGCGTAATTAAGCTAAGTGAGTGTCAGCCACAGATGTCGGTGGAGCACCACCATGTAGCCCATGCTCCGGTCTTCTTTGTGGAGAAGCGGTCCTCTGAAGTATGGGCCCAGTCCTTCTCGGACGCTGTTGGGGACATTACCTCGTCAAGATCGTCGTCGTCCCCCGCCGCATCGAACGAGATAATCTCCGAAGCCCCAGGGCGGGCCGCAGACTCTCTTCCGCGAAGACCGGAGAGTGGGGGGGTGAATCACGCCTTTCTGCGCGGCCGCCCACGTGTGGCTATTGCCCCACCAGCGGCTCATTGGTGGCGGTGGGACGTTGCCGAGAAAAATCACAGAGGGCGACGTTCCTTCGGGCCCTAAGCACCCGCACTGATAACTCCTTCCAGCTCGACCCGTTGAGTGCTGCCTCCGCATGGGCGAGTACCAGGCACAGGACAACTCTTGAGTGTCCGAGGCCTCGATGGGTCCCGAACACTGCGTGCGAACGTTAGACATGCTGGAACGCTGAGGGGGGAATCCTTCTTCTTGCATCTTCTCCACAGCTGTCTTCCGTAGGATGTGTGAAAGAGGAAGATTCTGAGTTATTGCCGCCAAAACAGCGCATTATATAGCGGCGGGAGCCCCGCCCCTATTGGCCGTCTTGGCTGGCATTGGCCAATGAGAGTTGCAACTTCACTGGCGTTGCGCAATAAGATTTCAGGTAGGTTAGGAAGGAAGGGAGTCCCAAAGGCGTTTATGACATATCGAGAGACCGCTCTCAAAAGGGAACCACTTCAGCATGCTTGTGCTTCGTTCCATGGATTCAAAGTGCTCTTGCATTTCTACCATTGCTCCTTTTGATGGCATGCAACAAGGTTAATACACTATCACCCTTAATTCAACTCAAGACATCAACCTCAATATCTGCTATGCTTTCTTAATTTTTTTAATAATAATACAAACAAACCTTTTCATGCATTCTAAAAGTTTGTTCAGTGGAGGAAGTAACAAGCTAGTGTGATATTAGGTCATTTTATTGAAAGTGATGCACTGCAAAAAACATAAATTTTGTCTTGAAAATATGATTGAAACAAGAAAAAACTATTTGTAAACGGAGTAAGAAAAAGACAGTGGAATCTTGAAAATCTTGTTTTAAAGATGTTTATTTTTCGTAGAAAAAAGACAATACTTAGAAAATAGTTTTTGCAGTGTTTTCCAGTCAGCACAAGCTTTCCTGGCAATATTTTAATTTTAGGATATTGTCTAAAATGTAGATAAATATGGACTCCTTTTTCTTGTAAACCATGAAATGATGTGACGCTCACACAGGGCAACATATCTTCGATTAGCTATTTTCTATGGAGTCAATTTAATGCCACATATATATGCAAAAGAATAAAGTTTTGCGAAATATAAATAAAGTATTGAGAAAAAATATATATGTTTAGCAAACAGAAATATAGAATTGCAAAAATGTATATATAATTAATCAATGAAACTTGTAAAAGAAGCTTATGAACTTTGAATCTAGTTTATCTCTGCAACCCATTTTTCATGCTCCCACCTATTAATTCATTTGCATGAATGGCGGAGATCGCAACCTTTTCGAAAGTCAGCATGGCAGAGCGGAGGCCTGTGGGTGGATTCCAGGTATATAAAGTTTCCTTTTATTTCACTAACATTAAAATGTGTTTTGTTTTGTTAACTAAACATGATTACTATTAACGTTATTTGCCAAAGTTTAATAAGTAAGAGTTCGGATTAAGCAGTGGTTTTATTAGGTATAGGCCTACTCATGCATACATCATAATGTAGACAAAATCAGCCTGTCCTTCACTAGATAATCATTGATGGGGTACATTAAGTTTGTTACTGGGGTGACTAGATTATAAATTGAAAATGTCATTGTAGTTTTGCATAAATTGAAAGTGGATTGAAAGTGGCAAACGACGTTAATAGTAATCACATTTAGTTAACAAAACAAGACATTTTAAAGTTAGTTAAATAAAAGGAAACAATCAACTTTAAATACCTGGAATCCACCAGGTGGATGACAATGTTTACAGGCCTCCGCTCTGCCATGCTGACTGTCGTACCTGTTGCAATCTACGTCTCCAGCTAATGACGTAGCTGGCCCGCTGAACACGCCCCAGTTTATTGACGTCAAAACAGTGCCATGAAGTGAAACGCACAGAAAAGTGAAGAGCAAAAGCGAAAATGGTATCGCGAGCTCACGCTTGACTGAAACGCAAAAAAATAAATGGAGTGATGCAAATTAATTAGTAGGTGTGAGCATGGAAAATGGATTGCAGAGATAAAATAGAATCAAAGTTCATAAGCTTCTTTTACAAGTGTCATTGAAGAACTATATCTTAATTTTTGCAAATCTTTATTTCTGTTTGCAAAACAATTGTTTTTCTCTCAATAGTGTATTTTTATTTTGCAATCTTTATTTGTTTCCCCCAAAATTGATTTGCTCAATACTTTATTTTTCTTTTGCAATACTTTATCTTTCTTTGCAAAACTTTATTTTATTTAGCAAAACTTTAATATTTTGCATATATATGTGGAAGTAAATTGACTCCATAATTTCCCTTCTATGTGGTGTCAGCATTACCATGTAAATTAAACTAATCACCTGTTGATAGATCGGTCTGTTTTTTAACCCTTTTGTCTGTTTGTCTTCGTTGAAATGTATTCTTACATAAGCAAACATAGTCTCTGAATAAACTGTTTTACATTATGGAACATGTTGTGAAAAGATTAATTCCCTAGTTTGCCACCAAATCAGATCATTCCTCTAATTTTCTTGCCAGTGGGAAGATGGGCTTCCGTGACCGCATTAGGATGAACAATTCACGCTCCTCTCAGGCTATCCGGAGCAAGGCTTCTCCTTTACCCCCAGGTAATGTTCGGCGCTCCCCCAGCACGGAGAACATTCCTGAAGCAACCAGCCCCAGCAAGGTCCAGAAGAGCTGGAGCTTCAATGATCGGACTCGATTCCGTACCTCTCTCCGCCTAAAACCACGTCCGGCTGCAGATGGTAGCTATCTCTGTCCATAAGTTTAACTTTATACAAATACATATTTACAAACATAAGCTACTGTTCAAAAGTTCAAGGTCGGAAAGATTTTCAGTGCTGTTTCAAAGTCTTTTATGCTCACCAAGACTGCATTTAATTGATCAAAAGTACAGTAAAAACTGCAACATTGTGGAAATATTATTGCAATTTAAAAGAACTGCCATTACTCTAGTCTTTTGTGTCACACAGTGGCGTAGATTTGGGGAGGGGGAGGGGATGTGTCCCTCCCTACCAATATCCAGCCTACTGTCCCTAAAAATATTTGAAAAAATAATTAAATATAGGTATATATTTTTTTGTCATTTAAGACGCATCTGAAACGTCACATCATTGATATTACCGAACAAGTTAAAGTAAATACGTAAAAAACTGCATGCTCTCAAGGACGCGCATTTAATACATGTCCAGAATGTAGTCGCACACCGGACGAGAGTTGCCGCGTTTATATCTCGCAAGCATTGCAACCAATTCAAGACAGCAGCCCAAAACAGTTAATATAAAAGCCCACTTCAGGAATGAACAAAGGTGCATCGATGAGTCTGAAGTGATGTTTGTTTGACAAAACAGAGCAAACGGAAAGAGAACGCGCGATCTATGGCTATTATTAGCTCCCTATACAGAAAGACAAACGTTGTGCGGAAATATACATACTCTTTCAGCCTAGGATAAAGTCATGAACATCAACAATAATTTGGGACAAATTTAATGTGATCTTATTTTATTTTGGTAAAATATGTAAGCACCATTCTGTGGTGCAGCAGGATTTGGAAGAGCATCCCGAGTCGCCGCGGACAGTCTTTAACTTTAAATTAATGTTGTTCAACTGAATGTACAAATCAAACTGTTAGCTGAAATATTCACAAAATAAGAAAAACAACACTGATATAAGAGCGTGCGGTTTATCTGTCAATCAGATGCCCACGAGTTTCGTTACTACAGCAACAGCAGAGTATTCTTTCAGAATCATCCTGGGTCCAATTCGATTGATATTAAAACAATATGATGTGTGATTAAAGGGATAGTTCACCCAAAAATGA
Source organism: Gymnocypris eckloni scoliostomus (assembly GCA_027564155.1). NCBI lineage: Eukaryota > Metazoa > Chordata > Actinopteri > Cypriniformes > Cyprinidae > Gymnocypris > Gymnocypris eckloni. The sequence continues at coordinate 22,550,469 of CM050427.1, read as the reverse complement.
CAATTCTGTCATCATTTACTCATCCTCAAGTTTTTCCAAACCGGTATGAATTTCTTTGTTCTGCCAAACACAAAGGAAGATATTTTGAAGAAAGTTTGTAACCAGGCTATTTTGGGGCACCATTGACTTTCATAGAAAATAAAATAAAAAAGACTATGGAAGTCAATGGTGCCCCAGAACTGCTCTGTTTCCCACATTCTTCAGAATATCTTCCTTTGTGTTCAGCAGAACAAAGACATTCATACAGGTTTGGAACTACTGTGTGAGTAAATGATGACAGAATAAAAGTTTTTGGGTGAACTTAAGACACCCAGCTTGCTGATGTTGTTGGTTAACAAAATGATAATTGTGTAATTATTGTCTGTTAAACATACAATTTATATATAAGAAACTCTGTAAGTTCTATGAATTATAACATGGGGGTTGGGGGGTCGGGTTTATGTCCCCACCAATGTCGAAACCAAACCTACGCCCTTGGTGTCACGTGATCCCATTGAATTGGTTCTCAAAAAAAAATTCTTAATTAATCAATGTTTAAAACAGTTGTGCTGTATTTTTGTGGAAAACGTGATATATTTGTTTCAACATTCTTTAATAGAATGTTCAAAAGAACAATTTATTTGACAGAAAATTTTATACATTTTGATCAATTTAATGAATCTTTGCTAAATAGAAGTATACATTTCTTTTTTAGAAATCATACTGACCTCAAACTGAATAGTAGTGTACGTTTTGCTCTTCTCATTACGGACTGATCTCTCACAGTGGAGGGAGTCGGAGAGGAGCACACAGAGGACAAATCTTACTCTGATGTAGCCATGGAGGATGTGATACCAGCAGTGAAGACCATAATTCGTGCTGTTAGGTGAGTCAGGGGTTGAAAACAACCACAGCTCTACAGAGTCCTATAGTTCACTTAATGACCAAGTATTCTCAGATGCATGCCGTTCAGTTTGAATGAACAGTTGGTCTTTTGCAAAAGGGACCTCAGTATAGAATCTGCTCTGTCAGCCATGAACTTTTCACAGTGCAATTACTTCAGTTGACCATTACTGAGACAAAGCGGGGTAAGACTCATTGAGGGCATGGCAACCTTCAGTTGTGGTTCCTACTTCTTGCTTAAACAAGCAGAATGTAATAGAAGATGTTCTAAAAATATTGTCAAGTTCTTACAGAGAAGCGAGTGGCCTCTCTATGATTGGTCAGTGCAGCAAGCTGCCAGCTCAGCGAGTACAGGATGTTATGGGTGATTCTTCAGTTAGGGGACATTGGTGTCCACATGGTTGAATTTAAAGAAAACATTTTTTTTTTAATCTGACATTCTGTTTTAAAAATGGAAACAGCTTAATTTTTAAGGGTATTGCAATATTGTATTTAGCCAGCAGCTATTTGCACCAAGTTTAAATAGCGCTAAAAGCTATTTACACTAAGTGCAAATAGCAATGGATTCTATTTACACTGTTAAAATAGCAGGATTTTCTGCTATTTATACTACTTGCAAATAGTGGCAATTACTTGCACCTCAGCATTATAAAACAGTACGCAATAATAACGTATTGAGTGTAAATTATCATTTTAATTAAAATTATTAAATGGATGCCACCTTAGTGGGACAATAAAGCCATCCCTACACCAACCCTAACCCTACCCGTAAGTTTTATTTTCAACTTTTTGATTACTTCCTTAATTTTTATTGAAAATAAAATGCCTCTCTGATGTGATGAGATTTGAAAGGGAGTGAAAAAAGTTTGGCAAAAAGTGGGTTCGAACCCTCATCGGTTACGTCAAAAAGACTGCAGACGCACTTTCTACACCACTGAAGTTGAAATTTCATAGCCATCTTTTGTAGTGTTGACTAGCCCAATCACACGTTGGTGGAAAGAGTTAGTATAAATAGCCTCTGCCAGAAAGGTGGACTATTTGTACCATATACTGTAAAAAAAAAGATGGACGGCATGTCTCCACTTCTTTCCACTATAGAAAAGTGAAGCCAAAGCACCTCAGTATGGCCGCTTCCATCGTGAGTTAATGACGCCATTTGGAGCCAGAGTCTGCACAGTAGTGTCGTGAGGTGGAGCCACGGTATCAAACTCCCACCCTGTTTTTATAGCATCAAATTTCTAGCTAAAATCAAACTTGTCACAAAAACGAACAATTTAATATATATCAGCATGATAAAAAAACTACCTTAAATGACCAAAACCCTATTTCGTAAAATTGTATTGGAAGTGTAATTTATTTGATTATTTTGACTGAAGTCCCATTCATTTAAATGGAGAGGGCGGGGTTTATGACCTGTACTGCAGCCAGCCACCAGGGGGTGATCAAAGAGTGAGGCACACCCTGTTATGTAAATAGACACTGTTGTATTTACCTTAATTGTTTTTATTAAAAGTTGGAATCATCTTTTCACCCCTATTGTGTTGTTTGTTTATCCAAGTGAAACGACTTCTTGAATGAGAACAACATTCCATCCCATAAAGCATTTTTAAATGTGTTAAAATGAGAGAATTTCTACTTTGTACTCTTGCTTAATAATAGTTTGTCCTACAGATTTCAGGATTTTGAGGAGACAAACGTGCATATATTTGAAGAATCACCCATGTGTAGAAATCTTATATTTCCACCTTACTTCACCATACTGCACCTGTGTGTCACACTTTCTGGGAACAATCTCATCTTCTAGCCTTTCTTCCTGACCAGAATACTATGGGTGATTTGGTCACATTGCCCAAACCGATTCTCATAGCAGAGCTCCAGGTGTGAACATAACTCACAGGTGCATCATTTCCTGTTATCTGGGCAAGATTCTGTGTTTTACATAAGATCCCTGGATAAGATTGATGTCCTTGAGGAACAGGCAAATTTTAGCTTCACCACAGTGCTGAGGTTTCACTTTTGTGGAAGGCCCACAGTTTATCAGTGTTCTTCTGCACAAATGTGTACAGCGTACTATTCAGGCTTAGGACAGAAGAATGTAGAATGCTCTAAAACCAGATTTCCCTCAAATAAACTTTGAGTTACTTTTGAGTTGCACAGTTTTATAATGTAATAATTATTTAAAAATTAGTATTTTATTTTATGTAATTTATTTTCCTGGTTTTGAGTGTGCGCACCTCGAAAAGTGTTCAAATGATTTCCATGAACTAGGTCTTCTTGATCACAAAAAAAGATTCTCTATTCTCAAAATATTTAATTTAAAGATTACTGTGTGTTTGAATGTTATTTTGCATTTATCCCTACCTCGGATCAATTATGAAGACTGATATTTGTTCATGCAGCTATTCTTAGAGATTATGTCTCAAATGCTTCTGTGTACTGGGGTATTCTAAAGCTGACCATATAATGATATACACCCATACAGTGCATTGCCATCAAGTGAGCTAGTCAGCATTTTAAGGAAACCCTTAGAGGATGGAAATAAATGGGATTTATTTTTTCCATTCCCTCTCTCCTTCTCTTTTTCCTTACCCTCTCTTTTATCCACACCTGAGACCTGCTCTGAAAAATATGCAGCTACCTGCATAAAAAAAAAAAAAATCATATACAGACAGCAAAAATCCTAAACTCTAGAGTCATCAAGAAATGGGTTTGTTCTGTGGGGGAGGTTGACGTGTGCTGTGGACCAGCTGCGGATTCTTCTGAGATCCGACTAAAACTGCACCATCACCCGGGCAGAGATGCACAGCTCAACATTTGCTGTTGCACACACAAGCTGTTCTTGCGGGGGGAAAAAAGTTCCTCTTTAAAAAATTCAAATAATTATAATAAGTCCTCATCAGTATGTAGAATTAACCAGCACTAGAAGACTTCAGTCCAAGCTCGGTTTCCCCCCCTGCTGGTTGCTAACGAATCTGGAGGATGAGGAAGAACGGTTCTCCTGCATGTGTTCTGACTGAAGATTATTGTGGAAGGCCAACCAGTTGGAGTGGTAAGTAAACAGTACAAAATGTTGGTGCAATATCAAAAATTGGTGGTTTATTGGAAGGTGGAAAAAAAATTATTTACAGTGCATGAGAATACAAGAATAAATAAAAATTGTTCAAAAAGAAACATAAACAGCAACAATGTGCTTAAATTGGCTACACCAAAATGGCCCGAGTATGTAACACTGCTCCACAATCAAAATCAAGACAAAACTAGAACTGATTACCTCTTAGCCAGCAAGCCTCTTTATAGGCTGATGCCCCTCCTACAGAGCATACCAACTGGGGAGAAAACGAACAAAAGTTTGTAACAAAGCAAATTCAGTAATATAAACACCCAACGCAAACAGACATAAACCCTCAAAACAAGTAAAACAACAACCATTAACAGAAGAGAGTTTAACAACAAATTAAATGTAAAACTAACTGTTCCTAATTTCTCCCCCCTCTGACATCGTGATGTGGCATTAGTTTTAAAAACCAGTTTGACCAAGATTAAGGGTTTGGTTGTACAGAGTCTGAACCTGGAAGTTTAACTGCAACAAGGTTTGTGGAACATTTATGGAAACATAAATGTAATTATCACATATATTGTGTGTCCTGACATTTTGTTCTTTTTAGAAAAATTGTGATTTAAGGAAAACTATAAAGAGTTGAAAACTAAAACAAAACACAGCAGTAACAAATTTAGACTAAACTAAATTCCATAACACCTTCCTGACACAGATGTAATTTTGCCGGCAATACTCAGTACAAGTGAAATGGGTATGTTTGTAAGTCCAAGTTTATAGAGTCAACAGGTTAACCTGTGACATTTCTCCCCCTTTCCATAAACTCTTGAGGTATCCTAGAGAGGTAATCTGCTGTACAATTTTGCGACCCACTTTTGTACAGAATTTCAAAGTCAAATGGTTGGATAGCTAAAAACCATCTGGTGATACAGGCATTTGTGTCCCTCATATGGCCCAACCAGGTCAATGCCCTGTGATCAGTCTCAAGTTTAAACTTGCGTCCCATCAGGTAGTACCTTAAGCAGTCCAACACCCATTTAATTGCCAGGCACTCCTTCTCGATTGTAGAATACCTGGATTCCCAGGGAAGGAGATTCCTGCTAATGTAGGCAAGCGGTTGTAACTGCCCTTGACCTTACTGAAGTAGCACAGCCTGCTACCATGATCAGAGGCATCAGTCTGCACCGTGAAAGTCTGGACTCTGTAAAACAGGCTCTGTGCATAGGGAGTCCTTTAAGTCTTGAAAAGATTTTCGACAATCCTCAGTCCAGTTTACTTTATTTGGCTTGTCCTTTTTAGTTAAATCAGTCAGGGCAAAGGCTTGTTCAGAGAAGTATGGGATAAAACTTCTGTACCATCCGACAAGTCCTAAAAAAGAACAGACTTTTTTCTTGGTCACTGGCTGGGCTGCATTCTTGATGGCTTCCACATTCCCCACCTGTTGACATATTACCCCATGTCCCAGAACATATCCTAAGTATTGTGTTTCCATACTAGCTAGGGTGCATTTGTCTGGGCGGATGGTTAGACCAGCATTCTTGATTCTTACCAGCACGTCCTTCAGATGATCCAGATGGTCCTGCCAAGTTTGACTGTAAATTACGATGTTATCCAAGTATGCTGCAGCATACTCCTCAGTCCCCCAGAGGATTTTGTCCATCATCCTTTGTAATGTAGCTGGAGCTCCATGAAGCCCAAAGGAAAGGACCCGGAACTGAATTATTGGGACCTGCCAATATCCCTTGCAGAGGTCAGGTGTGGTGAGATATGTTTCTCTTCCAAGTCTCTCCCCACTAACTCATCCACTCTTGGCATTGGATATGGGTCAAATTTGCTCACACTATTAATCTTGCAGAAATCCAAACAGAAGCGAAGACTACCATCCTTCTTAGGCACTAGCACAATGGGATTGCTCCATTCGCTGGTTGAAGGTTCAATCACCCCGAGACTCTGCATGGTCTCCAACTCTTCCTTCATAACTGGCAGAAGTCTCTCTGGGACCCGGTATACCGGCTGACGAATGGTGTTTGGATATTTGAGAGTGATGTTATGGTGGATCACATCTGTCCTGCCAAGCGTTTCCATAAAGAGTTGTGTTGGGAGGCACTGAAGAAGTTCCTGCCTCTGTCCATCTTCCAGATGCTCGAGGATCAGCGAACTGTTGCCTTGATGACCAGGTAGGTATTGTTCTTCTATTTCCTCCTCTCCTTCCATGGATCTCACAAACAAGGCTGTGGCTGTTTCTGTTATTCCCACAGATGTAGGGTCTGGTTGTGTGGAACGAGCATACCATTTCTTCAACATGTTGACATGGAAGATTTGCAGGGGTTGGGTCCTGGATGGGATCTGAATCTCATAAATCACAGGGCCCACTCTCCGCTTTATTTAATAGGGGCCTTGCCACTTGGCCAGCAGTTTAAGCTCACTCGTTGGTAACAACAAGACGTTTTCACCTGGCTCAAATGTACAGGTTTTCGCTGTGCTGTCGTACCACTCTTTTTGATGTGCTTGAGACTGCAAAAGGTTTTCTCGTGCCAGAGCTGTTGTCTTTTGCAGTACGCTCCCTCAGTACATCCAGAGGCCCTCGCACTTGGTGAGCATACAGCAGTTCGAAAGGTGAGAATCCTGTAGATGCCTGAGGCACCTCCCTATATGCAAATAAGAGGAATGGAAGCCATTTGTCCCAGTCCTTCTGCGATCACTGAATTTATCGCAAAATCAAGCAAACTCCACAATTTTCGCAAGAACTCGCACATTTTCATAATTGGCACAAGTTTTTCACAGATGTTGGCTTAGACACGTCCCATGACGTCATCGCAACACGCATTCAGTCAAAGAAAGGTTGTTTCTCAGTTTGAAAAATGGAATGAACAGCCTGCGTTCTCATCATGCCCGATTTACAAGAGCTACATCAGACAAACAAACCGAAAGTGGAACAAATCCACACTACTCGTTTGGGCTACAGACCGTTTATCTGCTCGAACCGGAGCCACAGGCTGCTCTTGATCACGCGACAACGTTATACACAGCGCTGGGAAATACAGTGAAGAAAGTAGTCAAATTCACCGCAGAATCAATAACATCTCTGTCAAATCTTGTGAGAAGCATTCAAATTCGGTGCAGAATTCTGTTAAAACTACAGATATCAGAACAAACACCACTGATGTGGAAACCAGGAAAAACATTGTGTAAAAAACACAAATCTCCAACATTCACCATGGTTTTAACATAACTACAGGAACAACTTGTGGCAGAAATGGTCTTAATGTTTTTGAGTGTTTTTAAATGCTTCACACAACTTTTCCCAGCACTTCAAAGCTTTAAGTATTAGCCTACCTAATTTGAAAGTTATTTTTAATGTGATGACATTATTTGTCCTTCATAGGTTGCCTCCATATAAAATTCTCAAATTATATTTAGACATTATGAATGACAGTAATACAAGTACATTTTTCTGCATCTCAACTACCCAGACAGCACAAGTAAATCTGTAAGACGTTTTCTAAAGACCTGGGAAACATCTGCTGTGTAATCTGATAAAAGTCTCAGAAGCAATTTTACATTCATTCTAATAAATGTCTATTTGATATCTGACAAGAAACGTCTTAGAGACGTATTGCAGCTGAGCAAACACCCTAAAAATATGTCTTTCATATGTAAATGCAGACATCAAATATGCATCTCTGAGATGTACATGTGTGATTAGGGTGTGCTTTACTGTCAGGTGCTGGTTCTGTAGAACTTAATGGCACTGGTGTCCTCAAATGTTAGTCTGGAGCCCTACGATTGTTTCTCGAAGTCAGAAAAGGCATAACAATGTTAGACAAATGTTGTCCATGGTCTATTTTCACTGCAAAACAATAAGAAATGCTGCAAATATCACCACAAAATTTAAGAAAAGCCGCAGAAAAATCTGTCATTTTAGGCCGCAAAAATCTGAAAAAAAATGTTTAAATCTATTTATTGTAAATAAGCATTTTAGGAAATATTTAGGTGACTTTTCAAAGAGAGTGTCTTTTACCAAAATAAAAACAGTGTCTATTTACATTAGTGCAAATAGCCTGCCTTGATGGCAAAGGCTATTTACTCTAACTCCACCCACCTACATGCGATTGGTCTAGTAAGGCGTGTGTGAAAATCATTTAGATGCGATTGACCAGGGTTCGAATCCACCTTTTGGCGAACTTTTTTTCTCCCTTTTCAAATTTCATATCGCATCGGAAAGGCATTTATTTTAAAAAAAAATTAAGGAAATAATAAAAAAGTTGCAAATAAAGCATCGAGGAGGATTAGGGTTGATGAAGGGAGGGCTTTAAATAAGGTGGCATCCATTTAATAATTTTAATTTAAAATAAAATTTACACTCAATAAGTTATTATTGCATACTTTTTTATACTACAATACTGAGGTGCAGATAATTGCCACTATTTGCAATAAGTAGTATAAAAAGCAGAAATCCTGCTATTTTAACAGTGTAAATAGAATCTATTGCTATTTGCACTACCGCTGCCAAAAACACATTAACTTATATTTTTATACATATCCACTGCAGGGGACATCGCAACTATTTTGCATGGGGTTTGACCTTTAAATGAGACACTACAAAATTACTGTGAAATATGAGAATATCAAAAAATATTCAGTTTTACATGTTGCCTAATTGGACAGTTTGCATCAGATAGGCAATACCCATTTTTAAATTGTATAATAAACAAAACAGTATGTTTTATTTTAAACCTAATATTTTTAGGATATCAAAGTTTTAGGGAAGACAGTATAAAATAAAATTTGCTGTGAACCACCACTAAGTTGAAAATAATAATACAAAATAAATAACTTTACAATTGTCTTCATTTTATAAATAATTGTCTTGATTGTCCTCTAGAGAGTTCACACAATACGGCATAAATCTGTTTTTTAAGATTGTTGTTTATCTTATGCTTCAAACACTACAGTACAGTGACGTGGATTTTTCCCCCGGGTTCCTAGGTGGTTATATTACTCAAAACAAACGTACACGCTTTCCCTCTGTGTAAAGAGAGTGTCATCGTCAGAATAATTACCAGCTGTGAGGTGGGGGATGTATTCTCTCTCTCTCTCTGTGCTGACTGTTTATGAGTCACTCATGTAATTGATAAGGCCTCTTTCTGTAATTAATCTTGTTACACTTATTAATCTTGTGGCTCGTTTCACAGCTGTTTGCTTTTGTTTGCAGCATTCCTGTTTTATCGTATGGAGGGTTCTACATCACTGTGCCTAGATTCCAGGTCATTCTAGTGTGCTTTTATGTCTCACATGAATATAGGATTCTTAAATTCCTGGTGGCCAAGAGGAAGTTTAAAGAAACCCTGCGGCCATATGATGTGAAAGATGTGATTGAGCAATATTCAGCTGGACACCTTGATATGCTGGGCAGAATCAAAAGCCTGCAGACAAGGTTTGATCAGTATAAATAGCCATCATTGCTACAATCATTTTTTACTACTAACACAAAAGCTTTCATAATAAGTCTCATTTAATTTTTGTTTTTAAGAGTGGATCAGATCATAGGCCGAGGTACCATTCCATCAGATAGAAAAGTTAGGCCTGAAAAAGGGGAGAAAACTCCTCCTGAACTGGAACAGATGGACGAATTAAGTATGATGGGACGTGTTATGAAAGTGGAGAAGCAGGTAAGCTATAAATATTAATATATATCTCTATCTATCTATCTATCTATCTATCTATCTATCTATCTATCTATCTATCTATCTATCTATCTATCTATCTATCTATCTATCTATCTATCTATCTATCTATCGATTTAGGGTCAGTAAGATTTTTGTTTTTGAAAAGTTTAGACTTTTGTTTTTAGAACTGATGTTTATAAAAATGTGTCTCTTTTTACTCGCCAAGATATTTATTCAATAAAAAATCCAGTAAAAACAGTAATATTGAAAATAACAGGCTTTTATTTTAATATATTGCAAATAATTGTAATTTATTCCTGTGATGCAAAGCTGAATTTTCAGCATCATTACTGTGGTCTTCAGCGTCACATGATCCTTCAGAAATGATTCTAATATGCTAATTTGCTGCTCAAGAAACATTTCTTATGATCAGTGATGTGACTTGTGCTCCATAATATTTAACATTTTATTAAATATATATATATATATATATTTGTATTTTTTAATTTTAGTTACTTTATACACCATGATACTTTACAATTATTTAACATATAAAGGGGTCATATGATGCTTTTTTAAAGATCAATATTTTGTGCATTTGGTGTAACAATATGTTGACATGATTTAATGTTCAAAAACGCATTATTTTTCAAATACATTCAAATTCATTATTATACCCCGCCTCTCTCAAACGCTTCGTTTACTACAAAGGCCCTGTCCCAAATGGCACCCTAAACCCTTGCGGTCTTCCTCGGAGGAGCTTGCCCCAATGCGGGCTCAGCAGAAGTGCGGATCGAGGGCGCATAACGGCCGCAAAGGGGGCGCTCGCGAGCACTGTTCTGAACGCTAAAATGAGGAATGGGACACCCTACGGTCTCGTGGCCTTAACGGACAGGCACATGCGGTGGCCATTGTAAGTCCATAAGAACGCAAGTGCACATGAAGTGTTCCATTTGGGACAGGGCCATCCCTTCTTCCGACAAGCACAGTCTGCTCTGATTGGCCAGCTGACACAGTGCATTGTGATTGGTCGAACACCACAAGCACGCATCGGAAATGTACCGCCCCTGTCCATTATCGCGAGCTTTAACTTTCAAAATAAATGTAAAGACAGTTAATAATGTCTTTAGTTTTACCATCATTTCAAGTCGAGAGGGGAAGAGAGTAGCGTGACAGACGCAGTGATGAAGCTCGTATGTGTTTGCATACAAGCCGCGGTTGTGTGACTGTGTCTCCCTTTCTCACACACGCGAGCGCGCGCACACACACGAGCGCACATTCACACACACACACAATACACTAAACTCTGTATTTGAACAGTCAATAGCAAATACTTAAACTAATAACTAAACATATTACAGCCGCTGTTTCAGAAGCACCAGATTGTCAGAGAAAGTCAGAATTTCCTCCTCTCCTAGGTTCACGAAACAGTCATCCATAAAATGCATTGTGATAGCATCTGGGTTGTGCTGTTTTGTTGTAAGTAATCTTAATGATTCCTAAAAGCATCTACTTTCTTTCGGAAGGCCAAACAAAGTGCTTTTGTTTTCGTCTAGAAACACACATTGTCTCGGCTGTACAGTGTTGCCAGATTAGAAATGTCAAAGTATCGTAGAAAAATTATCGTACAAGAACCAACATAAAATATATATATTTTACAACAATTTTATTTTCCAAAAAAATTTACAGCCAATTTAAACAAGCTGTGTAATACGCTCACACACTAACTGGAGGAAGTCTGGCTACTTAACTTTTTTTTTTGCCAAAGTGCAAAAGATATGCCGACAGTCCACATTTTGAACTAGAGCATAATTAAACTGATAAAGAGAGAGAAAAAAAAGTGCACAATTAACACTCGAAAGATTCAAATTCGATCTCTAAGTCGCTGTCATCAGATGCCACATCCACTTGTGCTGTGTTGGCAGATGTTGTTGGTTGGGGAATCCTTTTACGGTACAGATTGCATGCCGTCATGGAGTGCAGCATAGTGTTCGTCGGTTTGAAGGCGTGACACCCACCAGCATTCTTCACACACTCCGATGTGTGCAGGAGTCCATTCAGAGTGTCTGTGATAAGTCGGTTTCGTGGTTTTGTTTTGATTAGATTTACTTTTTAAAACACTCGTTCGCATGACGCATTTGAGTGGGGAAACACAAGCACATCCAGAGCAAACTTCCCCAGTTCGCTGAACACGGCTATCCCCTGAAATCCTCCAACGTAGAAATATGATGCCAAAATTCATCGATATCCATTTCTTTCGTGTCTTCTCAAGGCCATGAGAGGCAATCGCCTCCACTGGTCATCAATGACTTGGAGACGGTCTGTGTCTGACATGTTAATGAGCCGTGGCACTTGTTCCATGAGGGGGAGCAGAGACGGATGCTCAACTCGTGCGTTTGCATCTGTTGCAGTGGCAGGAGAAAGGCATACAAGGCAGGTCAAGAGAGCATCATCAAAATCAAATAGTTTCTTGATTTCCCCGCAAGCAACCTGTAGAAAGTTCTGACAGCGCACATAAAAATCGGTCAGATTTGCTGGCGCAATTTTTGCCTGCTGCACATGCTGCATCACCTTTATGCCCAAGTACATTGAGCTCAGTGCGATCTTTGGGCCATTATTGATGTCAATGTCTTTCAGTGGAGTGCGCATGACATGGTCCCTATCCATGAACGTCAGAAGCAGATCTTTGTAAGTCTCGCAGACCTTGCTTCTCAATGAAGTGATCACCACCTTTTCACTCTGAAAATACTGATTAAGATCTGTGAATTTTGGTAGGACCCATTCAAGGAAATAATAGAAGAGGCGTAGAGACTGGTCATTGAGTGAGTGAAAAATAGTCTCCGCAGCAGTAAGTCTGGCCTCAAGCCACTGATCTGTGAAAAAAAGATGGAGAGCATCCCATTGCGCAGACACACGTTTTACAACGTCGTTCAGTGACAGCCATCTAGTCTGTGACGGCTTGAGCATTTTGTGGGGCTCAACATGGCAAAAATCTTGAAATTCTCGGAGTTGCGCGATACGTTTTGCGCTTTTTTTGAAGTACCCATAAATGTTTCTGGCTAAATCCTCACACCTGCGAGGGAGTTGTCTGCATGCCTCGCTTGCGCAAAGGTGCAGTGAATGGCACACGCAGCGCTGCACTGTGATGCCTGGAAGATCACTCTTGAGGCGGCTGGAGACAGAGTTGTGTTTCCCCATCATTGTGTTGCAGCCATCTGACCCGAACCCCACAATATTTTCGAGTGGTACACCTGCATCAGTGAATGACTTCATCATCTCGGCGTAAAGTCGTTCCGCAGTGGCTCCCTCTCTAGCATGGGTCGTCTGTGTTGAGAATAGTTGTACTAGTTTCCAAAACCTGGTCTGAATCTTCCTTGGTCCCTCATCAAAAAAACGAACTACTACACACAGCGTTTTTACATTGCCTATGTCAGTTGATTCGTCAATCAAAACACTGAATTTCTTTCTTTTAAGAATTTCTGTTAGACTTTCAGAATAACAATCCCCAATGACATGCTTGGTTATAGCAGTCGTCTTTGTGCGTAAGGGTAATATTTTGGGCTATTTGTGAATCGTGGAAAATATCTTTTAAGACCAAGACCAAATGGTCTGAGATTCTCAGGGGTACGTTGTGCTCTGCCATGAACCCTGTTAACTTGATTTCAGCATTCTTCACAGATTCATCTAACTTTTGTTTTTCAGATGGTTTCTATAGGCATTGTGCTATGGATCTTTGTGATGGGGCTAGATTTTTCTTTTTATCTGTATGTTTCTTGGACTTTTCATGATTTTTTTAAACCGTGATCTCTGCCACCATTTGGACGTTGCAACAACAACAGGCTGCTTTCGCATCGTTTCCTGGGACAGGTTTTAGCCATCCTGCAAAAGTGGGGTCTTTTTCCCACTCTGTCCTATATGTTTGTGGCCTATGCTTACTTTTCCGCTGCTCTTCAGACTCTGCTTTCCTCTTCGCCCCTCCACTGTCCTCACCTTTCCTTTCTGAACTCATTTTTTTTAGCACTTTACTGCTTCCTTTTTGTTAAACTGATAATTGTCTCTGTCTAAACTGAACTGTCTTCTTCGGCAGAAGAACGACTGAAAACTCTGAAATTATCGTACATTATGGGATTTTTTCCATTATTGATCGTACATCGTACAGAGGTCAAAATTATCGTATAAATACGATAATTATCGTACATCTGGCAACACTGCGGCTGTATCAACACTACAGCGGTTACTAAAACCACGCCTACTTTCTTTGCGTGAACATTTGGGCAGCATTGCGCAAATATGTCCACATGTGACGTAGAAATGTAAGGGTGTGTTTGAATGAGCCGTTTTAGGGTGGCGTGGCAGAGTCTTAACTCTTTGGTTTTAAGACTTTAGTCTGCAACTTCAGGGATCTTATCTATGCACAATCAGCTTGTAAAACTCCAAAGAGAAAGGAAAACTTGAAATCGCATCATATGACCCCTTTCAAATTTAAAACAGTGTTTTTAATAAAAATCTTGAGTGTATTATAACTGATTTACTGTAATTTTTTTAATCAAATTAATGCATCCTTAGATAATAAAAGTATTAATAAAAAAATAATACTGACTCCAGGCTTTTAAATGGTAGTGTATTTAAATAAATACATGTAAATTAATTTCAGTTCAATTTTAATTGAGATGCCAATGACTACCTACCACTACCAAATCTTGTTTTCCATTTAATCAAAAAAGTTATTAGAGGCTATTTATTATACATTTTATAAGATATTTTTTTGTGTTAGTTATATTTTAGTGTAAGTGTGCTTAGTTTTCACTTGTTATGGCAACTTGTTATGGTTTTGAAAACGTCTCGGGTTACTTACGTAACCCATGTTCTCTGAGTAGGGAACGAGACACTGCATAGCTTTACGCATTGGGAACACCCCCAAGTGTGTTCTAGCCCTTTGCTAGCCCTTTGCGGCCTGCACCAAAACACACCAATAGCTGTAGGGACTTACGCCACTGGCTGGAATGGTCCAAATACATCTTCTTGTCTGAAGCCCTTATAGATTGTCTGAAGTCCTTATAGAATCACGCCAATTCATTGGCTGATGGCGCGAGATACCGCCCCTACGTCATACGTGATTGACATAGACCTGCACTCGTGCCATCTTACCCCTCAGATTCTCCTGTCGAAGAAGCAGGTCGACAGCAAGAGGAGCTTGGCAGTGGATGCAGCGTCTCGTTCCCTACTCAGAGAACATGGGTTTCGTAAGTAACCCGAGACGTTCTTTTTCATAGGTTCACTCAACACTGCATAGCTTTAAAGCTTTAAACATTGGGAATGATATACCACACACGCAAAGCTAATGCGCTGCCAGATCTGGCCTATTACAGACCAGAACACCGAAAACACAGCTGGCTCAAACAGAAAGAACCTGGGAACCAGGAGCTGTATTCACATCAACGTTATAGAACCTCACAAAAGTATGGGGAGAGGACACACCTGCCGCCATACAAATGTCCTCCAGGGGAATCCCTTTAAACAAAAAGAGGAGGCCACCCCTCTGGTGGAATTAGCTCTGATGTCTAGAGGTGAAGGCAGACTGCGTACCTCATAGGCCAACAAAACAGCATCCCTAACCCAGTGGGATATTATCTCCTCTCCACCAATAACCTGTGTGTGGTGGGCGTTCTGGCGTAATATAACTGCAGTTGCATCATCCAGGTGGATGCTTTACATTGATGGTTGTTGAGGATATTCCCCGTTTCTATGTAAAGTGCTTTGAGTACCCAGAAAAGCACTATATAAATGTAACAAATTATTATTATTGTGTGTTTAGCCGCGGCTAGCCCTTTGCGGCCTGCACCAAAACACACCAACAGCTGTGTAGGGACTTACGCCACTGGCTGGAATGGTCCAAACACATCTTCAGGTCTCTGACAGGGCAGAACAGATGAAGATGATCGCCCTCACTCGAAGAGGAGGGAGAGAAAGCCTGCAGCGCTATTAATGGTCTCACGGAATCCATCTGAGAGATAAAAAGCTAAGGGCAACCTATGATCGGCCATACCCACAACTTCCAGATCTCTGGACGTGGGTGTCAAATTCTGCCCTGAAGCTGACACAGCAGGTCTTTCCTGACTGGAATCTTCCACGGATCACCCTCCAGAAGGGAGACCAACTCTGAGAACCATATCTGGGAAGGCTAGAATGGGGTTACCAGGAGAAGGTGGATTCCGTATGTCTTCACCCTGCACAATACTGCTGGGATGAACTTGACCAGAGGGAAAGCATACAGATTCATGTCCGCCCAGGGGTGTGCTAGCGCATCTATCCCCAGAGTGAGAGAGGGAGAACCAAAGGGAGCATTGGGCCGACTCCTGAGATGCAAAGAAGTCCACCTCTGCCACGCCGAATCGTTCCCAAATCTGATCCACCGTCTGGCGGTTCAACATCCATTCCCCCGACCTGAG
Source organism: Gymnocypris eckloni scoliostomus (assembly GCA_027564155.1). NCBI lineage: Eukaryota > Metazoa > Chordata > Actinopteri > Cypriniformes > Cyprinidae > Gymnocypris > Gymnocypris eckloni. The sequence continues at coordinate 22,534,414 of CM050427.1, read as the reverse complement.
TTTCTGTCTCGACAGAAAGTCCATGGATAGGTTCAGGACCCCTGGGTCATGGACCGCTCTCAAGGACAAAAATTTTTCCTGTGCCCAAAGAAGAAGGACGGCCAAGAGGGGCGAATACCCAGGGACTTCATTCACCTTGGTGAATGTCCTTGGGGCCAGAGCTAGCCCAAATAGAATATACTTGCATTGGTAAGCCTTTCCACCGAAGGCGAATCTGAGGAAATTCATGTGCCTCTGAACCACCTGGAAGTGGAAGTAGGCATCCTTCAAGTCAACAGTGACGAACCAGTCCCCCTCTTGGACCTGGGAAAGAATGCTATTGAGCGTCAGCATCCTGAATTTCCTTCTGTAGAGGGAGTAATTCAGCCTGTGCAGATCTAGTATAGGACGCAAACCCCCATCCTTCTTCCGGACTAGAAAGTAGCGGCTGAAGAAGCCACAGTTTAGTTCCGTAGAGGGGACCTCCTCTATTGCCCCTTTGAGCAAAAGAGAGTAGACTTCCTGTTGTAGGACAGACGCCTCGTTGGCGCAGTTCACAGCAGTTAGAAGAACCCTGTTGAAACCTTCTGCTTTTCCCTGATCTCTGTGAGATTCAGCCACAGGTGGTGCTGAGACACCACCAAACCTGCCATACTGCACCCAACCGCCCACGCTATATGCTTAGTAGCACGAAGGGCCAAGTCAGTAGCCCTGCGAAGCTCCTTAACGGCTTCGGGGGTCACACCATCCCCCTCATCCATCTCCTTCTGTACCTCCACATGGTAGGGCTGAAGGATGACCATAGTGTGGAGAGCCGCACCTGCCTGTCCCGCTGCCATTTAGGACTTCTACACGGCTTGGATGGAAGGAGAGGGTGGGACTTCCACGAGGGGGGCGAAAGTCAGCGAGAGGTGCGCAGCGAGCCTGTCCTCAATCACCGGGACTGCGGCGTACCCCTGCTCCACAGAACAAATGAGGTTGGTGAAGTCAGCGGCCACCACATTAGTGAGAATGGAAAAGAAAGGCTGCTTCCAAGACCTGAAAATCTCATGAAGCATGTTATGGAAGAAAGGCAGCTTTCTCCTCTTGTTTTTCTCCTCGTGAGGCTCGTCTGGCCAATCTAAGCTCAACTTCTCAGTGGTGTGTGCCAAAACGTCCACGAGTTCAGTATAGGCCAGAGAAAGCTGGACAAATTCCTCAGAGTCTGAGGCAGCATTATATAAAACATCCTCCAACCCTAAGGAAACGGTTCCCCGTGCCCCCGGGCTGGGTGCAATACGGCCGCAAGAAAACTGCGGGGGGGGGAGAACGGCAGATTCTTGATCAAAGACCCGAGAGTCTAGCATGCAAGGTTTTAAGTCAAATCACTTTTATTGTCACATCACCACAGCACAAGTGCCTTGGTGAGTGAAATTCTTATGAGCGTGCTCCAGACAGTGCAAAAAAACAAAACAATTTACATATGGACAGACAGTGCAAAAAAAACTGCACTGGAGCATTTACAGTGCTCCAGACAGTGCAAAAAAAACAACAACAACAACAATTTACATATGGACAGACAGCGCAAAAAAACAACAAACAATTTACATATGGACAGTACATATTTACAGACTGTGCAGAAGACAATGTGCAAAATACACATACATATACTCAGTACACATAGTGTACTATAAAGACACACTCAATTATCAGCGACACATTATACACCGTATGGGCACATCTACATGATGTACAGTATCTATACATAATGTAGTCTATACATAGTAATAATGTGAGGTGCAACAGATTATAAATTAACAGCAGATTGGTTGAGCAGCAGATAGATGTGCAAAGGTGCAACAGATTATTCATATGCAGTGTCGTGGATGTGCATTGTATGGTGTCCAGTGATAGCAGATAGGTTGTGTTAGTGCAGTGTGTGCGTGTAGTCCAGTTGAACTGTGTTAAAGTGCAGTGCATGGCATGTTGTGTGAGTGGGAGTGTGATATAGGTGAGTTATTTCTGACTGTTCATTAGCCTGATAGCCTGAGGGAAAAAGCTGTCCCTCAGTCGGCTAGTGCGGGATCGGATGCTGCGGAAACGTCGCCCTGAGGGCAACAGAGAGAGCAGTCTGTGGGACGGGTGGCTGGAGTCTTTGATAATCCTCCGGGCTTTCCTTGTACACCGCCTGGTGTAGATATCCTGGAGGAGGGAAGCTCACCTCCAACAATGTGGCGGGCAGTTCGCGACCCTTTGCAGAGCCCTCACGGTTGCCAGCGGTGCTGTTTCCAAACCAGGCGGTGATACAGCCGGTCAGGATGCTCTCCACAGTGCAGGTGTAGAAGGACCTGAGGATTCTGGGGCTCGTTCCAAACTTCCTCAGCTGTCTCAGGAAGAAGAGACGCTGATGTGCCTTCTTCAGCACTGCATCTGTGTGAGCAGACCATGTGAGATCCTCGGTGATGTGAGCGAGGAACTTAAAGCTGCTCACCCGCTCCACAGGTGTCTTGTCGATGGTGATGGGTGTGTGTTCTCTGCTCTGTCTCCTGTAATCCACCACCAGCTCCTTGGTCTTGTCGATGTTGAGTGAGAGGTGGTTCTCCTGGCACCATTTAGTCAGGGTACTCACCTCCTCTCTGTAGGCCGTCTCATCGTTGTCGGTGATCAGGCCTATCACCGTTAATGTCATCAGCAAATTTGGCGATGACATTCGAGCTGTGTGTAGCTGTACAGTCGTGTGTGTACAGGGAGTACAGGAGTGGGCTGAGGACGCAACCCTGCGGTGCACCAGTGTTGAGGATCAGGGAGATGATGTGTTGTTGCCCATTCTGACCACCTGACTTCTGCCTGTCAGGAAGTCCAGGATCCAGCTGCACAGAGATCTGTTCAGTCCTAGAGTCTGGAGCTTCGCAACCAGTGTGGCAGGCACTATGGTGTTAAATGCCGAACTATAATCCACGAACAGCATCCTCACATAGGTGTTCTTATTTTCCAGGTGGGAGAGTGCAGTGTGCAGGGTGAAGGCAATAGCATCGTCTGTGGAACGGTTACTGCGGTATGCAAATTGTAGTGGGTCCAGTGAAGCAGGCAGCACAGAGCAGATGTAGTCTCTGACAAGCTTCTCAAAACACTTGCTGAAGATGGGGTCAGAGCAACGGGCCTCCAGTCATTCAAGCATGTGATTTTATTTTTCTTTGGTATGGGCACAATGATGGATTTTTGAAGCACGAGGAACCACAGACAGAGAGGACAGATTGAAAATGTCTGTAAAACCCCAGCTAGCTGGAAAGCGCATGCTTTGAGCACACGGCCTGGTATACCATCTGGGCCTACGGCTTTATGGATGTTCACCCGTTTGACGGGTGCATCTGGGTGCGCAGTTTCCTGCTCACTTATATTCCTGTACAGTTCCTTGAGTGCCTGGTCTGTGTTGGCTTGGGGGGGGATATAAACAGCCGTGATTATGATGGCTGTAAATTCCCTCGATAGCCAGAACGGTCGACACAGAAGCGTATGAAATTCCAGATCAGGGGAGCAGAAGGATTTAATAGAGTGTATGTTCCTTTCATTACACCATGAGTTGTTGATATAGAAACAAACACCCCCGCCTCTGCTTTTCCATGTGAGCTCCTTTGTTCTATCCGAGCGGTGCACGGAGAAGCCCGTGAGCTCGATGGCTGAGTCTGGAACCATCGCAGACATCCAGGTTTCTGTGAGGCAAATAACACAGCAGTCCCTTGTTTCTAGTTGGTATGAGATGCGCGCACGCAGTTCACAGAGTTTGTTATCCAGTGACTGAACGTTGGCCAGTAAAATGGATGGAAGAGGAGGTCGGAAAGCACGGCGTCTCAGTCTGACGAGAACGCCAGCTCTTTTTCCTCTTTTTCGGCATCAGCGGCGTCTCCTCGATTTCGCAACCCACACAAAGGGCTCTGATGCGGTGTCTGTGAGCAATCCACCAACACTCAAAAACTCAAAGTCCGGTTTGCGTTGCGCGACGGAGGAACCAATGTTCAAAAGCGTGTCTCTATCGTAGACAGTTATACTAACAACATCTAACATGTAAAACAACAAAAAAACTAATAAAACATACGAAAAACTGCAAAGTTTTCCCGGAGCACGCAACACGGCTGCCATCCTCGGCGCCATCTTGGAAGTGTAAAATTCTCGCAGATACTTGCAGTTAGAAATGCCAAAGATAGCGTCTCGTGCATGAGCCTGGCCCACACATCTGACGCACTTACTGTTTGCTGATCGTCACTCGCGATGAGGCGAGAGCACGGCATATGGCATTGACTAAAGTCAATTACACTCACCGCTAGGAGAATAACAATTTCACAGATGCGGTCGGTGAAGTGGAAAGAATCCCAGATTAAAATGTTGTTGAGAAAATGGGCCAGAAAAACCGCGAGAAGCGAACGCTTCTGAAGAGAGGAAAATCTGAGGGGTAATATGGCACGAGCGCAGGTCTATGTCAATCATGTATGATGTAGGGGCGGTATCTCGTGCAATCAGTCAATGAATTGGCGTTATTCTATAAGGGCTTCAGACAATCGTCACACATGGGGGTATTCCCAATATGTAAAGCAACGCAGCTTTGAGTGAACCAATGAAAGAGAGCAGCTGATATTCAATAATATTCCAAACTAATTTCCTGAACATTATCGGATCATAATAAAATAACACTAGATCTTTTTGTAGCTTGAATACAATCTCTTTTTTTCCCTTCTCAGGTGCAGTCAATCGAAAACAAGCTGGACTTGCTCTTAAACTTCTACTCACAGTGTCTGAAAAAGGGCTCGTCCCACTTCACCCTATCGTCTCTGCAGGAACCTGACTTGACCTCTGACTACCACAGTCCCACTGATCAACACGACCTGTTCCCCTCCGCAAATACCCTTAATATCTTCCACTCAGACAGTGGCAACATGGAATGACCCCAGAGACAAGCAGCTGTCCCGCTCTGACTGTAGCATCAGGGCAGCTCATCCAAAGGCTAAATACCTCCCTAAATTAACCTAGGGTGGATGGGTTCATCCTTTGGCACAGTAAATGGTGGCTTCTGGCTAACCTTTCTGGACTTTGCCTTGCAAACTATCCCCCGATATTTTGCAATATCCGATTTTTATTTTAACATGCTTGTAGTAACAGTCTTCTTTTTGCTTTATTTCAACTGACTCAGGAAAGTTTTAGAGAAATATTCTTACATGGATGAAGATATTATTGAGGTTTTGTTGAACACTTGGACTTCTTCCAGTAGATGGCAGATTTTTATCTGAAGTGGTCTTCAACCGTCACTTTTGATCAGTCTTCCAAAATATGTGGGGATAAATCCCCTTTACATTTCATTGATGGTATTTCTTTCTGGAAGTCTCTGTGCCAATATCGTTTCTTAGTTTTGAGTTTTTGAAAACCAATAGGCCCTCAGAGCAATTTTATTTTTTCTCTGTCTTTTTTTCTAAGAAATCAGGGCATTGTAAAATGCTAACGGTCTAATCTAATTCAATTATCTATGCTAAGCTACGCTAAAAGTGCTACCGCCAGACCCGGAGATCGGCTGAATGGATTAAAAAAACTGTAAAACTCAACTGTTTAACTCTTCGGGAGTTGTAAAATGAGCCTATTTCCAAAACAAGTGGAGTGTTCCTTTAATACAAGAAGTTCTATTTATAGCAAATGTAAAAGTCTTTCACACCAAAAAGTGTAATGAATAAACCTCAGCCTGAAGGAAGAGTAAATCACATCTGTACAGTAGAACACAAAAGAAGAATTTCAACACTTCAGAAATAAAAAAAACAATGAAGCACAATTGTTATTTTATCTAAAGTCATTTTTTGCTTATTAGTATGGTTGAACTGGATCATCAAAGGTCACCAGCAAATATATTGGTTTATAAAATGGGATTAGATACATTTGTGTTGTTTAACATATTTAATTATTGCAGGTTGGCGTCATATTCTGAGTTTGCATTTCACTATTTTAATTCATTTTGATGAATACTGAATCTGTTTTTTGCGAATGGGATGAATTAATGCACATTCTCATTCAGTCTAGAGCTACAGTAACATGTTCACACAGTGTAACTGTCAGTCAATAAATGGGAAAAAGTATTTTTTTTCCTCAGAAAAGTAAATGCACTTTAAAAAGTAATGCGCTACTTTACTAGTTACTAAAAAAGGAATATTACATAACTGGCGTTACTTGTAATGCGTTACCCCCAACACTGCCTACTATATTAGGAATTTTTATTTTATACAGGTGTTTTACCCATAGTTTGAATTCTGCACTACATTGCATTGTGTTTTAGAGTTAATGGAAATGTCTGTAAAATTACTGGACAATTAATTACCAATATTTTTTTTTTTTATTTTTTTTTATACAGTGTAGCGTTCTCCAAAAGCAGAAGTCTTCATAATTTGAGAGGCTTCTATTGGAAACAATAGAAACAATGGTAGTTTTAGTTTAAGAATGGTGACTTTCCAAAGCAGAAAATATTAATAGATTGCGTTGGTCAGAAGAAGATTGCTAGAATTATAATAACAGCTAAGGAAATGTGTCATCACAGTCTGTGAAAATGATACATTTTCTTCTATCTGTGGAACACAAAAGATATTGTCAATGGGGTCCAAAACCGCATATCTGACTGTATAGACCAGTGCTTCTCAAAGTCCTGACTTCGGTCCGGTTCCGGTGTCCTGACATTTTATCCTACCCGTCCTACCCCAAGAGCACTAATTATATTTTATACTAGCTGTTATATATTTTATACTTTGATAAACGCATGTTAAACTTGTAAATAATTTGCTTACATTTTTTTATGTATTTTTGGAGATGGTCTGAAATGAAAGCGAAGGCGAGATATTCAAACTTCATGACATTTGTTGTCATGACATCCGTTCAGCATATGACGTTTGACGTAATCGGGTGACATTCACAATGTAAGTTTTGTCCCATTTTTTTTTTTAAATCACTTATATATGACCCTTTTACTTATAGCAGTGTTCAAGTGTGTCCCATTAATTGATTTATTTGCGCCAACTCGTCACAATATCAAAGCTGACCAGGCACAAATAGCTAGACTTTCCAAGAGGCGTGTGATTCGTTGAAACATGAACATTGCACGTTTCAAAATCAAAATGCGGCGCAGCTGTTTTTATATGAATGTATATTTGAAGAGAACCGACCGTTTTCAGAAAAGCACGATGTCCTTTTCATCTTCATGTCGTTCCTGTAATGCAGCGTTTGTGAGCGCAGCACTTATTTAATTACAGCTGTTCCCGGGTAAACTATCATGTCTGTTCTTTAAAAGCGCCTCCTGCTGGCAGAGAATCAATTTGCATTTGTAAGTCTGTAGAAAACACTGATGTCTGTCAGCAAACAAACAAAAACCTTCATAATTGCGTTGAGAATGTGCTTAAGTTTTGAGCTATGTATTATTAATATGAATTAGGCTATACTACTATTACCATCTTGTGCCCTGCAATAAACATTAACTCAAACATTAACCCTGCAATAACTCAAACTCTCTTTTATGAGTTGAAGGGGGGGGGGGGGAAGAAATAGGTCAAACATATCGGCCAAAAAAATCAGCATCATATATTGGCCATCAATCAGAAAAAAAACATATTATTCGACCTCTAATGCTGACACTTAAATTAATTGTATTTACACTTTTGCACTTGGTATTGACGCATTTTAAATGCAAAGGGCACTTTATAAAAAAAATTGATTTGTTATGCATGTTATGTATGTTTATTAAAAACGAATTTTTTAATAACCAGTTTTTCTGGTCCGGACCTTTGCCACTGATGAAAATTCAGATTTGGACCTTTGAATGTAGACTTTGAGAACCCCTGGTGTAGACCTTAGTCAAGACGCCATATTAAAGGGATAGTTCACCCAAAAATGAAAATTACCCCATGATTTACTCACCCTCAAGCCATCCTAGCTGTGTATGACTTTATTATTTTAGGCGAATATAATCGTAGTTATATAAAAAAATGCCCTGACTCTTCCAAGCTTCATAATGGCAGTAAATGGTGGTCGAGATTTTGAAGGCCAAAAAAGTTCACCCATCCATCATAAAAAAAGTAATCCACACAGCTCCAGGGGATTAATAAAGGTCTTGCCTTTCTGTGTAAGAAAAATATCTATATTACAAACTTTATCAACCATTATCCCTAGCTTCCGCTAACTGTCGTACGTGCGTTCACAAGAGAGTTTCAGCGGATGACATGGGATGTAGGTGAAGCATAGGCTCCGGTGAGAAGTGATGAATGCAGAAGCTCAGAGGAGAATGGTAAACAAAACACCGGTCACAAATTAGAAGTACAAAACGAGGATTTATTTAGAAAAATGTCGGAGGATTTTGATATAAGCCAAGAGAAAGACTGGTTTTCCTTTCCTGTAAACAAAACGTCTCACCAGACTAGTATATTCTCACCAGAGCTTACTCTACACCTAGATTACGGTTTATAAAGTTTTAAATATGGATATTTTTCTTACACAAATGCATTGATTTGCTTCAGAGGGCCTTTATTAACCCTCACAGAGCTGTGGGGAGCACTTGTTATGATGGATGGATGCACTTTTTTGGCCTTCAAAATCTCAACCACCATCCATTGCCATTATAAAGCTTGGAAGAGAAGAAAGTCATATCCATCAGAAAGTAAGGCACCTACGATGGTATGAGGGTGAGTAAATCATAGGGTAATTTTAATTTTTGGAGGAGCCATCTCTTAAAATTTTGAATACACGATTGTGAGGAACAGACTTGCAGTCTTTACAATGGTCCTAGGTCAGGGTTCCTCAAATCTTTCCCTGGAGGGCCAATCTGCTGCACAGTTTAGCTCCAACCCTGATCAAACTCACCTAGCTGTGATTTTCTAATGATCTTGAAGACTCTGATCAGCATGCTCAGGTATATTTGATTTAGGTTACAGCTAAACTCTGCAGAAGTGGGCCAGATTTGAGGATACCGGTCCTAGATCATGTAATTTTCACAATTTGCAACTTTCAAAACTGTTCTATGGTGTTTTTGTCTTCTAAAAGTTTTTTTTTTATTCAGAAAGACATTTCATCATCTGAACAATCGGCATGTTGTTAAACAAAAGTACAATCCATTGACCACACTGTACTTCTATCCCTCAAAAATGAAATACAGTGCTACCCTCACTAAGATCTATTAACGCCATACACATTTGAAAGTATGAATAAATGATCACAGAATTGTAATTTTTGGGTGAATTATCCCTTTATTTCTACTAGATTTCACCAAGTTATGTTTCACCAGGTTATGACCTCACAGTGCATGCCTTGTTTTGCAACATCCATCATCCCTTAAAGATCAATAGGTCAGAGATAAATCTGGCATGAAGATATATTAATCATACATTTTTCTTGTCCGATTATTCAAGAACAAAAAAGTTTCTCATGGTGTCTCACACGTGACCTTAAACTCAGCCATGTATAGACTTGCCACTATTTTTGAAGAATTGAGTAAGCTGGGAGCACTGAGACTAATCTGAGTCATTGAGATGAGCATTAATGCATGATCTCAACATTAATATCTATGCATGCAGTTATGGGACTGGATCCAGGTTTATATGCAGTTCAGGTAACGGACAGCATGGAGGGAATTGAAGATAATACAGCACTCCTCTGCATTACTGACATAGCGAGAGCACACTGACCATGTGTTTACGGTACAACAGTGGACCTAAGAGATCGTTTAGGCCACTTGTCATGGCATTCATCCATCATTATAATGGACAGAACTGGAGACGAGTACACAATTCAAACAGAATTTTCTATATTTACTTTTCTCTTGCACCTTCACAGATTCCAATACATGCATTTAGAAAATCTCATTCTTCTTTCATCACATGTGTTTCTTCTGGACTGTATTTGAAAACAAACACTTGTTTTCAGAAGTTCTTGTTTCCTGAACACACACACTAACTTTTCTGTCCCTTTAAACAGAACACTTAACCTTCATTATGTAATACTTTTTCCTCATTGACATGTTTGGTAACTGCTAATGTGAGCGGTAACTTGATCTATAATATGTATGTTTAACTCTGACATGATTGTAATAAATTAATAAAGATTTTATGAAAACAGGTGTAACATATGTAAGTAATTGTTTTATTTGCAATACTTTAATGCTTTTCTGTATACATTTTTAGCTGGTGAGAGTAAAATTATTCCTTTAAACATGGACTGTCAACAAGTGCATCTTGTGATCAGTTGAGTTAAACTGTATTTGAAATAAATAAAGCTGTGGCAGTTATCAGCTGAACTGTATATGTAACTATATAACCATATATTAATATAACTAAACTGTAAGAATAGTGTAGACTCATAGAAATTTCAAAAGAACAGCATTTATTATTTATTATTATTAGAAATTGTTGTAATGCAGTCTTTGCTGTCAATTTTAATCAGTTTAATGCATCATTACTAAATAAGTGATTTATTTAAAAAAAAAAACTAACTTTTTAATTTACAAACACAAAATGTATAAATTATTACATTTGTGCGTAATTCAAATGTATAGAATGCACTTCGGTGTACTGTGTAAGATAAATTATAATAATTATAAAGATTAATGCAATCAAATCTAATGTTTTTCATGTAATGAAATCAAATTAGCAACAAAATCTTGCAGAGGGTCTGGATGAGTCGATCAAAACACTGAAGTACAGAACAAGTATTTCAGCTCTCTAAGACACGCTTTTTTTTAAGAAACTGTGACTGTCATTGCATTAGAAAATAAAATCTAGAACCAAGTAGGCTAGTTTGTAAAACATTATGTGGGCTAAAATGTTCAAGAATCAGACAAATTTAACGGCACTTGCCTTCATACATCCAACAATCAGGTTAATGGGACCAGAAAAGTGAAGTTACGAGGAAATCCCAGTTTTGAAACACCATTTGTTTGCATACGAGATTTGATTCAGTACTTTGATTGTAATGTAAATACTTCCATACCAGGAGCGTAGCCAGAAAGGAGACTCTGGGTGTGCATCAGAAAAACTGGGTGTGCCACATTTATTGTCAGATTAATGCGCAAAAAAAAACAAGCATGCTTATTGGGCATTAATATGTTAGTTTAACCATTTCATTTTTGTGTAGGTAGGCTACATGTGTCTGTTAACCTATTCTCCATTTTGGATGTCTTTGAAAATCACTATTTTATATCTGCAACAAAGTGAGTGTGTGTGTGGGTGTGTGTGTGTGTGTTAGCATGCGTGCTGTATATTTAGTATTATTAAACCTTTCATTTCTGTGTATGTCTCTGTGTTTGTATGCTTACTGTTTATTAAGCATTTTTAAACCTTTCATTTCTGTGTGTGTGTGTGTGTGTGTGTGTGTGTGTGTGTGTGTGTGACAGAGAGAGAGACAGTTTTAATGAATTCTCCATTATTAATGTGTTCTATTGTCAGCCCTGCATTTTACGTTGGCCTACCAGGGGTCTCCAACCCTGCTCCTGGAGAGCTACCGTCCTACAGATTTCAGCTCCAACCCCAATCAAACACACCTGAACCAGCTAATCACAGTCTTCAAGGCTACTTGTTAATTTCAGACAGGTGTGTTGGAGCAGGGTTGTAACTGAAATCTGCAGGATGGTAGCTTTCCAGGTGCTGGGTTGGAGATCCCTGATATAAACTCTTAAAAAGAGAAGACTTGCAAAGAGTATTGTCACCTGTCATTTATTTCAAATATCTATATCTGCAACAAAATATGTGTGCATGTATGTCCGTAAATCGTATATGGCGTGTCTGTGTGTGTATCTGTGTAAGCAAGCTCAATGATTATTAATATGATAGTTTAACCATTTAATTTGTGTGTGTGTGTGTGTGTTTCTGTGAGCCTATTGTCCATTTTCGATGAGTTTCACTGTCAGCCATGTTGGCCTAGACCCTAAAAGCATACCACCTTAGGCCTTAAAATTCTTGAACCCTGGTTATCGCTGCTTGCAGCTATATTTTTGTTGTTGTTGTTTTTTTTCCATTTTCCGAAGCTTTCTCGCTCGAGGGTCACCGACAATCACATACAGTACAACAGCTCTTTAACTGCGCTCCAGTCAAACGCGCTCACTGTAGCCTAATCATTAACTACACACATCACAAACCCCTTTTAGGCAAGTACAATTTATGTCACATATTTTAATAAGACTAAACTCCTATTTAACCTGATGATCACAGGTTTAATAAAAATACATTTTAATTTTCTAATTATAACACTGCATTTATCACTGTTATACAGTGAGCAAAGCACATTTACTTTATCAAAGAATAATCATTGACTTCAGTGACTAGGCTATGTAAAAATATATTATGTAAAAACAGCTGTAGCTGCACTACTAAATAAAAACAAAATGCTTTTAAATAATCCCTCCTTTTATTAAATCATTAACATTTTGCACATCCTGCAATGATGACTTAAACTGTACATGGGCCTACATATAATGTTCCTTTGAAATTACTTTTGGTGGAATAAACAATCTTGGATAGATGTCTTGCAAGACACATTAGAGAAAGCAGTAAAATATGTTTTATACATTACATTCAGGATCGCCAACATCATAGCAGAGTACATTTAATGGTGCCTGTTAGCTGCTCAAAGGGCGAGACGGCGTGGTCTGGCCTTGAATGCCTCAATTATGTTATTATTATTTTTTTTTTTTTGAAAATAATTCAAAATTTTAATTTAATTTTAAATTAACAAATATTGTAAGCACTGCACTGCTTAATCTGTAAATTGTGAGGTCCCGGAACAAAGCGGGGTATGAATCCGTCCGGCAAGTTTTTTTTTACAATTATTATTGAACTTTCAAAAATACAAAATTCAACTGCCAGTTCATATATATATGCTTTTATTTATGTAGGCTACACAGAGAAACAATACATAGAGAAACTGCACTTTCTGCCGTCTCGTGCAGTCTCCGTGAAATGGAGCGTCACAGCAATGAACCGCTACTTTATTAAACGAAGGAACGAACCAAAAATAAACATCTTTAATTACGTAGTCGGAATGAAAAGGTGCATTTCTTTATTAAAGTCAGCGTCGCATTCTGCAACTTTATCTTTTCAGCCGACACTGACTGAGAAGAAATCACTAGTTTATTAACGAATAATTAAAATGTTTTATTTTGCCTTTCCCCCAACATTCATAATCATTAGCCTACTTTTGCCGTTGCAAGCTTTAGACGTGCGCTTGGGCGCGGAATAGGCTATACGCCTATATATTAAAGGATGGTTAGTAGCCTAAGTTATTATATTAATCAATTTATGTGTGACTAGTGAAATCTTTAGTCGGGGACAGGCCTTCTTGGCACAAGGAACCGATCAATTTTTAAATAAAATGCTGTCAATTCGAAAAGTGCGCCTGCTAATCACGTCACGTTATATTTCAATGCAGAGTTATGAATGCGTAATAATAAGTAAAATGTTTTTAATTTATTTCATTTCTTATGGGTGCAATGGCGGTGCTTTGGTCTTTCTTGTGCTGAAGCATCTGCTAGCCCTCCTTTGCGCTGCCCATGTTTATTACGATTAAAAATAATAATTCTGCATCTGTTTTTAGGTGTGCCAGCTGCCACTGTGGGTGGCACCGGCACACCCTGGCACACCCGTGGCTACGCCCCTGTTCCATACATATCCAAATACAGTTCGAGAGGACACACGGACATGGCGAGGGAGAGCCGATCCACTGGAGGGCGATACACTTTAAATCTGGATTGAAAGCCACGGTCTCCTGTGATGTAATCCTCTCCGTTTCAGTATGGCACTTATCTAGAGGTCTCTGTAAATAAATACATTTATATATATATATATATAATATATATATATAAATACGGTGTATTCAGAACTAACAGTCGTGTATATATGTAGTGGTCGATGATTGCTGGCCGTTGAGTGTTTCAGAGATCCTGTCGTGGGAACGTCCTCGGGTGATGTGATTTTGGGTGAGTAAGTTAACGTTACTGCGTGTTCCTGCTGATGTGGACCTTGTCTAGTTGGAGCTTAGCACACTTTCTCTGTTTGCGAAACTCGTGAGCTCATCAGCGGTAATACTTCTGTATTTATGTGTGTATCCATAATCGACGGTGGGCGAAGTCAAGTCATTTTTTTATGCGGCGGAAGTTGTTGTTTCTTCTTTTTTTTATCAAACACTAACTTAGGTGTTTCAGTTGTAAGACTCAAAAGCCGTGAGATGTAAACCGTAAACACTGCTTTGATTTAAAAATTGAATCAAATAGGTATACTTAAATTACGTTTGATTGTAAGTAGCTTTGACGTAAATGTTAGTTTGATACTTTTTGTCAGTAACTTAATGTGTGGCTTAATTGTAACGTTAATTTAATCGCTTTCCATTATGTGTAACGTTAACTGTTAGACTTGAAATACGGAGTTTCTTCCTCGGGGTTTTTAGCTTCTCTGCTAACCTAGTTTCCACTCTAGTAGAAAAGTGATACATTTTGTATTACTCTGTTCTCTTTAACATTTATTTGTTTTGATTCATCGCGTAAATAGCTTAGCCCTAGACAATGAGATTGTCCATCTAGATCAGAAATTGCCTTCAAATAGCCTGTCAGGCTGATGATACACAGGGCAGCTTTTTGAGCAATGTTTCTTGGGCACTTTCCCATTGAGAATGGGTAACAAATTGCTACCTGGATAATTTAGGTCGGCCATGGGCCCTGTGTCTGGTTGCCCGTTGACAGTAACATTTGCCCAAAGTTGCCCGGTAGCATTGCTCAAAACGTTGTCCCGTGTATCATCAGCTTCACTGTGTGAGTTTAGTGATATATGACGTTCTTTGGGTGTATTCATTTTATTTTTCATGTGTGTTTTTAGGTACTTTGGATGTTTTACTGCTCTGAGGAAGGAAACTTTTACTATGAAGCGGCAGTAAACGTCAGTTGTGTTACTATATAAACGCATGTGTACAAGAGTGATGGAGAGTGACTGTAGGATCCCTATGGCATGTCTGAGACCCCGGATCCTGGCCCTGCATGCTTTATTCTGGGGCTTAGTGTCTCTCAGGTGAGAAAATGACCCTTGCCATAAGTGATTTTCTTCTAATGCAGAGTAATGCGAAACTAAGCTTTGATCATGCTCATTCATTCCATGTTTAAACTTTTTCTAGAGTGTTTGGAGCAGCTCTTCTTAGCGATGAGAAGGCAGCAGGTACTTATACAAATCAGGATTTAATTAAAGACTGTTCTTTAAAGTGTACTAGGTTCATATACTTGTAACTGTCCTTATGTTTTTATTTTGTAGTTGCAGTGACGGCGCCATGTTGGCATCTGGAGGAGTTTATGGTGGCTAAAGAGTGCAGTGCATGCGAAGGTTTGCAATCGGTGAGTCCAGGGTATACACACACACAAATGTTCAAAGGTTTTGCTTTAAAGTTTGTAATAAAAAAAATATTGTTTAGTAATCGAGCTCACATTGATTTATTTACAATATTACAATTTAAAATAGCTGTTTTCTATTTTAATATATTTTAAAGTGTCATTTATTGCTGTGATGGCAAAGCTGAATTTTCAGCAGCTATTACTCCAGTTTTCAGTGTCACATTATCCATGAGAAATCATTCTAATGATTTCTGATCTGGGGCTCAAGAAACATTTCTAAATATTATTAGTGTTGAGAAGTTGTGCTGCTTAAGTACAGCATTTATTTAAAATATAAATATTTTGTAACATCCTAGAACTCTTCAATTTATAAATTGTGTACACACACACACACACACACACACACATATATATATATATACATGCATACATACATACATTTAGTGCTGTCAAGCGAGTAAGCGCATCCAAAATAGCATCAGCATTTGTTGATGTAATTTATGTATTAAATGTATGTAATTTATGTACTGTGTATATTATGTATATATAAACACACATGCTTGTGTATATATTTCAGATAAAAAGTTTAGAAATTAAATCTATTTATAATATAAATTATAAGAATATAAATATAGACGTAAAATATTCTTAAATATTTAGTGTATGTGTGTGTATTTTTATATATACATAAATATAAACAGAACACACACATATATTATGCAAACATAAACTTTTATTTGCGTATGCCATTAATTGCAATGAATTGTTTGGCATCACTTATCTAGATAGATAGATAGTGAATTGGTGGGTTTTTGTTAAATGTGAGCCAAAATCATCACAATTAAAAGAACCAAAGATTTAAACTACATCAGTCTGTGTGTATTGAATTTATTTAATACACGAGTTTCACAATTTGAGTTGAATTACTGAAATAAATGAACTTTTCCATGACATTCTAATTTATTGAGATGCACCTGTATATATATACATACACAAAATTGTCCTTAAACCAAAATGCATTCTTGTCTTAGGACAACTTTGATGATCTTTTTTGATCATATCAAATGTTGACTACTGTTTATATATATTTATATATGTTTGTACTAGGAATGTGACGAGATCCTCACAAAATATTTTGCAATATTTACATTAGAGCTGCACAATTAATCGTAAAAAATATCGCTTGCGGTCTTGACTCAAACACCCATGCAATCTTATTCCTGAATGACAACGATTCAGCGATGTCTATTAAGACTGTTTCACATCGCTAGTGTCAGTGGATCCTGAGAAGCACGTTTTGTAGCTGCCCCTGATAATGAATCAGAGGGTCGGCCATCATCACGCTTCCGATGTGAATTCTGTCAATCACTGACATTCGCTGCTCATGCTCCACTGACACTCGCGATGTGAAACAGGTGTTAAAGAAAAATCTGCATTCATGCTGCTGCTGATCCAGAAAGAGCAACATAAACAGTCTCTTCAACCACACATCATTATTTCTGTGTTACAGACATTTAAATAACACAAGTACTGGGATAAAACTTTATAGTTTGGGTATAAACACTTGTCTACAGTAGCGATCAAAACTAAAGTATCTTAACACTTGTTTTGTAACGTGTATCATCTTCCACCAGGCGGTGGCGACAACCTGTTTAAAAAATGTATTTGACATTGAATCATTCATTCAGCAGATTCCAATAGTCAGTGAAACAAGTCTTTATGAAGTAAGACACTGACTCCATTTAAAAAAAACATTTATTAATATATATATTTTTTTAAACTTAAGCAATGAACATTTTATCAGAACCACTAGTAAATTACGTTATTTTGTGAGAGAATCATCATCTCCAATTTATTAATAAAAAGTGATTCTCAATTTATCCAGAATCGTGCTGCTTTAGATTATATGCAGTTTATTAGCCTACTGCATATAATTCATTCAAAAAGAAGTTTAATTTCATAAAGTATAAGTTGATTTAATAATGCATCTACATTTTTTTGTGTTTTTCAGTTGAATAAAAGACAATTTTTCCATATACATTTCATCGAGGATTTTTTTTTGTTCTCATGAACCCAGTCTCGTCTTGTGGGAAAAGTGTCTCGTCACACCCCTAGTATGTACGGATAAGGTATACAAATATTGTGCTCGATAGCTTATGAATTGTGATTGTTCCAGCAGTAGAGCTTTTGCGAATTAATATAAAAGTTTCCTCTGCTTACCTTGTAAACCCGCTATCATTTTTACAGAAAACTATACCAGCCTGCAGCCAAACAGGATTTGTAGAAAAGATCAACTGCACTAAATCTAACCGAGATGAATACAAGAGGTGAGTGTCTCTCCACCAAATATATGTATCCTATTTTGTTTGGATGACATTAGCCGGTTCTCCAACCATATACATTTATGCAAATTTTGCATATTGAGTCATTTTGTTTTGTCTGCATGTTCTAAACCCACAGGTAATTTATTACGTTTAATAAGAGTCACCGTAGCTTTCCCAATAGCTACAACTTAAATGTCTGTTTTGTGCTACTTTGCCCAAAAGTTATTCTCTGTGGTGGAGACACTTTTTTTTCCATGCAAATCAAGTTCACAGTTTGGAAGGCAAAATAGCAAATGTTTATCTGTTTTACAATATTATTAATCCAGCCAGCTAAAAAATTGTACTAATTTACTCTTTTTCTTCCATTCAGCTGTCGCTCCACCAAAATGGAGGAGCATCTCTTTTGGAAATTTGAGGGCGCAATGCTGGCTCTCACTGTTGTCTTTGCAATACTGGTGGTTGCTAGACAACGCTCACTTGACCGCCAAGCCTCAGACAAGGTTCGGCGACAGATAGAGTCTATTTAGTAGACTGGACTGTACTAAAAGTGAATGGGCCTGTGGCCTGGTGTTATAACTCTCAGCAAAAGGCATAACCCCACAGTTATTGGAGGTGTCCAGGCTTTATCACTGGTTTCATCTTTCTGGACACATAAAGACAAAGCTCTGAGCGGGCACAATGTGCTCTTACTCCCCAGACTGACATTACTAGTGGATGCTGCTTCTGTGCAGGACTTAATTAACTAGATGTGAATCTCAAGATCATTCCATCAAACATTATGCAAGACAGGAGCCTAGTCCCTATTTTGTAACAGAAGATGTACAGATCCCTGTACACCTGTTCTTTCAAATGCTGTGAAGGTGTGTGTTGAACCAAATATGGGTGTGTGTTGCATGTTTTCAATCATTCAAAAGCACATCAAGTTTTCATTCATTCATTTTGGAACACGCTACCATTCATGAAATCACAGATGTCTTTTTCCTGACTCTCTCCAAACTAACACACTCGTCCATCCATTAACATCGACATGTTTCTTCCAGGAACATTATCAGTAATTTAATGAATCTTTTATGTGCAGTTACTGTTTGTTAAATCCTTATTTTCAGTATATACTTTTATAATGTATTTGACACGTTCTTTAGAGACTTGTAGATGCTCTTTGTAAAGTTTTATTTTATTTTTTTCATTTATGGCGTTTACTTAATGCGTTTACAGTTAATTAATAATTATTTTATATAAAATTGTGACCAGACGTCTTGGTTCATAATGTCAGTCTCAAAAATACCAGCTCTGTACTCATAGATGACTGATATATGCAAGACTGCATTGTAGAGTATGTTAAAGCTGCTTGACTTGAAATGAAGAGGATGAGCTGTATTGATATCAACCCACCTTTTTATATTATTATAATTTTGTTTCTTTATTTTGCAAGAATTTCAGAGCAAAATTCAATATTGGATCTGCATCTTGTTTATTGGAGGTGATATTTTGTGCCGTCATCTTCAGAAAGACTTTACTCTCCTGGTTTTGGGTACAGTGGTACATTTCTAACTTTTCCCCACAAGTTTATTTACATTATGATTGGTTTGACAGAATAATACCTTTTTATTAAGGCTGATTGGTGTTTTTTTTTTACTCAAAGTTTAAAAGAAAGTTATGTGAATTTGATTGAACTTTTTCCCATAACTGATTTTTAAATGTGCATCTACTTAAAATGTAAAAGGTGTATTTTTTATGAAAGATGAGTGACATTTCCTGTCCTCTGTTGATGATGAACTGATGAATAAATGGGAAAAAGGAATGGTCTGCCCTATTTTGTCTGGTGTCGCATGATTCTGTCATTATGCAAAATTATGTATTGTGTGATGAAAGTAAAAAAAAAAAGGTCACAAACTCCATAAAAAGAAATGAGTGCACTTTGATCCTTTTGGACAGGAGCAGATGTGGCCATGCTGAGAATGTGTCATCGCAGAACAGAACTTTGCTGTGTTACACTGTGGAGAGGAACAAAAAGACAAACGCTAAGAAAGATTAATAAATTGCACACGTTTTTGCTCAAGTGTACACACTGACTTGAACCCAGAGTTTCCTACCGTGTGTTTTAAAAACCCGAGGGACTTGGAATGTTATTCCCATTAAAATAATGACCATTAAAATGTGTCTCGTAACAAGTAAGGAAATATTCGTCTGCCTCTCAGAAAGTTGGTTACTTAAAGAATTTGCGGTCTACGTCTTCATCTGCCAAAAAAATTAAAAAGTTGCGAATTTTTACTACAAGCGATTGTTTTATTTTTATTTAAATTTGTTTCCGTCTTAAAGGGATAGTTGACATAAAAATGAAAATATTTTTGTATTTATTCACACTCAAGTTGTTCCATACGTGTTTGATTTCATTTCTTCTGTTGAAAACAAAAGCTGATATTTTAAACAATGTTTCTAACGCAACGGGTAGCCATTGACATCCATAGTATTTATTTTCCATACTATGGAAGTCGATGGCTACCAGCAATGTTTGTGTATACAAACATCCTTCAGAGTATCTTTTTTTCTTCTGTTGAGCAGAACAAATAAACTCATACATGCAGGGTTTAAATTGGGCCGGGGCTGAGTTTCATTGAAAAGTATCATTTCCACAATTTCTTGTTTGTATATTCATTTTTTTAAGAATCTCATAATTTAATGTAGTTGTATTTTTCAGTGTCAATTATTTAATTTGATAACATATAGATAACAACAATCACATTATTATAATTGAATGTATAGATCAAATGTAAGAATTTGAAATGAAAGATAATGAGATTAGTGTGAAAATGCCCTCTATAAAGAAATAAAATGCCCTTGGATAAAATATGAAAAACATGCAGATTTATAGGCTATGCCAGCTAATTGAAAACTTATGATAATATTGCATTAGAATGAGTCATATTTGAAAAAATAAATAAAAAACATGCACACACATAATACATATAGGCTATATATTTCCATTGTCCTCCTCTCTTGAAAGTCGCTTTGGATAAAAGTGTCTGCAAAATTACTAAATATAAATGTGTGTATATATATAATTTTTACTTTACTTTTTAGTCATTTAGCAGATGCTTTTATGCAAAGCGACTTACAAATAAGAAAAAGTAACTAAAACTATAAGTTAAAACTCTAAAAATACTATATATATACACACATTTAAGAAAATTGATAAATTAAATACAATAACAAATGCATACAACAACATTTCAAAACTAAACATGTAAATGAAAACAAAAAATAAAGCTAAAAACATTTCAAAATATTAAAACAACAAAAGGTATGAATATAAAAATGACACTAAGCCAAACACCCATATATATATATATATATGTTATTTTATTTCCATGTAGTATGTTGAAGTAACATTAATAAAATAAATATAATTTATTAAAACTAAATAAAATACCTATAAAGATTGGGCTTCTCACGAGGAGGGCTTCACGCCCTTATATATATATATATATATATATATATGCTCGACAGCATAGAGCCCTCCCCCACACACACACACACACACACACATAACACATCCCAATTTAATTCCTGCATACATGTATGAAACTATTTGAGGGTGAACAAATGAATAACACACGTTATTGTTTTAAATATCCCTTTAGATCAATAATTTTTGCATGAGTTGTGTTACTTTCATGCAGAACGTACTCAACAGTTGTGTTTATCACAGAATACAGACTTATAATAAACAAAAATGAAGTACCAGAATGGTTATCCTCCTCCTTTTCAGACGTCTGCATACGCCTGGAAGACGGTTGAACTTTCTCTTCAAAATGGGCACGACCTGTCTTTGAAGATTTTCTTTATATTCTGTCACAGCTCTTACAGTCTGAAATAAACAGCAAGTTTTCCGATTATTCAACGGCCTGCGGTCCAAATAACCAGCGCGCGGTATTTGCACTCACCGCTTCCGTCGCGTCGTCAGTGAGCGTTCCGGTCGGTTCGTAGTCTGGCGGTCTTGAATCCACGCCACTGATTTGACAATAAATGTACACAGCACAGTAAAGCGCAACGAGAAGTATAGATAAATGTGACATTGTATTTGTATTATAGTCACGTAGGAGTGCTTCTACTCGCGAGGGGTCCGGCACGAGTTTTCACGCAAAGTCTTGTGTGACTTAAAAGGACTTACCTGCTTCTACGTCACAATGACCACCCCTACTGAAAGAGAGCGGGGTGATGAGGTTTTCGGGGATTTATCACGGCCATTATATGTAGATCTCACTTCCCTCTGAGAAATTTTCTTCAATTCATATCATAGTGATTGGTGACTACATCATGTCCCGTAGACAGATCTCACAGCAGCCTAATCCTATTTGTTTCAAAGAGGATTTAAGAAACAGGATGAGTCCATCTAGGACCAGGCCTTTCAACCAGGGATCTGCTTACATTATAGGCTAACTATTCTCAGTTATTGTTACTTTAACGTGTTTCTGTGAAAATGTAGCCTATAGCTTTGTATGAAAATATATAAAATAGACTATGAATAATTTATATACGTTTCAGCAGGGTTTTCAAGCAAAGTTTCACTAACCACAAAAGTTATCTTACAAGTTTTGCCTGAACAGACGCTCACTAATTCGTGTTTGCCTGAGAAGATTAAGGTAACAATAGCAACTGCACGATCTCTAGTGAGATGAGTATCGGACTGTCACTGCATTAGGTAGCCTGTCACAGATATAAAGTTAATTACAATCCGATGACGCAAAAGATGACCGCTCAGAAGACCGTTGGTTGTTCAAGAAGAACCTCAGATTGCGCACCGAGAATCGCTGACATAATTTCCATCAAACAGTTCAATCTCAGTCTTTCGTTATTATAAGACTCACTAAACCAGTGATTAATGATTAACGTTATTCAAATCGAGATTTTAGCTGTCGATCATGACACTTGTTAATCATCATGATCGCTGTAATGACTCACTTCAGACCTTGTTCTGAGTTTTTACGGTTTTTATTAAACATTAGGCTAACATTATAAACTCACAGAGAATGAATACATACTTTCATTTAGAGTAGACAATGTTCAGAAGGAAAATTACGCTTGAGGGCGTTTTATTAACTCAAAATAAACACAAACACATATAGACAAGGTTACGAACAAAACAACACTATCAATACATCACCCATGTAATTTCACGCGTTAAATAGATGAAGTGTCCCAAGCATTGCTGTCGGGAGTTTCTTAGCACAGTGCCCGAGAGAGAAGCTCCATCAGTAGCAGCGCAAGAAGAAGGTATTGCAGGCTGTTCCTCGCATGCAGTCACACAGTCGCCCGATGCGCGGTCCGTGCTTCATGGCGCAGCGCTCGCCCACATCACACTGAGAAACACGGCGCATCGCATTAGACACTTATATAGTCAACCTCTTTTACTGGAAGAGAACATTACAAATAAATGAGTTTACCCTTGGAATGACGCTTGCTTTTTTCTCCACAGATATCCGATTGTCCTGATCTCCATCCAAAAGTTCATCGAGCGCCTCAGCCTAAACAATAAACGGCGAGAAAGCATTAATTTCGAAGACCGATAGATTAGAAATGAGAATTTAAAGTTGAATGTTTTTGCTATGTTAAGCAAGCAAGTGAAACTTATTTTTAACAGCTCTTTTTACTTTGAAAACCGAAGTTACAGCGAATTTAATGCTTTCAAAGTGATGAACACAGTTTAACTTGAAATTTCTGAACCCATTATTTATAGAGAAATCAATCCTGATTTTTTTGCGCTGCTTATTGTTTTTCAGATGTAGCGGAAACTTTTTTTTGCATCAACAGGTTGAAAATGTACTTGTTGAGTTATGCCATATAATACTCGTTCATTGTCTCACCAGGTCTCGTTTGATGAACTGTTCCTCTTGCGCGCTCAGTCGGTTGTCCAGTGACATCTGACCCCTGCAGACGCAGAGCAGCGAGAGGAAAACGCTCAGGTAAACCGCGGCGCGGACGCTGTCCATGGTGCTGAATGCGTTGGCGTCGGTAAGGTAAAACGTTTTCTATTTTCTCTTTTAGTGATAACAGCGTTGAAAGTTTTCTCGGCGCTTGTGCTCTTGTTGCCTCTTTCTCTTGCTTCACTGGGTTGCTGGGAAACGTTCTCTATTTATACGATGTTCCTTCTACCTGATGTATTCACATAACGTCACTGCATCCGTATTCAGAAGGCTGTTTTTTTAAAGAACCAGCTGGGGGTCGTTTTGAATCAGAGATGATACCGCTTTGACATCCGTGCATCCGCTAAGAGAATTTGTTAAATGTATTTATTGGCATGCGATTGTTTGAAATGACTGTGGTTGCATGTAATGTTGCATTTAATCCCCTTTACTTAATGAAAAGAACACTGTTTCATTTAAGTAAACAATCTTACAAATAAAGGTGCCAAGGGTCTTTATTTAGGGATGAACGGGTTCTTAATTCTTCATTAATCTAAATGCCAATTAAGACTCTTTTAAAGATAATTTTCAAGAGTGTAAATTGAATTTTGGTAAATTGAGCAACCTTGTGACATTAAGATGACCAAAAGTGTCTCAAATTACATGTAAGATCATAAATTACAGTATGTATTTTCTCTCAGTATATTCTTTTCTCTCTTTGAAACTGCATAACTCCATAAACGTGTCATTCATGTATTTAAAAGTCAGTCTTTATATTTTCTCTGTTCGTTGTTGTATCAAAAGTTCTGTGAGCCTTTGGCAGCAGTGAGCATAATAGTTAGAGTCGACAACAGTAAATGCTTGCTGTAAAAACGAACATCAATGAAAGGTTTTATGAATCACCTCTGTGAGTGGGCAGTCAATTCCACTGATGTCTGGAAGGTTACACACCTCTAATTGGCAGTTCACCAATATATTCACCATATAATTATTAGTCCTTGCCCATATATATTCACACATAGAATATTATCTATGTCCATGTGTCACATTAGTTTGTGACCTATATTTCACAGTGCAGATGAAGGAAGGAGTCATTATGTTTTATTCTGCTGTACGTCTATGGCCTAAATATCATCTGTATCAGAGAAGTCACATTATCACAGCCTCCTCCGTCACCACAGTCATCAACCACCACTTACACCCGATCTCACTCACCGGTGTTCTAATCACCTGCACCAGCCGATCCCCAATCAAGTCACCTTCATAAGCATGCTGCATCCAGTCTATCACTGTCTGGTCTACCGTTCACCACCCCGAACTGTACATGGCTCCCTTGTACTACTAAACCGGTTTACACTTTCCTTCCAGTTTCCTGACAATTCTCCAGCGAGTCTCCCATGTCCTAAACTCCAGCTATCCTGCAAAGAAATAGACTGTCAGTAATCAGCAAGGCATTCTAAGGACTGGTGTCAGTATTTTCACTCACCGTGAATTGCTCTCCACAATTACCCATCTCCCGTTGTTCAATAAACTTGCTTGCTATTCACTATTTGTGTCTGGTCTGTTTGTGACAAGCTGTCAATGCTCTTCAGAATAAAAAATGATACATTTTCATCCAACACTGACCTTCTGACCTTTTATGCCAATGTTTATTTGAACCGTGTGAAATGTTGTTTGACAATTGTTTTTAAAAAAATTTTTGGATGCGGTATGTATTTTTGCATTGTGAACGGACAGAATATTTCTACAAAAAGTGCTGTGATGAAATGACAGGACAGTTTCTATCCAACATCACAAGCTTAGATATTTAAATGTGATGTCAAAAGAAACAACTTACAGAATACATCTCCCATAATATAGTTTCTCTGAATCTATTAAATTGTGTAGTTCTTTTATTGCAGTGGTGGGCAAAGTACACAGATCAAGTACTTGAGTAAAAGTAGAATTTATAATAAAATATTACTCCATTAAAAAGTACTGCTTTTCAATTTTACTCGAGTGAAAGTACAAAAGTACTCAATTTTCTTGTACTTAAGTAAAAAGTACTGATAGACAGATTTATTTTGCAATTTTATATAGACTACTTTATTTCATTTTATATTAGCACATATTTTTATAATCATACTGCCCAGAGATGATACCTGGGTTTTTCCCAAAATAACCACTATATAGAGTCAAGATATATATTTTGTTGATATGGACTACGTTGATGAGAGTGATGTAGTAATGTTCACTGTGAAGCTTACACTGCCATGTACCTGAGAGAAAACAGATTTCACCATCTAATCTTCACCAGTAAGAAAAAAGTGTTTTAGAACTTGTTGTTTTGCAGAACGTCAGTTATATATGACATGAGAATTAGGCCTGAAATTAAAGAACATTTTTAAGGAAAATCTAATGATATTTTCATAAGGATTTTTTCTTCTTAAACCTTGTCTGTCATCATGTTACTATGTTCTGAACATCACATCCTTTCTTTTTCCCTCAGATGGAATCTATCTGGTGGCTGAATAAAGATATTTGAACTTAGCACCAGCAAGCTTGTTAGCTAGACAGTTAGCATCAGCTAACAATATTTACTTATTTTCAGTATGGTTATGAATAAACATTCATATCTGTCTACTCGGCTAACGTTAGTTGATCTAAACAATATAAAAATGTATAACGTTACTGTTGATAAACAATATAAAACAGGCGTCACATAGGTCTAAATGCATAGCATTTTAATAAAACTGCTAACGTTACAGCAGCGGGAATATGAACGCATGAGTTATTTTATTTAATCGGTGTTATTTTAATGTTTTGTTTTTGACCTAAAACATAACGTTAGACAGTGATGTTGATCTGTCTGCATTCAAGCATTTCAGTGGGCTTAAATAGATCACCCTTTACAGCAGATTTAGTTCACAAACAACTGACAGTTTTGACCTAAATATTATTTTCAGTTACAATAATTAATCCTAAAATTCGACATTATTAACGTACTTTTCACAGCATCAGTAGCGCGCGCTCACAAGATCTCCCGGTTCTTTACTCGTGAGTTCAGTTCACTGAAGAAGACTCGCTCTAAACGGATCATTTGAATCAGTGAGTTTTCGACTCGAGAACAGCTGCAATCGGATCATTGCAATTTGTAAATGAATCGTTTGTTGCGATTTGCGAACCGATTGAACAGGTTCATTGAAAATAATCAGTTTGTTCATGAATCAGACACCGCTTCCGCGTCTCGGAGCACGTGATGTATCACGTGAGTAACGATATGTTTTATGAAATGTAGTGAAGTAAAAAGTACGATCATGTGCTTTGGAATGTAGTGAAGTAAAAGTAAAAGTTACTCAAAATAAAACTACTCCAGTAAAGTACAGATACTTGAAAAATACTGACCACCACTGTTTTATTGAAAGTCGTCTTGTCGTTTGTCAGTTTATTATTTTAAATATTTTAAAATAACGACCTGACAAACATGACCTGAAGGATCAATCTTAGCTAATAATTACATTGAAACAGAAATAGTGCAAAAATAATAGGTCTTTTTTAATTTTACAGTTCATTTCTAAGTATTCTATGAATTCCCTTAATTCTTACTCATTTCACTCTGGTTTTTTTCCCATAACGTCCTGAGCAGACCATGACAGGATGAAGACAGCTTCTCGACAATGTCGTACATTCTGATTAGGTGCGGTCAGATGTCTGACATTTTCACCACCTCAGTGTGTCTCATTTCTCTCCTCTGGGGAGTCACTCATCTTCTCAGCAGCTTGTAATTAAAGCTCTGCTCTTCTCATTCCAAAAGCTCACATTCTTGTGAAAATGGAAGAGTGGGAGCCATTAAAGTGAAGGTACAAATGTATTTATGTAAGTGTGAACATAAAAGTGGTTCATTCATATCAGATCTTCGATACAAAAAACACTAGTCTATAGGGAATTCATCTTCACTTAATCAAGAGTTCAGTTCTGTCACCTTAAAGAAATTTTGAAGAAAATGTATTTACCCTCAGACCAGATGAGTTTGAGTTTTTCTTCATCAGAACAAATTTAGAGAAAAATAGCATTACATCATTTGCTCACCAATGGATCCTCTGCAGTGAATGGGTTCCGTCAGAATAAGAGTCCAAACCGCTGATAAAAACACAATAATCCAATAGTAATCCACATCACTGCACTTATCTTGTAAAGCTAAAAACTGTTTGTAAGAAACAAATCCCTTATTTATACATTGGTGAGCAAGGGCTGTAAAGCTCAATTTCTCCAAATCTGCTTTGATGAAGAAACAAACCCCTCTACATCTTGGATGTTCTTAGGGTGAGGCAATTTTAAGCAAATGTTCAATTTTGTGTGACTTAGTCTTTTAACAGCGCTAAGACTGCATGCTGATAACTTATATTTACTTTAATTACTTCTGATAATGTAATATCTAAATCTGGGAGGTCCTTCACTGAGAGATGTGTGTGTGTGTGCGTGAGAGCGAGTGCATGTGTGCGCTGATTGTTTGCTCTTTGCATTATTCAGCAGCGCTGGATCTGCCACAGATCCACATCTCTGGATTGTCAGACCATTATTCAGCCCTTCACCGGGTTAGCACAGTAACCTTGTGGAGCACACAGAGGAGCCAGGTTTATACAAAATGTATGACCTGATGCATCTGGAATCAAATGGTTCCATGAAGGCGCATATGCTCCAACGTCACAAATCATTCCATGAATGCGAATGCCACTGTCGTATACAAACATTTGCATCTCTGTGCGTCCTAAATTTGCCATTCAGATACAACAACAGATAGCCCAGGGGCGTAGATTACGCGGGGGACGCGGGGGACGTGTCCCCCTCACTTTTTATAATAAGTAAATTCGTCCCCACGCACTTTTTCATTGGACAGTTGTGTTCTCGACATGTTGAGGTTTTAATGGAGCAATGTATAACGATCTTAATTTAGGGGTGCTCTTTCATTATTGCACTAATGTTGCGGTTTTATGTGTTGTCGAGAATGAACAAGAAATAGACAGGGTTGTCGGGGCAGAATCAGGATGATAAACTTCACAGGTGAGAACAGATAGAGTGGCTTTTAACACCTGGCTGTTTTTACATTGTATAACATCTACTAATACACAAGTGTGTGTAGGATTATATATGGACCAATCATAAAAAACACATTATTAGTAAAATATATATATTTTTTTTACATTAGAATGATAAACAACTTGGTATGGTATTCTTCATGGCCAGATTTTGCATCCCATAATCCTACCCAATACCTAAACTTAACTACAACGACCACCTTACAAGCTATTAATAAGCAGTAAATCGAGAGTTTGAGGCAAACGTCATAGTTAATAGTGAATATGTGTTCCCTATACTAAAATGTGAAAAAATAATTTAGGATACAAATGATTGGTTACTGTCCAGCAGTGTACTTAATTTGTTATTTCGTATGTACATGTTTCAAACACTACTTTATTTAGACAGAGGCAGAAGTGAATTCAGAGTTGAGAGTGAATGAGGCAGAACGTTTCAATGAGGCTTCAGAGGTAAGGACAGATTATTTACAGCATTACATACAGATATGTCTTATACCTTTTAACATAGATTAATCAGACTAATTTGTACTTTTTTATACTTCAGTTTTAAGTAGCTTTATATATTGTGATATATGTTAGCTTTAATACTGTGTCAAAAAGCTACTACTTTTAAACAAACCAGTCAGAAAGCTTAAAGGAAAATGTCACTAAATGTGTATTTCATCTCGTTGTTTAATTGATATATGGGTCTTCATACCTTGACATGTTTGTCAGTTGAGCTCAATACATAGTTTCTTTGCAATAGTTTGTTTTGAATTACTTTTTTATTTAATTCCTGAAACATGGACTGTATAACAGAACAGAACAGAATAAAGTAGTTTATGAATGTATCCTTTACATTGTGCCATCTACTGTACATACAACATACACAAAATACAATTTGAAATATGTAAACAATAGTACCCTTATAAAGACATCTTTGTAACTTATACTCAAAAAGGTGCACATTAGTACCTTAGAGTACCAATATGTACCTTAATGAACAACTATGAAAATTGTTGGGGTAAATAAGGTTCAAAGATGTCCTTTTAAGGGTAAAGCCAGCCAGTGACAAGCTGTTATCTTTTTTATTTTCTTTCTTTCTTTCTTTCTTTCTTTCTGTTTTATAATAATATATAATAGTATAATCATAAAGCATATTAAGCAAAAAGGTATGATTTAAAATAAAATCTGTAAATTAGACAAGGGTTAACTGAAAAAAACAGGTATAGCACTAGACATTCCGTCCCCCACTTTTGAAATGATGGCTACGCCCCTGGATAGTGCCAAGGGTCATAAATGCTCCTTCTTGAGTTTGTGTGTGGATTTTGTGTCAGCACGAGCTTATTTCCTGGATACAAAATCAATAAATCTACCTTCGCTCTCAAAGCTATTTAAACACCTATTGTGGTAATAAAAAAGGCGAAATCCTGTCACTGGCAAAGCTATATAGACATTTGTCTATGGATGAACTGATAGCCTTATCACTTTATTATTCACCTTATCAAAAATATTTTCATCATTTACTCACCCTCAAGTTATTCAAAACCTAGATGACATCCTTCTGTGGAACATATACCAACCAATTTCAGTTCCCATTGGCATCTATTGTATTTTGCATCAATACGAACCACAACTCTTTGGTTACCAACGTTACACCAACAAAAGTCATTTTCACAGACAGGTCAGGCACAAATAGCTCCTTAAAAGTAGCTTTTGTTTATCTGGTTCTTATTCATCCCAGTAGCACCAGTGGTTTTTAACTCTTTACTGACACTGATTGGCCTGGAGGCATCAAATTGGTTTAGTAAGTGATTCAAATCAAAGTTGTTGAGGTTTGTTTCATCTCAACATCAGATGCTTGTTTAGGTGTTTTATTTCTCACTTAGTCTTTTATACTGGTGAATAGCACACATGTACATCACTCTAGATCAGGGGCAGACTTAGTAATTTGGGGGCACTAAGCAAATTCCAGGTATAACCCCATGCCATAAAACTGTGTTATATTATGCTTGACCCTTATTTTGCTGGCTCGCTCTAGTTTATAGTTTATTTATCCTTCACAACCAGTAATTAGTCAACCTGCTGCTGCTCTAAAGACAAATTAGGCTACCTTTTTTTTCGGATCACAAAAGGAAGACATTATCAAAAGAAAAAAAAGAAATAGAAAAATGCGTAAACTTGTCCATTTAATAAATTGTGCAAATGTCCAATCTTTTTACAAACATAAAACTATCCCATGCAACTCATTCCATATTCCAAGTGTTTATGCTTAACCCTTATTTTGCTCGCTCGCTCTAGTTTAGAGTTTATTTGAACCTTAACAACCAGTAATTAGTCAACCTGATGCTGTTCTAAAGCCAAATCTGGCTGCCTTATTTTTGAGATAACAAATTAAGACATCAAAAAAAAGAGAAATCGCACTTGTCCATTTAATAAATTGTAAACTTTTCCAATCTTTTTACAAACATAAAATTGTCCCAGGCAGCTCATTCCATATTGCAAGTGTTCTGAAGGCATACTGTAGGGTTTGCCGAGAAACAAATCGAAAATGAAACCTTAAGGGAAAATCTCCAGTCATTGCATTCGTGCATTTATACGAGCACGCGGCAGTTCGCGACGGGTGCGCCTCTGAGAAGCACACTAGAGAGTCATTTTGAAACATCAAGATAAATCAAATTGTGACTTAAAGCACAATACTTTCTTTATTGAGGTGAATATCTCTGTTCTGAGCCAGCCAGACAGCCTAGAATGCACGCAAATAGCGCTCCCTCATAATCACTGTAGATGTCACTGACTTCAATGCATTGCGATCTCACGACGTTCCGTTGATAAGCTCTACACTGCACAATTAATCTCTTATTTACACTTTTTTACAATGAGATGATTCCCAACCTTGCAGAACTCAGCACGTGACAAAAACTCGGCATTTTTATCGGTAAGTGGATTCTAAAGTAAACACTTCACTGGTTCAAGAAATCAGTGGATATGTCTATGAACGGCCACATTGCTCAACGCTGTAAATATGTTTCGCCAATATCAGAGGGGGCCCTAAGCGGCCGTTTACCTCGCTTATTGGTTAAGTTCACCCCTGCTCTAGATAATGCTGTTGTGTCTGTGGTATTGTGTTTATTGTTAATATTTTTGGCTTGATTTTTTCATTTATATGCACCTTTAAGTTCATGCTGTTAATGCACGTAAGCCACTGAAAATGCTATATTAAGTGTTTGTTTTTGCTATTAATATTACATGTTAGTCAATTGTATGATGCCACTGATCATGTGATCTTAACATTAGGGGATGATTTCTGTCTCTAGACTGACATATCTGACGTTTTTTCATCTCATTTGATTATTTTAAGCATATTTCAACGATCAACTTATTTTGCTATTATAATTCTGTGCACATGTCCTGAAAAGTTATGTTTGGTGAGCAAGTCAGATAACCCTTCAATTTGTAATGGTTTTAATGGTTAAAATTGTTGGTTTTGTATTGGTTTTAATGGACGCTGTATGGTCCATGGGTCTTTACTGTTAATATGTTACCTTCTATTGGTGACATGTTAAAACCACTAAATAAAATGGAATATGGCCCAGAACACTACAGGTGATGGTTTTAATGGTTAACAGTTGATGGTTTGTAATGCATTCCAATGGCATTTGTGGTGAACAACATTAGAACTTCTGTAATGGTTTCTGCTGTTTTCAGCAAAGAAAAAAACTGCAGTTAATCTGAACAATTAGGGTGAATTAAGGGTGATTGGGACATAAGGTCAAATAGCACAGTGTAACTATACAGAGTTTATTTTCTCACCTGATAAGTAAAAATATTTTGAATACTTACTACATAATCAAAATTGCATGCATTCATTGGTGTGACATCATATAGGTGGGCGGGGCAAACATCAAACAGGAAGTTGACCCTTCAATGCATGAGGTGAGGAAAATGACATCAGCTTCAGCTAGTTTTCAAAATAAGGTCATTCAATTTATTATAGCTAATATATAGAAAAAAACCTTTAATGGAAACATGAATATGATGTACTACTGCAATAAAAACAATAAAAATGGTGTTAATATCATGTTTCTATTTTCAGAATTAGAGTGGTTTTATTTTGTCTCATACACCCAAACGCAATTTGGGTGGATGGGAAAGTATGGTTTTGGGTTATTGGGACAGTGCTTAAAGGCTATGATAATTATAAATAAATAAACACAATTACAACTCAAACTCGGTCTAATAACATTTACAGGACTCAATTTACTAAACTGTAAAACATTCACTATTCTCCATCATCCGTATTGCTGCTTTGTGTATATACCCGGCACAACCTGTTTGCACATTCCTCTTGCACATCCCTGTTTATATTATTATTTATTAAGTCCACAGTATACTGTCCGGCACATTTTATTTTATTGCACATTTTAATCTTTATTTTTTCTTCTTCTTTTTAACCTTCATATATATTCTCTTGTGTTGTGTTTCATATTTTGCACTGTCCATTGAGCGGACCTGTCCTGGTTTACATTTCACTACTGATTATATTCTGTATAATTGAGTATGTGATGAATAAAAAAAAACTTGAACCTTGAACCTACAATATAAATCCATTGTGTATGCTCTGTATGCCCTAAATTGGTGGTTCCCAACCTCTTCATTTGTTTAACCCCTAATCAACCACAAATCAAAGGTTTGTGCATTATATTAGCTGTAGTGAAATGTTTTCAGTGGCTTTTAGACTTCAAGCCTTTCATGGGGACAGAACAAGGGACTTTGGGGTGGGGGATAAACATGTCCAGTGAAATTTTGAGTTAAAAATTAAATGTTCAATGAAATATGGGGAAGATAATTAAATGTGTTCAATTAAATTTGAAGGTGGGAATGAAATGTTCAGTGAAATATGATTGTGAGAATGAAATGTTCAATGAAATTTAGGGAGAGAATAAAATGTGTTCAATGAAATTAGTTTTATAAAAATTGGTTATAATAAATTTGAAAAGAAATAAACATATTGGGATATAATATTCCAATAATAATGTCCCAATAATATCTGCATATGATATTATAAAACATTAAACTATGAACTGACTTTTGCAATAAATATGTTCACTGGCCTAAATCAATGATAATATTTGCTGTCCCAATCGCACAAACGTTGTGTCCCAATCACCCAAATGTTACCAAAACAAATTGTTTTGGCTCAGTTTACAGAAAAGTGTACTTCACACATCCTTTCATTATGATATAACATTGTTTCCTCTTCAAATGTATAGTTAACATCTTCGGTATTATAGAAATATATCATGTATTGGGCTGATCCTTTAAATTCGTGGCAAGAAACCTTGCACATGGTAGAATTTCAAAAACTGCCCCAATCACCCTTAATTCACCCCTATAGTCTGGTACCCTGTCTGAAAGATAGACTGGTCTATTCCTCATTCCTTATCCTTTCAGAGCCAGTCTTTAAACAGGGAACATATCGGCTGAGTAAAACGTCAGATTCAGCCAGTGAGATTTTCCGGAGCAGAACTGGCTCTCTTCAACAGAAGCACATCTCAGAGAGCTGCTTTAAAATGAGCGGTACAGAACATAAACTGTCTGAAGAGTTCTGATAAGAATCCAGTGTAGATGTCGTCATAAGCGCTGAGCCACAGTTTCTGACCTTACTCTGCTTGTTCATAAACACCCCCAGATGCATCTGTCTGTGTTTTCTTCCACTGACCTATTGACTCAGGCTTCTCTATTATAGCACAGTAACAGCTAAAAATCATGAATATTTTACAGATTGTTGCTGAAACCGCTGACACATGTACAGGCTACATGATATTTTTTCTCCTGTTTTAATGATCTGATTGACACACACTGTCAGCAGTTAAATCAATAAGTGCAGAGAAGAGGCCGGACGTTATTATGTGCTGTTGATACAGAAAGGCTATACCTGACACATTTGTGGCATGTTTTCATGTGCTTTTAATTGGCTAATGCTGACTATCTCTTAGAACGTGACCCAAAATAGTGTTCACCTCCTTATTGATGGAGTGTATTTATGACTTTGAAAACAGAACAATGTGACTGCATTTGAAAATTGATCAGGTTTAACAGACATTATTCTGAATAAAAAGTAACACATTTTTTCAACATGTTCTATATCATCGTATGTCAAATCAAGACAGCAGTGTATTATTACTTGAAAAAATATTTATTCAGTATTGGTAACAACACATACAAAAGCTCAACTGGCTTAAAAATTCATGTGCATTTTGGTGTAAATAACCATTCTTATTTGTAAAAAATATGAATAATAATAAATGCATTACAAAATGTAAAAATGTGCTTGTATCGAGGATTACTGAAGAAATAGTGAGGCTTAGAAGTGCAGTGGCGAAGGAAAGTGCCTACATGTAATATCTGCAAGAGGTCATGATGCTTAAAATGACTAGAAAAGCTCAGTCTAATTGTAAAACTTCATTGTGTTTTTACATGACAGTGGACAGCCTGCACACTCCACTCTATTGATCCAGCCTCT
This sequence comes from Gymnocypris eckloni scoliostomus, assembly GCA_027564155.1. NCBI lineage: Eukaryota > Metazoa > Chordata > Actinopteri > Cypriniformes > Cyprinidae > Gymnocypris > Gymnocypris eckloni. The sequence goes on along the minus strand of CM050427.1, from coordinate 22,499,282 downwards.
GAGACCTCTGACCTGTTTTGCTGAGACAAAGAACAGCGAATGATGTGTATTTTCATTTACAACTTGCAAGCCATGCGTTGTCATGGTTTGTCATGGATCCAACGTTGTTTTTGCTTGAGCTCTGTGAATGCATGACCATGTGTGTGTCTGTCTGTACCGGATGACCACGTGTCTTTCGTTCAGGTTATCTGTCCATCTGCTCTTCTTCTTTCTTGACTTCTAGAATAATTGGAGAAACAGAAAGCTACTGAGTCTAAAATATTAAAAGATGTTATCACTTGTTTATCTCATGATAAGTGCAGTTGTATTGGGTGGAGAGCAGAGAGCACATAAAGCAATGTACTGCAACCTAATGAGTGTCAAGAAGTCTAATCATTTTAATCATTTCAAGTCACAGTACATAGCTCCTGCACTGTTGCTCCTGTAACACCACCAATGTTTGAGTGCCCTCTGCAGGCTGTAAAGAGAATCAAAACTCTTTACCACTGTTTCAGCTGCCCATTAAAATAAATTAATTCACGTACATGATAATCTATCTCACCCATTTTTTTACACTTAACAATCATTTTTATATCATAAATTGAATTTTAGGGATACACAATACACTTTTTAATCTGTTTTTTTATTTATTTTTTTAGATCATCTAACTTTCTAAGTGAAAGTGAAGTGACGTGAGGCCAAGTATGTTGACCCATACTCAGAATTCGTGCTCTGCATTAAACCCATCCAAAGTGCACACACATAGCACTGAACACACACTGCTGTGTGTGTATGCTGCGGCGCCCAGGGAGCAGTTCGGGAATATGTTTGTGCAGTTTTTAATTGATTATTCTCTTTCTTTTGGGCCTCATATTCAGTACCTTGTGAGAAAATTAGAAACTGGGCCTTTTTTAGAGTCAAGTATTGTCTGTCTCTTGCAGCAAGGAAGAAATGGGTAGCAGCTACAGTTTTGTCAGTGTTGGATTACTGTAAATTCATACATATATATATATATATATATATATGCGGACACAAGCATTGTTTACAGGTGTTGGATTCGGTTTATCATGGAACATTAAGGTTCATCTCAAATTAAAAATTCCTACTCATCATTATTTATTGTACTCTCGGGTTGGATGGCCGGCGTTGTCATCCCGTAGAGTTAAGCATTGGTACTTATTTATATATAAAGTCATTTTAAGTTTACTTCCCTCATATTTACAGCAAAAAGGTATAAAGAATTATGGGCTTCGCTCACAGGACTATTATCTCTTAAGCATCCCTAAAGTTCATAGTAAAACAATGACTTGCGCAAAAATAATGATTAATTATCAATTGCGAATTTGTTATTGATATGGGCTGGTTAAAATAATAATATGGGCTGCGAGAAAATAATAAATAAAAAGAGTGGGGCTGCTATGCAGGCAGTCTAGGGACAACATATTTCAACCCAGTGGCATGACAACACCGGCTCTCTCGGCCAAAACAATAGACCGGCCGGTGCTCCCGATTAGCCAATCCGGGCCTGCAGGTACGCCACAAATGTCAGTAGGTTTTTTTAACAGTACCAACATGAAAAAAATACCATAGTAATTTATAGTGAATACTATAGTGTTTATGAACCATAATATAGTAATGTATTTGAATGAATTTGTTGTGGTAATTCTATAGTTGCTGTGGTAATATAGCAACCATTAGGCCAATATAAACAAATTACTTTACCCAATACTGTATAAAGTTTTCTACAGCTATTGGTAAGTCTATATTATACTACAATATACTACAGTTTATTAAAGTATACTATTTTTTACAGTTTATCAGTTATAGTTAATACTACAGTATGATGTAGCATTCATTAACAAAGTGCTGCAAATACTATATCGACACTATAAAACATGTTACTATAGTATGGTTCAAAACATATAGATATTATAATGGGTGACTTCCTAATTGCTTCCTCTATTGTTGTGAAGACTTTTTTAACGCAAACACAACAAATAGCAGAATTTTTTATTAGAATATTTATTGTAGCTTTCATCAGGTTCTGATAAATTTTAGCATACAAATCTTTTTAGCTTGTAGAGTTCGCCTGATCATTTTCTTTTAGACATATAGGCTAATAACAGTCATTTATCAGTATGAGCTAGAATTTCAGTAAGAGTGCATCCCTGATTAATTGATTCTATATATGACTTTACTGAATTTCCCACATGGAAAGAACACTGCATGGTGACTTTTATATTAGATTCAGGTTTAATTTGTCTTACCTGTTCAGATCGTGTAACAGGGTCCTGTCATGTGCACTACAGTAGTCTGAGCAGCGGATGAACCATCAGAACCAAAGTAAGAAGGGAACATAGAGGCGTTGACTGAGATGCCTAAAATAATAATAATAATAAAAAGGCATTGTGTAAATATACTGCTGAACAAGCTTGAGATTTTGTAGATGCTTGTGGTTGAAGCTTGTGAAAGATTCAAGTATAAAAAGATTCCGTTTAATGTATTTAAGGGATAGTCACAAAAATAAGAGAATATTTTGAAGAATGTTGGTGAAAATCAGTAGGAACCGAAACTATTGGTTTACCAACATTCTTTAAATGTCTTCTTTATCACAGAAGAAAGAAATTCATACAGGGTTGGAACAACATGAGGGTGCATAAATTCATTTTCATTTTTGGGTGGACTATCCTTTTAATGTACAATATTTGAGTGTGAGTTGTGAGCTGGATAAGACCTTTGTAATGCTTCCTGTTTGGAAGTGTACTTCTTATCATCTTATATGACTTTAACAACATTTAGATTTTTGCTTCTCTTATATACTTCCAGCAATCTAGTTTGTACATTTGATACTGGTTGACACATTCATTAGTTCAAGAGGATCATGTGCTTTTGTGTCTTATAGTTCTCTCCACTATGTGGAGCAGTATGACAAAGTGTATTGTTTTTTCCATTGTGTGTATAAAGCAGATGTTCCAAATGAAATGCATTTGCATTCTCACAGGAATTCAAATGACTTTGTATAATTAGCAGCTTGTTAAATTAAATGTGCATGCTTAAATAGGTTGAGTGTGGCACTGCTGGGACTGTCTTTCCCTCAGCATTTCCTCTATTTGCCTTCCTTTAATGCAGAACAGGGCCATTGTTTAACTTCCCAACACATGAGGATAAGAAGCAAAAGGAGCTTTCAAAAGGATTCACGTGTTTAAAATAATTGGGACACCTGTTTACATTCATTTTCACTCCCAGTTTGCCACGTCAGCAGGTCTATAGTGTCTCGTCAGACACACACCATGGCTAATCTAATAAAAAAATGACATTTCACTTAGCAGAGTTTTATTGCACTCGTTAAACATGAATATTATCTCCTCCACTGATATTTTCACAGCATAGAGTGCTGGCATTAAATATAGAGATGGGTATTTAATTTTTAATTGCCACGCAGCATACATGTGTTTTATGGAAACGATGTGCTCTTGAAATCGTCCAGATATTTTCAAAGTTTAGCAACTCAGGATTTCACAACGTCTGTTTCTTTTCCTGGGGTGTAAGAACAGGTCAGTTGTATAGTTCTCTAATTTTTCACAGAAGATAACACTTCTCTATTACTGAGCAGATTTATCTTTTGTTTGTCCTTTTGTGAATACAGGGTTTAAGATGCTGAACATCTGACCTCAGCGTTTCGAAAGTCCTGTGTGGAGGAGTTCTGTCCACCCACAAAAACGGTAAAGAAAGCCAGCCCACTTTCATAATATCATCTCAAAGACACAAGGCCTTTGTTTCTTAGGAAAGACAAACCACATTACTCAGGACTGTATTGGCTGACACATGTGAGTGATTTGAGTATTCAGCATATTGTAATGCATCAAGAAGTATAACAGAAGTGCTTCAAGAAATACCTGATCTGTATAAAAGACTGTGGGCTCAGTAGGCTTCTCTTCATGCACACCTCCAACTGTTTCTGTCTCTGTCTCTGTTTCTGTTTCTCTTCCCATTAAAAACTTCTCTAGTTCTTCACTGCTGGCATTGCCTAGTGACACAGATACAATGAGTCATAAAAAAGAGCAATGGTTAAGCTTCATGCAAATAAATATACACATACGCTACTGTACAGTCCAAAGGTTTGAGGTTAGTTTGATTTATTTAAAAAATGTATTTGAAATAAATCTGTCTCTGCATTTATTTGATCAATACAGTAAAAACAGTAATATTGTGAAATATTATTCATTCTTATCTGTTTTAATATTTTTAATATTTTAATATTTTCAAATTTTCAAATGTAATTTATTGTATCCTTCCTTGCTGAATAAATGAATGACATTCATAAAGTTAAGGATTCATCGCCCCCCCAAAATAAATCTGTCTCTTGAACATTTCTCATACTTTTCTACAGACATGTTTGCATAATTAGTGAATGACTAAGATTTATTTTAAATGATTAATTCCTGTTCAGTGTCATGGAAGTGTCGACATCTTGCTGTAATAATAAATGGCACTCTGGGGTGCAGTTATAGGTGACTCCTCAGCCCTCAGTCTGATGGTAGCGATAACTAGGGGGTCTGTGATTAGAACAAGGGGGTCTCTGGCCCACTATCCAGTAGCTCATACTTACTAATCTGATCAAGTCTGAGGAACATAAGGGTCAAATATAAACAAACCTAATGTAAATGTGAAACTTTTTAGGTAATAAAATGTGAAATGATATTAAAAATGTGAAAATGTAAAACCTACTGAAGAACGAGAACTCGAATGTTGAATTGTAGTCGTACTCAGGGATTTGAGTAGAATCATAGTCAAAATTATATTGGTCATCCTTGACACCTGAGAAGACAAAACAGATTGGATTTAGCTATTATTTATGAAAAACTTCAAATTTTACATGGAAAGCAATGCGGAGGTCAGTTTCTGGTCAGATCACTCAATATGTCTGTCCTTCTGATGATCTTACATTCACACCAATCACACGTGACTGTGACTGTCACAGCTTGTTAGCCATCAATTATGAGTATTATCTGGCCATCTTTACTGCATCACAGCTCAGTCACCTCACTGAACCATAGGGGACATTGTCTCCCATTGAAAAGAAGCAGTGTCAGTAACTTGAGATCTTTGTATTGCTTCTCACATACTATTGCCCTTTGTCAGTTATGTGAGACTATTCACCATGACATTTCTTTCTTCCCAAGCATCCTGTCTTTTCCTGACATGTGATACTGTGAGATTACTAGAGACTGAGATGTTAATGAATGAAGGGTCGGCAGTAACATCTGTGAAGCTGGTTCTGTCAGGCTCAAGAGGTCGGGAAGTTATTTGGTTAACAGATATTTTTCTGCAACATTTTCTCGGAATGTATTTAGATTTGATAACTTACTACTAGTGTGACTCACTATTTACAGTTTGGAGTCTGTAATATTTTTTCAAGACGTTTTTGAAAGACTTCTCTCGTGCAAGCTGTATTATTTTAATGAAAAATACAGTAAAAAAATAATATTGTGAAATATTATTAAAATAAAAAAAACATTTATCTTAAAATTGTATTTATTCCTTTGATGGCAAAACCGAATTTTAAGCAGTTATTACTCCAGTGTCATATGATCCTTCAGAAATCAGTAATGTGCTGATCTGGTGCTGAAAAAACATTTCTTTTCTTATTATTATTTATGTTGAAATCAGTTGTGCTGCTTAATATTTCAGGATTGTTTTGCTAAATAGAAAGTACAAAAGATCAGCATGATGTACATTTTTATTTTAGCTTTTTTTTTATTATAAATATCTTTACTGTCACTTCAAGTGAATTAATTGTTACTGAGCACAATTATTAATTTCTTTAATTTTCAAAAAAGAAAGAAAGAAAGAAAGAAAGAAAGAAAGAAAGAAAGAAAGAAAGAAAGAAAGAAAGAAAGAAAACATAAAAGCTTCTGACCCAACATCTTTGAACTGTTCTGTATGTCATATACCAGATATTTTCTAAGTTAAATTATTAAGATCCAAAATGTGTTTTATTCTTATGTGGGAATGCTTGAAAAAGGAAACAGTTTTTTCAGTAACAGGCAGACATAGAGCATCTGTTTCAAGAGCATGGCTGGCACTATAAAACACATCAGTCCCTTTATGATTATTCTTCAGGATCATATGGAAATCTTCTAAAACGTTGGGTATATGTGTATTTATTGGACTTAAGGCCCCTGGACACACAGGAGTCCCTTAAGTGCTGACCCTCCACAGAACTCAGTTTTAGAGTACAGAGGATGGGAACTGACCCGAGAATCTACTTCCTTAGGCTGAAAAAAATATAAATATTGGATAGGTTTTTCCTTTTACATGTTGTTCATTTATACAGCTGTTTAGAAAAGACCAAGGTGATCAGTGTCAGTATTTTATCTTCAGGGAATGGGAATGATATCCGGACTACACCTGGGAGTTGAGCCCAAGAAGCCCACCTCATGTGCCTTAGGCTTATCTGGATTTGTCTGACTCCATTTACTTTGAACTTTTTAGGGAGAAAGGTAAATATCAGATATCAGAGCAGAAAAACATAACAAATTTCCAGTTGTGAAAGCTTTTTTGCATTGTCATTTACACCTAGACACACTCTATACAATGGTGACCGTCAATGTTTTCCCTAGGGAACTATTTCTGTCTGATCTGATCTTTAAATGTTGAATGAGGTGAGGTAAATACTCTGTTCACTCTTCGTTACACAACACTAGATAGCTGTTCACTCAAAAGGATAACTGTCTCATGACTTTTAATATATTTTTTAATATTATTTATTTTAGTATTTATTTATTTAAAGTGGAAAAACCTACTAGGTGTTTTCTTTTCTGTTAATTTTCCACACAGAATTTTATGCAATATAATTTATGACTACCATTTATTTTAAATGATCAATCTCAGCTTTGTAATCATGGAGGTTATTTTAGACACAAAACACATTACATTACTTCTTAGTGTAGATGAGTGTGTTTGATTGACAGCATCATGGAACATAGTATGAACCTAAGTGTTTTGCCACACATGACCAAGAAATGGCACTTGGCTTTTGGGTTATGGATGTTACTTTGCCAGTACCATTAGGACTCTAAACCTTTTCCCAGACGTGCCTTGCTTTATCATTACAATCATCCCTGAAGGAACAAGCAATAAGAAGAAAGCTTTGAGCAATTCTTTCTTATGCTGCATCATCCAAAACAAGTTCTTCATGACCTTTTCAAACTAATCGTGATCAAACTTATATGCAGTCATACTTCTTTGGAGACTTTCGTCTATGTGATAGTAATTATATGTAAGCATAATCTTTTCACTTTCTCTTGAGATTCGTGGGAAACTGGGCTGAGTTAATACCTGGATCAACACCAATAAACATGTGGTACCATAAACAGCATGAGGCTAAACGCTTCTAGCTATCTGCATGCAGGATGTCTGGCCAGGTCTGTAGTGAGCATGCATTGTGCTGTTTATTTAAACATTATCATCCCTGGAGTAAAGCAGTCACTGTCTATTAAGTTGCATCTAAATACTGCGAATGGAGTCCCATGCTAGTCCACAAATCAAATATGGGTTCTTATCCAAACATTATCGTGCCCCTTAATCAGATGGCTTTGCCAAAAAAGAAACAAAAATAACAGTGTTGTGTTTTGTCTGCAGATTGACATGGTGTAATTTAGGGTGAAGGTATTCACATGCCCCACTAAATTAATATTTCTTTCAAGTTTTTCTTTAGTGAGGAAAGTTAATGAAACTGAGCTGTGAACCTATGGCTCAAACACGTGGTTTTCGCAAGTTTTACCCCATTGTTCACCCCATTATATGGTCTTTATCCCTTTCACTTATTATCCTTGTGTCGTTGCCACTGAGAAATGAGCAAAATTCCAGAGTTTAGATATTCAACATACTGTCTGGCCTTTGCCCAACTTCATGTTCCCAGTATAGACTATAAAACCCAACCTGGTCACACCAATCAAACAGAGCAAACAAGCTGGAACACGAACGCTAAAACATAGACGACAGCAATGAAAGCTGGAAACAAACCTCAGAAGCATTATTTAAACTAAGAATATAGTGCTGTGAAGCTGAGATTGACATTTCGTAGCAGTCACTGACAAACATAGTTTCTTGTGACGCATTGGGAAGTTTAGTCAGGCGGAACTTGACCCTTCAACTCCCACCAACCACCATCAGTCATTCAGAGCCCCCAAACTTGTGATTTCGAGATGTTATCCTAAATAAAAGTCAAAACAAGCATGAACCTAAAGTTACAAAAATATCCTTAAGGTAAAACTTCACTCCCATAATGATTTTGGCCAACCCTTATCGCTTTACCCAACCCCAGGAGGTGGTGGATTCGGTCCAACAGTAAAACCAAAAGCATGCATGTTACTCATCTCATGACATTTGCTTTATTAATTCTCAGATTATCTTCTGTTTTCCAGTTATTCATTAATAAAATCACCAGACTCTTGGCACATTTGGACACATCTCCCAGCGCAGGCTGCCAAGAGCTCTGTTTTAACAACACATTTCAAAGTAAATTTTCTGTGCACTGAAAGCAGACAACACATTAGTTCATTCCACTGGTGTTTACCAGAAATAATGAGGCTGTTTATAAAGTTTGACACTTTGAGTATAGTAGATTGGGGGTAAATCTTTACTGTGAAGGATTTTATTCTTGCTAAGAATATAATTCAGTCTTCTACTCCTAATTATCACTTATTGTAGTCATGGATGTTCTTTCACTTCCTCAACACAAAATAACAAATTCCTGTTGTTTCTGTTGGTAGTCAATGAACAAAAAAAGAGGAGGAAGTCAGAGCTGTGAGTGTGCGTCGACAGAAAACAGCTGTGCAGGGAACACGGTGGGATTACTTTGCCCTCGTGATTGTTAAGACCCCTGGGGCCGTCTGTCATGTCGAAGAGTGTGCACTGAATTGTACTGTCATACAACTCTATAAGGATGCACTGCAATTTTTTTGTATTTTCCAAACAAAGTTATCTCCCAATGAGCTTCAAGAGATAACTTTAGAAAAGAACAGGATTAAATTGATTTAAAATGTTAAGTATTATGCAGCATAATACAATTTCTTCCTTTTGTTCCTAGCAATTTTGCACAATGCTTTTTTTAGACAAAATGCAAAACATGTTTTGTGGGCAAGCTGTTTTCCTCTTTTGTCTTTTAAATCACAATTTAACATGTATATGTTACCACATGTTTGTCTCATTTTCAGTGTACCTGCTGCAGATCACTAACCAAGATTGAAAATGTAGAAGACACAAATTCTGAGAATGTAGAAGACACAAATCAAAACCACATTCTCAACACACACTTTTCCTGTCAGTGGATCTCTGCATGTTCAAACATTTTTTGTGCGTCAATACAATGGAAAAAATGGGTAAGTTAATAAACCGTTTAACAAGCTAAATGCATTAGGTTACACCGACAAAAATAAACAAACTATGCCCTTCTTTCTTTCTTTCTTTGGAACACAAAGGATAAGTTCTGAAAATGTCTCAGTGGGATTTTGTCAACACAGTGAAAGTCAGTGGGGCCCGGTGTTCTTTTGGACCCTATTGACTTTCATTATATGAACAATTCAAACAGTTCCGACATTCTTTAAAATAACTTATTTTGTGTTCCACAGAGGAAATAAAGTAATACAGGTTAAGAGCAACACGAAGGTGAGTAAATTATAATTTTTGGTGAAATGTGCCAAACATAACCGCAAGCTCCCACTTTGTACAGTGTTCTCAGCCTCAAATACAATAACACATGCAAACATCTTTTCAAATGCAAATATTTTTTTATAATGTCCCCTTGGAGCATTTTTGGAACTTTATCTCACATTAGATCTGTGCCTCATTCCAAACATTCACACATAGCAAGTTCCCCCATTGCTCTCTCACACACACACACTCACCCAAGCAGAGCGGCAGCAGTAGGAGAGCTCCTGCCAAACACACTGATATCATCATACAGTGGTGAGGTAGTCTTGCCATGACACTCTAAACGTGTTGATGTGTGTATGTGCAGCCTTCACGCTGTGCCTCTGAATGACTGCAGCATGTGAGTGAGTGTAAGGAGAGGAAACCGCCTGGAGAAGGGGTGGGAGGAAGGAGTAGGAGGGGTGGGAACTCCGAAGTTTTAGATGCCTCATTCATCTGTTAACTAGAGAACAGCCTTTAAACAATACTGACATAGTGAATGTCTCAACCCGAAAGTGTATTTGCACCATAACTGTCATAATTCTAATTCCTTTAAGCAGATTATTTGTATTAATATGACTTTTCCTGATCCCATGAAAAGGCCAGAGAAGTTCGTAGGTCAGCAGATCTAAATGTCTTCCAGGCAGCTGTGTCTCTGATGTTGTATCTGCTGTTTGTCAGCTGATCTTGAATAGTGATAAACTTGGATGCCTGCTGTGCAGATAATGGTTCGGAAAGGATGTTTTAAGATCAGTTAACAAGGGCATGTAATGTGTCACCATAGCAAGAAACTTCAGAAAAGTCGTACAATGCATTGCATGTTAGGTATTATCATAGTTCTCTCTCGAGCTTTCATGAGACATCATGGAGAAATACTCCGTTATGGGAACTCCTTCCTTCCAACCTTTCCTGAAGTCCAATTGGCTCACGCCAATCCAAATGACAGGCCAATTGTCGCAAAGTTTGCAAATCGCATGCAAATACTGACAAGCTGAGAGGCAGTATAAAATGCAGTGTACACAACAATTACGTCAGAATCTTTTCCTTCACTTTGCTGAACAACCTAGATTATGGCTTATAAACTATTACAGCTCACAGTTGAGGTTCGCTCATTCGAGGGCGGTGCCTGGACGGCCGATCCTCTACAGCAGGGGTTCTCAACCTTTGCAAGCTGGGCCCCCAAAGCTGGCTCATTGCAGTTGGGGCCCCAGTGCCACCCCCACCCCCACCGCCTTGCATAGATAGATAGATAGATAGATAGATAGATAGATAGATAGATAGATAGATAGATAGATAGATAGATAGATAGATAGATAGATAGATAGCCAAAGGCTATTATTTTAGGCCCACATTATTATTATTATTATTATCATCAGCAGTAGGTAGGCCTATTATCATTACTAGGCTATTGTTATAATTGACAGTAGCACCAGACTTCTAATGTGAGCTTGCAGACATTATTATTATTATTATTATTATTATTATTATTATTATGAGTAGTAGGCCTATCATCATTACTAGGCTATTGCTATAATTATATGAGGTTACATGCTTTATTGTTGTTGTTGTTGTTATTATTATTATTATTATCATCAGTATAGGCCTATTATCATTACTAGGCTATTGCTATAATTGGGAATTGGCACCAGACCTCTGATATTAATTTATGCTTTTTATTGTTATTATTACTAGGCCTAATAGTAGGCATCATTTGCATTTTTTACAGAAGCTTGCAGGTAGGTGATGTTAATGTGAGACCTGAGCCTGCTTTGCCTTGCAAAGATCCTCAATTCTTGGCTCAATGTTTGATAAACATAGCCTCAAATCATCCTCGATTTGTGCATGATTGCGGTATTTCGTTTGAGTGCAGTCATTTTGAGAATCCTGCCTCACACAAATATGTCGACGCGAAAGGAAGGAGAATCTTCAAGGCGACGTCACAGAGTTCAGGATATTCCTGCATCAATGCTGCCCAGAATGACGAAAGAGGGCAGGAGCTAAAGAGTTCCTTCAGTCTACTGTCACTCTTCAGCTCAATAAGCTGTTCCTGCATATCAATTGATAGCTTGTTTGCTGTGCACACAAACGGATCTCGAACCCACGCAAAGAGTGATAATCCTCTTTAAAGTACAGCAAATTGTTTTCTCATTGCTGACAGGTGCTCAGACGCTGATTGAAACAGGGAGGAGAAATCGTGACGTGCCTGCATCAGTGATAAAGTCTGCAAGGCTGGGGAACATGTCGCAGTTCCCTCGACTGATGTGGCCATGCCAGAGGTCTAGTTTTTGTGTGAAGGCGTGCACTTTGTCTGCAAGGAGCAAAATATGAGTTTCATGCCTTGCAAAGACAGGTTGAGGCCGTCAAGCGGTTAAATATATCGACCAAATAGGACAGAGACGAAGCCACATAGTGTCATCCAGATGCTTCGCCAGATCTGATTTGATTTCTGTCAAAACCACTTCACCTCCTCTCGCAGCTTATACAACCGCTGTAACACCCGCCCCTGGAGAGCCAGCGAACTTCAGTGTGCAGAAGCAGCTGTTCGTGCCCTGACCCCATCTCCTGGCAGAGAACCCCAAACAAGCGAGTTTAGCGGCCGTGATTTGATGAGATTTATAATTTTCACGGATTGGTTCAGCACGGAGTCAAAAGAACCGGCATTTTTTAGCAGCTAGTGCTTCGCGATGGACCATGCAATGTGTCCATTTCACAAGTGGAGCTACTTGCTGAACGCGAGCAGCTAGGCCACGCCACGCCCGTCATTGCCTGCGCACCATCCGTGCATAGGCCAACGATCGGTCCCAGGCCAAACCATTTTCACGGATAAAAATATCAAGGACATTGAAAATGGCTTCTCTGTAGTGTGCGACTGAAGAGGCCGGCAAAACAGGACATCCTCCTCAATCGCCTTGTCCCGCAGATACCTGACATAGGTGAGGAGCTGTGCCTGCCCAGCAATATCAGTGGATTCGTCCAGCTGCAGCGCGTAGTAAGGACTCTTTTTCACGAACTCTATCAGTTGCTCTCTGATATCATTAGACATGTCTTCAATTCTCCTAGCGACTGTGTCATTGGACAGTGGTACTGCACCGAGTTTGGCTGCTGCACTATCGCCTATCATTATTCTGCACATGTCTTGCGCTGCCGGCAAAATGAGAGTCTCGGCGATTTTATGCGGTTTACCCAGTTTACCGATTCTTTTGGCCACTACATACGATGCCTCCAAACACTGTTTAGAAACAGTGCTGTGCACTGAAATGGTTGCCTGTTGCTGATGGAGGCCATCAAGCTTTCTTTTAAAATATTCAGCCGGTTTATTTTTAATGCCAGCATGCTTTGTTTCGAGGTGCCTTTTTGATTTGCAGGGCTTCATACTGTCGTTTGCCAGCACCTCGCCCCACCGGTTGAGAACCGGTTGAGAACCACTGCTCTACAGCGTTCAGGTGAGTATGATATTTTCTTAAAAAGATAAGGCTGTCTGCCCTCAATCAGTGGTGGACCTTAAGGACTCTAGTGATGAGCTCATGCAGACTAAATATCCGCATTTAACTCACCCATCGAACCTGCAGGACAGGACATCAGCCCGGCTTCTCACGTCCCCCCTCCATGGCGGTGCAGATTCCGCACGGCCCACTGTCTAAGCATGCAGCCCCTGCCTCAGAGTGGCGTTCTGCCGTGTGCAAAGCACAATCACTTGGCTCCTCACTCATTCACACGATACCAGCCCCTCATCAGTGGCTGCCGTGTTTGGAAGACACTACTCTCTTACTCACATGATACAAGCCCCCCAACAGCGGTCTGCCGTGAGTAGAAGACACTCTCTCATTCACATGATACCAGCCCCACATCAGCGGCTGCTGTGTGTAGAGGATACCCTATCATTCACACGATACCTGCCCCACATCTGCGGCTGATGTGTTTGGAAGACACTGGTCTCTTATTCATACAATAACAGCCCCACATCAGCGGCTGCCTTGTGTAGAGGACTCCGCTCTCTCACTCATTCAAGGCGATATGGGTCCCTCGCGGTGCAAGGAGTCACCCGATGCCCCTGCGCGGAAAAGCGCACGAAGGCGAGGAGCCACCTGATGCACCTGCGCATGGAAAAGCAGGCGAAGGCGAGGAGTCACCTGATGCCCGGGTGCACATCCTATCAGCCTTCCAGATTTTTCTGGACTATTACATCAGTTGTTCACACCCTACAAGTGGTGATCAACTAGGTCGTATAGCATAGTCAGTCTGTAATGACAGCCACGTGCAGATGCTGCAACAGATCTGCACAAGGAGTGGACACCACTCGCTCCACCTCAGAGCCGCCACCTGCACCGGTTAAAAAGCAGAAAACCGCGAGATCGAGGTCTTCTTTGGTGCACGGTTCATCGCAGTGCAGGGACACCAGGCCCACGACCACTGCTGCCAGGAGCCGGATGTGCGGGGAAAAGTGTAAAGAGACCCGGTAAGAGGTGCTATGGCTAGCGGGGGAGTCCGCAAGCTGTCTCAAAATTGTTCAAATTTGTGTGAAAATGTATGTTCATTAAAATGCATACATTTGAGCAAAAGAGCTCTTTCCTCCTCACTCAGTCAATACAATGCGGCTCGCCCCACCTCAGAGCGGTACGGAGCTGCTGCCCACCAGTGATGGAAATAACGGAATTATAAATAAATGGTGTTACTAACGGCATTACTTTTTTCAGCAACGAGTAATCAAACTAATTACTGTTTCCCCCGTTACAACGCTGTTACGTTACTGACAATAAAATGCAGCGTTTCTATAATTACAGTCACTGAAGCGGTTTTCATCCGAAAATTACGGTCTCTCTCAGCCATAGGACTTGCACAGTTTTTTTCTCTGGTGTGTGTGTGTTCGGGGGTGGAGCCGGACACATAACCGCTGATGATTAGTGTGTCTGTGAACGTGGTGTGTCTGAGAACGTGATGATTGGCTTACGTAGAGTAGCCTACATTTATACCGTTTGCCAACCAGAGGCAGATAGTAGTGTAGTGCGGGTGTTCACACACAAGCACATGCACAGTTGCACACACCAATGACCAGTCCAGGAGTCAGCGCGATGGCAAGTCCAACGATTTCAAAGGTAGCTTTTGCAAACTGGAAGTATAAGCACTAGGCTACTTTTCACTCGTTGAGGTGAAAGGCAACAATGTTTAAGTAATGTGCAACTTATGCTCAGGAAGAAAGAGTCTCTCCACGTCAGTGGCAAGTACTTCTAATCTAAAGAAGCACCTCACATTGTCACATGCCACCACAAAAATAGTGGCTAAGAACACAGGTGATAACGTGAGCTCCGCTACCAAAGGAGGAGACGGAGCCATGACATCAAAGCAACTAAAACTAGATTGATACATAGTTCAGTATTATATTGAGAGCACTTCTTGTTAAACTGTTTACTTTTGTGAGGAATAAAATACTTCAAGTAAGCTACAGTATGTCTACCAGTTGTGAAGTTGTGTGACAGTTTTATCATTTTAGTTTGCACTACAAAGAGCGTATGTATATTTATTATTAGCAGGCCTATGTATTTATTTTTGATATATTTCTTAAGAAGCATAATTTATATTTAGACTTATTTGTTTGGCCAGTTGTGGTCTGTGCAATAAATATTAAAAGTTCTAAACATCTATGTGTTTTATTGTTCCACTATAGCAATGATAATATTTACAAAAATATTTTGATTTTGATAGGTGTCTCTCACATTGTCCCACAGCAATATTAAAATAGTGGAGATTGGCATAGAAATGTTTTATAATTTATTCTATTTAGTGTCCATTTCATTCATTTAACATATTTAATATTGGGAGCATCCAAGTTATTTGACATATTTGAATTTATTTTTAAAAGTAACGCAATAGTTACTTTCCCTGGTAATTAGTTACTTTTATAATGATGTAACTCAATTACTAACTCAATTACTATTTGTGAGAAGTAACTATTAACTATAACTAATTACATTTTTAAAGTAACGTGCCCAACACTGCTGCCCACATGGATTATAGCTGCACAGCACTCACTGGCGCATCCAATGACCAAGCCGCTAAAGCCGCTATGTCAGTTCCTGAGCGCATGGAAAACTATTCCAACAATCTCACGCTGGTTACTCGGCATAATAGAGCGTGGGAACTTCAATTCAGACGCAGACCACCCTGTTTCAACGGCGTGGCGCAGTCTCTAACATTGCCTCGAAATGCCCTGATCCTAAGACAAGAGCTATGCAACCTGCTAAAAAAAGGAGTGATAGAACAAGTCCCAGTGAGCAAGCTGGAGAGCAGCTTTTACAGCTAATATTTTGTGGTGCCCAAGAGAGATGGAGGACTCTGCCCGATATCAGATCTCAGGCCCATCAACAGGGCTCTCTGCAAGCGTCCGTTCTGGACGATATCGCTGGAACAGATCTTGGCGCAGATTCGCCCTGGGGACTGGTTGCGTCTGTGGAGTTAAAGTGCGCGTACCTTCACATTCAGATAGCACCGCATCCCAGGCACTTTCTGAAGTTTGCTCTCAAGGGCACAGAGTACCAGTACCCTGTTCTCCTGTTTGAGCTGGCTTTGGCAGACCCAAAGAAGGAGGGTGCTTCGGTGATACTCACTGGACGAACCAGCCTTGGACCCCAGACCTGACAGAGCTGCTGGAGGTGCTGCCCTGGCCGATTCCGCCAGGAAGGATCGGCTATCTCAGGTTTGGTGTGGCAACCGAACCCAGAGTTGTGGAGCCTAAGTGTCTGGGGATATCAGAGGAGCTGAGCACCCTACATTCTCTTGTGCTCGACACGCTCTTGGAGGCACGGGGACCCTTTACGAGTTGTTTGTATGCTCTGAAATGGCGAGTGTTTGTGAAATAGTGCCATATGTTCATATTGACCCGGCTACTTCGTCCGTGACGGATGTTCTGCATTTTCTACAATACAGACTGGATAGAGGATCTCTACTATCAACACTGAAAGTGTATTTTGCCGCTATTGCCTTGTTTCGTTCCCTGCTGGGCAGGCAATCGATCAATAGGCCTAATCACTATTGACGTGCCTAATCACTATTGACGTGCCTAATCACTATTGATGTGCCATAGAGAGGTATGTCTATTCAGGATAAATGCTTTGCAGCTGGCTGGTCTTCTCAGAATACCTTTGCCATGTTTTAAAAGCTGGACGTTCAGTCCTTGGCCTCCTAAGTGCTGGTGGTGAGTTTTCTTAAGGAAGCAAGGAGTTTGCATCCCCGCGCACACCTGCAGTCCCGCCCTGGGGCCTTGAAGTGGTATTAAGAGCTCTTTCACAGCTATCACTCGAGTATTTAACATCCGTTGATATGAAGGAACTATCTTTCAAAAGTGCACTTCTTCTTGCCCTAGCTTCGGCTAAGCGCGGAGGGGATTTACATGCGTTTTCTGTTGACAGCGACTGTATTCGCTTCGGAGTCGGTGGCTGCAGCGTCACTCTCCGGTCGAGACCGGGCTACGTGCCTAATCACTATCTGCCAACTTCAGAACGCAAACTGTTTCGCTGTCTGCACTGTCTTCTGAGTCATCGACTTCACGTAATGCGGACGCTCAGATTTCGGTGTGCCTCATCAGGGCTTTGAGGATTTACATAGACCGTTTGGCCAGCTTTCGGCAATTTACCAGCTTTTCATGTGCTACGGCGGTTATGCGAAGGGCCGGGCCGTATCAAATCAGAGGCTTTCCCACTGGATTGGGGACGTTATCAAGGCTGCTTATATAGAGAGGTATGTCTATTCAGGATAAATGCTTTGCAGCTGGCTGGTCTTCTCAGAATACCTTTGCCATGTTTTAAAAGCTGGACGTTCAGTCCTTGGCCTCCTAAGTGCTGGTGGTGAGTTTTCTTAAGGGAGCAAGGAGTTTGCATCCCCGCGCACACCTGCAGTCCCGCCCTGGGGCCTTGAAGTGGTATTAAGAGCTCTTTCACAGCTATCACTCGAGCATTTAACATCCGTTGATATGAAGGAACTATCTTTCAAAAGCGCACTTCTTCTTGCCCTAGCTTCGGCTAAGCACAGAGGGGATTTACATGCGTTTTCTGTTGACAGCGACTGTATTCGCTTCGGAGTCGGTGGCTGCAGCGTCACTCTCCGTTCGAGACCGGGCTACGTGCCTAATCACTATCTGCCAACTTCAGAATGCAAACTGTTTCGCTGTCTGCACTGTCTTCTGAGTTATCGACTTCACGTAATGCGGACGCTCAGATTTCGGTGTGCCTCATCAGGGCTTTGAGGATTTACATAGACCGTTTGGCCAGCTTTCGGCAATTTACCAGCTTTTCATGTGCTACGGCGGTTATGCGAAGGGCCGGGCCGTATCAAATCAGAGGCTTTCCCACTGGATTGGGGACGTTATCAAGGCTGCTTATATAGAGAGGTATGTCTATTCAGGATATATGCTTTGCAGCTGGCTGGTCTTCTCAGAATACCTTTGCCATGTTTTAAAAGCTGGACGTTCAGTCCTTGGCCTCCTAAGTGCTGCCGGTGAGTGACTGATTCACGTTTATGCTACCGCTATTCATGTGTTTGCTGCTTAACACCGTTATCTCTGTGCAGCCCCTCACAATGCTGTGTTGATTTTGCTTCTGCCTTGATTCTTGGTGCAGCATACGTTATTACTGACCAGATATGCAAAATACCTAGGCTTTAGACGCTCATTGGCTTATCTCCACCTATCAGCTGCAAGCCCGCCTTCAAGCGTCACTATTGGTGGGATTTGTGTGTGTGTTCTATCTTCGCTAGTGTGTATTGTCCAGCCTTCCCCGGCTGCTCGTAGCCTCTTTCACGGCTGGATTGAATATCGTTCCCATAACAGAGAATTTCTCTGTGATGTCTTGTGAAAGCTCGAGAGGAAATGTCTCCGGTTACTATTGTAACCTCGGTTCCATTATAGCGGGAACGAGACATCACAGAGGTCGCCATGCTCGCTGCTCGACCAGCTAAACTGTGTTCAGTAACAGATTCTGACGTAATTGTCGCGTACACCGCATTTTATACTGCATCTCAGCTTGTCAGTATTAGCATGCGATTTGTATACTTCGCAACAATTGGCCAGTCATTTAGACTGGCGTGAGCCAATAGGACTTCAGGAAAGGTTGAAGGGAAGGAGTTAACGGATAATTTCTCTGTGATGTCTTGTTCCCGCTCTCAGGGAACCGAGGTAACGATAGTAACCGGAGACGTTTTCAAGACAGGATTTTATGATAATATAATGATGTGTACCATGGTAGTACCACTTTACAGCAAGGTTTTCAAACCTTTTAATGCCAAAGTCCCCTAAATATGACAAAACAAGCCTTAGTAAACAAGCTAAAGAAAAATATCTAAGGAAAAGAGATTATATTAGTCCTCATTATAATATATTTTTAATATTTACATATGTTTGTTTATATATAATAGTTTAATGTATTAATTTTTATTATTATTAAACATTAATTAAACATTTTAATTCATTTTTACAATTTTCAGTTCTTTTATAACATTACTCTTTTAAATAATATAAAAAATTGTTTAAAAAAATCACAAACTATGTGCATGTTCTCCTTTTATTTCTTACTGCAAAAATACATTTTGAACTTTTCCTTTCTCTTAAATTTTCATCCTGCAGCCCCATGGATGTCATTGGACAACATCTTGAAAACATCTGCCCCAAAGTAAAATACTATGGTAAACAATTATGGTAATCATTCAGCAACAAGTTCTAAATCAAAGTAACATGGTATTACAATCTGATACTGTTGCTGCATCGGTGTGAGGATTTTAACTCTCACTTGAAACTTGCAGTCAAGGACAAAGAGACGTTTAAACTCACACACAGTTATTTTAGTTTTACTTAAAGATGTTCTAGTGTCAAATATCTTTTTAAAAGCCTGAATTTCTTTGCATGTGGGTCCCACTGCATGAAACACCCACTGCTATCCCAAGTGCCAGATGTATTTAAGTTCTGCATTGAGGAGGCAAGGGGGCTTTGATCTGCCCATCCTTTCTACTCAGCAGGGGCTTGAGGAGAGGCTCAAGGTACATAAGAGTGGACTTCAGTAGCAAGAAAGAGCAGAGAGCAGGGGGTGTTTGTTAGTGATGTACGCAAATGAGCGAATATTCTTGACCTTTCAGCCTTTCTTTCCTGTCTTGCAGCACTGATGTTGCCAGTTCCCCAGTCGTTGCTCTGAGTCAGCCAGACTTGGCTCTCTTCAAACCCTCTTCACAACCCCCAGCTGTGTGAATTGGACCATGGGACTGTGTGTGCTATGTGAGACAAGACAAGAGCCGCTTCCAACATTTAAGATCTACTTTACTGCTTTAAAAAACCTAGTCCTCTTATTTCAATCCTAGTCTGTGGCCGTGGGCTGCAGACACACCCTGGTTTTTGCTGAAATCTGAGAAGCCTCCCATTGAAATGAGAGCAAAACCTCAGATTGACTGCAAGGAGACTGTCAGTGCCCACATGTGTCAAATGGACAAATTGACAAAAATAAAACCAAATTGTATATAACATTTTTGCTTTTGTAAGAAATTTTGTAAGAAATTGCTGTTTTGAAATGAAGCTAAGCTAATAAGAATTACCACCATGGTGAAGCACGCTGGGGAAAAAGTATAGGATTTCTCTGGTGAGGGGAAAAGAAGGGATTAGAGATTCATATCTTCACTCCCTACCCCTATAGAGAGATCCAGCTTCATCTAATAATGCATTGATTTCTTTTGTAAATTGCATGAACTGTATTGCAGTCATGATTAAGTGTTTTGGGGGAAATATAAAATACGACTTTTCGATCCGGAATTGAGCTTTTGCAGAAATTGAGCCATAATAGGAATGTTTAGAAAGACTTGTTTGCACAGGCTTTCTGACCATTATCCAATGGGGGTGAATTTCTTGGGTTCTTCCTTGATTTACATGTGAGCGGGATGTTAGCCACACTCCCACTGATATCTCAGCGTGGGCACGGTTGACCAGTGCATCAAATGGGATGTGTGTACGTGAGAACAGAGAGAGGATGAGTCTCGGGGGTCACTGGGGACCCCCTGCGGGAGTGGGGATGGATCTGCCGCTCTGGCTGTGAGGATCCACAATGGACAAGTCAGTGGGAGAAAACATTTGTGAGTGTTTAGCAGAGAACATTATCATGGAATCTGGGCTCTGATCCAGAGACTGTTTTCCATGCACACTGTAAGAACAGACCTGCGAGGAATTCTCCATCATGCACCGCTTACACATAAATTCACTCTCTACTGTTTGATTTTGTACGAAACATCTAATATTTTTTTAACGCTCTACTTGCTGAAAGCCTAGAATATACCCTGAGAGCAGCAGACTGTTTACAGTTATCCCCCATCCACAGATCATCCATTTAATGCTGGCACAGAGATGTTCTCAAGTGATAAGAATCATCTTTTTGTTACGCAGGAGGACTCATACAAGACAGCCTCAAGACAACATGCGTTTAATTGAGAGGATGCTGTTGACACAGCTGGGAGAAACTAAACCCTCTCTGCCATGAAGTGTATATAGCCTTGTGCACCATAAATCTGTTCTATAATCTTTAAGTCTTTAGACACTAACATCTACACACTATTGTATTTGTTAGTCTCCAAAGGAAAGATGCTAACAATGCATTAAGTGGAATAGCTTACCTTTCTGGACAATATTGTCACCATTTGTTGATGCATTTACATGTAAAGCTGGTTCAAATGAATACAATTTGAATATTTAGGGTTTATAGTTTTTTTCCCTAAACCCACCCACAGAGCAGAGTCCGTGGAGAGATATAAGAAAAATACATTTGGGATAGAGGCCAAAGTTTGGAGTACCTGCTAAATCTCTGGTTCTCATCGTTCCCAAACTGGAAGCATGTGCAGGAAATGAGCTCACTAAAAAAATGGTGTGTGACTACAGCATAGGCAAACATGATTGACAGTTAGCTGTTAAAACCACACAGCTGCACAACATCCACATGTGTAGGATAAACTTGCAGAAATTATGATTTCCAAGCAGAACACTTAATATCATAATTTGAAAACAAGAGGGTGGAATGAGAACAGCAGAAATGAACAGAAATCTCTTTTTTTTTCAAATACATTATTAAAAAACAAATAAGAATTTTTATTATTATTAAATAATATGTTGTTTCTTCAACTGTCTTCCCAATCTATAGTTTATTTTGCTCTTACTAGGGATTAAAAATGCACTGATTGAGGATGAGTAGGTTGTCATGTATTTCAGGGATGGTTAAAAGCTTAGTCCATGTCAGCATTCTTCTTGTCCCCACAGGAGGAGTTGAGGACCTCTGTCCTTGACCTTGTACAGTGTTCAGGTTCAGGTTCCTTTTCCTTTGTAAATCATCCATGGATTATGGTCAGAATGGCCATCATGAGAAGCCTAAAAAACAAAGCCTGAGATTCTCTTGGATTTATTTGTATGTGACCTTAACCTCACACTCCCAGAGTAAAGGAGCTCCCGCTAAATTAGGTATATTGTGTGTCCACTGATGATGTCTTCATTTTTTCCTTTGCAGTAAATTACGTAAAGGAAACAGGAAAGGGGGGAGGGTAGAATGAATCTGGGCATTAACTGAGCTTATTCATTTTAAAGTCCATTTATCTTCTTCACACATATCTCAGTTCATCTCTTGAGTTCTTCATTTTTAACTGGACAGTCAATGATAAAAGCCTGTATCTGTTCACTGCTGCTCTGTCTGCATGGTTTCTGTACTGAGGGCTTCAAGGCAATTATAGAAAATGAAAGATGCCTTATTAAACAGGAATGGGAATTTTCTGGAAGATGATTGCATCATCTGATTTGACTCATCCATCTGACCATAGGGCATTCAAACATCTTTGAATAAGACAAAGATGCAAGTGTGGACAGATTTTTAATGGAGACCAGTGTGAAGGAAGCCACTTTGAAACTTGTCATGCAAGCTAATCAAAATGGATTAAACAAATGTCAGGATCTCTATTGTTTGCCACACTACACCCTACTAACAAAAAGTAGCTAACACTGAAGATAGCTAAATTGGCCAAGTTTTTATTTGTATATATTTATAAATAATTATTTATTAATAATATTAATAATTAATTATTATTTATTAAGTCTACCGTTTAAGATAAATAACTTTATTAAAATGAATCAGACTTTCAAACGCAGCATATAAAGCAAGCCGAGTGTTTGAATACTTTAACCTCACCATTTTGTATATAAAAGCAATGCTGTTTGGTTTTTCTTCACCACTAATCATTGGAAAAAACATCTTGATGGTAGAAAATCTACTCTGTTTCAAAATAATCTGAGAGTTTAGTCAATTAATTAGTTAGTTAATCCCCAACACTTTCCTATATTTCAAAATGTCACAAATAGTAAAAAAAAATAATAATAATTCAAAGTGATCTTTCAAGTGACAGAAATGGGGTTCATTCTTTCGTTCAAAGTTCTTTAAGTTTAGCTCTCGAGAATAGAAAAACAGACGAAGTTTCAGGATTTTTGCTGTACACCCTTTTTGGTATAATTCAAGTTATATTGGAAGCCTCCCTTGACACGTGGAGTATGCTCCCTGACACACTCACAAACACACCCTCACGTGCCTTTACATGTTATACAGCAGGGTGTGATGAGACGTATGCACACAAAAAAAACCTTTGTAAACGCAGGCAAGGTTTTAGAAACAGGCTCTAGTACAGATCCTGCGTATGTGTGATCACGGTCCCTCTCTTAATGTAATATGTTCACAAAGCATAAAAGACTAGCACAGCCACATGAAATAAGTCTTCCTCTTCGGCTGTATATGATGAATGAACAGTGTTGAACCCAGCAGCTTACAAAAAATATTACAGGCTTGCTTTTCTTGCTGAAAATAACATGATAATGTAATCTTGTTTACCAATACAACCCATTGCCTTAGACATTACTCAAGCTTTTATTGCCTCTTACAAAATCTAGGCTATTCAGTGCTCTCAAAGTGCATTTTTACAGATCATCCAAGCACTTTATTAGTCGTGCTAACATTCCTTTCCTGTTTCTGTTTTCATTATTACTGCACTTTTTGTCCTAAATAAGGCAGCATTTTCCCAGGGTTTGGTGTCCATATACAAAATCGCTACAGCTAACAGCTTCAAATCCCACAAACCCATGCACACTTGACCTTGTTCATGTGGGCTAGCAGCTACACCTGGATCCAATTAAATGTCTCTCATGTCCTTTTTGTTATTTTTAACCAAGTCCAGAACTTTATATTATTGCTTTTTTAGCTTTGATAGGGCAACTCTGTGACTTGTTCAAGTGACACTGATTCTAATAATACAGTTTACAACACTAGTGTTTACTCTAATCTGCATATTTGAATTCATGAGACATTCACGAGACAGGATTTAGAGCAGAATGTAATGTTCTCTATTTTAACGACTGACTAATTGCTCTAAATACTCCCCACACTTGTAGTCTAAAACGTCTGTCTTGAGCCTCTCGGGTCTGTCTTTTGTGCTTGGTGGTGTATTTCTCTCAATCACTCCAGTATTAAACACTTGTTAAGAATTCCTAGGGCTGCCTGATTGTCATTGGCCCATTGTGTTCTTTGCATGAGAATACACTAGTATGTGTCTCCCATTATTCTTGCCTGAACGTGAAACCCTCTCCCCCATCTGTCTACCCCCTCAGCAGGCCACCATGCAGCCGGAGGACAAAAGGGTTGCAGGAAATATTGAGAATATGTGACAATGGCCCTCAATCAAGGTCAAGCAAGAAAAGTTGCAGGGTTCAAGTACAATTAATTGTACAGGTCATTAGTTAACTTGGTGCAACTCAAGTCAAGTCTTACAACTGTCCAACTTCTTAAAGAGGTCGAAGTGCTTGTGTAAAAATGAATTATTAACATGTTAAAATGTAAAATATTTGGAGTGTTAAATATGTACATTTAAACATATATGTCCGTGCAAAGCTCTAGTGCTCTCTCTAGCGGAAGCTTCCAATAAGGCCACAAGGTACACAAGCAGTCCTAACCAGTCTTAACTGGTTTTTGCCGTGTCCTTGCACTGTCTGCCATCTAGTGGATTTTTACAACATAGTTTTTTTTAGCATTTAACTAATTCACATCCTGTCTGAGTTCTCATGCATGATAAAACGTTTACTTGTCAAGTTCTGTGTCAAATAATATAAACATTAGTTTGATATAATATAAACTAAAATATAATTTTAATAAACAAATATGATTGAAATATAAATGAAGTGTTGATTTGTGTCATTCTGAGAAGACTTCCTGTTGCATTTTATCCGTTTCCACTTTGCTAGAGCATTAAAGCATTTCCTGTTTCCTGTCTGCCTACATGTGCTTCAGCCCAGCATCTAAATATGGGGGCTTCCCATGAGCTGAGCTATTGTTTGCATACAGAAACAACATCAATAAAGAAATATCTTAATCACAGGATGTTATATCACAGCTTATCTACCAACCTGATACATTAGGGTTTTCATTTGCTAGATAAATTAGCATTTGGAGGCAGAATGACATATTGACCAGGGCTCAGGGAAAAGAAATACCCCCACGTATTAAATATGTAAAGGCAATAACGAATACTTTCTATATTATTTAAAATATAATTGTTAGAATTAGAATATAATATTTTTTTATATTGAAAATGCACTTCTGCACTTCGATAACTGTCTGGTTCAGCTCAGCTACCAAATCTGACCTCAGAAGACTACGGAGGGTAGTCTGGACTGCTGAGCGAATCATTGGTACAAGAACTGTACTCATCCAGAGTGAGCAAAGGGGGTTGGCAAAATCACTCTGGACCTCTCACACCCAGCACACTCCCGTCTGGTCGACGCTACAGAGCTCTGAGCACTAGAACGACCAGACACAGGAACAGTTTCTTTCCTCAGGCAATCCATCTCATGAACACTTGACATTAATTATGGTACACACACTATTTATACACTTATTTATCTAACACACATATACACTTCAATTGCACATAATATATATATTCATACACAACTGTCCATTGTTATATACCTGTACATACAATTGTCCATGTTTATATTGTTATTCCTTATTAACTTTCTTATAAACTATTCTTTTTAATTCTTCTTTTTATTATATGTGTTTTTTGTTCTGTCACAGTCATTATGTTGCATTGCGGTAGCTTCTGTCACGAAAACAAATTCCTCGTATGTGTAAACATACCTTGCAATAAAGCTCATTCTGATTCTGATATTATCAAAATCCAGTGTTTTATATATTTAGAAAAATATGTCTTCATAGAGGTAAAAAAAAATGCCACTAAAAATCTAATTTGCTTAGAAAATAACCTTAATTTAAAAAAGGCAATTTCTGATATTGTTTGAGATATACATATCACTTGGGACATATTCACAAACAAACAAACAAACACACATGTAGTCTATCCTAATGATTATTCAATTCTCCTCTGGCAGCCTGGATAAATCAGCTTTAGGAGATCTGTTGTGGTGTCCATTCCTTTTCAGGGTCAGTGTGCCATGAAGCCCCAGTGGTCACCTTGGTGTATTGCACCAATGCACAGTGCTGAAAGCATTTTACATCAGGACTTATTTCCGTCTAAGGTGGGGGCAATTGCTTGTAAGATTTTTTTTAAAGAATGCATACATGTTTTA
The DNA here is from genome assembly GCA_027564155.1 of Gymnocypris eckloni scoliostomus. Classification (NCBI taxonomy): domain Eukaryota; kingdom Metazoa; phylum Chordata; class Actinopteri; order Cypriniformes; family Cyprinidae; genus Gymnocypris; species Gymnocypris eckloni. The sequence continues at coordinate 22,472,983 of CM050427.1, read as the reverse complement.
TGTCTTAATTGAAGAACATTTGTATCATTCATTTGTATTTGTTTAAAATAACAATGGCCTGCTGGTACTCTACCACCAAAATGGGCCTTAGTGAATTCTTTGGAGAAGCGATCAGCAGCACATATTGGACAGATGGCGTTGCGAGCGCGCAGCCTTTAAGCCACCATGACTGTCTGGGTTTATGGTCAGCCATTTTGTGGAATTAGTGTATGAGAGATGCTCAGTGTTTAAGAGTATTATGAGATCACTTGTTTAAAACAATGCAAAACGTTGTATTTGTTTGTATAAAAAATGTGTGCATATACCAAGATAAAATATTTGTAATACTTTTTTTCTCCAAAATGTTAGTATTCACTTTGAAAATTGTAAAATACAAAATTGAACCTGGTCCAAATTGATTTCGGTTTACTAGAGTATTAAAGGACACGGACGTCGCTTCCAGGTGCCAATGATAACAAAGAATGGGCGGGTTTACAGTTTGAAAGCTTCATACTGACGTTCTGACCGACCCGTCTAAAATCTACTGCGCGCGTATTTCCAACCAATCATGTCTGTCTGTAAAGACCGATTATGTTGATAAGCGTGATCCGTTTGAGCGATAGGCCAGTCTGGGCCAGTCAACCAATCATGTGTTCAAAAATAACAACGATCCAATGAGAGCGCAGTGGAGGCGGGACCTCAGCAAGGGGGTTGGGTGCGAGGCATCATGGAGGATCAGTTAGAGAACGGCAGCCATAGAACTTCACCGAGCCGTAGGTCCGTGCTCCGGAGTTTCTGAATATTTATTTCTTTAAACGGTCTAAACGAGTGCAGCAATCACCAACAAAATGGAGATGAAGAAGAGGATCAGTTTAGAGCTGAGGAACAGAACTGCAGCGCAGGTAAGAGCTTAAATTATTTATTTTTTTACGGAAACGCGAAATGATGTTAGTTAGCAACCGGTCTATCCTGCACGTTAGTAACAGTCAGTAGACTCCGCTGAATGGCAGCAACACATGTGCGCTTAAAATGATGCGAATACACGTTTTAGTCACAAATGAATGCATCACGCAATGCATATATAGATTTATACATGATTATTTCAAAACAAGTAGTAAATATGATCGTTATGTGAGCGCGCAAAACTCTTAGTGAATCTTTTGTGAACTCGTTAACGTTACATGGTTTCCTTCGCCATTGCATTAGACTTGTCGTTATGGGCATCCCAACTAGAACCTCAAAATAATGTACTTCAATTTTTATTTTGATGGTTAAGATTTTTTTTTAATAACTCAAAAGTTACGTCCAATTCGGTTGCGACGTTATTACAGTCTCCCGAAACAACAATATTCCCGCTTCCAAAGAGCAATAGTAGAAATTGAAACAAAACGTCAGTATTGTTATACAATTTTAGAGTCCGACCGTCCACCGCGGTCAAGTGAGCCGTCATCTGTGAAAACGCGGTCAAGCCAGCCGCCGCCAGAAGTTTGATGCTTGTCTATTTCATGAATTACGGTACGGATACTTGGAGAGGACAAAAAGCATAGAAACCCCAGTATTTCAACGGTTTTCCTCAAATTTGCCCACTAACACATCAAACCTATAAAAAAACTACGTTTACATGAGATATTTTACAAAATACAGTTATTTTACATTCAAAGACATTTTACAGTAGATTTTGTGAGAAAATTAAAGATAAAATCCGTACAAAACTTTACAATTTAACAGTCTACAATACCAACATCTACAGGCTTTTACAAGATAAAAATGTTTCTCTTTGAAGAGTTAATTTACAATTACTGAGGTAAGGTCAGTAACTGTTAATGATGTGATGTTCAGTTACAGTATGCATTAGTACACTGATCATTTCCTGCTTTTCCACAGGCATAAATACAATTCCTTCAGAGTTGACATGAAACTTCCAATGGATTCTTCTTCAGGATAAACATAACTCTTTCTATGCCAACTTTCACCGGGATTTACTGTACATTTTGGGAGAAAAATAAAGTCAAAGTCTGTAAAAATATATAAGACATTGATTATTTCCTGTTTTTTCTAATGGCATAAAAACCATTTCTTACTGAGTTGACATGAAACTTCCAATGGATTCTTCTTCAGGATAAACATAACTCTTTCTATGCCAACTTTCACCGGGATTTACTGTACGTTTTGGGAGAAGAATAAAGACAAAGTCTGTAAAAATACATAAGACATTGATTATTCCTGTTTTTTCTAATGGCATAAAAACCATTCCTTTTGAGTTGACATGAAACTTCCAATGGATTCTTCTTCAGGATAAACATAACTCTTTCTATTCCAACTTTCACCAGGATTTACTGTACGTTTTGGGAGAAAAATAAAGTCAAAATCTGTAAAAATACATAAGACATTGATTATTCCTGTTTTTTCTAATGGCATAAAAACCATTCCTTTTGAGTTGACATGAAACTTCCAATGGATTCTTCTTCAGGATAAACATAACTCTTTATATGCCAACTTTCACCGGGATTTACTGTACGTTTTGGGAGAAGAATAAAGACAAAGTCTGTAAAAATACATAAGACATTGATTATTCCTGTTTTTCTAATGGCATAAAACCATTCCTTTTGAGTTGACATGAAACTTCCAATGGATTCTTCTTCAGGATAAACATAACTCTTTCTATTCCAACTTTCACCAGGATTTACTGTACGTTTTGGGAGAAAAATAAAGTCAAAGTCTGTAAAAATACATAAGACATTGATTATTCCTGTTTTTTCTAATGGCATAAAAACCATTCCTTTTGAGTTGACATGAAACTTCCAATGGATTCTTCTTCAGGATAAACATAACTCTTTATATGCCAACTTTCACCGGGATTTACTGTACGTTTTGGGAGAAGAATAAAGACAAAGTCTGTAAAAATACATAAGACATTGATTATTCCTGTTTTTTCTAATGGCATAAAAACCATTCCTTTTGAGTTGACATGAAACTTCCAATGGATTCTTCTTCAGAATAAACATAACTCTTTCTATTCCAACTTTCACCAGGATTTACTGTACATTTTGGGAGAAAAATAAAGTCAAAGTCTGTAAAAATACATAAGACATTGATTATTCCTGTTTTTCTAATGGCATAAAACCATTCCTTTTGAGTTGACATGAAACTTCCAATGGATTCTTCTTCAGGATAAACATAACTCTTTATATGCCAACTTTCACCGGGATTTACTATGCGTTTTGGGAGAAGAATAAAGACAAAGTCTGTAAAAATACATAAGACATTGATTATTCCTGTTTTTCTAATGGCATAAAACCATTTCTTACTGAGTTGACATGAAACTTCCAATGGATTCTTCTTCAGGATAAACATAACTCTTTCTATGCCAACTTTCACCGGGATTTACTGTATGCGTTTTGGGAGAAGAATAAAGACAAAGTCTGTAAAAATACATAAGACATTGATTATTCCTGTTTTTTCTAATGGCATAAAAACCATTCCTTTTGAGTTGACATGAAACTTCCAATGGATTCTTCTTCAGGATAAACATAACTCTTTCTATTCCAACTTTCACCAGGATTTACTGTACGTTTTGGGAGAAAAATAAAGTCAAAGTCTGTAAAAATACATAAGACATTGATTATTCCTGTTTTTTCTAATGGCATAAAAACCATTCCTTTTGAGTTGACATGAAACTTCCAATGGATTCTTCTTCAGGATAAACATAACTCTTTATATGCCAACTTTCACGGGATTTACTGTATGCTTTGGGAGAAGAATAAAGACAAAGTCTGTAAAAATACATAAGACATTGATTATTCCTGTTTTTCTAATGGCATAAAAACCATTCCTTTTGAGTTGACATGAAACTTCCAATGGATTCTTCTTCAGGATAAACATAACTCTTTCTATTCCAACTTTCACCAGGATTTACTGTACGTTTTGGGAGAAAAATAAAGTCAAAGTCTGTAAAAATACATAAGACATTGATTATTCCTGTTTTTTCTAATGGCATAAAACCATTCCTTTTGAGTTGACATGAAACTTCCAATGGATTCTTCTTCAGGATAAACATAACTCTTTATATGCCAACTTTCACCGGGATTTACTGTACGTTTTGGGAGAAGAATAAAGACAAAGTCTGTAAAAATACATAAGACATTGATTATTCCTGTTTTTCTAATGGCATAAAACCATTCCTTTTGAGTTGACATGAAACTTCCAATGGATTCTTCTTCAGGATAAACATAACTCTTTCTATGCCAACTTTCACCGGGATTTACTGTACATTTTAGGAGAAAATGAAGTCAAAGTCTGTAAAATATATAAGACATTGATTATTTCCTGTTTTTCTAATGGCATAAAACCATTTCTTACTGAGTTGACATGAAACTTCCAATGGATTCTTCTTCAGGATAAACATAACTCTTTCTATGCCAACTTTCACCGGGATTTAGTGTTGATTTACTCTGATAACTCATAGACAGAAACTTAACTTTAACCCACTTCTACTGCACACACACAATATTTAGCAGCCAAAGGCTTCAGCAGGTTTGGCTGGTTTTCATTACACAGTATGCATTATAGCTGTGAGGCCATGTGCTGAAAAAACATGTCTTGTAATATTAACATTATTTTGAATACCCTGTAGTCTTCAGCAATGACGTCTTTCTCGTGTTCAAAGCTCCCTCTTTGCTGCATGAGCATTTGTAAGTTGTTGTAGAGTTTTTGTACATTTGCTCCACTGCAAGGACTGCAAAAAAGAACGGCAGAACTACAAACCACCTTTGGACCAAAAGCCAGCCGCATTGTGAACACTGTAGACTTTTATATTGGTCCCAGGCACAGCAAATTTATTTGTGTTTGTTAAAATTTCTTCAAGATTTCTTGAAGTTTTCCGTGCCTTTGAAATTAAACACAAAAGAAAATACTGCATGACACTACGGTAAATTGTGTTCAAGGTTCTTTATTATTCGTCACATACACAATCATACAAGTATAATCAGTAGTGAAATGCAAGTAGAATTTAAGAAAAATACAGCATTTACATGAGGAAAGTGAGGAGAAAAATTACCCCCAGACTATGCAACTTGGGGAGTACAGTGTGAGAACAGGAAAAACACCTCAGCAACACAAAAGCACATACACGACAAAGCCACAGGGGAAGTGAATCCGGCCCAGCAAGCAGCCATCTGATCCCGCAGCCACTGATCCGGCGCTGGTCAGACCCGCTTGACCAGGCCAGCGGATCGGGCGAACAGAGGCGAATGGTCGGGGGGCAATGTCTGTAATGTCTGTAGGGTGGGGAGGAACGCAAGAGCGTCTCACTGCATTGCACACCGGGGTAGATTGCAGCAACAGCCTTGCCAAGGCCACTGTAGGGGAGCCAGAAAAGATAAGATTGTTTTGTCTTTAGGGCGTAAACATTCCAATTTTTGCAGGCTACTCTGTCCATTTGACCATTTTGGTCTCCATTTTAATCAATTTCTCTTTGTAAAGCCGTGAACTTCCCCTTGATAGAATCCATATTGCGATTATAGTCTCAGTCTCAATGCTGACCGCTCTTCCCACAGCTTCAATCATACGGGCAGCATTGTGGGGCTTTGGACAGCTGTTCCCGTTTTCTGAATTCTTCGATAACCCAGGCAAAGCCTATTCCAATCAGCAAAATACCTGTTATCATGGTTCGAATAGGTAGATATCAATGTCCTCCACGGAAAGAGCCGCCAAGACACACGATTCGCCACCTCTCCCGCGCGCCATCGTATAGCCGGCTGCGAACGTTCCGTCAGGGCAGTCAGGTTCCCCGAAACCCAAGTTTCGATAGTGTCAATTGCATTAAGAGACCAGTTAATCCATAATATTTTAGTTTGGAGAGCAGTGCAGAGAGAGTCTCTCACGAGACAAGGGAGCAAAGCAGGGAAGATAAGGGTGAGGACGGGGAGAGAAAGCGACCGCCTCCGTTGAGAGCCAAAGAGAAGATTCTGTTCCATCAGAAAAGTAGATTTGATAAACAAAAGTAATGCAATGGTTTAATGAGGGGGAATGCACTTTTCTTTAAGTAGGCTGTTGTGCGTTTATTGTAACACTTGCCTTTCCAAATGTGCTGAAAGTGCAGATTCTGGAATCAAAATACATAGGAAATTAAATAAATTATACACACAGTGCACATGTCATAGCTTATTACTGCAAATAACGTGCTTGGCCTATCAATTCAAAATGCAATTAAATATATATTGGACATATTATTTCAGGGAAATAGAAGTAAAAATTTACATTTATGGCGACCTAAATGAAGATCTGCAAAATGGTACAATATCAACAATTCATGTGCATGTTGCTTATACGCAACATCCCTGGCTCCATTATAGTCATATAATTGCTCTGCATCTTTGCCGCCCTATTGCGTGTCACTGGCTAAAACCTTCGCTAATAGTGAAAGCAGAACCAGGTGGTGCAAAGGGACGGGTCAGCATTGCTGGAACTGAGATTTTTGCTTAAGTTAATGCACAACTATGAAATTACTGATAATAAAGGTAAACAAGACACAGCATTAGAACATATGTAGGCTACGCTATATATTTCGATATGTACACTTCAGTATCATAAACAGAGCGTTTTAGTTTGGTTAACTGGATGCTAACCTGTGTGTACTCATCCTTAAATTAGGTGAGAACTGGAATATACTGCTTAGGATGAAACCTGCAAAAGCAATTCATTAATATAGACACTTACAAAATAAAAATAACCAGCCTACATAAACCCACATGTTCCTGCTTATAAAAATAGCTTGAATGAATGAATAAATAAATATTTTACATAAGATAATAATAAATGGTTGGAAAAATGCAACACTGATCCCCCCCAAAAAATAAGATCAGTTAAACTAAAACGTTGGCTGACCGATGGGAAAATGCCTGGCACATTAACGTACAGATGGGTGAAAATAAAGGAGCTAAACTTGTAATTACCAGAGACCACCAAACACAAGCAAACACCGTTGAAAACAGAAGTCTACTATGTGCAATTTATGCTGTTCAGAGTGACCGCCTTAAAGCAGTTAACCAATCACAGCAAAGGTTTGACCTAATGATAATGCTTAACAACGCTTCATTTCCATAATCACCACTCAAATAATAATTAGAATAAACAAGGGGGGGAATATAAAAAAATACATATATATGTTTATTTATATATGTATTTATGCAGGAGCATATTGATATATTGACTTATTACTTTGTGTATTTAGTTTTTTTTATTGTTTTTGCAGGTTTAGTCCTCCATACGTAATAACTCATATTTTTCTTAACCCTTTGAAGAAAACCGTTCTAACTCGTAACAACCTGTAGATGTCACTATTGTAGACTGTTTTTTTTTTAAAAGGGTTAATTTTTTACAGATTTTGTCTTTATTTTTCTCCCAAATTCTACAGTAAAACCCTGTGAAACTTGACATGGACAGAGTTACGGTCATTCCGAAGAAGAATCCATTGGAAGTTTCATGTCAACTCAAAAGGAATGGTTTTTATGCCATTAGAAAAAACAGGAATAATCAATGTCTTATGTATTTTTACAGACTTTGACTTTATTTTTCTCCCAAAATGTACAGTAAATCCCGGTGAAAGTTGGCATATAAAGAGTTATGTTTATCCTGAAGAAGAATCCATTGGAAGTTTCATGTCAACTCAAAATGAATGGTTTTTATGCCATTAGAAAAAACAGGAATAATCAATGTCTTATGTATTTTGACAGATGTTGTCTTTATTCTTCTCCCAAAACGTACAGTAAATCCCGGTGAAAGTTGGCATATAAAGAGTTATGTTTATCCTGAAGAAGAATCCATTGGAAGTTTCATGTCAACTCAGTAAGAAATGGTTTTTATGCCATTAGAAAAAACAGGAATAATCAATGTCTTATGTATTTTTACAGACTTTGTCTTTATTCTTCTCCCAAAACGTACAGTAAATCCCGGTGAAAGTTGGCATATAAAGAGTTATGTTTATTCTGAAGAAGAATCCATTGGAAGTTTCATGTCAACTCAGTAAGAAATGTTTTTTATGCCATTAGAAAAAACAGGAATAATCAATGTCTTATGTATTTTGACAGATGTTGTCTTTATTCTTCTCCCAAAACGTACAGTAAATCCCGGTGAAAGTTGGCATATAAAGAGTTATGTTTATCCTGAAGAAGAATCCATTGGAAGTTTCATGTCAACTCAGTAAGAAATGGTTTTATGCCATTAGAAAAAACAGGAATAATCAATGTCTTATGTATTTTACAGACTTTGTCTTTATTCTTCTCCCAAAAACGTACAGTAAATCCCGGTGAAAGTTGGCATATAAAGAGTTATGTTTATTCTGAAGAAGAATCCATTGGAAGTTTCATGTCAACTCAGTAAGAAATGGTTTTTATGCCATTAGAAAAACAGGAATAATCAATGTCTTATGTATTTTACAGACTTTGTCTTTATTCTTCTCCCAAAACGTACAGTAAATCGGTGAAAGTTGGCATAGAAAGAGTTATGTTTATCCTGAAGAAGAATCCATTGGAAGTTTCATGTCAACTCAAAAGGAATGGTTTTATGCCATTAGAAAAACAGGAAATAATCAATGTCTTATATATTTTACAGACTTTGACTTTATTCTTCTCCCAAAATGTACAGTAAATCCCGGTGAAAGTTGGCATAGAAAGAGTTATGTTTATCCTGAAGAAGAATCCATTGGAAGTTTCATGTCAACTCAGTAAGAAATGGTTTTTATGCCATTAGAAAAAACAGGAAATAATCAATGTCTTATATATTTTACAGACTTTGACTTTATTTTTCTCCTAAAATGTACAGTAAATCCCGGTGAAAGTTGGCATAGAAAGAGTTATGGTTATCCTGAAGAAGAATCCATTAGAAGTTTCATGTCAACTCTGAAGGAATTGTATTTATGCCTGTGGAAAAGCAGGAAATGATCAGTGTACTAATGCATACTGTAACTGAACATCACATCATTAACAGTTACTGACCTTACCTCAGTAATTGTAAATTAACTCTTCAAAGAGAAACATTTTTATCTTGTAAAAGCCTGTAGATGTTGGTATTGTAGACTGTTAAATTGTAAAGTTTTGGACGGATTTTATCTTTAATTTTCTCACAAAATCTACTGTAAAATGTCTTTGAATGTAAAATAACTGTATTTTGTAAAATATCTCATGTAAACGTAGTTTTTTAATAGGTTTGATGTGTTAGTGGGCAAATTTGAGGAAAACCGTTGAAATACTGGGGTTTCTATGCTTTTTGTCCTCTCCAAGTATCCGTACCGTAATTCATGAAATAGACAAGCATCAAACTTCTGGCGGCGGCTGGCTTGACCGCGTTTTCACAGATGACGGCTCACTTGACCGCGGTGACCGTCCATATATGCAAAATAACGAGCGAAAACATCACGCGACTGAATGTCTCCTCGTATAAAAAGTTTATTGTAGGCAAGATTCACCGATGCGTAACGTTACCTCACTATGGCTTCTCTAACCTAACGTTAGTAAAACGAGCAGATTCTTTCCAAAGGCGGACATCTTACTCTTCGACATTAGACATTCAGGGGAACTTGCCTTCGATCTTCCTCCTCAGACCCTCTGAGGGCCATTTAAGTTCAGGGTTTAAGAGCACAAGCACATATCGAGCGAATGCCAGGTCAATCAGTATGATTAAGCAGCGTTCATGGCGTCCGCAGCACCTCGCGGTGTGTGTGTGTGTGTGTGTGTGTGTGTGTGAAAGCTGCTCGAGTCTCCGCGTCGACGGGCGGGGAGTGGAAGTCATTTTGTTGCATCAATAGTTTAGGCGCAAATGACGGTGTTTTGTGGCTTTTACAGTGTTTTTATTCATCAGTCAAGCAAATTCGTATTCACTGTGCTTACGTGCTGTGCAGAACAGAATGATTGGCGCGTAGAGCCAGAAATAGCCGCTCGACGGATGCGGTTTTGCGAACCATTTTAAAAAACAAGTTGCCATTTCCCTCCGTGCTTATCTTAATGGCGTAATTATGTAACCTTGTATAACATTGTTTATCACTGACGTTGAACAATATGCATTCGGCTTTATGAAGCATATCCGCCACTGTTTTATTAATTGAAGGAATGTGGCAGATGGTGAAGGGGCGAGCCCCCCTTCCTCCCCTCCGATGTTAGTAGATTATTGTAGGCTTGCCTGAACAGAAGTAGAGAAGCACGCTTCATTTGAATGGGGGTTCTGATGGATGGGATCTTTTACACGAGCTTAAGTTAATACTCCGACGGAGCGGACGAGTATAAACGATACGTGCGCAGTTGCCAACTCTCGCGAGACAAATAAGCAACCGCAGCTTCCAAAACAAGCCCAATATTTTTTTGATGATTTATTATCATCAATATTATTTATTATCACCCATAAATTAGCCTGCATCGTATTAAACTGAAACCACTCTTTTATCTGAAAAGCAAAAACAGAAGCTATTTTAAAAAAATTAGCAATCTGCAACAAAAGTGGGAACAAAACTCATCTCCAATCACCTGTGAGCAGATTATAATTTGAGAGATGGAAAAGGAGAAAAGCACAAGAGCTTCAAAGGGGAGCAGTAACATAGCCACATATATAGCCTAAAATATATATAGGGGTCATTCTATGGAAATGTCATTTGTTCTGTCCCTAGCCTTAAAATAAATATTACACTCAAAAAAAAATTAGATATTATTTCATTTTAAAATGTGTTATTTTAACAATTGCACCTTCTTGTGCCATCAATGTGTCAGTATTTGTTTTTAATTAATTATAAAGAATCCCAAGCACCACAAAACTGCTCGTCCCACAGCCATGTAAAGAGGAAAAGTGCTTTATTTTGAGTTTAAAAACAGGGTTTTCTACCATTTAAAGTCAATAATGTATACATTGCTATCAAATGTATGACAGAAAAAACAAAATGCCAAATAAATATTATATTCAATTATAATATATAATTTATATTATAAAATATTATATGTATTATCATTTATGTGTACTCATGAAGTCAAAAGGTAATCTAATACTGTGGTCTAAGTTTAAATGTTAAAAAATAAATACATTTGAAGACATCTTGCTATACCAGGCTATTCGAACCAAATGTATCTAATCTTAGTATTAGGATATGACTACTTGTTTTTTTATAACAGCCCTTGATCATTAATACATACATTACAAAAACATTGTAAAAATGAAGGCTAAAAGAAAGTCATCCCACTCCTTTACGTCTACTTCTATCATCGCTTGGATTACAGCATCATGCGCCTTCTTTCTGAATGTGTTTTTTTTTCTAATGAGGGGGTGGAACATTTGGCAAAATACGCTACGGCATGTATATTATTGCACTGGTTGGCTATTGACTGCAAGCAGACAGTCAATCAATGCATTGGAGAATACAGTGAACGTAAATTTAATAAACTAAGTTGCTTGTCAGATTTCCCTAACAAGCAACCATATATTTTTTAAATAAGCCCCAAAAAACGTAACCCGCGACCAGGGATTTTTTCCCATAACTTTACAAAAAAAGAAGCCCAAAGTCGCGTATAATAAGCGGACTTGGCAACTGTGGATACGTGGCGTTTAACTCAAGTGTATTTTGCTTCACTAGTACAAGAAAGATAGCAAAATATTACTGGTGCGCGCGCAATCGCGAGCGTTCTGACACTTGTCGTCTTGTGAAACGCTGGCAGTAAATTCACTGCAAATTAGGGCTGAACAATGAATTGCATTTGCGATATCGCAATATGAAAAAACACGATTTCTCAACCGCAGTGGCTGCGATTATACTGTCACGTGACACGCGAGACATCCAAGTACGGCGAGAGAAAGCATTAGGGGACGTCCGCTCTCTTATAGCTCTTGCGGTACTTTGACACACACCGATCGGTCTAGCTGCGCTGCTTCAAGTCAAACACATCTAAGCAGTCTTCAGAGGAAGCATCATGTCGGCACGCTGATATGTTGCCAAGTCCGCAGTTTGCCGCGGGTTATTTTCCTGTCCGCGGGTCTTTCATAGCATGTGGAATTGATTAATATTCTTTAACTCAGCAGCTCAATAATCCTTAGTGCATTTTATATGGTTATTAATAGTATAATTCTATAAGGTTTTTCCCCCTTTTTTATAGAAACACTAAATGACAAACAACATCTAAAGCACCACCACCAGTCCTAATTTCAAACAACATGACAAATATGCATTCATACATAATTATTCTATTATATTATATCATCATATAATGCTAAATTATCATAATATCGTATTGTAATGTTTGACTGAAATTATCAATTGAATTTGACAGGTGTCTCACATTGTTCCACAGAATCATTCAAATAGTGTAGATTAGTGTAATGTTTTATAATAATTATTTATTCGATTTGGTGACCATTTCATTCATTTAACATATTTAATATTGGGGCATCCAAGTTATTTGACATTTGAACCTTTTTTTTTATGTAACAATAGTTACTTTCCCTGGTAATTAGTTTATTTTATAACGATGTAACTCGGTTCGTATTTGTGAGAAGTAACTAGTAATATAACTAATTACGTTTTTTTTAAGTAACGTGCCCAACACCGCACACTATACAATGATTTATTGCATGTCTTTGATTAATAATGAATATGAAGAGCTTGGAATGAAAAAAAAAAATTGCAATTAGATTCTTTTCTAAAATCGTTCAGCCCTACTGCAAATCCTAAGTGAAAAAGGGGATGGAAGCATTACCAAGGCTACATTAAACACACTTCACGTGCTGAAACCTGTCCTATCTTTCTACAAGGGCAACGAGTTATTGAATTATCAAGTTAGCAGACATGCCCAGAATATGAAAGCAATGCTCAGTTTTCACATTATGCATTTTCCTTCAGAAAACCATTATAAAGAAAAGTTACGTTTTACGTAAGTGGCTTATTGAATGAAGAAAGCGGTATGAAAAATAACTATTAAACCATAACTCATTTATTATTGAAAGGATTTTAGTATGTTATGTACGTACTGTATTTTCTGTTTGTTTTATACATACTGTAATATTTGTTTGTTGTTATTGCAATAAAAAACTGATACGAAGAGGCCAAATTCGGTATAGTTTATAAAAATATATAGGCCTACTATGTATGTACAGGTAAGCAGATGAACCCAGAACATGAATGCAACATGCTGAATTTCACTTTCAAAGTACTTCAGGGGACCTTTAAAGCTCATAAACAGTTTTTATTTATTGTAAAAAAAAAAAAAAAAAAGTTTTTAAACTTAAATGTTTCACTCTTACATCGATGTTGTTTAGATATTTACAATAACCTTAAAGATACATTTGTATGTATTTTTTTGTCTTGTCCCTATTTAATATTATTCATAAAATTAATGGAAAGTCAATTTTATGCTTTCCCCCGAAAAGTGTAAATACAGTGGTGCTCCTAAAGTATTGTTCGTTTCAGCAGTGCAACATAGCAAAGAAGCAGGGCTATATGGTTTCCCGACCAATAGCAAGGGGGATGGGAGTAGGGTTGGGTATCGGGCGGGGGGGGTTTCGATACCGGTGCCAAATCGATACTTGGTGCCTAAACGGTGCCTGAACTGATACTTATTAAAAAAAATGGATTGGCCATTAGCACTAAACACATGGGCCCGGTTTCACAGACAGGGCTTAGACTAAACCCAGATTAGATCATAGTTCAATTAGGACATTTAAGTAATTTTTATAAACATGCTTAGAAAAAAAAACATTATTGTGGTGGATCTTGAGTCAAAACAAAGGCATTGATATATTTTAGGATCAGTCAGTGCAAGTTTAATTTCATTTAAAACAGCTAAGAGTTACATTTTAGTCTAGGACTAGATTCAAGCCTTGTCTGTGAAACCGGGGGGTGATGTCTTTTTCAGTCATACTGGACACCAGAGGGAACCCTCACACAGAAAATCCACATATACCGTCATAGAAATAGCAGAACTCATGATGCTCCAGGGATATGGATAAGTAAACAGAAGATGTAAATGTTTTGAATGATAAAATAAATACAATAAACACTCGACTACGACTATGTATTGATTGTGTTGTTCAAGCCATCTCTGGTATTTTCATAATAATTAAGAATATTTATAATCCATAATTGCTAATCGATGTATTAGTAGCCTATGGAGTAGTAGTAGCTTTGCTAGTTAATGGAAGGTCATCAGAGCAAGTGTAATCACTGCATTCTCGCACTCCTCAGATGCTCTCATTTCCCGAGTTGTGCTTTTAAGTCGGAATGTGAAAGCTTTCCGAATTGAGTTCACATGCATTTTCTCAGTCGGGAAATTATTTTGCATGTGTGGTGCCGGTGATGATGATGCTTATGTCCGTTTCGGAGAAACAATGGACAAATATTTCAACCGATCGCTCGGCCATGGCAACGAAATGAGGCACCGAAATCTGCGTTCTGATTCGGTTCTATTACATACCGGTTACATAGGTACCGGTGCCTTACTGGTACCAGGTTTCGGTACCAATCCCTAGATGGGAGTTGAGAAAACTGTTTGAAAATGCTCATTGACTAAGTTTACATGGACATCAGTAACCTAATTATTTACCTTATTCTAAATAAGACAATTTTGCGATTAAGGGAGTTTCATGAGTTACTTTTAGAATATTCCTTACATGTTATAGTACATAGATATCCAACGCCATCCGATGTCCCTTCCAGAATTCCATGTATAAACATTAGGGGCTGCACGGTACACGGGTGTCACAGTTCTATACGTACTTAAGTTCGGGGGTCACGGTTCGATATGTTTTCGGTACAACAAGAGAAAAAAAAGAAATTACTATGCTCTTTCTTTTCATTTATTTTGAACAGACAGTAGTGCAAATTTTTTATCCCATGTATATGTTTTATATATATATATATATATATATATATATAATCTGTTTTGTTTTCATTGTGTACACAAACAAACGCAGACCTTTATACAGGGATTATTAATAAGACAATGAGTGTTTAGAGTTGATTCTGCTTGTATAAGGAAATAGGGGTGTAAATCGGATGGTTCGTCACAATTCTCATACCCAACGATACGATATTTGCCGATACCTCAAAAAATTATACGATTTGATTCGATACAGGAGTATATCGATCGATATTATCATATTATATACCTATTTTAAACAACCATCTACATTTTTATTAACTCACAAATGCAACCAAAATATAGAACATAAATCTAAAAATGCTACTATGGGCTCAGTCCTAAAAATCTTTTCTACAGATAACCAAATTACAAGCAATAGCAGAAAATAAATACAATAGAAGGAAAGACACAAGTTCAATAAACAGTGCTTTTCAGGTTTTTCAGCTCAAGTCTAAAATACATTACAAATACAAAACAATACATTTTCAGGTACGCTAAAGAAATGTAACAATCAAATGTAAAATAACTGCATAGTCTTCACTGTATAAATTAAATAGCCTGTAAATGTATACTTTTTATTTCGTTACATGTTACAAAGGTTAATTAGTCAGGAGCGGTGAGCACTTGTATTTTTCTTTGATAGCATTAGATTTATTATTAGTTTTCTTTCACTTTAAGAACGAAAGCACAGATTTAATATGCTGATACACATGCCTTTTCTTTCTCCACTCTTTACATTAAGACATGCTTTTCTTAACCTACTGTTTACAAGGATATTAGCCAAAACATGCATTTTGGTGTAGTTTTGTCTGAATTTATTCATCCATGCTCAAAAAAGCAGAGGAGAGCTCAATTTAGTATGCGCGCAGAGTTGACGCGGCTGTCTGTGTGCGCTTCAGATGTGTGTGCGCACACGCTTCAAATTCAAACTTCTCACACAGCGCGAGACTGTTCCGCCAACAATCCCGAGCTTGCCTTCGAGCAGTCCTTATATCGAGTCCTGATACGTGAGATTGAACAAGAATGCATGCGTTGGCTGTAATGCATTGATGGACATTATATGAAAATGTGGACCGTGCCAAGATAAAGGTGCCTTTTTATACTACAGATATAGATATTTTACGCGTGGAATCGATGCATTGTATCGTCATTGTATCGATATATCGATGAATCGTTACACCCCTATAAGGAAACGGCTGAAGTGATCGTGCCGAAGCGCGCATGCACACACACACACACACACCAAAAAACATCAGTTCCAGCATTTCTAACTTGACAGCGCAGTTGGTACTTTATCAAAATAAAATACAGTGAACCAAACATCATCGCACCCACCTCTGTATCACCGACTGAAGTACAAAGCCTATAATTCACATATCAAAAAATTATTTAGCATTCAGATACGTTACATCGCAAATATGGAATTATGTAATATTGGGATTTGTGATGAATGAGAGAGGTAGAATGCACGAGCACAAAGCCCAGTTGAGTGCAAGTCTTTAAAGTATATTCCATATTCCTTTGTCAGTCTATGTGAGAGACACATTCAGAATCAGCACATGGTCACAGTCTAGTGGGCTTTGTTTTCTAGCTCTCAACTCATGGCATTCGCTGTTCTTCTGCTGGCGGTTATCAAACATTGTTGCATTACTATGAGTGCCCCCTTCTGGATTGTGGGTGAACTGCCTGTATTTGTTATAAGGCTTCATGCACCGAACCGAGATGCCCGTACCGTGACGGTTCGGCACGAATACATGTACCGTGCCACCCCTAATAAACATACATGTGCTTTTTTTAGTTACGAAAGCTTTAAGTGCAGTTAATTACTTGTCATGATATACATGCAAACATATGATAGCATTGTTGAAGCCATGCTCTTTTGTTTGCCGTCAAATGGTTGACCACTACCATGTGTATTCCTTTTTCAAAATGCGGCGAAAAATCATACACGACGGTAATAGTGTGATTACATGTCTTTACTACACTTCAATAATGTGACTAAAATAGGAATACTCCACGTGCCTTAATTCGATTTATGTTTACTTCAATTATGACTTGATTATGCCGCATTAAGGTATTCAAAAATCTCGGTTTATATGGTATATTCTTAATCAGAGTATTGTCTTAATCGTGGTAAAAATCTGATTATTGTTGCCCATATAAATGTACTCATTGTTGTTGCAGTACCGTTTGATGCCACTAGTAGAGTACCAAGTGAATCCCTTCACCTCAAGTGTATAACAAATCTCAAAATTGTAGAAATTGAAAAAGGAAAAAAAAGCTTATATTTTGATGGCCTACTAGACTGACTGCCACTATGTTACATCAGCAGTTGTCAGATGTTGCAACTTTAGCCTTGTTAAATCATGTCCATAGTACGATTCTTTGTTTACCAGTGTCCTAACTATGTTTATCACTCTTGCAGGTAGCAGAGCTGGTGGTAGATAATTGCCGCTCAAGTGACGGTGAGATTGAAGGCCTGACAGATGAGTTTAAGGAACTGGAGTTCCTCAGCATGGTCAACGTGGGTCTCACCTCCCTGACCAAACTACCCACACTGCCAAAATTGAGGAAGGTCAGTCAAGATATCAAGCATTCATTTCAGTACACGCTAGACAAAGTGCTTTTACCAAAAATATCTGTTGTGTTTGAAGTGTTCTAACCATGCAGAAAACGGATACCGTAACACCGCTTACATATTAATGTAAATGCGTTGTATTATTAAATTGCACAAAATGGATGGAGAATACCCAAAGGAAACTTAATAAGTGTGACTTTGAAAAATATCCATGTTGAATAAACATAGTTCTAAATTGTCTTATAAGCAATAAATGCGTAAATACATTAATGTAGATTAGTGTTACTCAGTACTTGTGTAATTATGCTGTAACAGCTCAAAGTAGTTTCTTAACATTCATTGCTTTAATTTTCCTGTTAGTATATGTTTCAACCTTTCCAGTATACGTTAAGTTTATTTTAAGAGCAATTCTCTCTCTATTACAGTTGGAGCTGAGTGATAACAATATCGCAGGGTCACTGGAGACACTTGCAGAGAAATGCGCCAACCTGACTTACCTTAATATGAGCGGCAACAAGATCAAAGAACTCAGCACACTGGAAGCTCTGGTAAAAACACTGATACGTTTACACTGACACCACAACATATTTCTGAATATTTTTTTTCTTAAGTGAAGGTACAGTTAATGCAAATCAGATGGTCATTATCCTAAGAGTCATTTGTTCAACATTGATTGATGTATGGCATACTCTTCCCTCAGCAAAACCTAAAGAACCTGAAAAGTTTGGATCTGTTCAACTGTGAGATCACTACATTGGAGGACTACAGGGAAAGCATCTTTGAACTGCTGCCTCAGGTCACATACCTGGATGGCTTTGATGCAGAAGACAATGAAGCTCCAGACTCTGAGGCTGATGATGATGGTAAGAACCATGAATTAAGATTTAGTTTGATTAAATTGGTCCAGTCCTTTTTCTGTTGCACATAATTATGATCCTCATACAATAGATACATAGATAATTGTAAAAAACCATACATATGTTGCAAAGTAAATGACATTAAAGTATGTTACATCAATTCATTATTTCTACTACTTTTATGCAGATGATGATGACGATGGCGAGGAAGGAGCAGGGCAGCTGGGAGAATACGAGGAAGAAGAGGAGGAGGAGGAGGATGAGGAAGGCTCCGAGGGTGGAGAAGTTGGACTGTCCTATCTAATGAAAGAAGACATTCAGGTGATGTATCTTCCACCCGTTTTTAACATTTCACAATCAGTTTTCCAAAACGTTACAGCTGGATAATGACAGGTTCCTTCTGTAACAGGATGAAGAAGATGATGGCGACTATGTGGAAGAGGAGGAAGAAGGAGAGGGTAAGAACTAATCATGCAACCGAACATTGTGAACTTATGTTGAACTGTTTTTTTTTTAATGACTGTACTTTGTGTAGAAGAGGAGGCCGAAGTTCAAGGCGAGAAGCGAAAGAGGGATGCAGAAGATGAGAGCGAAGATGAGGACGATGACTAACCATTTGTTCGACTTCTTGGAAACAATGTCCAAAGTGTAGATCAACCCTGAAAAAGACCGTGATCTTGCAGATTGTTTTTTCTCTTTGTAAAACCATAGATAAATCACTGTAGAGGCAAAGTATGTTCTTTTATAAATGCATTATATATTACACTATATAAAAGGGGTTTATTGATAATTCATTTATAGCCATTCCAAGTTTATTCCCAACACTTAAATCAGTGTCATCAGGGGGTTGGCAAGGGCGTTAGATTTGAGATTTCACCACTGAGAGGAGACTGCAGCATACGTTTGTCCAAATCCACAGACCTCTGTGAGGAGGCAGAGCGTTTCCTGCTCCTCATCTACCTCTCCAGGTCTCGTTCTCAGCCCAACACAGAGCAGCAAGCCAATCATCTCCAACCGTCAACCCCTTTGTCCCTGGATCAACCAATCGCTGCCAAGGATCTTGTCACACTCTTTATATGGGATGGTCTCCACTTGATTCAGCTTTTCTTGTAGATCAGGCTCACGTAGGCAGACCAGATGGTATGTGATCTTGTGTATTTTAAAGCGTGATGTATGTAAATGTGATGTAAATTGAGCAAAGATGGGGAGTCAAGCTGTAGGTTGGCAAAATAAAATTTCAGTTTTAATCTCAAAGTAGTTTTTTAATAAAGAGATCAATCACGTGTAATTTATGAGCAGTTCACCCTTTCTCATATTTTATGCAAAAGTCACTTATTTTTTACAAGATGTCATCTTAGATATTAAAATTGAGATTTGTTACATTTTAAGAGAAATGTCATTGCTGGAAATTCCTCATGATGTTCAGGTTTAACAGCTTTGTTGGATTAAACCTTACCCTTGAGTACCTTTCTACCTTTTGTCTTGCTGTGGAAACAGGTTAGTTTCTACCTTTTGTTTGAGATATTTTACAGAGTAATACCTTTTTAATCTAATGTTCGTATGGCAATATGTATATAGTATATGTTTCAACTGGTTTTGTTCCCATTTTACTTTTTTAACTAATCTGTTTTGTCTGTTGTTTTAATACAAAACACATGTCAAAGGATTTACATACACACAGGTCACCTGTTTAAATTTAAACTTGGTTGTTGTGCGAGTGTTTTATTGGGTGTTATGTGTAAACCTCTCTCTAAAAGGATTTTAGTTTTGTTGGATTTTGATGTTTTGTTTTAATAGGTTTAGGTGGGTTTTTTTCGTCAGATTTTTTTTTAGATTCCTTTGTCCATTTATAAACTCCATTTGACTTAGTTGTAATGAGTGAGTGAATTGTCCTTTAGATTATTAAAATTACATGGGATGGTGTTCGAAGATAGACCTTTTGTCTGCTAAAGAGGTCTGTGATTTGATTACACAATTTGGGATTTTCTCAAACTGAGACCCATGAACTGTCTGGAAGCCTCAAACATGGGTTAAGAAGCACTGTTTTTAATGTCTCCGGAGTTGATGATAGAAAAATGTGTTTTGGTAAAATTGCAGTAATGTTTCAATCATTTTTTAGATAAATTTGAAAGCTTTATAAAACCATTGAATGCAACCTGGTGTAAGTTTGATGTGGAAAATAAAGGAAAAACCTTTCACCATAATGTCCATGTGGTATAGATTTTGGGTGTTATGCAACTTTACATTTTGAGTTCTTCAAAATGATCTGTTATGAAGACTTAACTGGCAAGACTTGTAATGTAATTTCACAAATCCCAGCTCTAGTGTAATTATTACAGGTGCATCTCAATAAACTAGAATGTCGTGGAAAAGTTCATTTCAGTAATTCAACTCAAATTGTGAAACTCGTGTATTGAATAAATTCAATGCAAACAGACTGAAGTAGTTTAAATCTTTGGTTCTTTTAATTGTGATGATTTTGGCTCCCATTTAACAAAAACCCACAAATTCCCTCCCACTTTTGTTGTTAGAGCGAATCAATATTATTTGTATATGTTTGGCCTCATGTGATTGAACCGTTCTCAACGACTCTCATTCCACTCAGCAACAGCTGGTCAGTTGACAGACAGGTACTAATTAATGTGGAAGCAAGCGCATTATCTCGAGATGAAAGAAAATTCGGTTTTATCTTTACAAAAATACCCGTTCACAAGGCGTTCGGATGAAGAAAAAAAAGGATCAAGAATATTGGACCAGATCGCCCGTACTTTCAGTTTGTTTGCGCCCCCAAACATTTTTTGCACAAGCAACTGATCAGAGCTATAGACATGTATCATCATTTTATTTTTATTTATTTTTTTACAAATAAATCTTCATATTATGAGAAGGATACTTTTTAAACCCTTTATACCCTGCAGTCATGGCGAGATTAGGTTCAAATTCGATCCCAAAAAAAAAACAAGAATCGAAAAAGAATTGAAACCAACAGCGAGGAACCGATTCTTGGAATCGAATCCCATCGATTCCACAACCAGGAATTGAACTCGATTCCAAAAATTTCGGAATCGAACAGCCCTGGTAATTTAGTTTTTCTTGGGCTCGAGCTCCACAAGCCGGCAAACTTTAATTGTATATGACACTGCCATCTGCAAAGCCTCCTACACATTTATTATTAATGAGTTACACAAACTTTAAGCAGCAATCACCATCCAGCCAATATAAATACAGCTGCAACAGTGAGAGGGTGGAGGTACTGTGATATACATGAATGATTCAAAGATTTGATAAGTGAGAGTGTTTCGCTAGGTGATTATCAGTAGTAAGAAATGTTTAAACAAAAAAAAAGGCCATTGAACAATACTGTACTTTGACAGGATTATCACAGCATATTTAGAATTAATTAACTTCTATGTCAATTAAAATCCATATAATCAATGGCAGTAAATGCGAAGATATTTTATTTCACTGACTACAGAGAAAATAACATACTCTTTGATTTGAAACCATAATGTAACATGAACTTTTATAGCTGTGTCAGTATGGACATGAAGGTTGTGGCCTTTAATGTATGTCGGGGCCAGACAGGCATAAATATCAGTTTTGCTCAATCAGAACTAAGGCAGAGAGAGCATTAAATTGTTTTTATTTATTTGTAAATTAAAAGAGAACTGAAACAAGCTGTATGTTGAGAAGTCTGAGAAAGTGCTGAAGATTGGCATTGACAAATGTGTTTCTCTTTCACTATTTCAGACCGCCAGAGAAAGTCAATACATGGTGGAAGGAGTCGCGTCTCATGCATCACATCGAGAATCTCGTAATAGGTGCGTTTGACTTTAAGCGGCGCTGCACAGAATGGTCAGTTTATGACATCAAAGTTCTCGCGAGAGCAATAAGAGAGCAGATGGATCCTATGCTTTCGAATCGCTCTCGTAGTACTTTGATGTCATACACTCAGAGGCGTAGCAATGGGGCAGGCATGGCAGGCAGTTGCCTGGGGTCCCGTATTTTGAGGGGGCCCCCGACAGCTGACCATTGAACAATCGGAAATGTCATTATTAATAATATACACGTAACATGGAGCAATATATCAGCATCCCCCCTAGGGGTCTCCCTCTCGCGTTACGCTGGATGTGTTTTCTTTTTCCTCGTGATGCGTCGGCCGCCGTTTCCAAACTGGCACAGCACTTACTCGCGCATTTACTAGGCTATTTTAAACATGAAAAGGGCGTATCAATCTGGCAGCCAAAAGCGGAAAATAGCAAGAAAATGAGGAAAAGAGGAAACATGACAGCGGTAAGTTAAGCGATGGAGATCAGATTGACTTAATGATAATTATATGACAAACAAATGTGTTTTTTGTTAATTTCAGCTTATTTTCGTTTAATTATTTGCTATATGAAATACTAGTCCTACTTATAGGGTTACTGGAAAACAGGTTAGCTAGGGTTGCACTTAGCAGCAGCATGTAGGCTATTATATAGCAATTAGCAGGTATTAATGTAGGCTACAGTAGAATAATAGGTGGTACCGGGAAAGACGCGCAAATCACCGCTTGGCAAGTTTCGGTAACGTTATTGTGTCTTGCTGCCAGTGGGGAGCTCATGAAACAATATAAATAAATATCGTTATATTTACTTAGTTGACATTTATTTTTTTTAGCTCATCTACATTAAATTAGTTGAGTTAACATAATTAGTTGTCAACAAACAATTAACTAATATTTAATAAACTTTAAATTCAATTAAAAAGATTAAATTAAAATGATAATCATATATTTCTGCATGCAGGAGCATTACTTAAGTTCCTGTCACTCACCACCAGATTCCCCAGTCCCTTCTCCTGACTATATCAATAAATTTACTTGCATTATCCAACTCTTCTATTAAATTAGTTAACGTAGCTAGTTGATAAACTAATAATAAATTAAGATTCTAACCATATATTTCTATAGGAGCATTGCTTAAGTCCCTATCATCACTGCCTCAGACAGAAGATACCCCAGTCCATATGAAGGTCTTTGAATATGGAGGACATAGTGACAGCATTTGCTGTAGCTAAGGCTCGTAAGCACCATTTTTAAGGTGACAATCCGTTACTGTAAATATGAAGATTGTTCAGTATCTTCAAGATTGTATTGTACAGTATTGTATCTTCTACCATGAAGATTATTACAATTTTGTTAAAGAATAAGCACATTGTAAAAAAATAATAAAATAAAAATAAAAGTTATATTATGTGTTTTGACTACTTTTTGTATGTTGTATAAATATATATCTAGGTAACAAGTATATATTAAAAAATATATATTTTAGAAGGGCCTCATCTATTAATTTTGCCTGGGGCCCCCACTTCATCTTGGTTCGCCTCTGCATACACTGACCATTCTGTGCAGTGCCGCTTAAAGTTGAACGCGCCTATTATCAGCTCCTGACTACGTCATGGTCTGTCTCTTTGTCATTCTCACGGAGAGATCTCGTTGAGCGTGTATAGCTTTTGGGTTGGCGTTTGCTCCCTGCTGTAGCTGTGTCTCAAGAGAGCAAAGACAGCGCGATTGCGTTGAATTATTGGATTAGTCGTTAGATTTTTTGGGATTGGATTATATTGGACCCATTGGTTGTCCAGGGTCATTACTGGCGGTGTTCCAGCTGCTGTGGTGAGTACTGCTAAAACTTATTGGGTTACCAGGGTTCTGTGTTCACCGCATGTGCATATATGTGCATTCGAACTAGCGCTCACTGGTAGGGTTGGGTATCGTTTGGTTTTTTTTCGATACCGGTGCAAAATCGATACTTTTTAAACGGTACCGGTGCCTGAACCGATAGCCCTACTTAATCAAATACAAAATCACCAATTAATATTTGGATTGGCCATTAGCACTAAACACATGGGCCCGGTTTCACAGACAGGGCTTAGACTAAACCCAGATTAGAACATGGTTCAATTAGGACATTTAAGTAATTTTTTATAAACATGCTTAGAAAAAAAACATTACTGGGGTGCATCTTGAGACAAAACAAAGGCACATATATATTTAAGATCAGTCAGTCCAAGTTTATTTCAGTAAACAGCTAGGAGTTACATTTTAGTCAAGGACCAGGTTCAAGCCTTGTCTGTAAAACCGGGGGGTGATGTCTTTTTCAGTCATACTTGACGTTAGAAGGCACTCTCGCACAAATCCACAGATCCCATCATAGAAGTAGCGGAACTCATGATGCTCCAGGGATATGGATAAGTAAACAGAAGATATAAACGTTTTAAATGATAAAATAAATACAATAAACACTCGACTACGACTATGTATAGTTTGTGTTATTTAAGCCATCTCTGGTATTTTCATAATAATTAAGTATATTTATAATCCATTGCTAATCGATGTATTAGTAGCCTATGGGTTAGTAGTAGCTTAGCTAGTTAATGGAAGGTCGTCAGAGCAAGTGTAATTACTGCATTCACACACTCCTCAGATGCTTTCATTTCATGAGTTGTGCTTTTAAGTCGGAATGTGAAAAGCGCACACTCGCGTTACTACAAAGATTTGTTGGACTTGTATTATTAGAGCTTTCCGAATTGAGTTCACGTGCATTTTCTCTGTCGGGAAATTATTTTTCACATGTGGTGCCGGTGATGATGCTTCTTACATCCGTTTCGGAGAAACAAAGAACAAATATTTCAACCGATCGCTCAGGCATGGTAACGAAATGAGCCACCGAAATCTGTATTCTGATTCGGTTACTCTGATTCTGGATCTCTCTTGGTCTGTCTTGACACGAGCACAGGAGAGACATCACAGATTCCTTGTAGTGGCTCCTTGTTGGCCAGCAATGCCTTGGTTCAGCCTCCTATTGACTCTGACAACTGGTCCGCCTCAGCTGCTGCCAGTCCGGAAGGATCTGCTTTCACAAATAGAGGGAGCATTGTGTTATAATTTCCCAGGCAGGCCTGAGATTGTATATCTGGCCCCTGGGGTTGAGAGGATGCTATCCCAGTGTTCAGCGGGAGTGAGGAATACGTTCATGAGTGCTAGGACTCCTTCAACGCGCCGCACTTATGCGAGTAAGTGGAAGCAGTTTGTCTCTTGCTGCGCAGACCGAGCTCTCAGTCCAACTGATTGCCCAAACAGTGTGGCGTGGAACTTCCTGCAATAATTGTTGGATGCTGGACGATCTCCAGCCACACTTATGGCGCTTTTCCACTGCATGGTACAGCACGGTACGGTTCGGTACGGTTCACTTTTGGGGGTTTTTCCACTGGGTACTGTACCTGGTACCTGGTACTTTTTTAGTACCACCTCAGCCGAGGTTCCAAGCGATCCGTACCGTTACAAAAACGTGACGTGTAAACTCTGCTGATCACTGATTGGCCGGAGAAAATCGTCATTACTGCATTACTGAACTTGCGACACGAGACCCAACATAAACCCGCTAGATTTCAATCAGCACAGCCAGCGAAGGAGCGGACGCAGCTTTTGTTTCAACAAACGCACCTTTTTGCATCAACCAAAAAATGTCTGTTTCATTGTCTGTTGAGTAAGTTCAGACGTTCCTCTCGTTGATAGCCGAGGAGCGGATCCAGTGAGAGCTTGATGGTGCGACGCCGAAGGAAAAAGCCTTATGTATATACTTTTGAACTTGCTATATTTTCAGAGTATGTCTTCTGTTTATATTTTTACCTTTGTATGTGTGTTTTGCTTCAATTAAAAACAATCTGATCGAATAAGTGTACCTCCAGACTATATTAAATATGTATTATTGTATGAGCACGTAATGAACCTCTTGAAAAAGACAAATGATTAATGCCGCGATTTATAAAAACCGTCACATAAATAAAAAAACAAGGGATACATTGTACATTTTGAAATATTCAAAAGTTTATTGATAATTCACTTTACAGAACACGCTGCATGAATAGTTAATTAATCAAGTTAATCAAGTAACGCAGCACACCTGCACGAACATCTCTGCCCTCCTCCTCTACAGCCCGTGTCACTGCCACCACAGTCTCTGCTGCTGGGGTAAATCACAAGCATTCTCATAGACCTCTCCATTGTTGTTAAAAACATCCACATGCCGAGAATGAAGAACACTATTCCGTCTCCTTTCTTTGTTGTGAGTTTGTTTGTGGTGCGTTTACGATGGTGTCACGGCAGTAGAGGCGGCACAATTATAACGACGGGTTAATAATCCCGCCCACTCTATAGTGGTACTAAACTGCAGTGGAAACGCAAACCGACCCGAACTGAGCCATACCGTACCGAACCGTACCGTACCATGCAGTGGAAAAGCGTCATTAGTGTTTGTGGCTACCCTGTCAGCCCACCGGGACCCTGTGGATCAGGTATCAATCGGTGCGAATAGACTAGTGGTGGCTTTTCTTAAAGGGGCTGTACGTCTGAAGCTTCCAGTATGGGCAGTATGTTCCCAGTGGGATTTACAGATGGTCTTGGACCGGTTGTGTTTAGCACCCTATGAGCCTGTTGAGCAAGCAGACATAAGGAGTCTCTCTATGAAGACAGCATGTCTATTGGCCATAACGTCAGCCAGAAGAGTCTGCGAGTTGCATGCACTGTCTGTGAGTTCGCAGTATTGTCACCTCAGTTCATGAATCAACCTATTCAGCTGGCAGCATTCCCGCAGGAGGGAAGGGCCTCGCGGGCAGCCCTATGCCCAGTCCGTATGTTGAAGCAGTATGCATTGAGGACTGTCTCATGGCGTGTCACAGACCAGCTTTTTGTCTGTTTTGGACCCTGCAAGAAAGGTGCACCTTTGTCAAAACAAAGACTTGCTCACTGGGTGGAGGACTCTATTGTGGAGGCATATCGTGCGACAGGTTGTGTATTGCCTTCAACTGTTAAATGTCATTCCACTCGAGCAGTGGCCACCAGTGTTGGGTGTAACGCGTTACTAAGTAATGTTACATACAGTAAATAATTTAAACAGTTCTAAAATCAATATTGACATTGAAATCTAAATGTACCGTCTAAAGATAAAATTGAATGCAGCAGCTTTAACCCTCCAGGCACTGGCTCGTTCACTTTCAGATTTCCCTGATTCACAGACAAACCTTAAATTCTCAGATAGACTAAAATCAATAGAATCTAAAAAGCTTGAAGTGTCTACTTTGAAATGAACAAATTCAAATCAAAAACAAATATTTCTGATTATGTAATCCCTATGCAAGTATAGCGAGACCAGTCTTTCCCGTATCTGAAAGCTTGAAATGTCTACTTTTAAATGAACTAATTAAAATTAAAACGAATATTCCTTATTATGTAATCCATATGAAAGCGAGGTACAGTCTTTTCCCTATCTGAAAGCTTAGTGTTTAATTTTAAATGAACAAATTCAAATCCAAAATGAATATTCCTGATTATGTTATCCTTATGAAAGCGAGGTACAGTCTTTCCCATATCTAAAAGCTTGAAGTTACTATTTTTAAATGAACGAATTCAAATAAAAAAATATTACTGATTATTTATTCCGTATGAAAGCAAGGTACAGTCTTTCCTGTATCTAAAAGCTTGACGTTTCTACTTTTAAATGAACGAATTAAAATCGAAAACGAATGTTATCTGTCTATGTAATCCGTATGAAACTAAAGCGAGGTACAGTCTTTGCCTATCTGAAAGCCTGAAGTGTCTTCTTTTAAATTAACGAATTCAAATTGAAAACGATTATTCCTGATTATGTCAAGTCACCTTTATTTATATAGCGCTTTTAACAATACAAATTGTAACAAAGCACTGCACAATATCAAAATAGGCAAATTGTGTCAATAATGTAAAATGACAGGATTTAACACTCAATTATCAGCTGAATGCATTTCATTATTGAATTTAGTAATGGCATTGTCCAGCTTAGTTCAGTTTAAATAATATCTGTGCAATCAAGTCGATGATATCACTGGAACTGAAGTGTCCCCAACTAAGCAAGCCAGAGGCGACAGCGGCAAGGAACGAAAACTCCATCGGTGACAGAATGGAGAAAAAATCTTGGGAGAAACCAGGCTCAGTCGGGCGGCTAGTTCCCCTCCGGCCAGACGAATCAGTAGTTTGTTCCAACTGCAGCAAAGTCAGAGTGTAAGTGGTCCACTGGTTCCAGTGGTCTTTCCCCGATGGATGTCTAGGTGACGAGGTCCTCACTGGAGATCTGTCTCTGGGGCTCATCTATGTGTCCTAGACTCCGCTGACGGTCAGGGCTGTAGAGGTTGTCTC
The DNA here is from genome assembly GCA_027564155.1 of Gymnocypris eckloni scoliostomus. NCBI lineage: Eukaryota > Metazoa > Chordata > Actinopteri > Cypriniformes > Cyprinidae > Gymnocypris > Gymnocypris eckloni. The sequence continues at coordinate 22,444,474 of CM050427.1, read as the reverse complement.
CAGGTGCTGATCCTCCATTTATGGCAGACTTTGATTAAGTCAGTATAATCGTTGATGGTTGGCTTCCTCTGAGGTCCTCGGAGGGGTTGTCATCGTCTCTTCTCAGGTGTTCGGTCATCTCAGATCGTTTAAGGGTTGGATCCAGACTGAAGCTTGTGTAATTCCTAGTTACCACGGGATGTTAAGCAGAAACATAGAAACAGTCAGAAAATTAGCGTAGCAGTTGTTCCATCCAGGAATAACCCTGGATGAAATTATCAGTATAACCCAAGCTAAAGCATAATAATGTGCATTTGTTCAGATAGACTGGCAGTACAAGATTGTGAGATGCATTATATGAATGCTTGGCTAAAGAGATGTGTCTTTAATCTAGATTTAAACAGAGAGAGAGTGTCTGAACCCCGAACGTTATCAGGAAGGCTATTCCATAGTTTAGGAGCCAGATATGAAAAAGTTCTACCTCCTTTAGTGGACTTTGCTATCCTAGGTACTACCAAGAGTCCAGAGTTTTGCGACCTTAGGGAGCGGGTTGGATTGTAGCGTGATAGAAGATTAGTTAGGTACGCAGGAGCTAAATTATTTAGGGCCTTATCCGTATTATGTAATCCGTATGAAACTGAGGTACAGTCTTTCCCGTATCTGAACTCATTATGGCCACGTACACACTGCAGCTAAATTCGGTTGTGAGTTCACCTTTTATTCCTTAATCGCATTCTGTACACACACAAGTCACTAAAATACGGGAGTGACAACCGCATTTACAGAAATTCTATGCAGTGTGTATGGAACCGAACTGAACAACTGCCGTCTATCAGCGGTAGTTTAGTTCAAATCGATGGACAAAAACAATCTTTAGTCAAAAAATGACATAACGAACAGCTAAACGTTTATTCACTCCTGCAAGACGACAGATATTGCTGTGGTTACTAATGCGGGAGTGAGTGCTGTTCCATACACACATGGAACGATAATTTACGGGACTCACTGCCGCATTTGAATGCGGTTGTCACTTCTGAAACTTGCAGTGTGTACGTGGCCTATATGCAGTCACCTGCATGCAAACGCCCTTACCTAGAAAAAAAATCAAGATTCTTCTCATTTTTATCATTTTTGAAAGAAGACCTACTATGAGGAATTTACCTCATAAGAACAGCGCGATCTGACGCGGCTTCATACAGCTGAGGAGCTCATATCTGTTATTTATTCTTACCTACCTTAGTTAACGTGTTGTTTTTACATAAACCTGAACGGATTTTACTAGTTAGGCTTTTCCTGAACATCTTGCCAAACTGAAATGTATTGGTTAACTTTTAAGCTTTTTATTTTTTATATAATTAGTTGTTTTGAAGCTAAAATGCAAAACTATTCTATGTTTGACTCAAATTGAAAGAATGAATAGCTTAATTTCTATTAAGGTTTATATGGATTTTAAGATGTAGCCTAATTAGCGATTTGAATAATTAAGTTACCTTTTAGTCAGAGTAATTGGTAAAGTAATTTAAATACAATATTGATGAAGTAATTAGTAACTGTAATTAATTACTTTTTGAAAGTAACTTACTCAACACTGGTGGCCACTTCTTATGCAGCATTGCGGGGTGTGCCTCTCTCAGAAATATGTGCGGCAGCTACATGGGCCTCACCTTGCACATTCACAAGATTTTATCGACTTAATGTATCTCCTTCCCTGATCAGTTCTGACATATTTTCAGAAGATGTTTGAGCTTATATCCTTGTGACTTGGCTGTATTCATCTTCCACCATTTATTGACCGCCAGAGTCTCTGGTCACTGGATTGAGAAAGACTGAGACCGACCGTGACGTAGTCAGGAGCTGATATAGCTTCTGACAAGTCATCGGTCAAGGTCACGTGTGACTGAATTAATACGAGATTCTCGATGTGATGCTCGAGACGTGACTCCTTCCACCATGTATTGACTGTCTCTGGTGATCTTCCACCATTCATAGAACAACGGGTACTCCAGTAACCAATGTTATAGGTTGTGTTTAAGACAGTCATTTAGCCTATTAAAATACAGAAACAGACAAAGTGAATTACCTTGAAATATATTTATTCCTCTCCTTTATTGCTTTAATTTTCTCTTTTTGGAAAAAGGGTGTCTGCAGCCTTTGTATATTGGCTGGTCTGTGCTCAAAAGGTAAAGGGAGAATATATATTAAAAAATGCTGCTCCTCATCTCTATTCCCTGTTAACTAAATTAGGGTGTATTTTATTTTATTACTATTATTTATTTTTAGTTCTAAGGTTGAAGTGAAAGTGAGTGACGTGACATAGGCCAAGTATGATGACCCATACTATGAATTAGAGCTCTGCATTGATTTAACCCATCCAAAGTGCACACACACAGCAGTGAAGACACACACCCTGAACACACACCCGGAGCAATGGGCAGCCATTTATGCTGCGGCGCCCGGAGAGCAGTTGGGGGTTCGGTGCCTTGCTCAAGGGCACCTCAGTCCTGGTACTGAGGGTGGAGAGAGCGCTGGTCATTCACTCCCCCCAATAAGTTATTCTTTTCAAATTTTGTTGAAACTTACCCCATATAGGCCTACTATGACAACACGTCACACTAAGTGCCCTGTGTTCACTGAACTATCTTTATTATTCTGAACTAGTATCCAAAATAAAAAAATATTCTTATTCTGTCGCTGTAACATGGCCTTCCCACCACTGGAGGGAGCTAATTTACAAGTAATGCATGTTTTGTCTTGGGCACATAATCATCCCCACATTATGATCATATACCAATAATACAGGAGGCTTTAAGACGCTATAATCATGGTAATATATCCCTGTCACCATAGTTTTTGACTATGCATGAAGATAAACAAGTCAGTTCACAGCATCTTAGAATCTTCTTTTGCATAGATGACAGTGATATTTTATGTCTGAATGCAGACTGTTTGTGATGTATAGTGTATTACAAACACAACACCAAAAGAGTACTTCATCACAGAATGTTTCAGCAGGGCTCATATACATTACATCTCAGGGGTGCCCAACTCAGTCCTGCAGAGTTTAGCTCCAACTTGCCTCAACACACCTGCCGGGAAAATTCTAGTATGTCTAGTAAGAGCTTGATTAGCTGCTTCAGGTGAGTATAATTGGGGTTGGATCTATACTCTGCAGGACACCGGCCCTCCAGGACCGAGTTTGGCCACACCTGGCTTAGATCAGTGATTCCCAAACACGTTCCTAGAGCATCCCCAACGTCTCCTTTGTCTGACACCCATTTCAGGTCTTGGAGTTGCTACTAATGAGCTGATGAGTTGAATCAGGTGTGATTGATAAAGGAGACATGCAAAATGTGCAGCGTTGGGGAGGCTCCAGGAATGAGTTTGGGAACACCTGGCTTAGATGAATCTGCACACACACAGCCTACAGCTCATCCATGTTCATGCTGCCTCAAACACCACAGCAGCTGATGAGCTGGAGCATCCAGTCAGGATGCCCGAGCCTCTGTAAGTCTTAAAAGGAGTTAATGCAGTGAATGGCCAAGATCTAATGAGCAGTTATGATGAGTAGCCATTTAGCTTTTGTTATATGACACAGCATCTACATTGCTCCCCGGGGGAAACTTTTATATTAACAATGCTTTTATGTGCCTTGCATCAGATATTTAATAAAGCCACAAAATCCCCAAGAGGCCCGAGGTGAGTGAATAAAAGACAAGTGGCGTGCAGATACACTATACAACAAACATAAATTTGAACCACTCTAATCTTTACTTTGATCTATACTTTGAGAAGGACATTGATGACAAAACCATTGTGTAATGAGTAATCTGAGACTTTGATATGAAAAATATTTTTGCATACATGGGAAGAGAGAAGTCCATTATTTTCAGAGAAAAATCTAATTATGACACTTTTAAGGAAATTTAAATTAAGGTCAACGTCTTTTATATTTTATTGAACACACGAAAATACATGAATCATTCATAATAAGATATAAAACAGGCATTTAGAAAATAAATAGGGTGAATTTTCATTTCATCTTTCTCCTCCTTTTCACATTTGTAGCATTAAACATTCTGACTCATTATAATGAATCTGTTCAGCCTAAAATATTCTCTCTCATTTTTAGCGTTGGAAAGTCCAGTTTGTTATCATTTGAACAGTTTATAAATGAACATAAAAATTGTGATTCGAGTCCCTGTACAATGCTTTTGACTCGGTCAGTTTAAGAGTTTTGTTGCATTTAGTATAAAGCTCATTGATTGTGACACTTATTCAAAAAAATCTGAATCACTCTGAGGTGATATGAACTTTGATAAGTAAATGTATTGCATTTTTTGAGTGAAAACCCCTGTATAATCTGTAATCTGAGGCAGACATTGATTTTCTAACAATTTCAATCTGATATTTGATAAAAATCTCTTTACTGCATGCAGCTGTTCGTCTGTGCAGCATCCACCAGCAATGTGAATTGTCAAATGTGAATTAAAATCTGGATGTTTGGCCAGGTGACTCAGACATCTTTTTGATGAGCACGTTTATGTACATAAATCAGTGTGACTAAAATATATTTTGTCATTAAATACTGCTTTGGCCCAGATCTTCCAGAAGAATGCAGGTGACAATAAACAGCTGTTACTTTATAAAACCCCACAGGGGATTTGTAGACTTCACATAATGCCATGTAGTTTGCTTAACCTTAGAGCGATCAATCATTATTTCATCAAAATCATGGGGTTGAAGTCATTTTCAATGATTTCGCAAACTGCCAGCACTCTACACTGAATGTAGAGTTCATAGACATCACTGCACTGAGAGAAACAGAGTGTATATGGAGACACTGAACTACCAGTGATTTAGGGTCTTTATTCATTTTGCAAAGCTGTAATCATCCTTACTGTGTGCTTCATGAATTAAACATGAGAGGGCACACAGCACCAGCTGTTATTAGCCCAGTGTTCAAGCGATCAGGACTGAAGCACAACCTGCAATTATGGCTGAATCTCCTTTACTTTTTATCTGGTAAAAAAAAGGTTGAAAGAAGTGTTTAAGGGGAAGTGATTTATAAAAGAGGATGTACAGCACAGAAGTACAGGCTGGTTGTTCATTAATGCAAAAACTGGAAATGTAAAATGCATGTTAAACAAATTATTTCATGGCAAGACTGGTCTACATTAACCAGTAGTATCGTGAAGTTTTGCGTTAACCCCTCAAAAGAGTTAATTGTCCAATTGTTCACGTGTGGCATGGTGGCTAATCCTTTAAATATGCAAAGCCCAGCATCTCTCTAAAAGCTCTCTGTTGTCATGTTATTTTTAAAGTGGCTATGTCACATGTATTATTATTATTGTATATTGTATATACATTACAAATGTATATATTATTTATAAGTCACATGTATTATTATAATTTATTAAGTCCACAGATTACTGTATTGCACATTTTATTTTATTGCACATTTTACTCATTCTTTTTTCTTATTATTATTATTTTTTAACCAATATTTATATATATTCTCTTGTGTTGTGTTACATATTTTGCACTGTCCATTGAGCAGACCTGACCTCACTTGCATTTCACTACTGATTATATTCTGTATATTTGAGTATGTGACGAATAAAAAAACCTTGAACCTTGTGCACTGTGCGCTGGTCTGAAATAAATGACACATTAGGTTTAGGCCTTTGCTCTCCCAGAGCGCTCTATATCGTGTTTGTGTTTTATCATGTGATATTTGTAAAACTGCATGTATTTTCAGCTCTGTTGCTAGCATCCGCACAACACTCAAACAGGGGAAAGTCTTCTCTCAAAATGAGGAAGCAATGTATTGTTGAAAGTTGGAAACGGAGCTGTAATTTGGAACTAGAAATAAAACCGGTGACCGATACGTGTAGTTTTAGCAAAATGGTAATCTGCAAGGAGTTACAGGGACATGCCTGTGCTTATGACATTAGTCATAGTTTTAAAATCGCTTTGTGTTGGGAAATAAGAAGAAATGCTTTTAGTAGCTTAACATACGATCCATTGTATTCAAAGAAGTGCAACGGTTGCACTTGCCAACAAGTTCGCAATTTAACGCAGTATTTAAGGTTGCAATAAAAAGGACATAGCGACAGATGGTTTTAGGGTGAGGACTTGGTTCTATCCATCAGCTGTTGATTGGATTTTGAGATGAAAACACACCTCTTGGCCAAAAGGGTTTTTGTGGACTAAATACTTAAGTCTAGCATATGTCACCAGAGAGAATTCTGTTGTTTTCACTGTAGGATCCGGTAATGATTTTTGATTCAGTTATTGCAATTTGATAAAACTATGATATTTAAAGCAAAAACAAAGGGGCCAAAGATATATTTTAAAAATTATTCGCAATAAGTTTTACAACCTGAATTCCGGAAATGTTGGGAGGTTTTTTTTACGTTTGAATAAAATGAAAGCTAAAAGATTTTCACATGAGCCAATATTTTATTCATAATAGAATATAGGTAACAAATGTTTAAACTGAGAAATTCGATGCACAAAATGAACAAAATGAGCTCATTTTAAATTTGATGCCTGTCACAGATCTCAAAATAGTTGGGAAGGAGGCATGTTTACCATGGTGTAGCATCTCCTCTTCTTTTCAAAACAATTTGAAGACGTCTGGGCATTGAGGTTATGAGTTTCTGGAGTTTTGGTGTTGAAATTTGGTCCCATTCTTGCCTGGTATATGTTTCCAGCTACTAAAGAGTTTGTGGTGGTCTTTGATGTATTTTTCATGTAATGATGTGCCAAATGTTCTCTATAGGTGAAAGATCTCGACTGCAGGTGTGGTGGCTTCTGCCTTTTCTATGAAGAATCACTCTTGAAATCTTGGGGTTTTGATGCCAGAATATAGACTTTATTTCAAACAGAGAAACAAAGCCGAGACGTTCCTGCAGGAAAGATCTCCTGAATGATTTTTGTGTCCTCCTTAAATAGTGTCTCCTATAGGCGTGTTTAACACATTTCACATATATGCATTTTCCTTACACATACAATTTGCTTCCTCCCTAGAAGGAAGGAGCCCAAAGACCTTCCTTTGTTATAGTAAGGAAAGAGGTCTTAAACAGATGTTTCCTATCTCTAAGTCAGCACAATCCGTATATGCAGGCCTGGGACACACACACATATATATATACTTATAATGGAAGAATAACCTGATACATAAATGGCTAAATTCACCTTGATTATACTTGATTAATTCATATTTTGACTAATAAAAATCTTCTACACAGGCAGGTCAATTCAGCACCGGGACCCTTCTACTATGAAGCCATGCTGTTGTAATAGCTGCAGTGTGTGGTTTTGCATTGTCCTGCAGAAAAACACGTCATCTGGAGGGGATCATATGTTGCTTTAAAACCTTTATATACCTTTCAGCATTCATAGTGCCTTCCAAAACATGTAAGCTGCCCATACCGTATGCACTTATGCACCCCCATACTATCAGAGGCTTTTGAACTGAATTCTGATAACATGCTGGAAGAATGTCAAATTTGGACTCGTTGGACCATAGAAAATGTTTCCACTTTGAAAAAGTCCATTTTAAATGAGCCTTGGCCCACATGACACTATGACACTTCTGGACCATGTTCACATATGGCTTCCTTTTTGCATAATAGATTTACCCTAGACGGGGCAGTCATGGCCTAATGGTTAGAGAGTCTGACTCGTAACCCACATCGTGTGTGTGCGCGCGCACTTAGGATGGGTTAAATGCAGAGCACTAATTCCGAGTATAGGTGACTTCACTTTAGTTGGCATCTGCAGATGGCATGGCGGATTGTGTTTACCAACAGTGGTTTCTGGAAGTATTCCTGGGCCCATTTAGTAAAGTAAATGACAGAATCATGCCGATGACTGATGCAATGTTGTGTGAGGGCCTGAAGACCACGGGAATCCAACAAAGATATTCAGCCTTGTCCCTTACGCACAGAGATTTCTCCAGTTTCTGTGAATCTTATGATGATGTTAGGTGATGACATTTGCAAATCCTTTGCAATTTGACGTTGAGGAATGTTGTTTTTAAAGTATTCCACAATTATTTTATGCACTCTTTCACAGATTAGAGAGCCTCTGCCCATCTTTATTCTGAGACATCCATTTTATAGCTAGACCTGATATTGTAATGAAGAGGCAGTGTCGTTAGATCCAAATGCAGCTTTATTAATATAAGAGGAGGTCAGACAGGCAAGGTTCAGAGACAGCAACAGGTGTAATGAAGGCAAGGCAGAATCAGCAACAGGGGCAATGCAAAGGTTGGGGCAGGCAGCAGACAGAGAAGATACCAAAAGTCAGGCAGGGTCAAAAGGCAGGCAGCAAACAGAGAAGATATCAAAAGGCAGGCAGGGTCAAAACAGAGAAACACACTTGGGGAAAACGCTCGGAAATGTCAGACGGGGCTAAACAAAACTTTGCGATGAGTGCATGGAAGTGCTTATATGTGTGTGTGTGAATGAGGTGCAGGTGTGGTGAGACAATCAGGGCTAATGAGTGATTGGTGACAGCTGTGTGATTGGTGCAATGGTGGATGGGAATGTGTGCGTCGTAAGTGCAGTGAATGATGGGAGATGCAGTCCATGGGTGATGTGCAGCTGTAGTGTGGTGCAAGAGATGTGGTGAGTGGCAACCAGATTCGTGACAGATATCAATTAACTTAATTAGTTTCTAGATGTTCTCCAAACTCAATCTTTTCAAATTGTCTTGCTTTTTCAGACCTTTGTTGCCCCGTGCCAACTTTTTTGATACCTGTAGCAGAAATCAAATTTGAAATGAGCTCATTCTGTGGATAAATCTGGAAAATGTCTCTGTTTAAACATTTGTTGGTCTCTGTTTTATCGTGAATAAAATATTGCCTCATGTGATTTGAAATTCTTTTAGTTTTCATTTTATTCAAATTTAAAAAACATCCCAACAGCATAACATGCATTTTCATTTAATACCAAATAGTTTACGGAATAATGAAATGTGCTCACCTGTCCTCTCTCTTTCTCTCATTTGTAATAGCAGTGAAAGGTCTGATTCATTCTAGTGAATCAGACCCATTATATGTAGTGTAGAAAAAGTTACATTAAAATTACATTTTATGTTTATAAAGCATACTGCACATTAACCCTTAAATGCATGAATGTTTCGTCAATGACTATTACATATTCGGGTTTTTAGCGACCCGGACCTATATATCCAGCGCGGATGGATCTCTAACTGTAGAAATAGCTAAAAACTCTCTTGATATTTTAAGAACAACTACAGAAGGATGAAATAAAGCATATTTCGTTACCTTTTGAAACTTAGAATGGTTCAATTTGAGCAGATGATTATACCATCATCGTCAGAGCGCACTTCCACAGTACACTCAGCATCTGCCTCATATATGCGATCTCAAACATATTCGTAAAACTACCATTTTCAGTGACTTCAAAATCAATAGTTTGATTACTGGCAGCATATTCACCACATCCACTATCAAAGGACAGTTACATTTGTATTTTATGGCATACAGTAATTGCTCTGAAGTATAGGCCTTCAAACCAGTTCTATTTTTTGCTAATGATATTCTTTTATTTTATGCTTGCGGTGATTATGATAGAAACGTCACGTTGTTACTGTCTATTAAACAGTACCATCTCGAGGAGTACAGGAAAATTGCATGCATTGAGTCATCAGATATTTGAATATTATTTGCGCAGAAAAAATATACTTACACTAATACACACCTCGGGTCTCAAGCAACCATATACACTTTTTATTTTAAAAAAAAATCAGAAAACAGACATTCTTTTTTAAATGTTATAATTTATTTATTGTTATATTGTTTATAATGGATAAATTGAAGGATACTAAGAAAGTTGATGTCTAACTTAAAAAAAAATGAAGGAGGGAGAGGGTCACTAAAGAACTCGATGTATGCATTTAAGAGTCAAAGGGTCATGAACTGAGAAATTCCTTTGATATTTTCATATATGAGAACTCATTGTTCAATGAAAACTTTCTGTAAGTTTCAGAATTCAAAACTTTGTCATTAGTCTAAAAACAGCTTATATTGAAGCCAGTCTGCCACAATGACAGCTTGTGGAATGTGCCACTTTATTAAGTAATAGTGTGGCTAAACACCGCCTCCACAGAATGAGATCAACGCCTGCTTCTACATTAGTGTTTAACACCGCCCACCGATTCGCGCATGTAGTAGGTAAATGATGAGAAACCAAACAACAAAATAAGGACTTGGTCCTTTTTGCCACTTCATTTTTTATTCAATTTGAAGCAGAAATTTTCAGAAAGATTGAAATTAAAAGATGATACTGTGCCGTATATATTAGATCCGACAGTAATGTCGCAACACACAAGTGTGAGTAACTGTTTTATTAAGTGGTCACTATTTCTTTGTCTGTTTTTACAGATCATTTGATTTACTGAATATTTATGCATTTTTAACCAAAATCACAGCAGCGTCCATCTGTGAAGGATGTAGGCTATCAAACATACACAGCTGTTAGCCAATCATAGCAGTGAAAGTTTACTTCCGAGTCTATAATCCACCACACCATCCAAACAGAGCGTTCTGATGAGGGGGGTTAAAAACAGGACAGAGAATAGAATAGGAAAACAACATTTCGATGTAAAAATCTTGATAATATTATATTTGGACCTCAGAAAACAGTACAAAATAAAAAACAGAGGCAGTTCATGACCCCTTTAACTGACTGTAGTCCAATTACTTTAAAGCCTGTAGCTTGGAAAGCAACAGATTCAAAGTATGCACATTCATGGTTTCTGATTTCGATTAATAGTCACAGAACACACCAGTAAAAAAAAATGTAGTAGTAATTTTTGTTTTTGCAGTTAAACCTTTTAATTGGACTCAAACCAACCTAAAAAACTTGTATAAATTACTATTGTAATGTAAAATAAACCATGAATATTTGATAATTAGAATAAAATTAGATTAAAATAAAATGTTATTAAATTTTAATGCTTTTTCAAAATTTCCAAATATTTTGATTTATATTTTTTACCCAAAATGTGTTTATTTCAAATCCTCAAACTTGTAAAGCTGTAAACTTTTGTCCACAAAATGTTGGAATGTTTGCAAATTAAATGTGTAAATAAAGAAACCTAGCACAGTTTGCATTTCCAAATGCATGTTAAACTTACGGCATAAGAAGAGATGGAGTTTACTGCATTTACTGTGAACCAAGCCACTCTGGGACACTGAATACAGTGAATCAGAAAGCAACTAGCGAGCAACCCCTTTTATTTATGTATTTATTTTCATTTGATTTGATATAAATTATTATTAGCTTTTCATCAACTCACAAACCCACTGCACTGAAACCCTCTATGCTAATGCTCTAATCAATGTATTGTTATCTGGATAAACTATGAATACCTATGTAATTGAACCAGAATTCAGTAAGAGCCACCTTACTCTGAAATAGACCGGTTTGATTTTATTAATTGAGCATACATCTTATTAATCAAATGCACAATGCACGTACCATATGAATCCCACACGGTGTTGGCGCTGTGTCTGATCTATTTGTGAATATAGGTCACATTCAACAGCCATTCTTTCTAAGCCTTTCTCCTATGCAGAAATAAAATGTTAGGGTGAGTAAGGCTATACCATTTAGCTTCAGGCTTTAAACAAAATAATGATGTCTCTGGGATGTCTCTAGTAATCTATTTGAATCAGTAGAAGCTCTCCAAAACCAGATGCTGCAAGGCAAATGAGTCACAAAGCAAAATCCCATCCCCCTCTACCCACACTTACATACATGCTCTCATTGGCCCAGATGAATTGGTTGCCTCAGTGTGAATCAGGTGTTGCTGATCATCCGCTCCAGTTCAAGCCCTGCATCACACCTTTCAAAACCCAGCAAACATGCTCCTGTGGGGCCACATGCTGGCTTTTTGCAGGCACAGTGGGCTAGGGCCAGCCCACACCAAACCTAATCGAGCCCAGTGCGGGTTTACCCAGGCGAGGCCCACAGATTTGGGCTCACCGCAGGCTCTCTGTGAGCAGCCCACACTATGGGACTGCCCACATTAATCCCATAATGGCCCAGTGTGGGCCAGCCCGTTTGGGCCCAGCGCAACTTTTGGCCCATGCAGGTTTTGTGAAGGCAGCCTTGTAATGCAACTAAGAGAATACTAACATTGACTGGCCATTCTTTGGTCACTCAATTGAACTGGAATGGCTCAAACCAAAAGACACCTTTTCAGAACCTGTTGTTTCATATAGGCCAGGGTTCCTTAAATCTGACTCGCAAGATCCACTTTCCTGCAGAGTTTAGTTCTAACCTTAATCAAACACACCTGAGCATGTCTACAGGATCATTAGAAAATCACAGGTGGGTGAGTTTGATCAAACTTGGAGCTAAACTCTGCAGGAAAGTGGGTCTCGGAGTCATATTTGAGGTGTAACAGACATGAGGCTGTTAATAATAATTTTGTGTGCAGTTTTCTTCCTTACCACTAGGGGTGCTAGGCTGTTTTATATTTCCTTAAGTAAAGCCATGTGGTAGAGGGAGTTAGCAATAGCAAGCAGCAGTAGCCAGTGTAGCTCACCTGTTGAAAACGTTGGTCCTGGTTGGGAAATGGCATTTCAAGCCCAGTCTAAAGTAAGGAGTTTAAGTTTTTTGCAGAGATGTTACATGTAGTGGTGGGCAGAGCGAGGCTTCGTGAAACACTGAAGCGGTCGAAGCAAATGTGTCGAGGCTTCGAAACATTTCAACACCCGTCTCTACGGGGACACCTAGTGGTCATTTTCAAGTATCCACCAAGTGATTTAGGGGAGTGGTTAGTGTGCTCGACTGGAATCCTGGGTGAAGCAGTCATCTTATAAACAATTAAAATGTGTGTTTTTATTGTTCTGTTCTTGTAAAGTGTTGAAACATCGGTCTGACGTCTGAATGAACTCTTTGTGAATAAATAAGTGGTATTTTGGTAATGAAAAATAGACAATAACATACATCAAGCCACAATGTCTTACTGTTGTTGTTTTTTTACATATAAAGATTTTTATTTAAAAATATTAATTTTTCTGCTGTTGATGGACTTAGCTTGCTTCTTGTTTTACATAGAATTTCTCCAATCCTCTCACAATAATCCACGAAGTGAAGATGCGTTAACTCCACTTTTATACTTTGTGGGAGTTAGGTTGAGACAGATGTGCAATTGTGTGATTTGTTCCCGACTCTGTGAATCAAACGCAGAATCGGCAGGTATGCCATGTCTTAAAACACTTGTGACACGCCCCACAAAGCATTTTCGAAGCATTTTCCGATGCTTCGAATCGCCTTAGTCACATGACATAGGTGTTTCGAATCACGCTTCGGAGCAGTGTTTCAAAACAGCTGCACTTCGGGATCTCGACAACGTGTCGAAACGTCAGTTTCGCGTCAGCCATCCCTAGTTACACGTATGTATGACCTATGTTTGGAGTGATGCTAAGAGTTTAATACAGTGTATTTGTATTCATTTTAGAAGGACTCTTTTGGTGAGGTCACCACGTCATGGTCTAGGTTGAATATGAATTTAAAGTTCTTTTCGACGTGAGACCATGGTCTGAACTATTTTTTGACTGTTCCTGGTTAGGAAGAGTCTGGTGTTTGAGAGCTGTGGTGTGTTTTCATTACAAGAGGTTGTATTATTAATTTGCTATCAGCCAACTTCAGCTATGAACAGTGTTTGGACATTTATGCACTACAGATAAGACTTTTTGCACACACCAACTTTCACATGACAAAATCCTACAATCTAACAATCCTGTTTGCGTAATGTATTTTTTTTATTTTTACTTTTGTGTATTTACATTTTGCCTATATGTAGCTGTATTAACCTGAATTGAATGTTTTCTATTTTGTAATTCATCTATTGATTTTAAATCCCTTTCACTACTGTACATTTTTACAATACAGACATTAGTTATCCATTTCAGATGTATGGTAACTATTTTCCACAAAGACTTAAGCTATAGTAGCTGAGAAGTATTGATAGTGAAACAGATGTATTGTAGTAGATTAATTGTGCGGGCCCTGTGTGGGCTTCCTAGGGGCTAAATGAGGGCTACCCATGCAGGGCCAGTGCTAAGGGGCCAACGTTTTGCCAATGAGCAAATTCTCAGGGGCCCTTAGACTAAGCCCTAAGTGAGCCCGTAAAGGGACACCGCAGGCTTGTTTGGAGGGAATGCTTAGCAAGAATGTTAACATGAGCCTGATAAAAAAAAAATACATGTTAAAGCACAGCAGTCCTTCAAATATATACCAATCCATATTGGAGGCTACGTAATCTCTTTTTTATTACAAATCTAACTTGTGTGTGTGTGTGTGTGTGTGTGTGTGTGTGTGTGTGCGTGTGTGCGTGTGTGCGCGTGTGCTGATACTCGTAGGCCCCAGAGCTTATTAAGAATGATTAGAAGTGAGAAACAGAGGGGAGTGGAATATAAATAATTTATTGTGGTCATGCAGCAGAATCAGTTCACACACAATTCATATAGTGCATGAAAACACGGAAAATAAATATGGGAGTTACTTAAACTATTAGTTTCCATATATATCAACAAAATTTTGCATCTGGCCATACCACAGATTTTTATGATAGGACTTTATAGCTCCACACAATGAACTGGATTCATCGTGGATTGGAACTGGGCCAAGAGGATGACTCAGTTTTGTATCATACCCTAAAGTGTGTCAGTGATGTTTTACATGAGTACAATATAAATACTAACATGTAGTGTATACAGGCTGTTACTCAAACTGAATGCATTAATTGCATCACTGAACAGATGTGCGGCATGCAATTGCGATATAATGTAATATAATATAATAAACAATGTCATTTTTTTGGAATAATTAAAATATTTTAATGTTTAAAAAAAAAAAATCTCACCAAGGCTATAGTACTTCAATCTAAAATACAGTGAAAAAAACAGTAATATAATATAAAAAATGTAAATAACTGTTTTAAAATGTAATTTACTCCTGTGATGGCAAAGTTGAATCTGAAATTTTTGTTGAATCTGATACATTTTTAAATTGAAATATTTTGTAATATTATCAATGTCTTTCACTTTTAATCAATGTAATGCTTCGTTGCTAAATAAATTACATTTTAACATTTTAAAATAAATATATTCTCTCTCTCTCTCTATATATATATATATATACACACACACATACACATACATACATACATACATACACACACAAATCGATTTATCTATCTATATGTATAGTTCAAGGGAGGCTTTTTTTCAATGCAGTGAATAAAGATGAAAACTTTTTTAATTTTAGTTTAAATGTGTTTTAGTTTTGTAATTATCAGAATATGTCACTGTTATTGTAATAATGTTATTTAGGATCAGTAAATGTCTTTAAGGTTAAAGAGCACATGAGAGGCGGGTGGTAGAGCAATGAGGTTAAAAGCTGTACGCCACGACCTCGCTTGGCCTTTAACCAAATTTAATCAGCCATACATTTAGTGATGTGAATAAGCATTTCATGTTAAACCTGGCGTGCTGAAGTCAAGCCTGCTTTGGATAGCCGTGGCCTAGATTACAGTCATAATTAATTTAGTGGTTTATGATTTATGCTCATTTTGTCATCTAATATGGATAAAACTCTGGGATTTCTGAACAGCCATAATCTAATGGGTTCTTGTGTTTTCTAATAAAAACTTGAATCATGTGGAGCTACTTCTATTACAATAACAGACTGTACGTTTTATTAGATGGCTCAAAACAGTGTGCTGACTGAGTACATGGGCATTTGTTGACTCTGTTCACCCACCCACCTGATTTGAGCTCATATCAGCAACTGATGATCAGGCCTGTAATTATGACCTCATAATTACTATTAATCCAGACAGACAAAATATGTTAATAAGCAGCTTCTTCAAATCACAATGTATCCCATTCATTGGTATTCTTTGATGGAATTCAGAACAGTAATTATTCAAAACAACACCAGGCTTCTAAAGTGAGGGGGTCAACCTGCCTTATGAAAAATGAATATCTGAGTGATGCAATTCAAGTGTAAGAGTGTTAGCTGGCTAGATTCGCCTAGCAAAGTCTGTTTCTGAGGCACATGGAGACATTTGTGTGACAAAAAATCTGTCTTGACTAATTGTGTCTAATTAATAATCTAATTCTGTTGGATTAAAATAAAACATGGTGTATGGAACAGTTAGTAGTCCCTGTTAAACCTAATTTGATTGGACAAGCGGCATTCCAATATAACTTATGTTTTGAATAACTCCAATTCTATTTGTATTAACTATTCTACAAAATATATTATATTCAGTGCTGCAAAAAAAAAATCATATTTTACCTGAGCTGTGAATGTGAGAACGTTGAAGACCGTGAAATAATGGCCATATGTTTTAATGAATTGTCCTCCTTGCTGGCTGCAAACGATCGCGAACAATTAACAACACGAGCAGTATTATTTACGAACAAATTACTCTTATGAACTGTTTCTTTTGAAATCAAAAGCTTAGTTCAAAAAGTAACTTTTGAATCAGTCTTTAGAGCATGATCATAAAGAGAATTTATTTAGCCTATATATCTAAAAATACGTAAGCAAAATTGACCAAATGAATCGGAACATTATTGAATCAAGAGCTAGGATTATTCACTCCTACCAACAATTCTGACTGCTGTAGTTAGATACTCAAACTCTGTTAAATAAAAACTACAGCAACAAGAAAAACATTTTATTTTTCAAATGTGTCTTTAGTAATTTGGGGGAAAATATACAAATATTCTGAAATGCTTATTATAATTGGGAGCATAGATTGGCTAAAATGCATTTGTGTCTAGGACCATTGCTAATCTTTACCTGAAACGTTTCCACACAAAGCTTAACATTCCCATCAGTTTTTTTTCACCTGAGCTGTTTTTGCAAAGAGAGAACCATAAACTAGTTTAATATTGAGTAACATTACACATTACCAACGCCAAAAGAAGTAGTACAGCCTTGAAAGAGTCACAAGTTAAAATACAATTGTTCAAAGTGCAAAGACAAAGGGTTGAGTTGTCAGAGGAACAACAGTTAATATATAAACAATAGACTGTGAGATAAAACAGAACACTGGTTTGTGATGTGGGCAAGATGGAAAGTTCCACCTATTGTTCTCCTTCCTTGCATTCATTGTAATGTGTTCCAGTTTTACTCTGCTCTGCCCGCTGCTGTCTGGCTTGTAGCTCCTTTACCTCAGCCAGAACCTCTCTAGCTTCTCGCCAGGAGGAAATGGCCTCTTGTAAGAGCCGCTCAGCAGCTGCCCTCCTGCTGTCCCAGTCCAAAGCTTCACTGAGAGAAGAATCAGTATCCTTCATGCTTCTGAAATGAGGCGAGTAAGAGATCCGAAAAAAAGCGGGGTCTGTAGACTTCATATGGGGTGAGTTTGAGCCAGTGGACAGAGGCGAGTCTGAACCTTTAATGTGGGTCAGATCGATGCATTTCGTATGGGGTGAACTTGATTGTTTTGAATCGGGTGAGTCGATGCTCTTCGAACGAAGTGCGCTCTTGGAATGAGGGGATTTGGATGACTTAAAACGGGGCGAGTCCTTTGACTTCACTTGTGGTGATCCTTTCCCTTTGGAACCAGGTGAATCTTTCACCCTTACTGAGGGGGAGTCTGTGCCTTTGCTGTGGGGTGAGCTATGTGAGCTCGAGCTCTTGGAGTGTGGTGAATCCGAGCCCTTGAGGTGGTGGAGACAGGGGGAGTCAATGCCTCTTATGTGAGGGTAAGATCCCATCCTTCCCCGACAGGGTTCCTGTTCCTGAATTTCCGCTAGCAGCTCTTGTGTCCTCTGCAGCCGCTGGCTGATTAGTTCCTGCAGGTGGCCCATGGAACTCTGGGTCAGTGTTGCCTGGACCCCATTCTTCTTGTTTGGTTTTCTCTCTCCTCGGGACAGAGCGTCATCCATGGAAGCACATCGGTTACGGCCCTGAGCTAACTTCTTCTCGTTTTGAGGTGTGTGAGGCTGGTTTTCATGGCTCCAGGAGAACTCGCTCCTGCGTGGCAAGCTGCTGGTTTTTACCTTGCTGTCTGTAACGGAGGCCGGCGGCCTGGAAGCATCAGTGCCAGCACGTCGACGGCCAGGAGCCAGTTTATCCAGGCTGACCTGATGGTCCTTCAACCACTCATCCTGATCAGCATCCAGCATACCAGCATCCTCCTCATTTACCAAGTCCAGTGTCAGCATTCCATCAGAGGAGGCCGAGACCTGAAACCAGAACGCATGAAATTATTATTTTTAAGTTAAAGAGGCATTCGCTTTTATTTAATCACTTTAAATTGGTTTTCTAGCAGATATGCCTGATTAATAACAGATTCAATGTAAAAAGATGTTTAAAATATTAAACCAAATGTATTTACAGTGTGTGAAAGATGTTGATCCTGTCCCGATTTTTTTATTTCTTTACATTTTGCATATTTGTCACACTTAAAATATTCAGATCATCAAACTTTTTTTTTGTGAACTTATTTATTTTTATTGATATAATACACTGCAGTGTGGAAAAGAACAAAGTGCAACACACAAGCACAAGAAAAACAACAAATACACATGAATACAAAATAAATCACACATCAAAAGAAGAATCAAACGATTCAACAATGTCAAAAGCAGCAGTCCAGGGGCCGGATTCACGAAACATTCTTAAGAAATTTCTTAACTGCCATTTTCTTCTTATTTTTTCCTTAAGAAAATTTTTAATAATATTTTGTATTCCCAAGCATTCTTCTTAAGAATTTTCTTATATTTTTTCTTAAGATTGTTTTTAAGACAAAACTTAAGAGGAATTCAAATTCTTGAAAAGAATCTTCTTAAAAATCATCGTAAATAACTTCTTATATTTAGGACAGCCCCAGACTTGTCTTAAATCCAAAACAGTAAGAATTATTTAATTTATTGGGTTATTTCAAATTAATTGTTATATTTAAGCATTACAACAACATTAGCTATATATAGCCTAATACATAGTATGACTAGTAATAGGGACGTGCGCGAGTTTTCTCAAGTGACAGCTATGACTGATAATGTAAACAATGATCGGTCATGATTAGCCTATGTGTGAAAGCCACTTCAAAACTCTGTAGCAAATCTACAAAAACAAGTCAGATAGAGAATTGTATGCTTTTATTTTAGCTTATAAATACGACATAATCTTTGGCAGTATGATTGTACCGATATACAGGTCGCGTTTGCTGTAGCAGCACATGGAAGCGTTTACTCGGATGAGAGTGCAAAAACACTGCACAAAAATTAAGGATACAAATCGATGCAGCTTGAGAAAACACGCCGCTGTAAGAATCTATAGTCTGCCTAGACCCAGCTTCCATTCCACAATAAGTTTTATCAGAAAGTCAACAGTTATGTTTTTGTGTTTGTGGACCATTTGGGATGATCACATCCTGAGCAAATAGTGACGAATTGTAGAATGGGAGCTGGGGCCGTTTCAGAAAGGAAGGTAAGTGAAAACTCTGAGTATGTAAACCCTGAAATGAGGGAAACTGTTTTCCGTTTCAAAATGGGAGGTTTGTCAAACCTGAGAAAGCAGGGTAAGTCAAGCCCACTTTGAAACATCGGAGATGCAGAGCACATTTTAAGTCCGCTGTATGCAGATTTTAAGGAAAGTGTGCATCACACTCATTCTGATCATTTCCTGGGCACAAATCTGTTAAAGAGGAGTATCACAGCACTGTAGGTCAGTGGTGTAAAAATCTGTTTGAATGAGGCTAATCTAATAAATGACGTTCACTTGATAACATCTTTCTGTAAGTAACCCAATAATCAGAATTTCTTTCAGGATTTCCAGTGTGGTTGATGCATTGATGACAAGCATATCTCCACCATCGCAACTTCTGAAAATGAAACTGTATGGAACAGAAGGATGCCAGATGGAGGAGTAGTACGAGCCTTAACCACAACCACAGCTGTTAAATACACAAATTATCAATTTTTTGTTCATCTTTATTTCCTAATACAAAAGCAAAAGTTATTTTTTTTACTTTTGGATTTTAGAATTCTTCCAATACTTGACCATCTGCTCTTCATCTGTCAGTGGTGCTGGTTCTCCTCTGCCTTCTTGCTGTCAACAAATCAGTAGTTAATTGTATTACTCTAATTAAGAAATGTAACTGATTGGATTAGAGAATATTTAATTATGTGAAAAGTAGACTGTGGAAAAAGCTGCAGCGCATATAAATAGATATTGAATGATATTTAATGTAAAATGTTTGTAAAGTCATTTAGTCTACACGCATGAACCTTTCATGCTTAAAACTTTACCGTGATTGAATTGTGTTTTTTATACTTCATTGTTAGCTGCTGCAAGTTCTTGTTTCTTTTTTCTGTCTTTTTCCTTGTTTTTGTGGCCATGGGATACCATTAAAATGAATATTAGTTCAATAATTTACAGTTTTCACCTCTGATATTATAACAGATATTAAGTTATTGACAGTTATTAAGAATTAAAGTTATGCATTGACGGAAGTACACGCACTGATGTCTTTTTGGTGGGAGCTGTTGCCATGGTGAATCGTATAATTTCTGCACTTCGCTGATCATGCCTTTAGATGTGGTGTACGCGCTAAACTCAGTCAACCTACTTATAGTTGAGTAAACTAACTCCGTTCAGCTGTTCTGTAACTGAAAACTCAGAGTAAGTCAACTCTGAGTTCAAGTTTAAACTCAGAGTTGGTTGAACCTCCTTATTGAAACGGGCTCCAGGTGTGGGACACTGAGAACCACCTCAGACAAAGGGGTGTCAGAACTTAATTATTATACAGACTACAGCTGTTACGACAGAAGCAATTTCATTTACATGAAGGGTAGTAAACTGAAAATGTATAAAAGTTTAGGACTTTAGGATGTTCTGGGTTCATTCTGACTCCATTGAAACCAAGGTACAACATGTGCTTTGTCACTGCTATGCTGCAATAAACATCTTCATCAAGATCTTCAACATCCTTGAACAAGAAAAGAACATTTTAAGGACAGAAGAGAATTTGGTTTAGTCAGTATTAGCAGGAGGAGTTCTTAAGCCTATTCTCTACAAATTCTGTTCTAACTAAACTGAATCAACCCGTCGCAGTGTGGTAGCAGAGTTGTATTGGAATTGTTGTTTCTAAAGTAACTGAAACTTGTTGTTGGTCTATTATAATTCTGTTAAGATTCTAAAGTAATTGAATCAGCCCAATGTAGTGTGTTAGCAGAATTGTATTAGACCTATTGTTTCTAAAGTAACTGAAACAGAGTTGTAAGTTTCTAATGTAATTGATACGGAGTTAGTTGTTGTGATAATTCTGAAGACGTTCTAAAGTAACTGAATTGATGCAGTGTGGTCACAGAATTATGTCATAACTGTTGTGTGTTATAGTGTACTGAGTCTAACGCACCGTGACTCTGTGAAGTTTAAAACACTGAAGAAGTGTTGATTTCCCCGACGTACTGTGGCTAAGTAAACCGCTTTAAAAAATAACACAAAACCCAAAGTAGTGTGGTTTTGTCCGACGAACTGTGACAGTGTTGCATTTTTAACAGTTTAGTGTAAGTGAAGTTTAAGGTCCGACGGAGTGTGGCCATGTGCGAAGAAGTTAACATTTTGGTTTAGAAGCCCAACAAAGTGTGGCTGTTTTATTAATTTGCTTTCAAAGCACAGGAGCTGTAGATAATTAGACTAACAGGTATCTTGAATTAACTAGATAATGTTCAGTCAGTGGAGGAAAATAAGCCTATTGAATTACTGAAGACAATTTAATAAGATTGTGAAAATGGAAGAGCTGATAGTAAAGTGCATCGCTAAGCACGGTTCAGTGGGAATGTTTGATGAAATAGAGAAAGCAGACGACCCATATGAGTGTGCGATGTCTCAATTCAAAAATTGTCCCAGAATGCCGAAAAACTAAGGGAAAAATTTCTAATGCACTTCAAGCTCTTTTTTGCCTCATACAAGGTAACTAAAATAACATTAAAGGAAATGAAAACTGAAAACAAGTTACTAAATTCTCAAGACAGCGACAATGTCATTTCATTGAGAAATTGCAAGGCTGAAGAGATTATTCTGAAGGACCAGATAGTGAAATTGAGAGAAGAAATTGCAATGTCCGAATCAGAGAGGCAGGCATTTAGATGTTTGTTTGAAGCAACATCTAGACAGATGGACAATGCCCAATCCCATTCTGAACATTATGAAAACAGCTGCAAGGAAGCCTTTAGTCAACGACATAATTCTTCAGATGATTATGTGAGGTTCCCAGTAGCACCAGTGCGAACAAGACAGACTGGAAATATAAATGTGAGGGTTCTTGATCAAAGAACTGAAAATGGCCAAGCGGTTAGACAGTCTTGTTACAGCAGTGGGTACTTTTGACCCTGATAACATGGATCCTGTTGAGTTCTTGTCAAAACTGGAGAAGGTAGTGGATCTTTGTAGTGTGTCAGACGAAGATGCTTGTAGACTTCTTATGATCATCTGCATTCCTCGCTCATTAACTAGTGTTCTCTTACAGGAAGTTCGTGACATAAGAGCAGAGGGGCAAGGAGAGATGCTCTACTTAGACTTGCTGGGACTGATTTGGTTAACTTGAGAAAGTTAAACTGAGGTGACAATGGAAATATGAGAGGATCCTCTAGCATTTGCATCCAGGTTGTGGGAAATGTTTAGCTGTTACAGTGGTTTGCCCAATGCAACTAAATAAAATCTCATGTTTAAGTCTGCATTAATTGCACAAAGCAGTTCACACATGTGAGAAGCCATTAGCCTACATGTAGATGTACATGCTCTACATGTAGATGTCTCTCCTACCTCCACTCACTTATAACAATCTACATCCCTCAAGAAGTCTGAGATCTGCGAGTGAGCGTTGCCGCACGGTGCCATCACAGAGAGACACAAAATCACTCTCCAGAACGTTTTCATTCACCGTTCCTGGCTGGTGGAATGAACTTCCCACCCCCATCCGGAATGCTGAATCCTAAACAAGTTTTCACCTGAAAACTCATCTCTTCCGTCATCACTAACTTCATCTTGAAAAATAAATAAATTATACTTTCACTCTTTCCTCAACTTTGCTCTCTTTCCCTTAACCTCTCACTGTCTGGCTAGAATTCTCTGAACAATGAATAGAAATTTGTATTACAAGCACTTCCTTTGCCTGTTTGCCTCTTTATAATGTATCGCTTATTGTATTCCTCAATTGTAAGTCGCTTTAGCTAAAAGCCTACTAAATGAATAAATGCTAAAAAAATACACCATACGAGCAAATAATTATCAAAATGACACATCATTTCAATGCAAGAAGTCAAATGAAAGCTGCAGAATCTAGACATCCAGTCGCTGCCTTAGGCAGGAGAAAATGTTCTAGATTATCTAATGTTTTCTGTCAGAGACCATGGAGATTTGAAAAAGTAAATTCAGGTGTTATGCATGTGGAAAAGCTGGACACATTGCTGAACATTGTTTGGAGAAAGGTGGCAACCAATGGGGGCAACCATTTTTTTTATCTTGTTTCAGGTATAAGCATGGAGATGTTTGCTTGAAAGGTGTAACCTCCTGGAGAATGATAATCTGGTCATCTGAAGGACAAGAAGGCCAGCAGAACTATAGTGGAGCCAGGGGACTTCCACAAGAAAAAGGACTTCTTAAAGAACAGAGTGATCATCAGAACTGGACATCCAGAGATTTCCAGACCTGCAAGATACAGACCTACAATCCTAAACGATCTAGAACCCCTGAGACCCATCATGGCATGGATGGACCTGATGGAACTTACATTTACATTTATTCATTTAGCAGACGCTTTTGTGCAAAGTGCTGAATTTTGAGCAGACATTACTCTAGTCTTCCATGTCACATGATCCTTCAAAAGTCATTGATGATTTGATACTCAAGAAACAATTCATATTATTATCATTGTTGAAAATAGTTGTGCTTCTTAATGTTTTTGTGGAACGCATGGTGCATTTTAGGCAGGATTCTTTGATGAATAAAAGAATCTTAAGAACATAATTTATTTGTAATATATTCTTACAGAATAAAGACAACTAATAAAGAAAAATCATTTCTTTTAAAAATAATAATAATAATCTTACTGACCCCAAAACTTTTATTTTGGGTTATTAAAAGCATTTTAACAATTTAGATGCAAAACAACAGATAAATGAAATAACAGAATCCTAGAACAACTGAAAGGAAAACATTCATATTATGTATAAAACTTGATAAATTAGGAAAAAGATATTTCAATAGTTAGGTTTTAGTAAAGTTTTCTGGACTATCTGTTATGCAGTCTAGTTATAAATAGCTGCATATAAGTTTCATCACTACTGCGCCAAACAACCAACTAGTGCCATGAAGTCAGTACATTTCCACCGGTGCACAACAGTATAAACAGACAAACAATGACAGTCATCTGAATCAAAGTCGAAACAATGCCACCCACCACAGCCATGAGATGACCCCGCGTGGGCAAACGGCGCCCAAGTGGGATCTTGGCCCGATCGCGTGTAGGGTGAGCCAGAAGACTCTCCTCAAACGTGACCTGCAGAGAAAAACAAAACAAAACTGGAGCTGAGATCATTTTTACTACATTAACAGTCATTTTCAGCAGCCTTATATGGTTTCTAATTTACACAACACAAAAGGCCTTTATGACATCAAGCGTTAATTAATCTCACTTTCATCGTTTTATCCAGCAGTTAGTGTGAAAATTATTTGGCAGAATTATAAATAGAAGGTGCTATATGCAGATGAAGTGGGTTTCTATATCAAATGCAGTGATTTTACAAGTGAAAACAAGACAAAATACTTTCCTACATATAAATTTGTTGTTATCAGTTTCTACTAGATAATTTTCATCATTAGAAAAGATCATTAGAAAGCTCATTTTAATTATTGTGGCTAGAGCAATAAAGAAGATTTTGAAAATAATTATATCATGCTCCAGGTTGCATTTGAAAATATATAATAAAAAGTAATACTGTGAAATATTATTAGACTTAAAAAAAATTATAGTTTAATATATTTTAAAAGGTAATTTATTCCTGTGATGCAAAGCTGAATTTTCAGCAGCCATTTCTCCAGTTTTCAGTGTCAAACGATCCAGGAGAAATCACTCTAATATGCTAATTTGGTGCTCAAGAAACATTTCTTATCAATGTTAAAAACTAGTTACTAAACTAAAATTAGTTCAAAATAAGAGCTTTAAAAAAAAAATTGTAACAATATAAAAAGTTTAAAACAATCGTACTGACACCAAACTTTATATTATTTATATTTATATATGTGTGTGCATATATATATATATATAATACATAAAACCTTTATCTAATATATTGTATCAATTACATATATTTTTATATAATAATATTTCACACAGTCATGTGTATTATAATAATAATAATAAAATATAATAATACTGATGGTTTAATGGTTTTGTATATGTCAAAAAATATACATTATGATGTTATGGTTTAAAAAATAGGGTACAATTCAATTTGTGTAATATATAACCTTTGTGTAATAAATATTTTCAAAATGTATTGCTTTTGTAAAATAATTACATTTCCAGTATCCTAAAAGCTCAAAACACAAATAATTACAGGAAGATAGAATAATCTAACAGGAAGTGGAGGAGGGTTAGCACTAGAATATAAAAGAGAAAGAAATATATACAGAAAGAGACTGACTAATGAGAGGAAAGAGTGTGGGAAGAGGAGAATTAAACAAGGAATAAATAAAGAATATTTGAAATGTCTGTACTCACCTCATCCAGCACACGGTTCTTAGCTCTGGTAATAGCATTATTTAAAACATTGATCCAAGATTCCTTCTCCTCTGGACTGATGGCCAGAAATACAAGATTGGGGCTCTAATGGAGTAAAAAATATAGTAAAATATACTATCAAAGATTTTAAAATAAATGATGGTGTAATTTTGACTTTCTAAACTTGCATTTTTAAGGTCTATAAAAAAACAAATACAAACAATTTTTCCTTTAATTTTTCACTAAGGAATCAGTTACTCATTGCTAAAATCTTCATGTTTTTGAAGTTATATGGTCTCTTTTTAAAATTTCATCAAAAGGTACTTTGATGTTGACACACAGATTCTTCTTCTTTTTCAATTGTGCAATAAATTAAGAAACTGGTTAAAATAAGACCTCACAAAAATAAAAGAGGCACCAATTGGATTGTACCTTATTTTTTAAGCGTGTGAGTCTCTGGCAGCTTTCCTGTTACCTTATTTGTAAACCATAACATCATATTGTTTTGCTCTTACCTTGTTTCCAGGGTGTTGGTAGCGGAGCAGAGTAAATCTACTGTGGTTCTTCTTGCTATGGCTCTTGGCCTTTCGCAGTTCCTCCGAGCGCTCATACTGTACCAGGTCAAACACTTCATAAGTCTTCCCATCATTTTTCATCTGGACACAAGAACAGCAGCATCAGCACACAAACACAGGCCATCACCAGGCCTGAAGCTAGAAACAATTGCTATCATTAATTGAAATGATCAGCAGTGCTTTCCCAGGCCAACTGTGCAGACAACAGTGAATCATGGTGGGACATATTGATTTTAACTCCAAGGACAGCAATAATTAATGTTCAACAGAACACTGCTGTGAGATCCATGCTGACAGAACACTAAATCACAAAAAACATTTATTTTTCATAAAGTAAAAAAATATCTGTACCCTTATTTAAAGGGATAGTTCACTCAAAAATGATAAGTGAGTCATGGTACTCGCGTGAACACGTGTTGAAGATACGGAAGAGAACAAAATGTTGAATAAAGTCTTTATTTTTGTTTTCTTTGTGGTCTCATAGCTTCATAACATTGTGGTTGAACCTCTGATGTCACATGAACTATTTTAATTATGTCCTTACTACGTTTCTAATCCTTGAACGTGGTGGTTCCTTTGCCATCTGCAGTCAGAAAGCTCTCGGATTTCATCAAAATTATCTTAATTTGTGTTCCAATGATGAACGAAGGTCTTATTGGTTTGGAACGACATGATGGTGAGATATTAATGACAGAATTTTCATTTTTGAGTGAACTATCCATTAAGGTTTCATGAACAATTAATAAAATAAGTACAGCCAAATATATTTTGTATATTAAATTGGTCATATGTTTCTGTGAATAACAATAACAACAAAGCAATAGAAAGCATGTTTAACTGTTCAATTTTAAAGTTAATTACTTGTCTATGGATGGAAACCAGTTTCTACCATTGTAAAGACTGGTCAAAGGCGTGTGGATCCACGTGCAGTTTATATATTTATTAGGCAGAGGCAGAATCAAACAGGCAATGGTCAGCGGGCAATAACAGGAATATCAGAGGCAGAGCAGAGACGTAAACAATACCAGGCAGGGGTCGAGGTCACAAGCACAGGTTCAGAGTTCCAAGGTAAGGCAGTCCGGGGTCAAACACAGAAGTAGCAATCAGAGGGGATGGAAAATGCTCAGAAATGTCAGCCGGGGCAAGAACAAGACTTCGCAATGTTGAAAGGAAGTGTGCTGCTTAAATGTGTGTGTGAGAGTGAGATGCAGGTGTGGTGAAACAATCAGGGTTAATTAGTGACAGCTGTGTGATTGGTGTAATGGTGGATGGGAATGTGTGAGTGCAGTGAATGATGGGAGATGCAGTCCATGGGTGATGTGCAGTTGTAGTGTGGTGAGTGGCAACCAGATTCGTGACAACCATAGAGTAAAAAAAAGATACTTCTTTTTATTTTACTGCTCTTTTATTTCTTACAATTGCAACTATATGTATGGCTGTTTTTGCTCATAACTCATTTTTAGTTCATTTATGTCTTCAGGTCAAATTATTTTGATAACAAATACAGTAATATTGTGTATAATATTATCAACATTTATAATAACTGTATTACATGTACATATATTTTAAAATGTAATTTAGTGATAGATCAAAAGTTTAAAAGAACAGCTTTTTTTTAAATAAATGATCAACATTATAAATGTTTTTGCTGTCATGTTTGATGTGTTCTTGCTAAATAAAAGTATTTGGAAAAATCTCACTGACCACAACTTCTGGATGTGTATCTCAGTGACATTATATCACTCAATGTGAATTTCTTTTTGAAAATGATGAGGTGTGACTGTGAGTACATTGTTTTTCTGATGATGCTTACACAATGAAACCTCAAGAACAGCACAAACCTCACACACATATAACCAAGCCTAGCTCAGAATATATTCTCTCTTCACGCCAAATAGTACAAAAGAATTAGAATCGTGACTGGTGTTCTTTTTCATCAGAAATCAAGACAGATGCTCCAACGGTTTTCAGTTAGTCCAGCTCCTCTAATTATTCAACCAGTGACCCATCTGTGAAAATGCCTCATTTTAAGACAGGTCAGTCCTCATTATGACTGACTGTGGTGGAAAAATGGTCAATTTAACTGAACCTGAGGGAGGAAAAACCCACGGTGGGACTTTAAATCCCACAGAGACACAATGAGGGTCACAAGGGTTTCTGCTGAGACAAACACAAAAACTCAATGCTAGAGGTATTAACATGCACTATGTGATGTCGCACGGAGCAAAAAGACAAACATAGACATTTTGGGTCAGAGTTCTGCATGGTTACCAAGCATGCACCATAGCAACGGAAATACGCAACAAAGAAATCTGGTGTCAGTGAGTTTGAGATTAACGTACAAAGATTAAAGTGATCCGTGATCATAGAGCAGGCACAAGCAAACCGGCCTGTTCATAACATCTCTAGTTAATATGACTCTGAAATATCATATTCTGCTTTAAATGTGGTAGTGTTTAGAAAACCACCAGTTTTACAATAAAGAGTTAAATGTAGGTACATCCTCCCTGGCACATATGGCCAAAGGTAATCTGTGTAACCGTATGCCTCCAGATGGCCTCCTGGGGTCACATATTTAAATGTGAGTGAGTGCACACTTTGATAAAGAGCGTACTAGTGATGCTAATACGGGGCAAAAGACCCCTAGAGGAAAAAAGCCTGGCCTCTCTTCACCACATCAATATTTCACTCACTCACTGCTGGCACAGCACGTTCCCGGCAGGGGGCCATCCTGATCTCGGGATTAACCACCTCCAAAAATAACCCACTAACCAACCATCTTCATTCTAATGGAGGTAACTCCATCAACAACTAGATGTAAGGACTAAAACACAGCCTTCGTAAAGAGTACTCCTATGAATATTACATTATCTTGATGCTTTTTTCCTGAAATTCACAAGGATTTCAGAAAAGATATGGTTTTCAAGGCATTGTGAACTGGGATTTTACCAAGCCATGCAACCATACGACTGTTTCAGGATGTAAGGAGACTACAGTGTAGTAAACATGAAGTGAACATGGCTTATATGGCCAGGCATGAATTAAAGGTGAAAATAGATTAGCAGAATCCCCTCGAATCACGTGTTCAGAGTGTTCTGTAATCTGGTTGACTGCATTATTTTGAGGTCAACCAATTTTACTAAAATAGACATAAAATAAACACCACAAGTAAACCTGAAAGAGTTTGCTCTGCCAAATGGATGTGATGTATGTGAAATATACAAAACATAACACACCCCAGTACTGTACATCTGTAAATAACTCATCAACCCTTCATCTGTACACTGGACACATGCACATTCACAGTTCTGTCTATGGTCATTTTTCTTTTCTGTATATATTTTTTTTATCACTATTGTTACTCATAATTATTGTCTATTATCTTCATTATTAGTGTTTTTTATTACCTTAATTATATGTTGTCTGCACTATGTTTGTACTTTCTGTACTGGAAGCTCCTAATACCAAGACAAATTCCTCTTTCTCTCATTTCGACCTGATGATCCAACGGTAGCTGCACGGATCTCAGGCTGCCTGGCAGACATCTCAGCATGGATGAAAGAACATCACCTACAGCTCAACCTGGCAAAGACTGAGCTTCTTGTCTTCCCTGCAACTCCAACTCTACAGCATGACTTCACGATTCAGTTAGGTTCATCAACAATTACCCCATCAACTTCTGTCAGACATCTTGTTGTAATCTTTGATGATCAGCTGACCTTCAAAGAGCACATTGCAAAGACTGCTCGATCTTGCAGGTTTGCACTTCACAACATCAGAAAGATCAGGCCCTTTCTGACAGAGCATGCTGCACAACTTCTTGTCCAGGCCCTTGTCATTTCTAGGCTAGACTATACTGCAATGCTCTTCTGGCTGGACTTCCATCAAACACAATCAAACCTCTACAAATGATTCAGAATGCAGCGGCACGACTGGTCTTCAACGAAACCAAAAGAACCCATGTTACACCTCTCTGTGTCTCCTTGCACTGGCTACCGGTTGCAGCTCGCATCAAGTTCAAAACATTGATGCTTGCATATAGAACAACCACAGGCTCAGCACTCACCTACTTCCACTCACTATTACGAATCTACATCCCCTCCAGAAGTCTAAGATCAGCTAGTGAGCGACGCCTCGTGGTACCATCACAGAGAGACTCAAAATCACTCTCCAGAACATTCTCGTTCACCGTTCCTGGCTGGTGGAATGATCTTCCCACCCCCATCCGGAACGCTGGATCCCGGTCAATCTTCAAGCAACAACTGAAAACTCATATCTTTCAACACTACTTGACTTCCCTTTTTCTAAATCTTCACCTTTCTCTTTCTCTTTCTCTTTCTCTTTCTCTTTCCCTTTCTCTTTCTCTTTCTCTTTCTCTTTCTCTTTCTCTTTCTCTGTCTCTTTCTCTTTATTTATTCCTTCCCTTGCTAGCTTGTACTTATTTGAACAATGCCTCAGACTTGGTGTTACAAGAACTTCCTCTTTCTGTTTGCCTCTTCAAGATTAATCGCTTTATGTATTCCCCAATTGTAAGTTGCTTTGGATAAAAGCGTCTGCAAAATTACTAAATATAAATGTATATGTATGTGTATGTATATATTAAACCTTATTAAATTCACAATAACACTTATTTGTAGATAATATATAATAATATGTACATATTATTGTATGTAGGTCTATATATAGAGAGAAAGAATTATATTATACATGAAATACACACACACACACACACACACACACACACACACACACATAACAAGAACAAATGTGAAACCTTGTGAAACCTCAGTTTGTTATAAAAAATGTAAATTATTTTAAATTTTCTGATGCAAAAATACCTCAATAAGTTGATAAAAACATGTTAATGCTATAACTTTTCTGAACTAATGTAATGATATTATTACTACTAATAATACAATTATTATTAAAATATATTTATTAAGGAGTATTTTCCAGAAAAAATAAATACCAGACTTTATTTAGCAGCAAAATGTAAATACACAACACAGTATTTGAAAAATAAATAAATAAAATAATAATAAATATTTTTAATTAGAGATGCTTTTAATTATTATAATTTAATGAATTTGAGAAAAAAATTAATAGGGCCTTAAAAATTAAAACTTTTAATAAACTGCAGTTAAATTGTGTAATTTTCAATTAATAAGTAATACAATATTTTTTTCAGTTAAAACAGAGTCTAGAAAATTTAAATGGAATCCAAAATAAATGTATTTGGGAACAACTAAAATGGATTTCAAAGGGCTCTACGGTAGTACAAACAATCCTTATTGTTGAGCACTGCAGTGTCTTGAATATGTGATGCTTTGAGCAGAACTGACACATTTATAGATTTTTGTGAATCTACACTGTTTATCATCAGTACATGTTTAGTTTAAATATGATCCATTTGCACACAATGCACGCGCAGCCATGACTGATCAGTCCGGATAACGGTGAATACTAGACTCGAGCATCAATTATTTACACCATATAGAAAGAGCTCGAAAAGAAGCACTTTGAACACAGTTATAGATGCTCAGCTGTCTACATATAAACTTCAAATGATTCACTTGGGAGTCAGGAAGGACTCGTGTTGCATGATATGCGCTTCACTATGCTATATGAGTGAGATCAATTGAAGAGTTATGTCAAGTGACATCATTCTGGCACGAACAGGTCTACCTTGAGCTCTGAAGGAAAGTCAACTGCAGCGGTGCATAGCGTCATCAGTACTATAGACAGCCATGGCAAACAATACACACAGCCTGAAGGCAGTGATCACCAGAGGACAAATCTGTAGCGCACATACTCAGACTGATACAACCTGCTGACATTGTGTTCTGATATTAGAGAAATAACCTTGATTGCCTGACCAGTGGAAGAATTCACAGGGCTGGAAGTAGGTACACAGAATGTTAATAATCTGATCTGTGGCTCCTTTTACAACTTTAATTTCACTTAATAACTGAGGTGTCTTGTGAAAATATGATGTTGTGAATGCTAAATCAAAATATTTTGGGAATTCGAGAAGCGTTGACAGTGGAGAAAAAGAGATTTAAGACTCAATTGCTAAGAGCATGTATATCAAAATTAAATTAAATAAATAATCCACCTAAAAATGAACATATGAAATATACTCCAAGAGAATTTGTTTGTTCATTGAAACGTATCATTCATCACTTGCTCACCTATGGATCTTCTGCAGATATTGGGTGCCATCAGAATGAGAGTCCAAACAGCTGATAAAATCATCACAATAATCCACAATTAATCCACAGTCATCAGTTAACATCTCGTGAAGTGAAAACCTCAATGAAAACCTCAATAATTTGTAAGTAACAAATTCATCACAATATTTTTTACATTTAGGGTTTAGAAGGTTGCTTCTGACGATCCATAATATTGTTTTCTCATTTTAAGATAAGACATTAATTGATGGACTGGAATCATGTGGATTATTGTGATGTTTTTATCAGCTGTTTGGACACTCATTCTGAGGGCACCCATTATCTGCAGAAGATTCATTGGTGAGCAAGTGATGTATGAATGAATGAATGCTGCATTTATATAGCACTTTATTGTGTATTGTTGTACACCTAAAGCGCTTTACAATCATGGGGGGGTTTCTCCTCAACCACCACCATCCACTTGGATGATGCGACGGCTACCACAGGACAACGGTGCCAGTGCGCTCACCACACACCAGCTACAGGTGGAGAGGAGAGAGAGTCATAGTGCCAATCGAGTGCATGGGGATTATTAGGAGGCCATGATTGACAAAGGCCAGTAGAGGGAATTTGGCCAGGACACCGGGGTTACACCCCTACTCTTTACGAGAAGTCTCATGGGATTTTTAATGACCACAGAGAGTCAGGACCTCGGTTTAACATCTCATCCGAAAGACAGTGCTTTTTAGTATAGTGTTCCCGTCAATTTACTGGGGTGTTAGGACCCACTGAGACCACAGGGTGAGCACCCCCTGCTGGTCTCATTAACACCTCATCCAGCAGCAACCTAGTTTTCCCAGGAGATCTCCCATCCAGGTACTGACCAGCTCAACCCAGCTTAGCTTCAGTGGGCAACCGGTCTTGGGCTACAGGGTGATATGGCTATGGATATAATGCTACACTTCTCTGTTTCAAACAAAAAATAAACTCATCTACATCTCAAAGTTATGTATTTATTTATGTTGGGGGGGTTATTCCTCTCATAGTTTATCAAATTAATTAGTGATATATTTATATTTAAAAATAGGCTACATTTAACATTTGAACTTTAAGTTTCCCTTAATGCTTTATATTTAAGATCTATACAAAACCATAACACTGAACTAAAGATGCCAACTGCATCAGTGTCAGCAGGTCCAGTTTATGTTTGTGTGGTTTGTCTCCGTAAAGTTCATGTTTAAATAATTCACCACTGAAACATTCTTCTTCACTGCGACACCACCTGCATTTTGTTTGTGTTCATGTAAATCAATGTTTTTAAAGAATGGATTTTTCTCTTCTTAGATTAATTATTTCAAAGTTAATTTCTAAAATCAGATTAACAAGAAGAAAGAATGGTAGGTAATGATTTTGATTTGAATCTTTAAAAAAGTCCACCTTATAATATGCACAGACTAAAAACAATAAAAACTAAAGATCATTTTTAGAGTTGCATTAATATTCCGGTTCATGGTAAACTTAAAAAGCTTACCTGTTTCTTATTTACAGGTTGTAAATTGCAGCAACCCTTCATTTAGATGTTGTGTGTGGTTTGTTTACATGGGTTTCTTATGATGGTGTGGCACTGAATTCAAAGCATCCCCAGTGAGTGAGAGAGGTGCAGCTGGGTCTGGAATCTTTTAATATAAATAACGTCATACAAAAATTTAGCAGCTGTGTGAATGAGGGATGTGCAACTGCCTTCTCAACTCTTAAAACCATTTATGTCACTTTAATGAGAAAATCAAGGGCACCGCTGTATAGTTTCCATGATGAAATGCTGTTATGTGATGGCTCTGTGAAACTGATGAAGGCCTACAGGCAGTGACAGAAACAAGCTGCTACACTTCCATGAAAATTACAACCATCCCTCTACACTTGCTTCAAGTGAGCAACTGATTCAATTGTAAAGATTTGTTGCACCTATAATGAACCGGAAATTGAATTCAACTGAATATCTGTAAGCAACTTCCAAAACCTTCAGGGATCTTTGGTACTGGCACTGACACAGAATCCATGACACAATCACAGGTTCACATGCTGCTTGTTGTTTCAGGCCACAGCTCAGTTTCAATTTTCAGTGTTTATATAATACCCTTTATAAAATGATAGCTTGTCAAAGGGATTGCTTTACATTTATATTTACACTTAGTCATTTTGCAGACGCTTTTATCCAAAGCGACTTACAATTGGGGAATACATAAAGTGATTCATCTTGAAGAGGCAAACAGAAAGAGGAAGTGCCCATAACACCAAGTCTCAGGCATTGTTCAAATAAGTACAAGCTAGCAAGGGAAGGAGAGAAAGAGAAAGATGAAGATATAGAAAGGTGTTTTTGTTTATTTTTATGATGAAGTCAAGTAGAGTTGAAAGAGATGAGTTTTCAGTCTATTTTGCTTTGATGTTGCAAAAGTATGTATATTATATAAAGGGCAGGAGGTTTTGGCAAACGTTAATTATTAACATTCATAACTCACTACACAATCACTATAGTAGTTGGCATGGTATACTTTTGGAAATTTGACAGGTCCTGCTTTGTTTTGATTGATCATTTTGAGCTTGAAATCATTAAAATCTTAATAACTCACCTCTTTTTCAAAGATGTACAGATGATCTCCTTTAAGCATCACAAAGCGGTTTCGCCATATTTCCCTAAATATTCCTTTACCACTGAACCTGCTGATCCAGCCTACTTTATCTGGTTGGGATGATGGCTGGTTGGCATCCTGAAGACCCTGAGTGTGTCAACAATGGCCCGGTTAGTGTGTCGCCAGTCCTACATAACAGCATTCGAGTTCAAACAGATCTCTGTATCACTGCACTGTGCTGAGCCATCATAACATTAATTCAGTATCTATGATTAGTACTTATTTATTTAACTACTAGTAAGTCTTCCAATAGCTACTGGCATCTTTTTCACTAGTAGTATTTTAACCAGTAAGTCCCAGTATGTCTCTCTGTCAGTTTCCAAGCACTTTTCCTAGTTACTAGATCCAGTTTTTTAGTAGCAATTTATTTTATACTAGAGCATATAAAATGTTTCACTAGTAATAGATTTTAACTGAACAAATTTCTGTCATATGGCATGGCAAGTAAAAAAAAAAACTAACTAATGTGACTAGTGAAAAATGCCACTTGCAACAACTAGAATACACATTAGGGAATATGTAATATTATGAGATGGAATAGATAGTCTACTATTAATTATTGAGCGAATACAACTAAGAAATAAGCTATTAGTTCCCATGTCTAATTAAATTGGACTCACTATTGGTAGGCCTATAAGCAGGATACTGAAAGTAAATGTACAAATATAGGTTAGTAGTCGTTATGGGATTACTCACTACTAATGAAAATACTGCGAACACAAAAAAAGAATACTAGCTGTATCAAATAAATTAATATTAATATGACCTGATATTAGTGGCGGAGCTAGGGGGTGGCCAGGGGTGGTCGTGGCCACCACTGATCTAAGCTTGGCCACCCTGCTCAAAACTGCAGTTTTTGTCCCTTTTTCTTGACAAGAAATGCCTTTATTAAGACGCGGAACCGGTGTAATTTCTTGCATCCACATCAAACGAGACTTTTCAGACACGCACTTCAGTTTTGCCTCAGCACCAGGCGCGAGTTAAATGAGTGCGGAAAAGGTACACCCACCAAATGAGCTTTAGTAGAACAATGAGATGCTGTTAGGCTATATGTCCGTAAAACAAACTTTCCTATCCTGTCAGCCGTCATCATAAATAAGCGCACAAGAAACTATGAGCATACGACGTTGTTCTGTCGTCAGTTAAGTCATAAGATTACCAAAAAGGCGATTAAAGCTGCAAACTGTGCATGTATGTATGTATGCATTATATTTCAGAACGTCTCTAAAATGCATACTAAAATATAGGCTCTCGTGCAATTCCAGATCACAATAATGGGCAAGCTGATGTTTGTTTTTTTTTTTATGCAGTAAATGTGAGCACAGTGCACTTATACTAGGAAATATGCGCAATTTTTTCATTAATTTAAAAAGTACAAATGAAAATTAAAACAAACCCTCTTTTAAAATACCTGGAGGTGAGGAATAATACCAATTTTATCATATTACTTGATATAATAATTCACAAATATCTCAATTACAATTAAGTATAAATTAATAGTATTCAGCTGTGTTTTAGGCACTAAAATACTTTATAGTCAACCACATTTTTATATAGAAATAATGTAGATTTCTGTGCCACCCCAGGCTGGTTGCTGGCCCCTCCCTGGCCACCCCTATGAACACATCCTGGCTCCGCCACTGCCTGATATATTGCACCCTAATAAAAGTACAGTTTTCTCTCTACTGTGGCCTCTTATTTTGTGGTGGAAAAAATCCCAAAATGATTTACAATGAGTTGGTCAATTAAGGGTGTGGCTAATTGAATATTATGTTAAATAAAATAAAAGATGAGCCAATTGCACGAGTGACTACAACATATAACACATATAAACGGTCTCATTCGGCGATTCATAACAAAGGAGTCATTGTTAAATTAATTTACACATATTTTAGTACAAATACTTGCGCTGTATTACATTCAGTCACTGTTCAAAGAAACTATAAAACTATGGGCATTCAAAATCAATATTTTCACATCATGAACAAGGAGTATGACATTCTCACCCTTTTTACCAAATGGCTTTTCTTCATGCTGTTCGCCAAATGTATCTTTCCCGAAGTATATCCCGCGATCTGTCCTGCTTTCTAGAAGAAACAGAGATGTTTTTGTTGATCTTTCCCTGAGAATTAGCCGCGTGTGATTGCTAAAGACGGGATGAGGTGCTGGCTCTCAGTGCTGACTGACTGCCAGTCTCTACACTGACGGTTTGCAAACCGCGGGCACAGCCTCTCCATTGGCTTACTGCGGTCAGGCCAGCCTCCACTTTGAAAAACGCAGTCATTCTAGCCGCCACGTTATTTTCTGGTGCGCGCGTATACTATGCGTTGCGGTAATAGCGTGTACAAACTCAGATCACAGGAAAAGCGATCTCTGACATTCATTTATTGAGGCAGTTTCACTGTCAATAACTAATAAACGAATTAACTAATACATTCCACTACCCCAGGGTGTCACTCAAGCCGTTTCCAGACGATCTAAAGTTGTATTACATAATAAAAGCTCTCCAAATCTCATACTCTACCTGACATGCCTGTGAATTTTGATAGCTCTAAAAAGGAAATTCCCTGTTTCCACAGAACAATTTCAATTCAGATTGACAGTCCACTACCCCATGATGACACTCAAGCAGTTTCAAGACAATCTGATTTTTTATTGCATAATAAAAGCTCTCCAAATCTCATATTCCACCTCTTCTGTCTGTGATTTTGGATAGCTTTAAAAAATAGAACTCCCTGCTTCCACAGATCAATTTTAATTCAGATTGACAGTCCACTACCCCATGATGACACTCAAGTAGTTTCAAGACAATCTGATGTTGAATTACAAAATAAAAGCTCTCCAAATCTCACATTCTACCTGACCTGCCTTTGATTTTGAATGGCTCTAAAAATAAAAGTCCCTGCTTCCACAGACCAATTTTAATTCAGATTGACAGTCCACTACCCCAGGATGACACTCAAGTAGTTTCAAGACAATCTGATGTTGTATTAAATAATAAAAGCTCTCCAAATCTCACATTCTACCTGACCTGCATTTGATTTTGAATGGCTCTAAAAAGGAAACTCCCTGTTTCCACAGAACAATTTTAATTCAGATTGACAGTCCACTACCCCAGGATGTAACTCAAATAGTTTCAAGACAATCTGATGTTTAATTCCATAATAAAGGCCCTCCAAATATCATATTCTACCTGTTCTGTCTGTGATTTTGAATGGCTCTAAAAATAAAAGTCCCTGTTTCCACAGAACAATTTCAATTCATATTGACAGTCCACTACCCCAGGATGACACTCAAGCAGTTTCAAGACAATCTGATGTTGTATTAAAAAATAAAAGCTCTCCAAATCTCATATTCCACGCCTTCTGTCTGTGATTTTGGATGGCTTTCAAAAGAAAATCCCTGTTTCCACAGAACAATTTCAATTCAGATTGCCAGTCCACTACCCCATGATGACACTCAAGTAGTTTCAAGACAATCTGATGTTTAATTCCATAATAAAGGCTCCAAATATCATATTCTACCTGTTCTGTCTGTGATTTTGAATGGCTCTAAAAATAAAAGTCCCTGTTTCCACAGAACAATTTCAATTCAGATTGACAGTCCACTACCCCAGGATGACGCTCAAGCAGTTTCAAGACAATCTGATGTTGTATTAAATAATAAAAGCTCTCCAAATCTCATATTCCACGTCTTCTGTCTGTGATTTTGGATGGCTTTCAAAAGAAAAATCCCTGTTTCCACAGAACAATTTCAATTCAGATTGCCAGTCCACTACCCCAGGATGTAACTCAAATAGTTTCAAAACAATCTGATGTTTAATTCCATAATAAAGGCCCTCCAAATATCATATTCTACCTGTTCTGTCTGTGATTTTGAATGGCTCTAAAAATAAAAGTCCCTGTTTCCACAGAACAATTTCAATTCAGATTGACAGTCCACTACCCCAGGATGACACTCAAGCAGTTTCAAGACAATCTGATGTTTAATTCCATAATAAAGGCTCTCCAAAACTCACATTCTACCTGATCTGTCTTTGATTTTGAATGGCTCTAAAATAAAAGTCCCTGCTTCCACAGACCAATTTTAATTCAGATTGACAGTCCACTACCCCAGGATGACACTCAAGTAGTTTAAAGACAATCTGATGTTGTATTAAATAATAAAAGCTCTCAAATTTCATATTCCACGTCTTCTGTCTGTGATTTGAATGGCTCTAAAAATAAAAGTCCCTGTTTCCACAGAACAATTTTAATTCAGATTGACAGTCCAGTACCCCAGGATGACACTCAAGCAGTTTCAAGACAATCTGATGGTGTATTAAATAATAAAAGCTCTCCAAATCTCACATTCTACCTGACCTGCCTTTGATTTTGAATGGCTCTAAAAATAAAAGTCCCTGCTTCCACAGACCAATTTTAATTCAGATTGACAGTCCACTACCCCAGGATGACACTCAAGTAGTTTCAAGACAATCTGATGTTGTATTAAATAATAAAAGCTCTCCAAATCTCACATTCTACCTGACCTGCATTTGATTTTGAATGGCTCTAAAAAGGAAACTCCCTGTTTCCACAGAACAATTTTAATTCAGATTGACAGTCCACTACCCCAGGATGTAACTCAAATAGTTTCAAGACAATCTGATGTTTAATTCCATAATAAAGGCCCTCCAAATATCATATTCTACCTGTTCTGTCTGTGATTTTGAATGGCTCTAAAAATAAAAGTCCCTGTTTCCACAGAACAATTTCAATTCATATTGACAGTCCACTACCCCAGGATGACACTCAAGCAGTTTCAAGACAATCTGATGTTGTATTAAAAAATAAAAGCTCTCCAAATCTCATATTCCACGTCTTCTGTCTGTGATTTTGGATGGCTTTCAAAAGAAAAATCCCTGTTTCCACAGAACAATTTCAATTCAGATTGCCAGTCCACTACCCCATGATGACACTCAAGTAGTTTCAAGACAATCTGATGTTTAATTCCATAATAAAGGCCCTCCAAATATCATATTCTACCTGTTCTGTCTGTGATTTTGAATGGCTCTAAAAATAAAAGTCCCTGTTTCCACAGAACAATTTCAATTCAGATTGACAGTCCACTACCCCAGGATGACGCTCAAGCAGTTTCAAGACAATCTGATGTTGTATTAAATAATAAAAGCTCTCCAAATCTCATATTCCACGTCTTCTGTCTGTGATTTTGGATGGCTTTCAAAAGAAAAATCCCTGTTTCCACAGAACAATTTCAATTCAGATTG
The DNA here is from genome assembly GCA_027564155.1 of Gymnocypris eckloni scoliostomus. Classification (NCBI taxonomy): domain Eukaryota; kingdom Metazoa; phylum Chordata; class Actinopteri; order Cypriniformes; family Cyprinidae; genus Gymnocypris; species Gymnocypris eckloni. Next base: position 22,404,000 of record CM050427.1, on the reverse strand, counting down.
CCAGTCCACTACCCCAGGATGTAACTCAAATAGTTTCAAAACAATCTGATGTTTAATTCCATAATAAAGGCTCTCCAAAACTCACATTCTACCTGATCTGTCTTTGATTTTGAATGGCTCTAAAAATAAAAGTCCCTGCTTCCACAGACCAATTTTAATTCAGATTGACAGTCCACTACCCCAGGATGACACTCAAGTAGTTTAAAGACAATCTGATGTTGTATTAAATAATAAAAGCTCTCCAAATTTCATATTCCACGTCTTCTGTCTGTGAATTTGAATGGCTCTAAAAATAAAAGTCCCTGTTTCCACAGAACAATTTTAATTCAGATTGACAGTCCAGTACCCCAGGATGACACTCAAGCAGTTTCAAGACAATCTGATGGTGTATTAAATAATAAAAGCTCTCCAAATCTCACATTCTACCTGACCTGCCTTTGATTTTGAATGGCTCTAAAATAAAAAAGTCCCTGCTTCCACAGACCAATTTTAATTCAGATTGACAGTCCACTACCCCAGGATGACACTCAAGTAGTTTCAAGACAATCTGATGTTGTATTAAATAATAAAAGCTCTCCAAATCTCACATTCTACCTGACCTGCATTTGATTTTGAATGGCTCTAAAAAGGAAACTCCCTGTTTCCACAGAACAATTTAATTCAGATTGACAGTCCACTACCCCAGGATGTAACTCAAATAGTTTCAAGACAATCTGATGTTTAATTCCATAATAAAGGCCCTCCAAATATCATATTCTACCTGTTCTGTCTGTGATTTTGAATGGCTCTAAAAATAAAAGTCCCTGTTTCCACAGAACAATTTCAATTCATATTGACAGTCCACTACCCCAGGATGACACTCAAGCAGTTTCAAGACAATCTGATGTTGTATTAAAAAATAAAAGCTCTCCAAATCTCATATTCCACGTCTTCTGTCTGTGATTTTGGATGGCTTTCAAAAAAAATCCCTGTTTCCACAGAACAATTTCAATTCAGATTGCCAGTCCACTACCCCATGATGACACTCAAGTAGTTTCAAGACAATCTGATGTTTAATTCCATAATAAAGGCCCTCCAAATATCATATTCTACCTGTTCTGTCTGTGATTTTGAATGGCTCTAAAAATAAAAGTCCCTGTTTCCACAGAACAATTTCAATTCAGATTGACAGTCCACTACCCCAGGATGACGCTCAAGCAGTTTCAAGACAATCTGATGTTGTATTAAATAATAAAAGCTCTCCAAATCTCATATTCCACGTCTTCTGTCTGTGATTTTGGATGGCTTTCAAAAGAAAAATCCCTGTTTCCACAGAACAATTTCAATTCAGATTGCCAGTCCACTACCCCAGGATGTAACTCAAATAGTTTCAAAACAATCTGATGTTTAATTCCATAATAAAAGCTCTCCAAATCTCACATTCTACCTGACCTGCCTTTGATTTTGAATAGCTTTAAAAATAAAACTCCCTGCTTTCCACAGAACAATTTTGAATTCAGATTGACAGTCCACTACCCCAGGATGACACTCACGTAGTTTCAAGACAATCTGATGTTTAATTCCATAATAAAGGCCCCCAAATCTCATATTCTACCTCTTCTCTCTGTAATTTTGGATAGGTCTAAAAAGTAAACTCCCTGTTTCCACAGGAACAATTTCAATTCAGATTGACAGTCCACTACCCCAGCATGACACTCAAGCAGTTTCAAGACAATCTGATGTTGTATTATAATAATAAAGCTCTCCAAATCTCATATTCCACGTCTTCTGTCTGTGATTTTGGATGGCTTTCAAAAGGAAACTCCATGTTTCCACAGAACAATTTCAATTCAGATTTACAGTCCACTACCCCAGGATGACACTCAAGCAGTTTCAAGACAATCTGATGTTTAATTCCATAATAAAGGCTCTCCAAAACTCACATTCTACCTGATCTGTCTTTGATTTTGAATGGCTCTAAAATAAAAGTCCCTGCTTCCACAGACCAATTTTAATTCAGATTGACAGTCCACTACCCCAGGATGACACTCAAGTAGTTTAAAGACAATCTGATGTTGTATTAAATAATAAAAGCTCTCCAAATTTCATATTCCACGTCTTCTGTCTGTGAATTTGAATGGCTCTAAAAATAAAAGTCCCTGTTTCCACAGAACAATTTTAATTCAGATTGACAGTCCAGTACCCCAGGATGACACTCAAGCAGTTTCAAGACAATCTGATGGTGTATTAAATAATAAAAGCTCTCCAAATCTCACATTCTACCTGACCTGCCTTTGATTTTGAATGGCTCTAAAAATAAAAGTCCCTGCTTCCACAGACCAATTTTAATTCAGATTGACAGTCCACTACCCCAGGATGACACTCAAGTAGTTTCAAGACAATCTGATGTTGTATTAAATAATAAAAGCTCTCCAAATCTCACATTCTACCTGACCTGCATTTGATTTTGAATGGCTCTAAAAGGAAACTCCCTGTTTCCACAGAACAATTTAATTCAGATTGACAGTCCACTACCCCAGGATGTAACTCAAATAGTTTCAAGACAATCTGATGTTTAATTCCATAATAAAGGCCCTCCAAATATCATATTCTACCTGTTCTGTCTGTGATTTTGAATGGCTCTAAAATAAAGTCCCTGTTTCCACAGAACAATTTCAATTCATATTGACAGTCCACTACCCCAGGATGACACTCAAGCAGTTTCAAGACAATCTGATGTTGTATTAAAAATAAAAGCTCTCCAAATCTCATATTCCACGTCTTCTGTCTGTGATTTTGGATGGCTTTCAAAGAAAATCCCTGTTTCCACAGAACAATTTCAATTCAGATTGCCAGTCCACTACCCCATGATGACACTCAAGTAGTTTCAAGACAATCTGATGTTTAATTCCATAATAAAGGCCCCTCCAAATATCATATTCTACCTGTTCTGTCTGTGATTTTGAATGGCTCTAAAATAAAGTCCCTGTTTCCACAGAACAATTTCAATTCAGATTGACAGTCCACTACCCCAGGATGACACTCAAGCAGTTTCAAGACAATCTGATGTTGTATTAAATAATAAAAGCTCCAAATCTCATATTCCACGTCTTCTGTCTGTGATTTTGGATGGCTTTCAAAGAAAAATCCCTGTTTCCACAGAACAATTTCAATTCAGATTGCCAGTCCACTACCCCAGGATGTAACTCAAATAGTTTCAAAACAATCTGATGTTTAATTCCATAATAAAAGCTCTCCAAATCTCACATTCTACCTGACCTGCCTTTGATTTTGAATAGCTTTAAAAAATAAAACTCCCTGCTTCCACAGAACAATTTTGATTCAGATTGACAGTCCACTACCCCAGGATGACACTCCACGTAGTTTCAAGACAATCTGATGTTTAATTCCATAATAAAGGCCCCCCAAATCTCATATTCTACCTCTTCTCTCTGTAATTTTGGATAGGTCTAAAAAGTAAACTCCCTGTTTCCACGGAACAATTATACTTCAGATTGACAGTCCACTACCCCAGCATGACACTCAAGCAGTTTCAAGACAATCTGATGTTGTATTAAATAATAAAAGCTCTCCAAATCTCATATTCCACGTCTTCTGTCTGTGATTTTGGATGGCTTTCAAAAGGAAACTCCATGTTTCCACAGAACAATTTCAATTCAGATTTACAGTCCACTACCCCAGGATGACACTCAAGCAGTTTCAAGACAATCTGATGTTGTATTAAATAATAAAAGCTCTCCAAATTTCACATTCCACGTCTTCTGTCTGTGAATTTGAATGGCTCTAAAAATAAAAGTCCCTGTTTCCACAGAACAATTTCAATTCAGATTGACAGTCCACTACCCCAGGATGTGACTCAAGCAGTTTCAAGACAATCTGATAAAAGCTCTCCAAATCTCACATTCTACCTGACCTGCCTGTGATTTTTGATAGCTCTAAAAAGAAAACTCCCTGTTTCCACAGAACAATTTCAATTCAGTTTGACAGTCCACTACCCCAGGATGACACTCAGGCAGTTTCCAGACGATCTGATTTTGTATTACATAATAAAAGATCTCCAGATCTCACATTATAACTGATCTGTCTTTGATTTTGAACGTTACCGCACTGGGAGCCTTGCGGCGCTCGTCTCCGCCACTCCGGGTTCTGGGATCTGAACCAGACTCCCTTTCGATCGGCCGGCGGCAATGGAGGCCATCGCCCTCCCTTCCGAACGGCGTTCGCCCATCCCTTAGGACCGACTGACCCATGTTCAACTGCTGTTCACATGGAACCCTTCTCATATTCGGCCTTCAAAGCTCTTGTTTGAATATTTGCTACTACCACCAAGATCTGCACCCGTGGCGGCTCCACCCACGCCCTAGGATTCCACGCCACGCACTCTTGCTCCACCTGCCCGGCGGTGTGGGCGAGACTTGCCGGTGGTGCGCCCCCCTCCGGGGATGGGGATCCCACCTGAGCCGGCAGGCGCTAGCCTTCACCTTCATTGCGCCATGGGGGCTCGTGGACACCCTTTGACTTGTGCGTGCATTAGACTCCTTGGTCCGTGTTTCAAGACGGGTTGGGTGGGTGGCCGACCTCACCGCGGACCTCGAGCACCCTTTACGAAGGCCTGATCCCCGCCCTGATGGCGCGGCGCGGTCGGAGACGGACTGAGGACAGTCCGCCCCGGTCAACGCACGTGCCGGGAGACGCAGTGCGTTCCAAGTGTCGATGACCAATGTGTCCTGCAATTCACATTAGTTATTGCAGCTGCGTTCTTCATCGACATCGAGTGATCTGAAGGTACGTGTCGGTTCCGAACGCTTTGCCGGGCGATGATCTTTCCGAGGTCTCGTGCGGGTGCAGCCCGGGCTCCGCAAACACCCACCCCACCGCGCCTTTGGCTGTCACGATCCGAGGACCTCACTAAACCATCCAATCGGTAGTAGCGACGAGCGATGTGTCCAAAGGGCAGGGACTTAATCAACGCGAGCTTATGACCCGCGCTTAATGGGAATTCCTCGTTGATGGGAAATAGTTTCAATCCCCAGTCCCGATCACCACAGGGTAGATACACGCTGATCCGCCCATTGTGGTGCGCGTGCAGCCCCAGACATCTAAGGGCATCACAGACCTGTTATTGCTCCATCTCGCGTGGCTGAACACCACTTGTCCCTCTAAGAAGTTGAACGCCGACCGCACGGGGCCGCGTAACTATTTAACAAGCCGGAGTCTCGTTCGTTATCGGAATGAACCAGACAAATCGCTCCACCAACTAAGAACGGCCGTGCACCACCACCCACAGAATCGAGAAAGAGCTATCAATCTGTCAATCCTTTCCGTGTCCGGGCCAGGTGAGGTTTTCCGTGTTGAGTCAAATTAAGCCGCAGGCTCCACTCCTGGTGGTGCCCTTCCGTCAATTCCTTTAAGTTTCAGCTTTGCAAAAAATACTCCCCCCGGAACCCGAAGACTCGTGGTCATGGTAATAACGCCGCCAGATCGCGGGTCGGCATCGTTTACGGTCGGAACTACGACGGTATCTGATCGTCTTTGAACCTCTCACTTTTGTTCTTGATAAATGAAAACATTCTTGGCAAATGCTTTTGCTTTTCTCCGTGCCGGTCCAAGAATTTCACCTCTAGCGGCGCAATCACGAATGCCCCGCCCCCTCTTAATCATGGCCTCGGGTTCCAAAACCCACAAAATAGAACCGAGTCCTATTCCATTATCCCTAGCTGCGGTATTCAGCGGCGACGGGCGGCCTGCTTTGAACACTCTAATTTTTTCAAAGTAAACGCTCCGGGCACCCAGTTAAGGGCATCCGGGGGGTGCCGGGAGGCAGGGTTCCGGGACAGGCGGTGACTCACCTTGCGGACCGCCAGCCCATTCCTGAGATCCAACTACGAGCTTTTTAACTGCAGCAACTTTAATATATGCTATTGGAGCTGGAATCACCGCGGCTGCTGGCACCAGACTTGCCCTGCAATGGGTCCTCGCCCATGGGTTTAGGATACGCTCATTCCAATTACAGGGCCTCGAAAGAGACCTGTATTGTTATTTTTCGTCACTACCTCTCCGAGTCGGAAATGGGTAATTTGCGCGCCTGCTGCCTTCCTTGGATGTGGTAGCCGTTTCTCAGGCACCCTCTCCAGAATCGAACCCTGATTCCCCGTTACCCGTGGTCACCATGGTAGGCGCCTAAAGTACCATCGAAAGTTGATAGGGCAGACATTCGAAAGAATCGTCGCCGCCGGGTCGGGGGTCAGTCCCCTAGCCGAAAGGTCCTGAACCAGTGCGGCCGCTCATAGGGCGACGTTGCGGCTTATGCCCGTAGCGTCAGGGGCGGACACCTAAAACACTAAAACCCTTTTATTATCATGGGGGACTTTAATAAAGCCAACTTCAGAACAATAGCTCCAAAATACTTTCAACACGTCACCATCAACACGCGTGGAGATCGTACACTCGACCATTGTTACTCCCCTTTCCGGGACGCATACAAGTCCCTCCCCCGCCCACCTTTCGGCAAATCGGATCACTCTTCCGTTCTGCTCCTGCCTGCTTATAGGCAGAAACTGAAATGTGAAGCACCCGCCCTCAGGACAGTCCTGAGTCGGACCAATCGGACGCTATACTACAGGACTGTTTTGATCACGTGGACTGGGACATGTTCCGGGCAGCGTCTGATGACGACATAGAGGCATATTCAGATACGGTCACGTGTTTCATCAGGAAGTGTATAGAGGACGTTGTACCGACAAAAACAATCCGTATCTACCCCAACCAAAAACCGTGGATTAACAGCGACGTTCGATCAGCCTTGTCAGCGCGGACATCTGCCTTTAAATCTGGAAACACTGACGATCGGAAACAAGCCAGTTACGATCTCAGGAGATCCATCAAAGCAGCCAAACGACAATACAAAAACAAAGTTGAAGAACATTTCAACAACAACAACCCAAGAAGCATGTGGCAGGGCATTAACAACATCACAGACTTTAAAGGGAATAAATCAGCTACTGTGAACATTGCCGCCTCTCTACCGGACGAGCTCAACACCTTTTATGCTCGTTTCGAGGCTGATAACTCCGCCCACACAGAGAGCGCTCACACGACTGCTGCAGAAAAGGTGAGTCCACTCACGCTTTCTGTCGCGGATGTAACCCGATCCTTCAAACGGGTGAACATCCGTAAAGCCGTAGGCACAGATGGTATACCAGGCCGTGTGCTCAAAGCATGCGTTTTCCAGCTAGCCGGGGTTTTTACAGACATTTTCAATCTGTCCCTCTCTCTGTCTGTGGTTCCCTCATGCTTCAAAAAATCCACCATTGTGCCCATACCAAAGAAAAATAAAATCACATGCTTGAATGACTGGAGGCCCGTTGCTCTGACACCTATCTTCAGCGAGTGTTTTGAGAAGCTCGTCAGAGAACACATCTGCTCTGTGCTGCCTGCTTCACTGGACCCACTACAATTTGCATATCGCAGTAACCGTTCCACAGACGATGCTATTGCCTTCCCCCTACACACTGCTCTCTCTCACCTGGAAAATAAGAACACCTATGTGAGGATGCTGTTCGTGGATTATAGCTCGGCATTTAACACCATAGTGCCTGCCACACTAGTTGATTTAAGTGTTGCACTTCAGAACATAAGAATGACTTCTTTCTTGTGCATCCTCTGTCATCTCCACTTTTTAGAGTGTCTTGCTGTTGGAAATAAACTATTAGCCAACTTTTAGTTCTAAAAAAATCCTTCTAAAGGATAAAATCATCTGTAAAAACAGGAAAACTTGTATTATTAATCAGAAAAAATGGAAAGCACTATGTACCCATATGACATTTTATGGGTGTTTTATAATTATTTGTATTGTTTAATTCATCGTCAACCACTGACTGAGTGATACTGTGTACCTTAATATCAATCTGAAATGAAAAGGGTCTTTTAAAACGAGAAGTAAATGAGCTTTTAAACAGCATCAATTTGGTAATGTAATATCAGATAGTCTTGAGTTTGGGTGAGTGACATCTAGGCTAAAGGTTCACAGAGAGTCTTCTATCAATCTGAATTGAAACTGGTCTGTGGAACCAGGGACTTTTATTTTTAAAGCTATCCAAAATCACAGACAAAAGAGGTGAAATATGAGATTTGGAGTGCTTTTATTTTGTAATACAACATCAGATTGTCTTGAAACTGCTTGAGTGTCATCCTGGGATATTGGACTGTCAATCTGAATTGAAATTGTTCTGTGGAAACAGGGATTTTCCTTTTTAGAGCCATTCAAAATCAAAGGCAGGTCAGGTAGAATGCGAGATTTGGAGAGCTTTTATTATTTAATACAACATCAGATTGTCTTGAAACTGCTTGAGTGTCATCCTGGGGTAGTGGACTGTCAATCTGAATTGAAATTGTTCTGTGGAAACAGGGATTTTCCTTTTTAGAGCCATTCAAAATCAAAGGCAGGTCAGGTAGAATGCGAGATTTGGAGAGCTTTTATTATTTAATACAACATCAGATTGTCTTGAAACTGCTTGAGTGTCATCCTGGGGTAGTGGACTGTCAATCTGAATTGAAATTGTTCTGTGGAAACAGGGATTTTCCTTTTTAGAGCCATTCAAAATCAAAGGCAGGTCAGGTAGAATGAGATTTGGAGAGCTTTTATTATTTAATACAACATCAGATTGTCTTGAAACTGCTTGAGTGTCATCTTGGGGTAGTGGACTGTCAATCTGAATTGAAATTGATCTGTGGAAGCAGGGACTTTTAATTTTAGAGCCATTCAAAATCACAGACAGAAGAGGTGGAATATGAGATTTGGAGTGCTTTTATTATGCAATTAAACATCAGATTGTCTTGAAACTGCTTGAGTGTCATCTTGGGGTAGTGGACTGTCAATCTGAATTGAAATTGGTCTGTGGAAGCAGGGACATTTAATTTTAGAGCCATTCAAAATCACAGACAGAAGAGGTGGAATATGAGATTTGGAGTGCTTTTATTATGTAATTAAACATCAGATTGTCTTGAAACTACTTGAGTGCCATCATGGAGTAGTGGACTGTCAATCTAAATTAAAATTGGTCTGTGGAAGCAGGGACTTTTATTTTTAGAGCCATTCAAAATCACAGACAGAAGAGCTGGAATATGAGATTTGGAGTGCTTTTATTATGTAATTAAACATCAGATTGTCTTGAAACTACTTGAGTGTCATCGTGGTGTAGTGGACTGTCAATCTGAATTAAAATTGGTCTGTGGAACCAGGGACTTTTATTTTTAAAGCTATCCAAAATCACAGACAGAAGAGGTGAAATATGAGATTTGGAGTGCTTTTATTTTGTAATTCAACATCAGATTGTCTTGAAACTGCTTGAGTGTCATCCTGGGGTAGTGGACTGTCAATCTGAATTGAAATTGTTCTGTGGAAACAGGGATTTTCCTTTTAAAAGCCATTCAAAATCACAGACAGAACAGGTAGAATATGATATTTGGAGGGCCTTTATTATGGAATTAAACATCAGATTGTTTTGAAACTGCTTGAGTGTCATCCTGGGGTAGTGGCCTGTCAATCTGAATTGAAATTGATCTGTGGAAACAGTGATTTTCCTTTTTAGAGCCATTCAAAATCAAAGGCAGGTCAGGTAGAATGCGAGATTTGGAGAGCTTTTATTATTTAATACAACATCAGATTGTCTTGAAACTGCTTGAGTGTCATCCTGGGGTATTGGACTGTCAATCTGAATTGAAATTGTTCTGTGGAAACAGGGATTTTCCTTTTTAGAGCCATTCAAAATCAAAGGCAGGTCAGGTAGAATGCGAGATTTGGAGAGCTTTTATTATTTAATACAGCATCAGATTGTCTTGAAACTGCTTGAGTGTCATCGTGGTGTAGTGGACTGTCAATCTGAATTAAAATTGGTCTGTGGAAGCAGGGACTTTTATTTTTAGAGCCATTCAAAATCAAAGGCAGGTCAGGTAGAATGCGCGAGATTTGGAAGCTTTTGTATTTAATACAACATCAGATTGTCTTGAAACTGCTTCGATTGTCATCCTGGGGTAGTGGACTGTCAATCTGAATTAAATTGATCTGTGAAACAGGGACTTTTATTTTTAGAGCCATTCAAAATCACAGACAGAAGAGGTGGAATATGAGATTTGGAGTGCTTTTATTATGTAATTAAACATCAGATTGTCTTGAAACTGCTTGATTGTCATCCTGGGGTAGTGGACTGTCAATCTGAATTGAAATTGATCTGTGGAACCAGGGACTTTTATTTTTAGAGCCATTCAAAATCACAGACAGAAGAGGTGAAATATGAGATTTGGAGTGCTTTTATTATGTAATTAAACATCAGATTGTCTTGAAACTGCTTCAGTGTCATCTTGGGGTAGTGGACTGTCAATCCTTGAAATTGATCTGTGGAAGCAGGGACTTTTATTTTTAGAGCCATTCAAAATCAGACAGAAGAGGTGGAACATGAGATTTGGAGTGCTTTTATTATGCAATTAAACATCAGATTGTCTTGAAACTGCTTGAGTGTCATCTTGGGGTAGTGGACTGTCAATCTGAATTGAAATTAATCTGTGGAAGCAGGGACATTTATTTTTAGAGCCATTCAAAATCACAGACAGAAGAGGTGGAATATGAGATTTGGAGTGCTTTTATTATGCAATACAACATCAGATTGTCTTGAAACTGCTTGAGTGTCATCATGGGGTAGTGGACTGTCAATCTGAATTGAAATTGTTCTGTGGAAACAGGGATTTTCCTTTTTAGAGCCATTCAAAATCAAAGGCAGGTCAGGTAGAATGCGAGATTTGGAGAGCTTTTATTATTCAATACAACATCAGATTGTCTTGAAACTGCTTGAGTGTCATCCTGGGGTAGTGGACTGTCAATCTGAATTGAAATTGATCTGTGGAAACAGGGACTTTTATTTTTAGAGCCATTCAAAATCAAAGGCAGGTCAGGTAGAATGCGAGATTTGGAGAGCTTTTATTATTTAATACAGCATCAGATTGTCTTGAAACTGCTTGAGTGTCATCGTGGTGTAGTGGACTGTCAATCTGAATTAAAATTGGTCTGTGGAAGCAGGGACTTATTTTTAGAGCCATTCAAAATCACAGACAGAAGAGCTGGATTATGAGATTTGGAGTGCTTTTATTATGTAATTAAACATCAGATTGTCTTGAAACTACTTGAGTGTCATCGTGGTGTAGTGGACTGTCAATCTGAATTAAAATTGGTCTGTGGAACCAGGGACTTTTATTTTTAAAGCTATCCAAAATCACAGACAGAAGAGGTGAAATATGAGATTTGGAGTGCTTTTATTTTGTAATTCAACATCAGATTGTCTTGAAACTGCTTGAGTGTCATCCTGGGGTAGTGGACTGTCAATCTGAATTGAAATTGTTCTGTGGAAACAGGGATTTTCCTTTTAAAAGCCATTCAAAATCACAGACAGAACAGGTAGAATATGATATTTGGAGGGCCTTTATTATGGAATTAAACATCAGATTGTTTTGAAACTGCTTGAGTGTCATCCTGGGGTAGTGGCCTGTCAATCTGAATTGAAATTGATCTGTGGAAACAGTGATTTTCCTTTTTAGAGCCATTCAAAATCAAAGGCAGGTCAGGTAGAATGCGAGATTTGGAGAGCTTTTATTATTTAATACAACATCAGATTGTCTTGAAACTGCTTGAGTGTCATCCTGGGGTAGTGGACTGTCAATCTGAATTGAAATTGTTCTGTGGAAACAGGGATTTTCCTTTTTAGAGCCATTCAAAATCAAAGGCAGGTCAGGTAGAATGCGAGATTTGGAGAGCTTTTATTATTCAATACAACATCAGATTGTCTTGAAACTGCTTGAGTGTCATCCTGGGGTAGTGGACTGTCAATCTGAATTGAAATTGATCTGTGGAAACAGGGACTTTTATTTTAGAGCCATTCAAAATCAAAGGCAGGTCAGGTAGAATGCGAGATTTGGAGAGCTTTTTATTTAATACAGCATCAGATTGTCTTGAAACTGCTTGAGTGTCATCCTGGGATATTGGACTGTCAATCTGAATTGAAATTGTTCTGTGGAAACAGGGATTTTCCTTTTTAGAGCCATTCAAAATCAAAGGCAGGTCAGGTAGAATGCGAGATTTGGAGAGCTTTTATTATTTAATACAACATCAGATTGTCTTGAAACTGCTTGAGTGTCATCCTGGGGTAGTGGACTGTCAATCTGAATTTAAATTGATCTGTGGAAACAGGGACTTTTATTTTTAGAGCCATTCAAAATCACAGACAGAAGAGGTGGAATATGAGATTTGGAGTGCTTTTATTATGTAATTAAACATCAGATTGTCTTGAAACTGCTTGATTGTCATCCTGGGGTAGTGGACTGTCAATCTGAATTGAAATTGATCTGTGGAACCAGGGACTTTTATTTTTAGAGCCATTCAAAATCACAGACAGAAGAGGTGAAATATGAGATTTGGAGTGCTTTTATTATGTAATTAAACATCAGATTGTCTTGAAACTGCTTCAGTGTCATCTTGGGGTAGTGGACTGTCAATCCGAATTGAAATTGATCTGTGGAAGCAGGGACTTTTATTTTTAGAGCCATTCAAAATCAGACAGAAGAGGTGGAACATGAGATTTGGAGTGCTTTTATTATGCAATTAAACATCAGATTGTCTTGAAACTGCTTGAGTGTCATCTTGGGGTAGTGGACTGTCAATCTGAATTGAAATTAATCTGTGGAAGCAGGGACATTTATTTTTAGAGCCATTCAAAATCACAGACAGAAGAGGTGGAATATGAGATTTGGAGTGCTTTTATTATGCAATACAACATCAGATTGTCTTGAAACTGCTTGAGTGTCATCATGGGGTAGTGGACTGTCAATCCGAATTAAAATTGGTCTGTGGAAGCAGGGAGTTTCCTTTTTAAACCTATCAAAAATCACAGGCATGTCAGGTAGAGTGTGAGATTTGGAGAGCTTTTATTATGTAATACAACTTTAGATCGTCTGGAAACGGCTTGAGTGACACCCTGGGGTAGTGGAATGTATTAGTTAATTCGTTTATTAGTTATTGACAGTGAAACTGCCTCAATAAATGAATGTCAGAGATCGCTTTTCCTGTGATCTGAGTTTGTACACGCTATTACCGCAACGCATAGTATACGCGCGCACCAGAAAATAACGTGGCGGCTAGAATGACTGCGTATTTCAAAGTGGAGGCTGGCCTGACCGCAGTATTGGCTTGGGTGAGTCCCTGAGCTGCTGTGCTTCTCACCGAAACGGATTTTCCCGTTTATAGAGCTCGACTGCTCCATCTATTGAACGAGCACAGCTGTCGGTGTGATGTCACGCTGCATGTTGAGCTTCAAAGGCTTTCTTTTTGCACCTCATTAGTCTACATTGCAAATCGGCGTACAGCAAAGAATATGGTTATTTTCAGTAATAATAGTTTATTTATATGTGTAACCTAATGAACTCCAGAATACAGGCCTTGTTTGATATGTTTTATAATGTGATAGCAGATATAAAGCTAGGGCTGAATAACTTGCATTGAGAAACAGTGTAGAGGAGCCTCCATATGTTATCCTGTAAACTGAAATGTCAAAATTATATTTTCTGTAATAACTGTTGGATAACACTTGAACAGAGTTTAACAACACTGGCATATTGAGGCAAATATATTTTTCATAAATTGCAGGCAGGGCAAGTTTACAAAAATTACACTTAATTTTTTCATGTTTCATGCATAATTGTTCTACATAACTGATTAACTGTTTGAATTTTGCTTAAATGCCTAATAAAGCCAGGTTCTATTGTGACAATTTACCCCATATAGTGTGAATATAGTGGGGCATGTTGTCACAATACATGTTTTTTTCCAGGGTAAGTGTAAATCAAAGTCAATGCATCTATACAGAGATATATAAATAACCTTTAAAACACCTTGAGAGATAATGAAAATAATGTGTGTGACAAGTTCTTTATTAAACACTTGTGCAACAGCTTTTTGTTTCAGTAAACCTAAAAATAAATGTGCGCCAATTGTGGCAAAAGTTAAAAATGACAATAAATGAGAGCACAGATCTGAATATATAAATAATAAATATAAATAATACAAATAAAACAAATAAATAATTACAATAACCAAACTTATTATGTAACTCACTTAAGCACATGTGGGGGGTTTCCTAGTATATATTCTCATCTACAAACTCTGAGAAAACCACACATTCAGAAGAACAAACTATTTGCACCGCTTTAAGCTTCTTTGCCATACATAAATTGACCACATTAGTCTAAAACAGAACAAGAAATGTTTCCCTTGGGTTGACAAAGCGTTCTACATTTGCCTGGGATAGTTTAAAAGATTTATTTTTCCCTAATCTGTAAATAATCTCAAACCTGATTTTTTCACAGTATTTATGTGTTTTTGGGTAAATCAAGTGTGATATAATCTGGCTGTAAATCTAGCAGGCCTTTTACTGACTCATCCAGTCCGATCTCATGGCAATTTTTTATTCATACACAGCGAATTGTGTGCTTGATGCAGTGAAGCCATTAAATCGTTCAGGTCTGCTGGTTCTCTCGCTGATGGTGGGGATTAATGGATGTGATTTATAGTGGAGCAAACTAAACATGTACAGGGGGTTCAACTCTGGAGGTTAAAGTACTGACCCTAAGATCAGGGCTTAATTCAGTCTACTTGATACAATTTCATCAGTAAATCTTCTGAGGTTTTGCATGTGAACTGAGGCTTTGATGGTAACAAAAACTATATAAATGTGTTGGTCTGAAGATACTGGATAAACTATTTTTATTTTTAATTTATTGAAGAGTATGATAAAATATTGTCATGTATTATGTTGTCTTTTTATGGTATATACAATGGCAAAAATAAACTGTATGAAAAGACACTATGATGTAAAAACCAAGTTTATTTTATACAAGGCTTCCATGTTAGCAGATTTAGACTCTTCAAAGATGTTTCTCCATTTCTCTTCCAAGAACTGCCGTAAAAAAATAGAAATTAAAGCAATATTAGTTGTTTAAAGACTTTGATAGATATTAATATTTCAGTAATTGTGCACTGTTTGAATTAATAAGCTCTAGCTAATTAATAAGCAGACAACAATTTATTCATGTCTGCATATTTGCAATATGTAATTTGATTTAGTTTGATAGGGATACAAATAATAATAAAGAATATGGTGAAGGAATTTGTTTTAGAATTTTGCTTCGTTTTGAAAACAAACTGATTTTAATTATTTGTGTAGCTTTTGATGCAACAACATATCTACACACACACACACACACTTTTTGTTTATATGACATATACATTTAATTTTTTTACTGAAACATACAGTAGTCATTTGTCCAAAAACTATTAAATGCAGCAACACTGAGCAAATAAATAAAAATGCTGTCATTGTGAACACTTTCGGGGCATCTGAAACATTATTTACATATGATCATCAAATCTATGCATATTAACAGTGTTTCACACATCAGTATCAACACAACACATATGCTTACATATATTTTTTGATAATACTTTACAATACGCTTCCAATCATTTACTTTCGTTACGCATTAGGTCTCATGAACAAACAATAAAATTAAAGTACTCATTAATCTAGGTTAATGTTTTCTAAATATTATGTAAATTTCCACATATATTGATAGATTTAAGTTATAATATATTTATTATTACATTACTTGTAATTAACATTAACTTAGATTAATAAATGCTGATTAAATTGTTATTCAATGTTAACAAATTGAAGCTTATTTTGCAGTTACCATTTTCTTACCTAAAACTATCAGAAACATTTTAAAGGAATGTCAGGAGAGAGAAAAGAAGAACAATGTGCCCAGCTCAGGGTTCAGAGGACAGACAGCGCTGGGAGTGTAAGCACACATTAATATGAGTGATGATAACAGCTCAGCGTCGGCTCAGCTGACGGCCTCCGCCTAGTGTTCTGTCACCACCTGAACCTACTGAAAGCATCACTTCCTCCAGAAAGCTGTAACAAAGAAAGGGAACATATTTGGGTTAAAATGCTTGAGTACAGTCAGCACTCACTGTATTTGACAGAGTCAGATTTACACAACCTACTGTGGTTAACAGAATACATCGACACAAAATCATGAATAGTTACATATTACCTTTACAGGTGAAGTCACAAATAGAAAGCAAAATGCTCATCCACATATAAATTAAAATGACATATTTTGTAAGTTTATAAAGAGTCAAGAGGTTTAACTGTATCTAATGGCTACAGCTTACAATAGCCACAGCTCTGGTTAAATTAGGTGGAAATAAATTGAAGCTTTATGAATAAATCTAACTTAAACAGAATTTATTTGGTTGAAAATTCTAAGATTCAAACGTTTACATCACACACATTAATGTTATCACTTTTGATCAATTTAATGCATCTTTGTTAGCAAAAGCATTTCTTAAAAAAAAAATCTAAATCTTGCTGACCCCAAACGTTTTAGTAGTGTGTTCATAAAATATAAATTCAATAATCTAATATCCAATTAAATTTAAATCTCTGAGTGAGACCACTAATAAACAGGAATCCATTTATTCTAGAGTATCAGTGAAACGAATGAATGACTCCGTTAAGTCGAGTACCACAATATTATTTGTTCTTTACATAGGGCTCTCTAGGGCTGATGTCACTCTGTAACCGGGATCCTTCTTGAATAAGGCATAAAGGTTTGTGTGCCAGAGGGCAAATGGATAGAGGTGAGATGGTGAAAAGAGACGACCACGTCGAGAGCATTTTAAGACACTGACCTCTTAGTGTTGTGAATGGCTGTGCCCCCGAGTACGATCCGTACCCCCGGCATTGTGCGGTTCAGGTTGTAAACAGTCAATGCCTCCTCGTAAGTGGCCCCGCCAATTATAAAAACAATAATGTCTTGAGGTCTGAAGGGTCGAGACAGAGTGTGAAGAAGTACATTTATATAACTGTAGTCTGTGTTTTTCAATCCAAGCAAAAAGTTTCTGTGTTGTACATTAAACAGACTAATTAAACTGGTAGGATGTTTGAAAACAGTCATTCCGTTATTATAGAAATGATACACTTCACCTTTAAAGCAACATCAAAACGCTCACATTAAACGTCTATATGCCAGTCTATTCATGTATCTATGTCACCTGTCTCTCAGAGAACTTGGCCCGAGGTAGGGGAACTGGCTGTCCTTCAAACGACCCTTGATCAGCTGATCCAGTGTGTCATGTAGTAGTGGCTGATGCTGTGTGTACATATTCTCAACTCCCTATTCAAACATAAACAAGTTCTGAGTATGTGACTAAGCCAATAAGACAAGTTAAGAAAACACATTGGTAAACAGATGATCTACCTTAAGTCCTTTGAAAAACTGTTTGGTAATGGCCACAGCATCTGTAGGAGTGATGAGGTCACTTCCTCTGACTCGTTTGCCACCATATTCCACCATGGCTTGTACCATCTGCAGCACAGATGTAGCTCACTTTCACTTTTAGTAATAAAATGGCTTTGCTTCAGAATCATCTGGATCGGTCATCGTGCTACAAGACAGATCTGATGGCTCTCACCTTGCGGTGTCTTTCTGACACCCCTTTGCGGTTGAGCTCCTCCATAAGGCTGGGCAGAATACTGCTGCTGTGTTTTTCATAGCGAAGCGCGTACAGCATCACCAGCCGCACAGCATCAACTTCAGAAAGCCGAGGGTTCTGTAACAGCCGCCTCACGTTCTGTAGAAAGAGGAATGAGTATGTTTAACAACGGTCCAAGATCTCAGCTTAACTTATTTTAGGATAGACATTGTGGATATTCACTACCGCTCAAAAGATACGTTTTTGAAAGAGCTTACTCATATTTATTTGATAAATAATACAGTAATATTATGAAATATTGTTACAATTTAAAATGACTTTTTTTATATTTCCAATTTATATTTAATTATAAATTAAATTATTAATTGTAATTTAAAACTTAATGATTTCTAAACTGAATTTTCAGCAGCCATTACTCCAGTCACACGATCTTTCAGAAATCATTCTAATATACTGCTCAAGAAACATCATCACATATTATGATCAGTGTCTGCGCTCTGACCTGTTGTGCACTGGAGTGGTCATTCTGGCATGCCAGCTCCTGCTCCACCTCTGACACCTCCATCAGCTGTCTTTCACTGACCAGGCGAGACAGCTCCCCAACCACAGTCACGTGTTTTGAGACCGTGCCTGACATCTTCTTAAACTGTGGGTAATTATCCACAAAGGCCTACAAAAGAGCCAGAAAATGGTGATTATAAACAGAAATGTATAATATAATAATAAAACTTTTAGATCTTGGTTTTCGTGGTTCACTCCTCATATAATATGTGCTTCAATGAACTGGCTTCAGCAGTGGTCCACTAACCTTCATGTCAGATATGGACTCTAATTTCTGTTTGTCCTTGGGCTTTTTCTTCTGGAAATCCTCCATCAGGTTCTTGATGTTTGTTCCAATCTCACCGAAATTCAGGTACAAGTTCTTATTAACAGAAAGAAAGAAAAAAGTTAGACCTCATTGTTAGAACTCATTGTGTATTTATACAGTACATTACATGAGCTTATATTTACTTAAATAATCTAATTAGTACATAATTGCAGGATGTATTACTCTTTAATGGAATCTACCTAGCAATGATATTTTGAATGATAAGCTACTCACATTTGCATAAAACTCATCATTTTCTGCAGACAAGACCACCTCCCGTAGGTCCTTACTGATTCCAGGCACTCTTGACAGGTCTATGCGGTTGTTATTAAGGCCCAGTAGCTCATGAACCATGGCCTGATACGTCCACTAGAGGAAGCAAACGCATGCACTTGTAGACTTTGCTGCAATATCAGCACACTAAATCATTATGTAACATTTATTTTGCTGCAGTAAGACAAGCGTTTCAGCAAAAGCAAGCAGAACACACTGTCTCCTGTAAATCTCACAGCAGAGAAAAAGAATAAAAAGCATGCTATTAATGTCCAACACTAAAACACACTGTTATAGCAGTTTTCTAATATAATCCAGAATAAAACCATGGCCTCCATCTCCCTCTGGTGGTCAGGTCTAAAATTCTACAGGACGATCTTGTTCTGTAAAATGAGACTCGCATGTAACATTACTAAGAGACATTGCTTCTTGCCTGATTAAGAAGGGGAGTAATAGCATCATCACTTCTGTCTAAAATCAGGAGAAGAGGAGGCACTTCTGTTTTTCGGAAGTCAAACAGTTCATACTCCTTAGTAATGATTTGCTGTGGAAAACACAATCAGATCATACATACATTTGTATGTACTTATTTTTTTATCCAAAAATTACATCTATAGATTAAATCAAATTACTAATAATTAACATCACATATCTGTGATATAATTACAAAATAAAGCCTTACTTTGACGCTCTCAGCCAGCCTTTTGGACATGTCAGAAGAGAGCTGGTAGCGGATCATGGGGCATTTCTTCAGGGCCAGCAACACTGATGTCAAACCCTGAGTGACACGAGGCAATACACTGGGCTCCCAACTGCGGCCCTATAAACAGAACAATTCACAGTGAGCCTAAAACAGAAAAAATCTGAGTCAAATTGCTCTTAAAATAAAGGAAAAATAATTACATCCATGCAGCACTATCAGTTTATAAGATCTTGTGATTTAACGCATATGATCTCCACCAGTTTTCTGTTCATAATCATAACATACCTTTAATACATAACAACAAAATACATATATTGGCATTTGGCAACTATCTAAAGTTTTGTGTGGTTTTGTGTATTTTTTGTTCGACATTGGAGCCTCCAAGGTATGTGAGGGAAATTCATTGAATAAGTAAATAGCTGTACTCCTGCATTTGCTGCTGCCATAAAGCAACTTTCACAGGATTTTGCACCTGCACACCAAGGCTCACACACTCTGACGACAGAGGTTTTAATGGGGGAGCATGAGAAACAAACAGAAGCCATTCGCCTTATTATAAATCAGTGTGCCACCAGAATGACTTTGAAACTGATATTTCAAGTTGCTTTAATGATTCATAAACAGGTTAAACCACACAAAGTAACAAAATACAAGGTCATAGTTTTCTATAAAATAGTTAAGGCTCCTCAAATCAGACAAAATCCTACATTTTATCTTACCCTGGATACTCCTTGAAGGTTGAGGGAGAAGAGATGAGGGTTCACAGCAATGAAATCTCCATAGAACTCCTAGAAAAACAAAATCTAATTGGTTGACAAGAAATACAATTTATAAAGTCTGACAACATTGTATGAACTCTGATTTAAAACAAATATTTGTTTTATGTATGGATGGACAGATGAATTCACAGATCGATAGATACACAGACAGAAGTACACCAGAGCTGTAGATATTATTTTGAATAAATATTTAAATATGAATTATGAAAAAGACTTCACCCACCTGCACTTCTGCAACTACTTCCTGTTCATCTGCCTCAGCCAAAGCCTTTATTTCACTCTTACTGATCACGTTACTGAAATCTGCACAAAATAAGGCCATAAACTGGTCAAATGTGCATCTTCTGACCACCCTTAATAACACATATGTAAACTCATATGAATGACAGGAAAACTGATGCAGTGTGTCTTCTGATATATTGCTGGCACTCACAGATGAAGTAAACACTATACTTGGGCCGGCGAAGCTCTTGAATCAGGTGCTCTACATTCTCCTGAAACCAGAGACGTTCGTGTATGAATAAATAACTTAAATAATCTTGAATTTCAATCATCATCAGTCTAAATCTATATATTCTATATAAAAAAAAAGATAAAACTGATAGCAGCTCACCTTAGTTGGCCGAAGAAAGCAGATTGCCTTAAGGTGCTTCATGTTGTCTCGGTTTTGGGAGTCAATGCGCTCAAAAAGGTAGACTTCTTTCTGCAGGATCTCAGACTGTGTGTAGACCACACTTACGATACTTGTCTAATAACAAGCAGGGAAAGAGAACAAGAAAGTAATGTTTTGATCACTGTTTGTTACAGGTGGCAGATCACAGTCAACAGCTGTCTAGGTAGAGTGCTGAATAGAAGTTTTGAAGCAGCCATACTTCATAATCAAATTAGTTATGTCGAGTTGAATGATTTGGACACATGACATGCAACAGTTCAGCCATCAAAATCATACACTGCACACAATACTAGACTATCAGTGGTTTAAGCACATCTGCGTTTTCTTAACTTTAAAAGCTTACTGTCCTCTAGTTTCAATTCACTTACCGTCTCCTTGTCCATCAGCAGCACCTTCATCCCGGGGCCGCAGCTCTCTATCATTTGGGAAATGTACTGCTTGACAGCAAGAGTAACGTTCATTTTGTCGTTGTATTTATGTTCTAATTGTCAGTGAGAATGGGTCAAATGTTCAGTTCGTTTCAAAGTTGATTAACGAACGATAAAGGGCTCTTTTCATCAGTAAACTCCGGCATACAATACACTGTTGACAATGGGAGATAACTCAATGCGCTTCCTAACGTTACTGCTTCCGGTGTACGCAAGCGTTCGGTCCGCGTCTGATTTGGGAACGGTTGTAGTTCAGTTGTTCTGTCAATCTTGCAGGTTAAATTAACTAGTTCAACTGATCTGGTAACAGCTCGAAGAGCATAAAAATATCCCTTAAGGCTGCTACGTAAAACGGAGAAAATAAAACGCCATGTTGGTGAGGGCGAGGGAGGGTTTCTCGTCTAGAGTAACGTTAGCGTATTTAACCAGTTTGTATATTTATTTATTCGTTTATGTGTTTTATAGCGCGGTTACGTGAAGTTACAATTTTATCAAACTTTAAATTCTAAAAAAAATTTATGCTTAATGCTGGTAATTTTTTATAATTGTATTATTATAATAAAAATATCTATATTTAACATATTATAGGGAAATAAATGTATAAGTGGGATGGTGCTGAAATTATTCTTTTGAAATATTCTAGAAGAACGATTCGGTCACGAATCAGACGTCGCAATCACAGGCCGTTTCTCAAACGGAAGGCTGCATTCTCCGGAGGTCGCATTTGTAGGCTGCATACTTACGTCATAAAGAATATCTTATTTTGGAATATTAACAGTTATACATTTGGCCATTATTCTTAGTTAAGTGTAAATTGTTGTAATATGATTTTGACTCGCAAATGTAATGCTCAGTTAACTGAAATAAACCAGGCTTTATGACGTATGCAGCCTACAAATGAGATCTACGGAGGATGCAGCCTTCCGTTTGAGAAACGGACAGTCTCTTACAGTACTTTCATAGCAGCTACTGAACTTTAGAAAATATTTAGAATTTTATTTAGCAAACATTAGTATTACAATAACATGATTTCATTAAAAAAATATGAATCATCAAAATACTTTTCACATTTCTAGCATTAAAATATTCCTTCATTGTCGGATCAATTCAGTCGGTGTCCTGAACTTATTTATTTGACAGATTCGACACAGGAGAATGATTTGGTCACGAATCAGACATACCAACACTCACAGATTTGACAAGTGTCCGCTGCACTTTTTTAAATTATAATGTTTTAAATTTTGTAATGTTATTTACATTACAAAAAAAGATATCCTTTAATGAAACCTTTATCACTCATCAAATGAGATACTTCAAAACAGCTTTATAATGTCAAATGACATCAGCTGTCGCGTGTAAGTCAGGGAACAGTACAATCAACAGTACAATCCAGACAAAAACACTATTCAGATTCTGGTTTCTTCTTGATTAAACCACTAATCATCAATAATCATAAACTCAATCAAATACATTTTTACATTTAAAAAAAATCAACAAAGATTGAAAAGATGATCTGAGTGTTGATAGCTGCATACGAAGCATTCCAATATAGGCATGTGGTATTATGAACAGAGCTTAGTGGAGTGATGTCAGTTCTCTTCATCATAGCCGACAAGTTTTGCACTTATTACCCACAATCGCAGGGCAGCGAGATCATCTTTACCTTCAGGGGCTGGTTCCTTCAGCTTACAATCACTGTAAACAGATCTCATTGTCATTCAGTGTCAATAATAAACATATTAGAAAAGGTTAAATATTTAGACAAATTTAAATGCAAACCCACCATGGTGAAAGCTTATGAATATCAATTTTAACAGCTCACCTAGCTGTTAAATAGCAGCCACTGTGAGACTCCAGCCACTCAGCAACCGCACAGTAAATAGAAGTCTGAGCGCCTTGACTGGGTGTTTTCATCAGTAAGAGAGCAGGAAAAGACAACAGAGCGCTGAGCAGAGGGTGTTGCGTCTGCACATAACGTCCCAGTTCAGTGCGGATTACTCCAGGGTGAAGAGAGTACACTGTTACACCAGACTCTGATTTAAAACAGCAGGAATAAACAAGCCTAATGTAATATTCAGTTGTTTTTAAAGAATCTTCTGTTTGAATGTGACTGATGTAAGGGGATGAGTGCACAAACCTTTAATCCTCCGTGCTAATTCTCGAGTAAACAACAGGTTGGCAAGTTTGCTCTGCCTGTAACTTACCAAGGAATCATACGGTGCTTTGTTAAAGTTAAGGTCAACAAAGTGGATCTTACCTGCAAGAAAGGTCATCGGACTGAAATACGTTGCATGGATATGAAAGTCTCATTGACAAAATTCATTAATAATACTGTAATCTTTAGCAGATCTCAAAATTTATATAGGCCTATATTTTTCACATGTACAGTACATTCAAATTTTGAGATGCGTAAATTCCTTATTTCAATATTAAAATTCACTAGATTCAATAAATTTAGCATTTAAAATGACTGGGTTGTATTGTTTTTTTGACAAATATATAATTTTTATATCAGACATGTATTGGTGATCAGCCATGATTGTTAAAACAATTATAGTATCGTCAATAATTGTATAATTTCTACTAAAATTCCTGATTTACACTAGATAAAACATGGATATGTTCTGGTATATTTTGTTAATCACATGTACAACAAAACTTCTACGGATAGCCTCGCATCTAAAAGATGTGAAGCTAAGATGTTAATGGGTAGGTTTTACCTCCTTTGTGAGCAATGCTGGATACGTTAATAATTTGACTAGGACTAGACTTCTTCAGCACATCCAGGAGCAGAACAGTCAGGAGGAAATCGCCCGGATGATTGACAGCAAACTGGGTTTCATAGCCATCCTCTGTAAGGCTTTTAGGGCACATCATCACTCCTAAAGGGTTTGTTCACACAAAATGTGCAATAAAGTAACAATACAGGTTAAAGCACAGTGTGATTTGTTGCTTAACTATAATGAGGTCAACGGTCCCACCAGCATTGTTAATAAGTATATCCAGTCACTGGCAGTGTGTTCATGCACAAGCTCCCGCACGGAGAGGAGAGATGAGAGGTTTAAGTGCTGAACTACTATGTTGCCATTTCCTGTAGATCTGCGAATCTCTGCCGCAGCCTTTTCTGCTTTTGAAAGATCTCGAGAAGCCATCACAACCCGAGCCCCTAAAAAACAGATGATATTGTCATCACTCTATGATGCAAAGTGCACCTTAAGTCCCTAAAATCCTTCAAAATCTAGACCTTTCATTGGTTATGTCAGTAATAAAATGACAAAACATTTCAACAGTGTGTTTACCTCTTATGGCCAAGTCATGTGTTGTCTCTTTTCCAATGCCAGTGTTGGCACCAGTAATGATGACTGTCTTCCCATCCAGTCGCACATGACAGCGGCAAACTCCACCTGCAATCCATTTTCTCAGCAGAACCAAACCTGTTTTTTCTATTTAAGCCACATTCTTTCATTCAAGTCAAAGGGAATTCTACATGTTGTAAATGTGCTTTTGGTTTACAGTATAGTCAACATTTGAAGTGGATCAAAACCTTTCATCAAAGTTGTCCTTAAACCTAAAACCAAAATGTCTTCTTGTCTTAGGACAGCTTTGATTAACTTTTTTAATCTACTTCAAATGTTGAGAACTGTAGATCTGGCTTGGAAGGATTGTTGAAGAGTTGCCTTACTGCCCTTATCAAATCCATAAGGTCCATAATAAAAAGAGCCGTTTTTGGAAAAATGTATTTTTAAATGTATTGCTGTAAAATTGCTGCAATCCTGCAAATATAACACATATCAACTATGTATATATATATTGATTTGATATTACTGTGTGGTGAAAAAATATATAATCACACAGCTTCTGAATTCTATTAGATTCCTCAAAAAATGAACCAAATCCCTTAAGCTAAGTTAAATACCTTTTGAGCCACAACATTGTACATTCAGCACAATAGCTCTGTATTATTATACTCTACAATATATGGAAGAAACCATATTAGTTTATAACTGACTGAAATGTTATTTTAGCCCACCACAGTTAGAATGAGAGGAAATTACATTACGTAACTTACTAATAGCACAGTTACTGTGCCGTATTTGGCAAGACGATTTGACTTCAGTTTCTCCCACAGTTGAGTTACTTGAATAGAGAGATACTGTACATGTCATCTGCTGTGATGTGCTGTCATTTTATTTTCTGTCGTATATGGTAATTCTTGTCATGTGGCCGTCCCTCCTATGGGCTTATTCCTTGGTTTGGCACTATTTTGATGATTTTATTATAGCTGCCAAGATCAGAGATATGGGAATGTTTGTATTAATTACAAATGACAAATTAGACAACAATTAATAAGTCAGGGTTGCATTTATTTTAAAATGTGCTTTCTTATTACATCTTAATTTTTGTTATAATCATATAAGTTTGTAAACATGACACATGCACTTGAATATGACCTACTTTTTGTTTATTTGTTGTTGTTGTTTTTATTGAGTACCAGGCTAAAAATGTAGCAGTTTATCTAATGACTATTGCAAAATAGGTTAATTGGACATTCTTTCCCTTTGAATTTTCATATGGGTTTTAAATTATTATTTATGTGCAAAAAAATGCCTGTGGTCTAAATTAGTGCAAGAGACGTTTTTTCCTCTCTCGGTCTTAAAAATAAAAGTTCCAAAATGTTTTTTGTTTTTTTGCCTTTTTGTCTTTTATTGAACCGATCTTAAAACCATTTTTCTTCATGTGAAGAACATTTGAATAATCTAAAGAACCCTTGTCCACTAAATAATCTGTTGTGCTATGGGAAGTTTCCATGGATGATAAACGAAACATAGATGCCCATAACTTTGTGAACATAAAATACACAGTCTAAACATAAAGGTGAATTTTGAGGCCGCTTTGTTTTAAAACAAAGTGCTAACAAATTGTCACATACTTTAAAAACACAGCTGCTTCATTAAGGTATGATTTTTGAACAAAACACATCTTATTTGTTATGTTTTTAAATTTAAACAACCATCCTAAGAAATGGAAAAGAAAACAGGAAAATCTCCAGGGGAAGCCATTGCTCTGAAATACAAATTCTGGTCTTGGTTTTAAGAGCATAAACTGAACGACTATAAAACACGAGGGGCTTCTGTATTTATTACTACTTAAAACTTTATTGAAGAAAACACCAATTAATTCTGTAAAAAAACACAAACCCGTGTTGGCGTTGTATGCTCGTTTTATTAGGAAAGAGTTGGTGTTTCATTCGAGGAATACTTGGATAGAACCATTTAATATCTTTTGTCAGTAATGCATTCCTGACTTCTAAACATAGGGCGCCATTTTAGAAAAAGTGAAGGCAAAGAGGGAAGCGATTATGCGGGTGCTATTAGTAATGGCGCGAGACTAGCATACCTTGACTAAAAAGTCAACGTTTCCCTTTCGATGATCGAGTCGTGAGTTTGTGTCGTTAACTCAGCATTGGTAATGTTGGATCATTAGCCTACACTATTTAGCCGGCTAAGCTAGTGGCTGTTCATACTGTTTTGTGCAGATAAGCACTGTTTTATAACACCGCTATAAAACAAGCAAATCAGTGCAGCAGGTAGCACAAATGCGAGAACTTAATGCATAATCATAATTTTACTGTAACGTTACATTGTAATTTGCTTCGATAATGTGGCATTATTATATTAATATTGGAAGTGATACTCCAGGCACCTTTTTATAGCATTGTATGCGAGCAACAATGACTCTTCCCTAGCATGAAAATTAACCATTTTATTCGCATTTTTTATTAAATAATGAATAATCACGATCAACCCGCCTTTCTCACAAATATCGCAACCAATCAGTGTGCAGGGAAACGCTCGTGGAAGTGACGTTTTTAAATGTTTTGCCTACCACAGCGAGCATAGAGGGAAAAACGTCTGCAGAAAAGGGATCATTGTTTTTCCATCATGGCAAAGCCCGCGAACAATTAAAGGAAATAACGCATTGTAAATTTGCATAAAATCTTGCACATATGCAAACTGTGCACGAGGTAAGAGTCTTTCTTATTCTCTCTGGAAGCAGCACATCGGTGTTTGTAAAGAAGTTGTTATGTCAGGTAAATGCTAGCCCCTGTAGCTATGCATTCACAGCTGCACGGGGTCGCGCATGAGTAACTTACAGTTAGCAGAGCGTGCTAACGCTAGCCTCGCGCGCGCTCCACGGGAGGCTCGCGAGCGTGCGTCGGTTTTGGCGTTAAAGAGACTCATGTTTATTATGACAGGATGTAGATACCGAGTCAATAAATCGTTTTAGCGGCTGATCCATGTCACTTTCTGCCAAAGTATGACAAAAAGTAAACACATAACGTTATTTCATTTTTTGTATACCTTTTGAGTAGAGCAGACACAAAACAAACACTGACAACTAAAATAATTAATATTTATAGGCACATTTCCACTGCTTTCCACTATAACATTAGTACATTTGCTATTTTGTAGTAATAACGTATTATTACTACAAAATAATAAGTTGTTCTATAATAAACATGTAACGTTATATAAGAATGTAGAATTAGATCATGACTAGTTGCACAAAATGATTCATATTGCCATGTTAACTAATAATAATAATAACAACAATAATTATTATTATTATTATTATTATTGTCACTTTATAGCTATCAAATAGATTGTTATTATATGTTCAGGCACAAACATTACTAGTCTTGTTGACAGTAGTGATGACATCTTTGTTTACAGAAACATGGCAGAATCAGACCTTTACATGCAATGTGATGAAGATGATCTAGAGCCATGCCAGAGTTTTACAGAAAACAGGAACCAGATATATAACAAAGGTAATTTAGTGTTTTTTTTACTATAAGTATAAATCACTCATTATTATGTTTTGTTTAAATGTATGTGGTCTTGAAGGCTTTGAAGTGTTTTATGAATTTCATTTAATCATATTCAGAAAATTTGTGTTAGTACAAATAATAGTGCTATGCCTTTTGTTAATTTATTTGTTCACTTAGTTACTGTAGTCTCAAGTGGAAATAGTGCACTGATACCAATACAGTCTGATGGCACCTCTGAACCAACATCAGCTACTACTGACCTCGCAAATCAAGCCGTGCCTTTGGCGTCTGGTAAGAAGATAACAAGCATGCTTCTAAAAAAATATCCCAAAGCCTGGTAGAACCATCTCTCTAATAAGAGCTTCCTTTCCATGTACTGACACCTAGTGGTTATTATTTTGTGACCCGAAACACTGCAAAAGCACTGTAACAAGAATAGCTGTGGGGCTTCAGTGTGAAAAGAAACAACCAAGTGTTTTGTTTTTACCTCTAGCTCCTGCTGTTACATTACTGCCTAATACTGCCCAACCAACTGGAGCTGCAGGCGGCCAAACTATCTTCATCAGTGCACAGGTATTAGTTTTCTGTTTTACTGTCGGTAAGGCATTTAACCTTCTGTTTACGTACTGAAACTAGACATGTTGTATTTAAATTATGGTCATCTGCTTTAGTCTAATCCAGGGCAGCCTTTGGCAAGTTCAATGAGTTTGGGAACATCACTTGGTTACCTTTTGAATGGACAGCCAATTAGTTTTCTGACTTCTGGTAAGTCATTTCTCAGTTACTTTCAGACACATTTTGCGGGATGCGTTGCTGTCTTTAAAGGCATGAAATGAAACGATTTGAAACAATAAAAATATATATATATATATATATATATCATATGGTGAACAATTCATCCATACATATGTTTTTTTTTTTTTTTACCTCAATGTTTAATAAAATAAATGATCATAGTTCTGTGTTCTGGTGAAAAAGACAGACTTCTCTCTTGTGACATATGCCTCAATCATTTTACTGTTTAAACCACACTCCTTTCTCATATTCGCCTGCGAAGGCCACATTTCGACATACAACCAATTATCAATATCTGCAAGCCCCGCCTTACATTTGTATCTTTTTTTAATAATCTGTTACACTTGAATGTACTACGTCACAATACAAAAAAATTATCTGTCTGTACTTTAATTTTATTGCAGTTTTAGAATTTATCTGCATATACAAATTCTGAAAGTTCCTGCATCAGACATTAAATAAAAACTGTGTAAAGTTAGTTTTCTTTTATGTATTCCTCTTCTGCCCAAAAACAGTACTCATTTTGCTGAAATACTTTTTGTCTGTCCTCTTTAGCTCAGACACCACAGTTCATTTCTCCTCGGATGGCTACCCCAGCAAGATCAGTACAGCAAACAACCCCTGGAAAAATCTCTACATTGCAGATCCCAGTCACTTTGACCATCGGCAACCACTCAAATTTACAAAGCATCACTTCAGCAGCCCCTGGAGTGACCACTCTAAACATGACACCCTCCAGCGTCCTACCAGTCACAAATCCAGGTGACAATTTATGCAGTTGATACTTCAGATTTTACAATTTAAACATTTTAGATGGTTTACCCCAGTGTTTATTTTGTCATTTTATTAGGAGCAACAATAAAAGTAATAAAGTTTACGAAGTTAACTGGAGCTCCTGCAGCTGCTGGTCAAGTAATGAGTTCATTAGTGCAGCCAAACAAATCCGTCACCATCCAAAACAATATCACAAACAGAGCTCCAGCCCCGCTCCTGTCTGGTGGGCTTTTTCAGGTCACAAAACCTGCTCCTGCCACAGCAACTAACGGTCAGGACCTTTTTCTGATAAAACATAGATTTTTCAGATCTCATATTTAGTTGCAATATTGAGTGTTGGTATTGCTTTAAATGTGGACAGTTTATTGATTAAATATTACTGATTGACATCTTTTACGTGTTTAAGTTACTTGTTCAACCAAAAAATGAAATCTGTCATCATTTGAATGAACTAAATCCATATGAATTGAGCTTTACATTAATTTTGGCTTTTGGCTCATCGTACATTGCCATGCAAGAATAAATCTCATTGGTTCTCACATATCAATCAAGCATGTTTGAGCTTCCACTTACCATATTTAATGAGCTCTATATGTGTGCGTTGATCAAAGTTTACATGCAAATAAAAGAGAATCATTATATAAAGAGATTGTTTTTTTTTCAGAAGACTTGGATTTCTTTTAAGATCTCTTTATGAACTTTTTGAAGTGTAAAATTTTAGTGGACATTTTATAGAGGTACAGGAGTCTCTCCGCTTTGCAGGTTTAAAAAATAGCATTTTGATAAGGACCAGAAGTCATATTTGTAATGATGACAGAATTTTTATTTTTGTGTGAACTATCCTATGAAGAGATCTTTGAGAAGTAATTGAGAGTAGTATCTTTGTGTTACAGCATTGAAGAGAGGCTTCAATTCATCAAAATTCTGTGTTCACTGCAAAGCCTTTTACCAAAAGATTCAGTCCCTCCGTGGATACTACTGTGTAAGTTTGTATTCATACCCTTCGAGATTAATCAGGGGTTTTGAACTATTTTTGGTCATGTGGTGGTCATTTAACCCTTTCGCAGAGGTCTTTACTCGTATATATTTATCTTGTTCCCCATTTTCCAGCAATGTAATCAGGAACTAATCAAGAGCGTCTGGGACTTGACAACCCAAACTAGAAAAAGGATCAACCGTCCGAGTGACAAAACCCACTCAAACCCCTCCACATCCAAGACTCCAGTTTCCTTCTCCACATCCTCAGAAACGTCTCTCAAACAAGTCACCACTTCTGAGATACCTGAAGGAGCACCTAGTCCTCGCTCTGGGGATTTTGATGAGCAGGGCAGAATGATCATGTTAGTTGAAGACTTCTTCTATGGGCAGCACCCTGGCCAGCCTGCACCAGTAAGATCCAATGCAGAGCCTGTCATGATGAAATGCCAGCTCTGTGACAAGAAGGTGAAGGGCAACATCACGTAAGTTGATTTTTTAGATAGTTTTTTTTTGAGGGGAGTTGTTGGTATCAATAGATTTTTCATCCTTCAACCCTGATTTTAAAGGCTGATGAACCACACAAAACATCACATGGAGTTGGAGCGCCAAACAGGGGAAGTAGACTGTCATACTATGTGCCAGCACTGCTACAGAACCTTCTCGACACCTTTCCTTCTTCAGTGCCATGTTGAGACAGTCCATAACAAAGCCGAGTCCTCAAGTGAGTCTATACTCCTAGAATATGTCCTCAAAATATTTCAATATGTTTGAGAACTAGGTTTTGAATCATTAGATAATATTTGACTGCAGGTGATTTAGTGTCAACTTATAACATTTCATTGTTCTACAGAAGTGTGCAAGATCTGTGAGTGGTCCTTTGAGAACGAACCTCTCTTTCTGAACCACATGAAACATGCGCACAAACCTGGCGAAATGCCCTACATGTGTCAGGTGACTGATTTTGTGTATTCAGGCTTTGTCTTTCCTCTTAACAACTGTTTTGTCTTGAAAACGTTTGTGTAAATCAATTACTCTTGTGTACCTCAGGTGTGCGAGTTTCGCTCCTCTTTCTACGAAGATGTCATAAGCCACTTCGCAGAGCAGCACAAGAACACCTGCATCTTATTGTGTCCCTTTTGCTTAAAAGTATTTAGGTCTTGTGGCGGCTTCCAAATGCACTTCACTAGACATCAGGTAAAGAAAGTGCTTGGCACTACAACAGGCTTTTATTATAGATAACAAGTGTTGAGATATTAAATCATTATTAATATGGAATAACTTCTCAGATCCTAAACTAATGCTTTACTAAGATAATACATAGGAATATCATATATTGAGTGTCTGCTGATTTATTGAAATATTTTTTTTTTTATAAATGTTAATATTGGCTGATGTCTCAGAAAATGTCTGTTAAGGTATGTTTTTATGTATCCAGAAAAAAACAGCGAGGCACTGTGACAGATGCAGACTTCAGTTCATCCATGAGAAGGACGAGTGGAAACACAGACTAAAGTTTCACAGGACCTTTGTCAAGCCCAAGCAATTGGAGGGTCTTGTGCCCGGCACTAGGGTTAGTTTGTTATACTTCAGCTGACTCCAACAATGTGGAGACATTGACGCCTCACACATGCCTCTCTCTGCTGACATATGTCAGTGAAAACCGGAAGTGTCACCGGATGTGCCACTGTGCACAGTGACATGGGCCAGTGGCTTCCATTTGTCAGATGCCATGTCAACTTAATGTTAACACCACTACTGATTTATTCCTTATTTACCGCTTGTTTGATAGCTTTACCATTTCCATGTCTGTTTCAGGTAACCATCCGAGCTTATGCTGACAGTACTGACAACAGAGATAATTTAGTAGCACCTCCACTGAAGACTCCTTCAAACACCACATCAACACTTGTAGCATCTCAAAATGTCACCAATAAAGTAATTCCCATGAAGAAAAAAACAGTGGAAAGCATGGTGGAGCTAATGGTCAAGTTTCAGAGTCAGTGGTGAGTGTTTGCTCTTATCTATCTATATTTGAAGTGCTTTTAATTTACTTTTGTTTCAAAACAAAATGCAGAGAAGACTTTCGTAAATATTTATAGATATTAATCTTCTGACAAATGGCCACCATCTTGTTCTTCTAGCAAGCCAACAGAAAAACATTTCTGCATGGAATGCAACTATGACATTCCGTATTTTTCCAACCATTTCCCCACCTATGTGAGCTGTTCCCTCTGCCGATACAACACTTGCTGTTCCCGAGCATATGCCAATCACATGATCGGTGTACATGTTCCTCGCAAAAGCACTAAAAAATATATTACCCTATACAAACCCTGCCCAAAGTAAGATATCATTTTTTTTTCTCTTCTTTTGGTATGCTTGTAATGTTACTTGTACTGTCAATAATGATAATTAAAATGTTTGCAGGAAGGGGCAGTTAACATGCACCACATGTAGATACAAAACTCATGTTGGAGATTTGATGGCCAAACATCTTGCTGATTATCCTAAACATCAAGCAAGCCATTGCACCATACGGGGTAAGTTGGTTATTTCTGTCTAAAAAAAAATTGACAACGAAAACACAAGCATTTAATTATGATCCTATCACAATCAAGTTGTTAATAATATTCCTTTGGTTTCAGAAGGATTTTCACGTGGATATAAACGGTACGTTGATTCAATTTGCTTTAAGTTTTAAAAATATAGTTCACATAAAAATTATTATATGTCATCATTTACCATCCCTCGTGTTATTTCAAACCTGTATGACTTTCTTTTGTGGAATATAAAGGGGCTTTTTTTTTACACCGGAGGAAACATTCATAGTTCCTAGAACTATTGGCAGAAGTACCCGCTTTTTGGCGTGTTCGCACCATTGGAACTAAGAACGTATTTAGTTCTAGTAACTTTGTTTGGGGAGCTACTATAGATCCTACTTTAGACTATGGTCCAAAACAGGGAGGAACTATCATAGGAAATATCAGTGACGTAAGTGTGCGCTAATTGTTGTATGTTCCTGTGGCTCAGTGGTAGAGCATTGCGTTAGCAGCGCAAAGGTTGTGGGTTCGATTCCCAGGGAACACATGTACTGACAAAACAAATGTATAGCCTGAATGCACTGTAAGTCGCTTTGGATAAAAGCGTCTGCTAAATGCGTAAATGTAAATGTAATTGGTCAAACGCATACGAAACACCGGCTACCCAGTATTTTTAAAAAGCTGTATAAATATATTTATTCCACAAACATGGAAAACAGCAACAATGGCATTTAGCTACCTGTTTTCTGCAGCATTGTATTCTTTTCTCAGCCTCGATGATATGTAAAAATTGCAAATTGTCATAGGAGATTTAGTCAGATCTCTTTGTGTGTTTACATTCCATCTTCGTTATCACGAAACCCACGACACAACAAAAACAGCTCCGATCACCGCATCCTCCATTCACTGGTTGTTGGCATTTTTAAATGGCGTGAATAAAGACATCACTGTCAGATGCTTCTTAGTTCAGTCCGAGGGAGAAATTGTTTCTCTAAGAACCACCATGCTGGCTAGTTCCTAGAACTACGCAGTGCGAAAGCCTTTACACAAGAAGATTTTCTGAAATATGTCTCAGGATTTTTTGCCCATGTAATGATAATCAATGGAAGTGAAGTTGCTAGACATTTAACTTTCAGTTTAGCAGAAGATGTAACTTATGAATTACTGTCATTATAGATTTGTCTTCATTCCAACGGACCTTCTTCGAGGAGGTCAAAGACTCAACAATGGAGTCTTTTTGCCTTTGCAAGTGGACGTGGGCTCATTTCCTCTCTCCTCCAACCCCCTTCCTCGACCCACCTACACAATAACACTCCCCGCTGGCACGCCATCACTTCCCATTCTGGTTCAGCCAATTGAACCAAGTGCTGTCCCAAACAAAAAATGTGAAGCTTTGAAGCCAACCTTGAATGGAGGGCTTTCCGAAGTTGATGCAGAACATACTGCAGAAAACCCGTTTCCCATGGCACAGCTGAAAATCGTACTGTATGCACTCTGCTGCGGAGTCCCCCAGGCCGCCAATTACTTCGACACTCCACCGGAAGAAGTCCAGTCATTGCTTATGAAACGGCAGCTTCAGCTTGATCCCTCGAGAAACCGAGAAGGTTTGGCATCACAGGTGTCTGATAGCTTAGTCGAATGGGTGCTATGCCAACGTGAGCAACAACTGCCTATCGAGGAATCGAACCTGTTCGGGTTCATGAGCAGTCATGGTGTGCAAGATCTCTCTTACGACTCGATGGTTGATTTCTTGCTACACCATGATCTGGGCTTGCAGGCGTTTGCCACATCCAGCAAGTTGCTACCGTGTAAATCCCAGGAGCTCGAGAGCTCCTTTAGCAGCTTTCTAAAAAAGCAGGTGACCTCAAAATCCTTTAGGTTGTCTTCTATTGGAGCCATGGATGAGCTTTCCATCTTTGTAGATATGGAGAAGCTGGATAAAGCCTCTGCGAATTCGTCATCTATGTTGTCTGCTTTTAAGTTGATGGGCACCACAGATCCACTCATAGATGTTGTGTTCACAGCCCTGGCTGATGGTACCACATTATCTACCATGGTTTTCCTCAGAGGCGAACCTCTCAAGGAGGATGCAAGTTCATTGCCAGACTTCTTCATCCTGGAGGCTAGACCTGAAGGGTTCACAGATGAAGAAAGACTTCAGCTTTGGTTGGACAAAGTGTGGTGTCGGCACATCAACCCTAGATCTGGAGGCAAAGGATTGCTGATGATGGACACATACAAAGGCCACATGTCCAATGAATTCTTGGTGACACTCAACAGTGTTAATACTCTTCCAGGCCTGATCCCACGCAGTTGCTCTCGCCGTCTACAGCCCCTTGAAGCCTGTATGGGGCCAGTGTTTCGTGAGTTTATGCAGGCTCGCTGGAGCGAGCATGTGACAAAAGTGCCACAAGAACTGATTGGAGCCAAACCAGCTGACCTTGCCCTCCTACTGTCTCGCTGGCTTATCGAGGTACTGGATGTCCTTATAGCACAGCCCAAACTACTTTTTCGCTCTTTTGATCGGGTTTTGAGCACAAACCCAGAGGTGACATCTGAGGAACCCTCTGAGTTGGTGCGAAGTCTTACTGAAGCTCTACTTGTCAGTAAATTGCAAGGAGACAAAGTTGAGGAGCAGAAAGCTGAGACTTCCAGTATCATTTCTGCAGAATCTTGGTCCTCTCCACAATCAGACATGCTTGCGCTAAGAAAGCTCTTTGAGAAGGACAGCGATGTGGAGTCTTTCAATGGTTTTGAGGATTCAGACATTTTAGATCATGAAGTCAGCCTTGTCGGATCTAAAGGTCAAAAACATTTTTGAAATCTGCAGGTTTTTTGTGTGCTGCCTTCCATCAAGATTTCATGTTTTGAGAATAAAATTAATTGCTCAAGTTAAATGTGACATGTAAATGCAGGTTATTGCTAGCATCTGAAAATGTTTGTTGCATTAATGGGTGCTAAAGATCCCTAGTGTGAAGTCCTGTGTAGTGATGGGTTCTATTGTTCATTAAATTACAAATGTGCATCATGTTACACATCAAGTTTATCACTGTTTGCCTTTCCATCAAGTTTGATCTGTTATAATAATGTGGATAAATGTAAATAGAAAAGATTTGAAATCATTACCTACTGGATTTAGGGATATACTGTAATATACTTGATTACATAATTAATAAACACTTTTAGGTATGCAAGCAGTGTATTTTTACACTTTCTTTAAGAACAATCATTTGTTGTGGTAGAATGTGACTTTTTTCTAAAAATATTTATTGTTTGAGTGCTTTTTTATGCTGGCTTAGTTGAACTAGCATTTCGGGGCATTTTTACTCCTCACTGGCCCCACCACAAATCTAATTTTAGCAATACTATTTTTATGTTTGAAAAACGTGTAGATATTTCATTAAATTACAGGTTTCCTTTACAAATTGTTGCATATATATTTTTTGGGGAATAAACCCTAATGAACAAGTTGGAAATTAAAAGACAATAATGTAACTCCATTCATTTATAAACACCCTTGGTGGAAAACGATTGCATATGATGCAAAACATTACTGGATTGTAGTTTTTAATACCACTGCAAGTAATTTCTACAAATGTGTAAAAATCTCTCATGTTATCCAGTTACTTAATTGGTGAAAGCAGTTTAAACCAGTGTGGTCTCAAATTCAATTTCTGGAGGGCCACAGCTCTGCAGAGATTAGCTCCAAATCACACCTGCTAGGATGTTTCTATTAATCCTGAAGACGATAGGTGTGTTCAACTTGATGCGGCGCTGTGCAGAATGATCAGTGTATGACATCAAAGTACTGCGAGAGCGATTCAAAAGCATAGGATCCATCTGCTCTCTTATCGCGGTACTTTGGTGTCATTCACTGACCATTCTGCACAGCGCCGCTTCAAGTCGAACACACCTCTTGATTAGGTTACTACCCTAGACTACCAATAGAGTTCAGTCGAACTAATGACCATAGTTAGCTAACAATACATTTGGGAAACACCCCAGAGCTGTGGCCCTCAAGGAATCGAGTTTGAGACCAATGATATAAACCATCAATGTATTTTATTATTATTTACTTTTTTTAATACTTCAGTTGAGCAAGGACACATTAAATTGAATTGAAAGTGACAGCAAAGACATTTAAAAACAATGTTCTTAAGAACTTTAGATTCATCAAAGTATTTTGAAAAAAATATGTATGACTGTTTCCACAAAAATATTCATCAGCATAAATGTTTTCAAGGATTGATAATGAGTGCTGAAAATTCAGCTTTGGCATTACAGGAATAGATGACATTTTTAAATAGAAAAAATAAATAAAGTAAAACAAGCATTCGTTTTTTACTGTCATTTTCAATAAAAACTTACATTTTGTACACCTGCACCTTCAATGAAATAAATAAAATGTTTAATTAATGCCATGTTTCCAAACATGAATTATAATCTTTAAACATTAAATGTAATTAAACCATTAAATGGTGAGCAAAATGTCATTTAGATAAACGTCATGAATTTCCACCTACCTGACCAGATGGGCAATGTCCCAGTTTGTTTCAGATGAATTAGTGGTCCTATAATCTCAATATTTCAATTAAATGGCAATTTATGTCCATTTCATGCTACAGAAATTCATGAAAAATGTGAATTATTTTTGGTTTTAAACATTTAGAATGAAATGTTGCACCTGAGATAAGGATCTTTCATGAAGGACAAATAGAAGAAAGCATTACCCTGTTGTAAGAGCGTACAGGGTAGTACAGAACATTTCAGGCATCGCCGATCATTTTCAAATGCCTCACCTTGTGAGCTTCACTTGTTCTCTCGTCCATCTCTATCAAGGGCTGCAAAAACACAAGCATATGTATGAGTTCATATACCAAGGGTTTTAAATACATTTTATAATGAAATCAAAAGATTACCAGATGAATAAAAACCTTACTAGAGCCAAATAAGCATACCAAATCCTGTTGCTACTGTTAGTTTATGCAAACTCCTAACTTAGTCCACATTTGAACCAAGAAAGTTAAGAGATCTTAAACACAAAAGAAGTGTGTTCAATTAAAGTAAAATAACAGCAGACAAATCTAAGACATCATGAATTCACAAATTGACCTTATTTTTGATATAACTGTTCCATTAAATCATCAAGAGTAATTGTTGAAACCGAACAAAACCCACAGGTGAATGGACTGAAATTATTAAGTAATAAATATTACAATGAACTATACAACTATTATAAGTATATATTACATAAACATTAAAAGTATAATTTCATTAACAATATAGAAAAAATCAACTGATTTAAATGTTAGGATCTTAAAATATAAACATTATGTAAATAAAAATGCAATAAAATCGCTAAATACACTCATTAGTAATGATCATTAAAATATAGTAAATATCAACTGCCTGTTTTTTTCATCACAAATTGAACAATATGACCACCCAGCTTTATGTAATATTGTAATTATTAGCAAATGTAAACTACAGTATCCTACTGAATTATCTGCTTAAATGTGACTATTAGATGAAGATATTAGATTTTTCTTAAACATGAGCCTGTTCATTAAAATGAGTGATTCCATTTGATAAAATTCAATTATGATCTTAAACATTAAAATATCTCTCTGTTTCAATAAAATCCTTTTAATAAATTATTTGATTACATTTTTTTTTCATTAAAAATTGATTAATGTTGACTTTCATTTGCATGCAACAAACTACTCGCATATTAATAGTACATGTCTGGATAATATCCCACCTCTCTCTCATTGTAAATCCACCAATGACCAATGTGTTCCAATTAAAAGGTTCATCTTGTCCGGTTGTGACAATTTAACCGCGTGAGCCAGGAGGATATTGGCCAGTAATGTAGTTCCATTAAAATCCCAAGAAGCTCTTCATCAATCCTAAACAAAACACAGATCAAGTTCTACCTATTAACGTAATTGATATGAGGTCTCAAACACATTACAAAGTATTCAACCAAATGCAAACAAATGTGTGTGTGTGTTTACTTACCATCTGCTCAATGACCTGTTTAAGGTACTGGTAGTCAGCATAGTCTCCCCAAGGCTTAATGGTGCTGTTGTTGACCTCATGAGTCGATGTTATCTTAAGCATTAAAAATAAGAGAGCATGTCAGCAGCAATCACACCTCCAGTGAACTTCAACACCCAGCACTGATGTGCTCATTACTATGGGGTTGCTTGGGAAAAATAATATAAATTTAATAAACATTATACACTATTTAAAGGTTTGAGGTCAAATGAAAATTTTTCAAGCCCGTTATGAATTATCACTGCTAAATATTTGATTAAAAAAATGCAGATTTCTATTTATTAACTGGTTCGAATAGGATTTGTATATTGTGAATTATTTAATTATTGATCTCTTTATAACATTAAAATATTATATGAAATACATACATATTGTACTTTTAAGTATATACTTCATCAATATATGATAAATAAGTCTATATTGTACATTAAATAGCATTGATTACAATAAACGTTATACTACATTAAAATCTTATCCTTTTCACATAAATGAAGAGTCCATTTTATTAATGTATTTCCTTTTTATACCAGTCATTATTTTAATCATTCCCCAAATATCTGATAATTGTGTCTCTCTTCCTATTGTATTGCACAATTTTTTTCTCTTTTGGTCTTTCTGACTGAACCGGTCATTTACTCCATGTAACGCGCTAAGCATTGTGGGATATTGGGTTGTGTTTATTTCTATAGTCCTTTCTTTAGATGTAGAATTGTTTCTGTTGAGAAACAAGAAGCCACTTATCAAAAGTGATGTGATTGTAGTCCGAGGCGTCATACCCATTCAAAGTGAGGGGGAACGTACCCCCTTAGATTTTTGTTCCAAGTTGATTTTGAAAGCAGCTTCCGAAAGACAAAAAATAGCCTAATAATATTTGATACAATCACGTTGTATGGTTCATGATTAGAACGTTCAGCGCGTCATATGTTCAGCTGCTAAATGTAAATCTGCGTTCTCTGACGCTGAGCCAGATACAGACGCGTTTATACAGCTCTGCGCATTATAACCAATCACACACGATTCTGCTGAGCTTATTAATGCAATGACCAATCAGAGACGTTCAGATGAGTCCGATGAGTTCAGGCCGCCCTGACAAAGAGCAGAAGACATCCACTTCACAGTTCAAACAGCTTCAGAAATGATATCGGGAGTTTTTGAGACAGAAGTCTTGATGATGAAATGATAATGTTCTTTGATAATGTAAGGTAAAAGTCCTTTGCTGTGTTACATTTAAAGTGTTACCATTAGTAACTTAGCAGCGCAAACTGTAAAAAGTAATTAGTTCAGTTTACTTAGAAAACATGTGGAAACTGATTACCTCAAAATTCTCAAGCAAATTAGTTCATACATTTTGAGTTGATACAACTTACTGCAACCTAACATATATAACCTGTGTATTTGTAGTGGTAACTAAACAACTTGAGTATTCGTAACTCAATCTGACAAGTTGAGCCAACTCACAAATTTACAATAAGTTAAGTACAAACAAACCAGTTATCTTAACAAGTTTGCTTGTTCACATTACTAGTAAAACGTGTGGAAACTGATTACCTTACATTTCTCAAGTAAGTTGTACTCAAAACTCTAAGTTACTAAAACAAAGACAGACCAATTTTTGGCACAACACTGAAATATTTATTTGTTCCATAAAACAATGTTACTCAAGTCATGCCTTCAAATCAACAACACGCATACTGCAATTTTGCACATACAGCAATTACATACAACAATCAATGCCCCTTTTTAACATTTGTACCTTTTTTCACAGTGGTGAAATACAGAATTGGACAACACAGTGAACACTGTAAACAAGTTTAGTAGATTGTTTATATATATATATATATATATATATATATATTAGTGGTGAGCGTTATCAGCGTTAACGTGCTGCGTTAACGTGAGACTCTTATCGGCGATAAAAAATATCGCCGTTAATCTATTCTCAAAGTTGGGTTGGGAGCTGGGTCTATACTACGCAAGCTATGATGACTTTCACCCTGATATTTTAGCGGATGTATACCTAGCTGAATTGCACTGTAGGGGGCGAGGCGAGTCTTGAACTAGAGGCTCGCAGTCCGTGATGGACAGATTGTTAACGGCTGGTCTGTGTGGTAATACAATCGGCAGGACATCCAAACGCTCACCTATCATTCATCAACCTCAAATATGGCTTTTCATCTGAAAGATGTATGTAGTAGCAACTTTACATGGCGCTCAATATGATGTTAACCTAGAGAATGTGCGCTATTGAAGTGTTTGTGTGGAAGCGTTTGCTGCAAGACAGGCTCCGGTGCGCTCACTTGCTCTTACATCTCCGTAATTCTTGGTCATACAGATAAAAGTAGCCTAATACATCTTTCGAATCTGTAAAGACTCTCACGTTTGTTGTGCACTCAGAATAACAACGAAACGTTGTGCTTTTAAGCAAACAGGATGCGCTTTAGGTCTCATGTGAACTTGAGCGAGAAACTTGAAAACTCGAATATATCTAAAAATACAGTACATAGAAAATATATATCTATAGAGAGTGAAATGTCAAAAAATAAAAATAGAAGGCGTGTGTGTTAGCATGGATGATTTACATGAAATTTAATCTGTGCAACACTGTGCATAATAAAATGGCTTTCAGTTCAATATAATAACAAAAACAACATTTTGGGTTTTATTCAACTAATAAGGTGGGCACGCTGTGATCTGTACTATATTTTTAATGTAATTGACAGTTATCGGCAAAAAACAAAAACAACAACACGGGAGTGGGAGGGAATGGGAGTCATTCTTCCGGGAGTGGAACAGGATTTTCCTCCAGTTTTTTCGTGGGATTGGGACGGGAAGAGATTAAAGTTTGTGATGCATTTTGGAAACAGGAGATGAGCCCCTGGTGTAATGCGCCACCTGGCTTGAGAAACTCGTTCTCAAAGACTTACTTTTAGTCATTATTTGGGTAGCACACATATTCTGAATGCCTTCGGCAGAATTCAAATGAGCCATTTTAATCTAGATTAATCTAGATTAATTCCAAAATTAATCTAGATTAAAAAAATTAATCTATGCCCACCTCTAATATATATATATAAACAGTGTTCTAAAATCTTTGTAACATCTTTTCTAAAACCAACCACTTAATGTTACTTAAATTTTCCAATAGGAAACAAAATAATCTTCAGTTTTTAGTACTGAACAACTTTCCTATTCATTTTAAAGTTCTTTTAAAGACTCAACTCTATTCTAAGACCAGTTACTTAACATTGAGCAGACTGCTCATTTTCCAACAGGAAAATAAAATACATTGTTTAGTCCTGATTACCATTTTTGTAACTCTACAATTATGAACAAACTGAAAAATGGTCCATCGTGGCACAACAATATGTTACGGCAACAGGCGATTTTTCAGGGATTGTATTTTAGGTTTGAGAGACTTGTGCCCGAGTGACAGAATCACCCTTTGAATGAAATCAAACGTGTTCTTCAGTACAGCAGGATACT
Organism: Gymnocypris eckloni scoliostomus; assembly: GCA_027564155.1. Classification (NCBI taxonomy): domain Eukaryota; kingdom Metazoa; phylum Chordata; class Actinopteri; order Cypriniformes; family Cyprinidae; genus Gymnocypris; species Gymnocypris eckloni. The sequence continues at coordinate 22,361,215 of CM050427.1, read as the reverse complement.
CTAAATTCAGAGCATAAATGAGCCCAAAAAAGCAGGCACATTGCTTTGGGAGGGCTTCTCAGATCAACCAGTACAACTGTACCTTCCAAAATGATTACAGTGGATGTGGCATCGAGATGCAGAGAGTAAGGTATGGTTGCAGAGTCGTCAGGGATCACAGACAATATGCCGATTGACATGCCGGACATCTCTTCTTCGTCATCACGGTCCTAAAAACATGAGCAGCATATGACAAGAATGAAGTGAAAATAAGTCACATCATACCTTAAGAGCATATTTTCATGTTACAAATATGCACAAAATTAATGTATTATGATGTAAAGGCCTTTTCATAATGGATACAGCAGCAGATGCAGTGGATGATACTATTTTGTTTTCCTGATATTTTGAATTTCCCACAATATGAAAGTTTTACTTGTGCTGCACAAAATAAAATGTATTATTTGTATTAAAGCTGCAGTCCGTAACTTGGCACTGAAGCGGTTAATAAACCGAACTGTTTGTGTCTTTTGGAAGAATGTTGTAGCCAAAGCTACTTATCGGTTATGTCTATAAGAAGAAAATTAAAAGTAATTACAGTTTTGTTGTTTTGACACCTCACAAAAATCTACTTCTGTAACTAAAAGAAAGTTCAGCGTTTAAACAGTGGTTTAAGTTTTTAGGGTAGTTCTAACAATAGTATTCCGGTACAGAAACTACTTCAGTCTGTGTGCGTTGAATTTATTTAATACAAGAGTTTCACAATTTGAGTTGAATTACTGCAATAAATTATTTTCCACGACATTCTAATTTATTGAGATTCACCTGTATATTTCAGGATGACAGTGTCAAGATTCATTGGACTCAAACTGAAAAAGTGGTTCAGTGAGCATGAGTTATTTTCATGTATGAATTAGGGCTGTGACGATAACCGCATTACCGCTTCACCGCGGTAATGAGATGCGACCGCGGTGTTGTGGTCATCACCGCCATCACCGCACTGTTTTTCGCGGGACCCGACCAAATTTCTTGCAACGCGGGAATAAAACACGGTAACGGTCGGTAACTCTGGTGTAATTTGAACGAGAGTGGGCGGTCTAACAATATCCCGTTCCCGACATCCTTTCAGAACAGCATATCTGTGTGTTTTTACTCCCTCTTACCGCTCACGCGCTGCACGCACGCACCAGTGCTTCTGTGTCATGTGTTTTATTGCGCACAGTGCGCAGCATGTGCATAACGGCACCCTGACAGAACAGGCGATCTGCATGTGCATATAGGCGAACAAGGCAGTCGCCTCGGCAGCAACACGGTCAGGGGGGCAAAGGGACAGATATTTGTAGTTTATCTTTTGGGCATTCGTTATCACTGCTTAGTTATTCTACATCTAAATTAACTTTGCTTCATAGTAATGCTGCCCCGCCGCCAACTGAGCATCATCAATAGGCTACTCTTCATGCAAAACATTATAATGTTCATTCATAAATGTCATCAAATCGAATAAAACTATCCAGACATGAATTTATTTTGCTGTCTGGTGAGTTTTAAAGCCAGACACGCGCTTCTGAAAGGTAAGATTATAGCCTAATGTATGTGTGTGAGAGAGAAAGCGCAGGGGAGATAACACAAGTGTAATATTATCTATTAAAGGCTTACGTACACCCAAAACCGTGTTTTGTTGTGTTTTAGCCAAGTGGAATACTCAATATTTAGCGTTTATCATATGCAGTGTTTAATTGGTGTAATAAAGCGGGGTGATCGATCCGGCATCAGAGGATGGAGAGGTAACGGATCATTCGCGTGATTACCAGCTTGCATTAGTTGCTTTTATTGTGTGCATATACTCTAAAAATCACGGTTATTTTATTAAAAAAATAAGTTTTTGTGTAACCCATATCCTATATGACAGTCCAGAGTTTGCGTTTGCATCGAGTGCACGCAGATATTTTGCCTTCTCTTTGGGTGAAATTAGTTCTCAGTGCCACTTACTTTATTTTTGTCAAATATAGGTTTGTTTCATGTAATCTATAAAACAGTAAACTATTTTATTTTATGCAAAGCAAACCAAGTCACCTAAATGAGCCGCATCAGGGTTATTTTTAGGGACTATGAAAGTTTTATTTTACTTCTAAAATGCTTGTTAAACGAATTTAAAATAAGAAATGTTGTATACATGTTTAAACGGAAATATTGTGTATTAAGAACTGTATTTGAGAAAAATAAAGGCATTAAGATAAGAAAGAAAGAAGAATAAAAACAATGACAAGCTCAAACAAAATGAAACCAACAGCAACTAAATAAAATAATCAAATTAATAATTTTCTAATCAGCATGCTTTAATTTAGTTAATCAGCATGCTTTTACTTTAATCGCTAGTGGTTTGCGTCAATAAGTTTAAATTAAAATGTCTTTGGTCTGTGCTCTGGAAGTGTTCTGTTAATTCTTCTAAACTTGAATTACTAAAACTCAAATTAAAACCGAAACTAACCTGTATAGGGTAGAAAACTCCACTAAATAAAAACAAAAATTAACAACAACAAAAATGAAACTTAAATTTTAGCAAAAAAAAATTGAAAGCAATATTAAAATAAAACGAATTTAAAATGCAAAACTACAATAACCCTGACACAAACGTATTTAACTGGAGGAAGAGGATCCGCCAGATGAGATGATCGGAGTTCGGAGGTGCCGATCCGGACCGGGTTTGTTCAGATTAAGCCCTGACTGCTAATAGCACATGCCCGTGCTTGCTTTTATTTTAATGTAGTTGTTAATAAACAAATGATCCAATCTTTCACATGCATCTTTAAAATCACATTTGAGTGAAGCGGGCGGCACGGCAGGGTTTTGCCTAGAGCCCTGCCGATGAGTGACAGAGCAGAATAAGGATGAAGCACAGTGTGGATGCTGAAAATGGTCAGTTTACTGCGAAGAAACCCATGACAGGCAAGTCTGACTCGGGACATTCTTCTCAGGGAAGTTAAATTGTTTGGTTTCATGAAAAAGAGATTTAATTTTGCAATGTAAGCCAACGGTTTTGTTCATATTTTACATATAAATTTAAATGACAGATGTCTTTTTTTTTCTGCGACACTTTTCCGTGTTGACAGCAAAAGGTTAAACAAATTTAGTATTTTGACAAGACGAATAAAAATAACAAACATGCTATTTTTACATTTTTGTACAAACTGGCCTACATTATTATTATTTTTTTCTCTCTGCGACACTTATTATTACGTTGACAACAAAATGTAAAACTAATTTGATTCTGGACAAGACGAATAAAATAAATAGCCTACAATAAAATAAATTTTGTGCAGACTACATTTTGTATTTGTTATCTCTCTCTTTCAGTAGAGGAAATGTAATTGTGAGATTCTGGAAACGAGATATATTTTGCGGGGAGCGTTCGGGTCAGGAAGAAGAAAAGCCTCTTTTATGTTGCACTTTAAAAGGTTATTATTATAAATGTAGCCTAACGAATAGTCAAATATTAATTACATCCTAATTTGCTGTTATAACCTATCCGTTTCAACAAACACATTTTGCAACAAGTTGCGTTTGGACAAGTGCGTTTATATCCACGGAGTCTTACCCGAAAAACAATGTCTAAAGAAATATGAATCGAAGTTTAGCACAAATCACCAGAACAAACATGGGGCATGTTGAGCTCGCTTGTTGTTTCTGCAGCTTGCTCAGGTTGTTATTCTTTAATAATTTATTGTACAAAGAATGGGTTACAAACGATGACAAAGACTGTTCCATAATTCCTATTAAACTCAGAAGAAAAAAAAAAAAAGTTATAGAGATTAATATTATTTTGTTATTATTGTTAATTTAATTTGCTGTTTTAAGAATAAAGACGACGACTTTATTATTATTCATTTCCATGTTCATTTACAAGCTGCATGCGTTCTTGATCAAGTCATTCAGGGCTCTACTCATTCTTCCCACTGGTCGCAACTTTATCTTTTTAATACAACATTATGATAAAAGTTAATCAGCATGCATTGATTAATATAGCTATATGGTAACGAAAGTGTTCAACATTCAACCCGTTCTTTTTCATCAGTATTATTTATGTCACCTTCTCTGGTTTAAGAAGCAGTCTTTTACTTTAGTTTGAAAACCAAATCCGCCGTTGCTCAGTCTGCTGCGTGCACCTTCGAGCTCGTGCTGATGCAGTGAGTATAGGCTCTACCCACAAAGTGCTCGCTCTGAAAGCACATCTCTTCATGTGATCAGTGAAATCTTACTCCTGCTACAATGTGCTGTGGCTCTGCAGCGCGCAGACGCTTTGGAGCAGCAGACCATGCACTTGCACAAGTGCGACCACGTCAATTTTTTTTTTACTTGGGGGTGGGGGTCGTGCGATTAACCGCCAAACCGCGATATTTGTTGCTGCATCACCGCGGTAAGGAAAAATCCAATACCGTCACAGCCCTAGTATGAATTGAATTGATCTTCACCCTATTGAAAGCCTTTAGGATATGCTGGAGTTGACTATATGGATTTGTTTGACTCTCCCACTGTCATTACAAGATCTTGGCCAAAATGTATGCAACTCTTGATGGAAATAATGTTTCCTAACATTGTTGAAACAATGTCACAACGACACAATATTATGACAGCTATAGGCGGACCAATCAAATATTAAGAGTCTCCAGTTTTTTGGGGGCCAGGCAGTGTAAAGTCAACTCCAGCACATCCTGAAGACTTTCAGTAGGGTTGTTCAGGACTCTGTGGTGGCCAATCTCTCATAAATTGAGCCTGATGAAGCTCATCATTGTCATCTTTGAATATGGACACTTATTACTTGTAAAATAAATAAAAAAAAATAATTATTGTCAAACATACAACATGCAAGAAACATCAATCACTGCAATAATGATTACATTCTAAAATATGAAGTATTTGCTTATTAGTGACTTTTTTGACTAGTGTAGATTAGTTCTTGTTGAAGGGATAGTTCACCCAAAAATGCTCGTACTCGCGCATGTCGTTCCAAACCCGTAAGACCTTCGTTCATCTTCAGAACACAAATTAAGAGATTTTTGATGAAATACCTCCTCTTTTCTGTCCTCCTTATCGGACTGTTGTGTTTTTCCTTTATTCTTCCAACCTTTGTATAAATTCCTAAACATATTACCTCTTTTCTATTGTCTTTCTTATGCTCTTACTCTTATCTAATTTATCGTTTTTCGCTTTCATTTTTCTATTAATTCTTAATTTAATTTTTCTGTATCCTCAATTGTTTTATTATCTTTCTTCATTACTTTTCCTATCAGGTTGCAAAATTGGTTTAAGAAGTGTTTGCAACACATTAAATAGCCAGAATATCACGGACAAAGCTACTTACAAAATAGGTCTTGTAAAAATCGGTCGGGTCTTCTCCAAGGAGTGGAAGGCCACAAAGAACGGCTGTTCACCTCCCAACGATGTCAGATTTCTGTAAAGTGATGTAACATTGTAAAGGGTAAGAGTTAATAGCACTCATAGCACCAACACAACACAGAGCAAAACACAACAGCAAATGCAATAGTTGTTTTACTAGAAAAAATAAATAATAATTAGTGTGTGTCTGTGTAGCTTACCTCATTTTCAAGCTTATGCAGAATCTTCTTAAGCTTACATCCAATATCTCCCCCTTTGGCCTTTAATATATCAATGAATCGTTGAGTGAATCTGTTAAGTTCTTGAAAGAATTCCGTTTGCAGGTTGCCAGATATGCGACTGATCTCTACTAAAATAAAAAAAAATGTATGCCAGACTAACATTAATCACATATCATTGAAACATGCAAGTAAGATTTAAACATCAACCTGAAAAGTGGTAAATGAAGTTGCATTCCAATTTGTATAGAAAATGTTTGACAAAATAATATGAACACAATTAAAATTAAAGTCAGTAATTACTTAATGAAGCTATCGTAACGCATACGTTATCTCACGCTGTTCATTTCCACGTGAACGACACGACACGTGCACACGTTGTAGAAAGAATGTTCGCACGGACGTTCTGCCAAACAAGATCTTACAATTGATTAAAATCTCTTACAAACTGTATATTTGTAAGAATATACAGATAAAGATAAAATCGATGTCTGTAACGTAGTAAGAAACTGGTCTCAGCTGACGGTTAGACAGTAACTAATAGTCCTAACGTTACTCTTCGTTTAAACTAATACAATTGTCCTTTTCCGCTTTCAACACAACGAGCAAAATAAATTATTTTAGGTTAAGTTTTTATACACAATACAATGACGACAGCGTGCACGGTGAGAATGAGGTTTATAAGTAGGTCACCAACATACCTAGTTGTGCTGCCACACGTCAAACAGGATCTGAAGTTCGTCGTTGTCGTCTTGTCCTCCTCTCCGAACACATTTAAGTTAATTGCGCATGCGCAGAGACTCCGTCAAGTGACTTGAAGAAAATGCAAGAGTATTAGAACATATATTAATTGTTTCGTCCTATTTTGTAACTTAATTACTAAAGCCCATTAAAATGGCAAGCTCTGTATGATGTATTGGGAAGCAGCAGCAGTTAGTAGACCTGCCAATAAGCTTAAATCTTATTGGTTGTTCATTTTTTACAGCGCGAATGGGGGAAAGATTAAGAAAACTATTTGTAATATACATATATACAAAACAAAAACCACTATTCCATAAAAATGGTTGTTAATAGCTATATATTTATATATAATTAGGCTACTGACAATCATTTCTGATCGTATTCACTATAAAACTATATTCATTTTGTTTTTGTGCCAACCAAAGCTTTGTCCAATACACTAGATGTTCTTAAGTTCGGTTTACTTAAGATGTTTAGTTTAACTACCGCATCCAACTAAAAGTTCATATAACACAGCCTAATCGAGTAAAACCAACAAATCTACCAAAGTCAGTTGTATTTACAAGCTTTTCTTAAGTAGTGTTCAATTCCCAGGGAACACATAAAATGTATAACCTGAATGTATTGTAAGTCGCTTTGGATAAAAGCATCTGGTAAATGTTATAAATTTTTTATTTTTTTATTTTGAGTAAAGTCATTGGTTAACATTATGGTATATAAAACTACCATAACAATTATAAATCAAACAGCTGTTGTGCTCCTATAAGCTTATGTCATTTTACTCATAAATCCAAAGCCATTGCTCTTAAAACCCAAATAGGGGTCTTTTTAGTCTTCTCGTTCATTGGTCAGGCCCAACGACTGTAAAAAAAGGCCTCATTAAATGCAGTTATTGACCTAGTTTGTAGTTAAAGAGTAAGAGAATATTCAAAAGAAAATGTGTCTGCTAAATGGCAGGTAACAAATCCAGTCCTGTGATAGGTGATGTGAGGTGATAAAGAATACACTGAAAGACACTGAAAAGATAACTTATTTATTTCTTAAACCAAACAGTTAATTAAATACTGATTTTAAAGTCACATCAATAGAGACTAACTGACATGTAATAAAATCACTGAATGATCATGTTAACTTAAGGCATTTCTGTTCATGGGGCCCCTGAAACCTTCCATGCCTCACAGCATGTAAATAGTAAAATCCTCCTCAAAAAACAAGCCCACCATTCAGGACACATTCCCGCTAAATTCCATTCACACCAGAAACTGAAGGCCATTTGTTTTAGCAGCTGAATAAACACTGTTTTGAACATTGGGAGTCATTGGCAAGACTAACAAATAAAAGTTAACTGGATACAGATGCTTAACATTTCATTTTGTTAATCAGCCACCTCAATTTCTTTTATATTATACACCTTGATAATTTTATTCACCTTGAGCCTAAAATGTAGACATTGCATGTGAATATGGACGCCTAAATCAAATCCCCTTTTTTAATAGATTAAATTAGATTATACTTATTAGAAAACTTTAGTAGCAGTTTTACTGTGTTAGTACAGATTACAATGAAATGTTACCACAATATTACCGCATTATTACCACAAAAATATCAGAACAGGAAGGGTGCGATCCAAGGTGTGTTGCTGCAAAAATAACATGTCAGAAGGTTGACTACCTCAAAACTGATTAATTTGATTTTGATTCTTAATATTATTTTTACAACCCCTTGCATCTTACATTTTTTCACACGACTGAATAAACATGTAGAGAGCAACACAAACAATTGCAATAATGAAAAACAGAATGTAACAGCAACATTGCTTCAATGTAAACGTGTTTGATTTCTGTCCAGCTCTTCTGCACCCTGTGTCATGGTGATTGGATGTGTTTTAGCATATTAACCTTTTATTGGTGGTTTGTAAGCAGTTGCTTTTATTACTGCATTTTTAATACCACTCATTACTGATTTTTGCATTTGTGTACTGATAGTCTAATATTGATAATGTACTACTAATTTATAATGCAGAAAAGCTGGTATTCACTGAAGACATGTTAATAATGTATGTTAACAGCACGTCCATTATAGGATGCTTTTATTTTTCTTGTGTTGTTTTGTTGCAGCGTTTGTTTTTGTTTTGTCATTTAAAGGTTGCAATTCAAAAGTAGGCGTTTGAAATGAAAAGCTGTCTGAAGCACGCTTTTGTTTCTCCAAGTCACCATATCTGATTTCTTTTCTTGTTTTCACCCGGAGGTTGTTTTTCCCGTGTAAGGTGCAGGAGTGGGTCGCGTGGGACTAATTTACCAACCAGAGAGCTTTGATCTACACAGTCTCATTATGCGCGCCGCGCGTCCCATTTAGACCAGCATTTAACCAGAAGCGGGTTTCACTTCAAACTAATCAGCCATTTCACTCCAGACAATAGCGGAGAAACACTCACATTTGCTTTTTTATTATCCTTTATATTCTTCATGATTGCTGGTCCAAAGATTGAACGCAAGGCAGCAGTTCTCGATCCATTCCAGACGACGTGGTTCTGCTCCAGCCTTTCTCGTTGTTTCACGGTTTCTGTAAGAAGCGGAGCGCGAGACCACACGGTCAAAACAGATCTGTCGCGATCCGTGGAAATATAGGTGCCTGGAAAGTGCACATCAACTCACTTTGACATATTTTGGCTTTTAATTGTCTTTTTTTCTCTCAGTTTCTTGGTCAGGATTTGTTTGAGCGTCTTTTAAACCACAAATATAATTTTAAGATGCTAAGATGATGTTGTAGACAAACGATAACAACAACACAATGGCACGTGCTGCGTAAACATTTGTTATTGATCTCCGAGCGCTTTCTTCAGGATATAAAACACATTGACATTTTTTTTTTTTTGCATATAGGCTACCTATTCAGAAATCTACATTATCTGTATCGTCTCTGTACACTTACTCACTGTAGTTCGATGGAGGTGTGAAGGCTCATTTACCTCGAGACTTGTTTTTCTAAGGTCGGGAATGAATTTCGATCAGCTGCTGGTCACAATTGGTGGCTTCGGGAGATATCAGAAGCTTTTGTATGTGTGGATATGTCTACCGCAGATCTTTCTCGCATTCCACATGATGGTGAGCGTCTTCACTGGCGCCACGCCACCCCACCATTGTTGGGGTTCAGGGATGGAGAACGCATCCCTTACAGTCGGAAACCTTTCAAATGTGAATCTGAGCATTTCCCTTCTGCCAGGACACGCGGACTCGTGCACAGTAGTTAAAGGAAAGAACCACAGTACACACTCAACTTGTGAGACAGGATGGGTGTACAGCCACGAGGTCTTCCAGAGCACCACTGTCACTGAGGTAAACGCGGATCAGCATTCTTCAGAATAGTTCAATGTCAAGTTTTTAGCTCTTAAATGGCACAACGAAATTGAATTTAACCTAACAAGAGTAGGCTATGTAATAAAATAAACTGGTCTACTTAGTTTAAATAATTACATGTAATAAAATACAATTTATAATCTGTAATGTTACACAATCTAAAATACAAGCTAACAATTCAAAAGGTTGGGGTCACTAAGATCCCCCCCCCCCCCTTAGAGATTACTACTTTTATTGAGCAAGGATGCACTAAATTAAGAAATTGGACAACAGTGACAGTAAAATACAACACACACACACACACACACACACAAAACATAGGTGCTGTTATTTAAAAAATCTATTTAAAATAATGCTATTCTTTTCTATTCATCAAAGAATCCTGAACAAAAAAATGTATAACAGTTTCTACAAAAATTTAAGCAGCACAATTTTTCATCATTGATAATAATAAGAAATGTTTCTTGAGCACCAAATCAGCATATTATGATTTTTGAAGGATCATGTGACACTGAAGACATTTCAACATGTCATTGTGGGAATACATTTTAAGATAATGTAATAGAAATAGAAATCAGTTTTCAGAGTCAAATTGTATTTCACTACATTTCAATTGTTTATGTACTTTTGATTAAATAACATCCTTGGTATAAGCATAAGGGATTTTGATTTTGATATATCATATATACCCCAAACATTTGTACGGTAATAGATAAATATAAGATTTGCAAGGAAGAAAAAGGTGCAAAATAAATGACATAATATGCCAGTAATTATTATTATTTTTATCAACTAATATAGGGGTTTGTGTGTACTTGTGCAGTGGGATCTGGTGTGTGACAAGGCAGGTCTAAACAGTCTGGGTTCTTCTGTCTATATGCTGGGGTTGCTGGTAGGAGCTGTTGTGTTTGGAGCTATGGCAGACATGTATGTACACTCACACACATTTGTATTCTCACACTCGTGGGCTTTGTTCACCCTAAAAAACATGAGGGAAACTAGTGGTCAAACCCTGCTCATCAATCTCAATCTCTCTTTCTGTGTCCTGTTTCCCATTCAACTCTTTATGCATTAAATGCCCATACATACATTTTTATGTCAAATGCACATTGCCTAGAGCTATTTATGCATTCACAGAAAGTAAGTACACTTCACTGTTTCCAATTCAGTGTTCTGTTTACTTTGTATGTACTATATCAAGGGTTTTCAACCAGGGAGTTGGGGCCCACTCGGGGGCCTTGGCAAAGTTCCAGGGGGGCCCCAGTATGCCTTAAAATCATGTAAATCTAGCTATATTGACATACTTTTAAATGCTAAATGCTCTTAGTATTAAAATATACTAAAACAACTCTAAAAATGAACATTTACATTATTAAACTGCCATCAGTTTTGAGATTTTATGACAACGCAAGAACCAGAGCTACTTGTCAGCAGAGATTTTGAATAAAAATTCAGCTGAATCCACTTCATATATAGATTTAAGCCTCTATTGTGTGATAATACTAATAATACAAATCTGTTAATTCACCAGCATTTCTCATCAAGTCTTTCTCAAACTTTTTTTCTTTCTTTCTTTCTCTCTGTAAGGTATGGGAGGAGGTTTGCCATGCTCTTGTCCTTGGCCCTTCAGACAGTGTTTGGTGTGGCTGCTGCCTTCGCTCCAAACTTCCCTGTTTATGTCAGCCTGCGCTTCATCATAGGAATGTCAGTGTCGGGCGTGATAATCAATGCTTTTGTTCTAGGTGAGACCTGGAGTACTAAAGTAACTCTCTACTCACTAAAGGGATAGTACTCATTCTCGTGTAGTTCCAGGTCTGTATGATTTTTTTCTTCTTCAAGATATTTTGAAGAATGTTGGTAACCAAACCGTTTCAGGTCCCATTGACTTCCATTGTATTCTTTTATCCACACTATGGTAGTCACTGGAACTGGAAACCATCCCTTTAATAAAAGGAAGACATTGTCTTAATTAACAATCTATTTTATTAGTTATCACTGATCATGCATGTTTCTTGACATGATTATAGACATTTACCAATAATAGTTTGTGCGTTGAGCATTAACTGGCATAATTGAGGATCTGTGCTTGCACTAAATGTTACATCTGACCTCTGACCCCTCTCCTGTTTAAGTGCTATTGTTCCCTTGAGCAAGACACTTAACCTCAGGTTAAAGGTGAAATTTTGGAAGGTAAAAAGTTTGTTAAAAATATCCACATGCTGGATAAAAAAATATCTACATTATATTTTAAGTAAAACTTTCATACTGAACTTCTGCTCATCTGCATACTTAATGTCTTACATTTAAGAAACACTTACATTTTTTTCTAACAGTGTGACTGTCTGAAAACCACACATTTTCCTCTCAATTGATATAGGAATGTGATACTATATCCCAATGCCTTTACTAGACAAGTTCAGACATGCCCTGACTTGTAGCAGGTGGGCTGTACCAGAGTCTGGTTGACCTCAATATTATGTTCTGCATGGAGTTTTTTCCTGATTTATAGCAAAACCTCAAATACCAACATGCATACAAAACTTCCTTAAAAATCCATGAACTCTCACTATTCTCTAACTCATTTCTACCCGACTTTATCTGAACCCTTCAAGTGCCCCCCAGCATTCGCACAGTGCCACTGACATATTTATATGCCAACAGTAACAAACACACTTTTCTTCTTTACCACAGACCTAAATGCCCTAAACCCCAAACCTAACCACCTCCTAACACTTAACCTCCCCTCACCCCTCCTGCACAGGCACAGAGTGGACCTGCACACAGAGACGGATGCTGGCCGGCATCTTTACCGACTTCTTCTTTGGTTTCGGCTACATGCTGCTGGCAGGTGTGGCTTATCTCATCAGAGACTGGAGAAAACTACAGCTGGCAATCTCTGTACCAGGATTTCTCTTTATATTCTATATATGGTGAGACAACACAAAAGTGTATATCGAGTTTATTTCGAGTAGTGGAGTTTAGTAGTTTTGTGATTGATAAAGAGTTTTGATTGTTTTTGTAAAGATGTCTCTTATGCTTCAATGCAGCATGCATTTGATTAAAAATTCAGTAACAGTACAGTAATATTGTGAAATATTATTATTACAATTTCAATTACTTTCTATAAAATAAACAAACATTTTAAAATCTGTTATACATAAATGAACATTTATTATTGATAAATAATTACTATAAAAAGCGCTGATGGTATAATTGTCAGTGTATCTGACGTTACACAATCAGGCCTTGCAAAAGAGTAGATAAAAAGCAGCACTCAATTCTCTTTTTCATACACTCTTGAAATTTGACTTCCTCCCTTCCACTGCCTTTATCAGTCTGACAGCATAAATCTCCTTTCATCCTCCTTTTTCTCAGGGTTCTTCCACGTTCGGCCCGTTGGCTTTTGGTGAATAACCGGAATGAGGAGGCGATTGATCTTCTGCGTAAGGCAGCCACAGTCAATGGTTGCACCTTACCTCCTACTGTTCAGGTATCACAAATTTGGACCCTTTCACTCTCTCTGCTCTCTTTTTGGCTTTTTTCTCGTCATGCCTCTGGCACAATCTTCAAATCCCATAAACTCTCTAATAGCATCACCATGACAACACCATCCCCCACCCTGGGCAACCAAGGGGCCCTTGTTTTTAGTCTTTAAGAAGTGATATTCTGAAGCTTCACTTCACATCACCAGGGCAACAAGTAGATTATTTTCACATCATCAGGTAAAATGAGTGCATTTAGCAAGGTCTCTCCCATTGTTATAAATGTATGTGTGTTTGGGTCATTTGAACTGGAAAAAAGGATGCATTTATTTGATCAAAAATACAGTAAAAACGGTACTGTACAATTTACAGTTTAAAAAAACCAACTGTTGTCTATTTAAATATATTTTAGAGAAATTAAAAGTGAAAGTGAAGTGACATGTGGCAAACCATACTCGGAATATGTGCTCATTTAACCCATCCAAGTGCACACACACATACACACACCGTTTAAACACACCCGGAGCAGTGGGCAGCCATATTGCTTAAGCAGTTGGGGGTTCGGGTGCCTTGCTCAAAGGTCTCACCTCAGTCGTGGTATTGAAGTTACCAAGTTATTGAAGAGCGCTGGTTATTCACTCCCCCCATGGACAACTCCTGCTGGATCTGAGGCTCGAACCCACGACCATTGTGTTACAAGTCAGACTCTCTAACCATTAGGCCACGACTGCCATTTAAACAGCAAAACTGAATGTTCAGCACACTGCAGGCTTCAGTGTCACACAATCTTTTAGAATCATTCAAAAACAGGATGTTTTATAGGTAATAACATTTGTTACAAAGTAATATATATAATTTCTACTATTACTACGAACACTCGTAAATCACGCACTGTATGTTGGTATGCAGCGCAATCCTAATAATCTGCATACTGTCCCTATGTCCTCTACTGCTTTACTCTCTATTCCAGTTGACCTATCGGTAAGCCATGTTTGACTGGTGACTGTTGCTCCCTCAAACAAACAAACAAACGGAGTTGCTCACAATGACAGCTGCAGTTTGAAAACCTTGTCCCATGATGTTTTTGTACAATTTTGGACACAGAAGGCCACCAAATGGGAATTAAATATTCCATGGAGGGATTTCTCAAATCTGTAAAAATAAATACGGTGCGTAACTCGAAGCGAGGGTTTACAGATCACAATGCAAGCGGGAGAAGTCTCCTATTACAGTCGGTCATCACGATCGCGGATGACAACATGCAGGATCAACACTGTTTGTGTATCACAGGGTACGATTAAATTAATGTACATTTAACCGGTTTAATATGGACAGGCACTGAAATGTAGACCTTCGTTTATGTGTTTTTGACCTACACTGAAAGACGCAAGAATGGTCCGCTATTTAGGTTTGTACATTTGCATGGTCTCACTAACTTTAACATTAGCTAGTTTTAGCCAGAGATACCTTGCTAAAGCATAAGATAACATTAACGTTCTGTCTTCATTTGGATTGGGGTTGGATAGTTAGGGACATTTTGCTCTGTTTTTATTTGGATTCAGGAAATGTAATAAAATAAATGATATTGCCCATCCTCTCAAGATACCTGGAATCTGTGTTACAAGTACCACAGGCACATAGTTTTTCAATAATTTAAGCATAAACCCCATAAAACCCGATGTGAGCTTCAGATCTTCCGATCTTTCTCTATGGCGCTGAAACTTAAAGATGTCCGAGTTCCGCTCCCCATGCTACTGATACTCGACTGCCATTGGCTTGTCTGCATTCAAGGTGAGGGGCTTTCCGATTGGTCAACTGGTTTCTGGAACTGCCAGTCTGCTGCAAACAAAGCAGACTTTCTTTCATCTATTGCTACTCATTCAACCTGAGGACACTCTTGCCACTCTTGCAGCCCTCTCCACTAATTTACTTTTTCCCCACACTCCACGCCTGATTGGGAGGGGCGGAGGGACGGGACTACTTATTTCAAAAGAATGGAAATTTGATAGTTTACCATCTCTTACCAGCAACAGTTAATTTTAATCACATGCAATTACTATTACCCACCCTGTTACAATCCATTTTGTAGTTATGTATTGTTCCCCAGGTCAACTGGATAACTTTGTAGATGATTTGAATGTGTTACTCTCAAACTTCCCTGAGGAGGGTACTCCTTTGGTACTATTTAGTGACGGCAACATCCTCCTAGATAAACCACAGGTTGCTGACCTCAACACTCCGCTTGCCTCATTAGACCTCAAGTGGGTGTCTAGGCAAGGCAAGGCAAGGCAAGTTTATTTGTATAGCACATTTCATACACAGTGGTAATTCAAAGTGCTTTACATAAAAGAAAGTGAAATAATCATTCACAGCAATAAAAACAGGGAGTTAAAATAATAAAATAAGGAAATTTAAAATGATATAGAAATTGATTTAAAATGAAATTTAAAACAGTTAAATAGAAAATGATTATACATAAAATAATGCAGTCAGTTCGGACGTAGCACAGTGCTCATTCAGCAAATGCACAGCTAAATAGATGAGTTTTGAGTCTGGATTTAAATGTGGCTAATGTTTTAGCACATTTGATCTCTTCTGGAAGCTGGTTCCAACTGCAGGCGGCAAAATAGCTAAAAGCAGACTTCCCTAGTTTTGTGTGAACCCTTGGTATTTCTAACTGACTCTATCCTACTGATCTGAGTGGTCTGTTAGGTTTATATTCAGTGAGCATATCTGCCATATATTTAGGTCCTAGACCATTGAGTGACTTATAAACGAGTAAAAGTACTTTAAAATCAATCCTAAATGTAACTGGAAGCCAGTGTAAGGACCTGAGGACTGGTGTGATATGCTCATATTTTCTGGTTCTAGTCAGAATCCTGGCAGCAGCGTTCTGGATGAGCTGCAGCTGTCTAATGGTCTTCTTTGGAAGGCCGGTGAGGAGACCATTACAATAATCTACTACAGCTATTCACAAATCAGATAACCAATTGGATCTTATCTACACACGTTACTGCTCCACTGATAACAATTTAGTTACACCATTCCACACCTCAGACCACTTCCTCATCACTTCTAACCTCACATTTGCCTCCTTTCATCCAGACCAGCACGCACCACCTTCTCTCCCCCCTGGCTGTCTGATGTTCTCCGGGAACATCGCTCTAAATTTAGGCCTGTAGAGAAGAAGTAGCGCAAATCAAAAAAACTCTAGTGACCTTAGTCTATATCGGTCACTCCTCTCCTCCTTCTCTGCAAATGTCTGCACTGCTAAAACAACAAACCACAACAAAATTAACTACTCTTCTGACTCTTGCATGCTTTTCAAAAACATTTCTGCTCTTCTTTGTCCTCCTACCCCCTCCGTCATCAACTCATACTGCTGATGACTTTGCAGTCGATGACATTGGGCAGTCGTTGGCCTAATGGATAGAGCGTTGGACTTGAAACCTGAGGTAACCCAAGGTTGTGGGTTCGAATCCCGGCTCCGACAGGAAGTCCACGACTGCTCCCTGGGCGCTGCACAGTTGGCTGCCCACTGCTCCAAGTGTGTACTTGGATGGGTTAAATGCAGAGAACACATTTCACTCCTCATTATACTCTGTATAATTGTGTATGTGACAAATAAAGCTCATCCTCATCCATCCAATATTCTTCATAAATAAACAAGAAAGAACTATCAGCGACCAATTCTCCAGACCATAAACTGACAAAAACGTAATAATCACAAATGCTTATTCTCTCTCCACTCTCAGAGGCAGATGTTTCTAAACTTATTCTTTCCAGTCACCCTATTACGTGCCCGCTTCTTCACTCACCTCCTTCAGGCCATCTCTTCTTCAGTTATACCCGCACTCACTCACATTATGGCTTGCTGAAAGTTCATCACCTTCAACTCAATCTTGCTAAGACAGAACTGCTCGTGATCTCAGCCAACCCAGCACTTCATCACAACTTCTCTGTACAGCTGGGTTCGTCAATCATAACTCCTTCCAGGACAGCCAGGAACCTTGGAGTTGTGATGGATAATCGGTTAAGCTTCACAGACCATATTGCTACAACGGACCGGTCCTGCAGGTTTGCATTATACAATATTAGGAAGATTAGACCCTTCATAACAGAGCAGACCACACAACTCCTTGTCCAAGCTCTTGTTCTCTCCAGACTGGACTATTGTAATGCTCTCTTGGCAGGCCTCCCTGCACGTACTATCAAGCCTCTGCAACTGATCCAGAATTGCAGCAGCCAGAGTGTTCTTCAACGAGCCGAAGAAAGCTCATGTAACACCTCTCTTCATCAGTTGCACTGGCTGCCAATAGCCGCTCACATCAAATTCAAGGTACTGATGCTTACCTACAAGACAACCACTGGCGCTGCACCAATATATCTAAACTCACTAGTTCAGATCTACGAGCCCTCCAGAAGCTTGCGTTCAGCAAATGAACGACGCCTCGTGGTGCCATACCAAAGAGGCACAACACCACACTCCTAGACCTTTTCCTGGACTGTCCCCAGCTGGTGGAACGACCTGCTTATTTCAATCCGAGTAGCTGAGTCTTTAGCCATTTAAAAAAAACATCTAAAGACACATCTTTTTCGCCATCACCCGGCGGATTAATACTAGCACGTACCCAGTCTATTCTAGTCTATTCTTTTTAATCTAATTTATTTATTTTTAAAAATCCTTGCAATGTGCACTGCTAGACTAACTGAGACTGTCACAGCACTCGGATATTGTTGCTCTCTCGTTGGTCTGTTTACTTTGTAAGTCACTTTGGATGAAAGTTCTCTGTCAAATGACTAAATGTAAATGTATTAAAGTGTCATTTTTGCTATCACAGTTGGAGAAATATGAGGGCCCACAAGGACGGAGTAAATATACAGCTGTTGACCTGCTCCGAACTCCCCAGATGAGGAAGAGAGCTCTCATACTCTTCTACATCTGGTGAAATTACAATGAGTAGCTGTATAGATATGTATATTTAAATATGTATTCATGTATCTGTATATCATTTTTATTTGAGAAAAAACAGAAAGAGTGAAAGTTTATATTTTGTATTAATACTAAGAGATTTTAACTTCCTGCTTTTTATTATATTAAGGTCACATTTGATTATGCCATTATCTTTTATTCTTGCTAAATCTCAAATGCCTATTATGTTAATGTTTTAGCATGGTCCCATAACATTAAAATTTATCTTATCACTAATATTAATCAAGGTAAATATCACCCCATGAACAGAATATTTCTGTTGTATGTCTTCCAATCAAGCTGTAATTTTATTAAATTCTGCAAAAATATGCAAAAATTATATCTTTAGGCTACATGAAATGCTATTTTCTTTAGCAAGACAAAGCAACCTGCATTTTTATTAAAAAAAAAAACAAAAAATAAAAATGCTATAAAAATGCAGTATGTGCATTTATATAATCCAAATGTGATGGAAATGACACAGTGATGGAAATTCATGATTTTCATTTAAAAAAATAACCTAAGTAAGACAGATGTCTCCAGTCAGTGAGTGAAAAGTGTTTGTATTCATCAAATGTGACCCTCCTGTGAAATCCAGGCTAAAGTATCATAATCTAATTATGAGATAACAAGCATCAAAGTTGGATTTCAACCATTAATTTCACTATAATTTCAATCTTTGAAATGGCCTTACTCAGTCAATTTGAAAGATATGAAGGTTAAATTTCCACATAATGTTCTTTACCTTATGAAGGATGATTTTATGTAGAAAACAGTAAATCACAAATAAATCGACTTTAGCTGGGTTTTCACAGAGAGGGTCACAAATGCTCCTATAGTTGAAGAAGCACCCACAAACTGGATTGTGTGCAGTACAGTATTCAGTGTTTGCAGTGTTGAAAAGGTTACTTTGTAAGTGTAATAGGTTATAGATTACAAGTTACCCTGTCTAAAATGTAATGAGTAGTGTAACGATTTCACTTACTTTATTAAAGTAATGTAACTGATTAATTTTGATTACTTTTCTAAATTTCTAATGATTTCAAATGATAATTATTTTCAAACATGTAAACCAGGCAGGGTTAACCGTACAGTAGTACTCAACACAGATTATTGTCACTTTCGAAATCCTTCATCACTTGAATTAAGATTATAATAATTTAATTTTAAAGGGTTAAATTCATATTTAAAACCATAACAAGAAATAATTTAGTAACTACTATGATACTGTTTTTGATATAAAATCTTTGTATAGTTATGAGAGGAAACACTGGCACCTAACAATGGCTTGAAAAAAACAGTCCATCTTAAAAAATAAAGCATATACATAAATCCAAATAGGAAATAAAACAGTCCATCAAATAAGCTTGTCCTATTCTGTGTGAAGTAACTGTAATTGAATTACTCTAATTTCTCAGTAAATGTAACTGATTAGAATTACATTTATTTTGTAATTAAATTAGCAACATATATTTAGCTACATGTAAACAGTTACTCCCCAACCCTAAGTGTTTGTAGTCTCACACACACACACACACACACACACACACACACACACACACACACACACACACACACACACACACACACACAGTGTGTCTCTTAATTGACTTTATGTCTGTGTTTCTCCAGGTTTGTTAATGTGTTGGTGTATTATGGTCTGTCTCTGGGTGTGTCTGACCTCGGAGGAGACCTTTACCTCACTCAATTCATGTTTGGATTGGTGGAAATTCCTGCAAGGTCGCTGGTGTTGGTTCTCCTGCCCTGCAGTCGACGAATCCCACTGAGTGTGTTCCTTGCTGTGGGAGGTGGCGCATGTCTGCTGACCCTCACTGTTCCAGCAGGTGACCATTCAAACATGGCTAGAGGCACTAGAATTTGTCTTTTTAATTATTTTCTTATGAAATATTTTTCTCTCAGACAGTGCTCATGTTCAGACTGCTTTGGCCATGGTGGGGAAATTTGGAATTACAGCATCTTTTGCCATCATCTATATTTATTCTGCAGAACTATTCCCAACTGTTCTCAGGTAACACAAAACCTTCTCAAAAGCCATGATCTGTCCATGAAAATCATGTGGGAGAAAAGAGCTTACATTCTGGATTTCAACATAAAGTCAAATGTGTGGAAATAATATCTGATTTGTTTTTTTTATCTATAGGCAAACAGGTATTGGTGTTTCTTCTATGTTTGCACGGATGGGTGGAGTTTTAGCGCCACTAATAAACCTGCTAGGCCGCCACACACCTGTAGTGCCTATGGTGATATTTGGCTCCACCCCTCTGCTTGCGGCAGTGCTTGCACTAGCATTGCCTGAGACTGCCAATCAACCACTACCCGACAGCATTCCTGAAGCAGAGAGGTAAGCAATGACACCACATAAAACTAAAGGGATAGTTCACACAAAAATTAAAACCCTGTTATCCTTGAAAACACGTCTCAAATCATTTTTACCCCTCTCTCCTCCTTTAGATCGGCTCTGAAATATGACAGACAAATTCCTGTACATACCAGCCAACTGCCAAGCAACACAGAAGGACAGGAACTGCAGTGTTTAGCAGATGAGTCCAGTTAGACATATAAGATCACACACAAACTCTATGCAGTGTCTCATTCTAGTGTGTTTACATGATTAATCTTGCTGATTATCAGTGAAATGTGAAAATCGTTCAATGCCTCTTTTATGACTTTGACAGATATTTGATTTTTTTTTTTAATGGCTGTAGGTTGTGCATTATATCAGGATTAGCAGTTTTAATAACACTAAAGTGTAAAGTAAAAAAAATGGATGACCGGGTCTGAAATCACTGCGATTTTTTACAAATGTTTATCAGACCTCTCTATTATGCAAAGCAAAGAGAGATGCTCTAAAATATGGGTGTCCAAACTCGGTCCTGGAAGGCCGGTGTCCTGCAGAGTTTATCTCCAACTTTCCTCAACACACCTGCATGGAAGTTTCTAGTATGCCTAGTAAGAGCTTGATTATCTGGTTCAGGTTTAATTAGGGTTGGAGCTAAAATCTGCAGAACACCGGCCCTCCAGGACTGAGTGCGGACAGCCCTGCTCTAAACAAACAAAAGGAATAGTTGTGAATTAGTAAGCCAAACTAAATTCATTCCATTTACTTTTAACAGATATTTACATTTAAAATTGTGTATTTTTTTTCTTCTGGAAAATGGATTCATGACTGGTCCTGTACTAAGCAGATTTTTGTCCAATCTTATGCTCTCAAGAATGAGAACGTACCTCCCACTAACACCAACTACCACTCAATGAATGGCAAAGTTGTGAGTGTTTGGTCTAGTGGAGAGTGAACAGTGCCTTCGTTGTAAAGTAGTTCTTGACATATTGTATCCAATGTTTGGGAATAACACCAGAATTGTCTTGTGTGGGGACAGTGGCATTTAGATTTCATTGAGATGACAGTTCCAAAAGATTATGTCTGGTGGAAATTGTTTATCAGCATGTTAGTATCCTGAATTATCTAGCTCAGTAGCAAGAGGGGAAAGTATCTTGTTTAGTGCTGTTTTGTCTGTTGTTTGACTATATTTAATTTTTCTGTTGCTTCAGAGAGATAAAAACCCCATTATCATACGCACAATTAAATAAGTTTAATGTAGAGTGTGATTAATATGCATGTTGCCAACTTTGATTAAGCCAATGATAAATACACTACTGCAGAAGGTCATTTCTGTGATGATTTCTACGGTCACAAACTCATAGACTTAAATCTCTGCCGCACACTGCCAAATGACACAATCTAGTTTTACCTTTATATCCTGACATTAACTGTACTTTTACTGCATGCATTTGTTTGATAGAAATGAACTATTTTATTATAATGTGATTTGTATAATGTTCTAAATGTTGATGCGGTGCAGATTTTAAGATAAACACCTATCATTATTTACTCAATTGCTCTTATTAGTTGGTTCAGGCTAAATTATTAATTCCTGAATCTGAGTTTCACTCATTGACCAACATTTTTCTAAATATCTGATTTTAAGTTTGGACCAACAAGAGGGTGAGTAAATCAAGATGGAATTTTCACTAACTATACTTTTAACCAATACACATATATTAATGCATGATTATCATGATTATCATGGTCTAAATGTTTTTACTCTGTCATAGGACCTTAATTTGTAACTGTCTGGTACATCTGTGACATCTTTTAACCTGAAATGTAAAGGCATTTTTATACCAGAAGAGGGCACCATAAGTGGAACTACCATTAGGAAAACTGGATGTTACCACAGGCCTCAGTCTTAAAATGTTGAGGACATCAGAATGAATCAATTGGGGTCTAATGAAACTGTGTAGTTGTGTAGGCCTGCTAGTTACTGACCATTGCCTGTGAACAAGTATGAGTGCATGTGTTAGTTTTGCTGCATGAAGTCTTAATATGATTTTACGATGAACAAGCATTTTGCTATTAAGACTTTCCATTTATTGACATTCCAACTGATGCACAATAAAACTGTGATCACTTGTACAGAATCTGAAATTAAAATATTTAAAAACAAGTCGTGTATGATTTTTCTGAAGGATGTAAGTGCATCTCAATAAATTAGAATGTCGTGGAAAAGTTCATTTATTTCAGTAATTCAACTCAAATTGTGAAACTTGTGTATTAAATAAATTCAATGCACACAGACGGAAGTAGTTTAAGTCTTTGGTTCTTTTAATTGTGATGATTTTGGCTCACATTTAACAAAAACCCACCAATTCACTTTCTCAACAAATTATAATACTTCATACTTCAACATTTTTAGTGAATTGTTGGCCTTCTGGAAAGTATGTTCTTTTACTGTATATGTACTCGGTAGGGGTACTTGGTTGGGGCTCCTTTTGCTTTAATTACTGCCTCAATTCGGTGTGGCGTGGAGGTGATCAGTTTGTGGCACTGCTGAGGTGGTATGGAAGCCCAGGTTTCTTTGACAGTGGCCTTCAGCTCATCTGCATTTTTTGGTCTCTTGTTTCTCATCTTCCTCTTGACAATACCCCATAGATTCTCTATGATGTTCAGGTCTGGTGAGTTTGCTGAT
Source organism: Gymnocypris eckloni scoliostomus (assembly GCA_027564155.1). Taxonomy (NCBI): domain Eukaryota; kingdom Metazoa; phylum Chordata; class Actinopteri; order Cypriniformes; family Cyprinidae; genus Gymnocypris; species Gymnocypris eckloni. The sequence continues at coordinate 22,338,025 of CM050427.1, read as the reverse complement.
CAGTCAAGCACAACAACACCATGGTCATTTAACCAACTTTTGGGGCTTTTGGCAGTGTGAGCAGGTGCCAAATCCTGCTGGAAAAGAAATCAGCATCTTTAAAAAGCTGGTCAGCAGAAGGAAGCATAAAGTGCACCAACTTTTCTTGGTAAACATTTGCAGTGACGTTGGTTTACAAAAACACAATGGACCAACACCAGCAGATGACATTGCACCCCAAATCATCACAGACTGTGGAAACTTAACACTGGACTTCTAGCAACTTGGACTATGAGCTTCTCCACCCTTCCTCCAGATTCTAGGACCTTGGTTTCCAAATGAAATACAAAACTTGCTCTCATCTGAAAAGAGGACTTTGGACCACTGGGCAACAGTCCAGTTCTTCTTCTCCTTACCCCAGTTAAGACGCCTCTGACGACAACTGTAGCCAAATTCCTTGACATGTCTGTGTGTGGTGGCTCTTGATGCCTTGACCCCAGCCTCAGTCCATTCCTTGTGAAGTTCACCCACATTCTTGAATCGATTTTGCTTGACAATCCTCATAAGCTACGGTTCTCTTGGTTGGTTGTGCTGGTTGTGCAGCCAGGAATGGTGAACGAAAACGTTCGGAGAGTGAAACGTATTTTATTAGATGAGGAAAATACACATGCGTGACAAACAAATGTTTGGGGACTCTAGCCGCAGCATTTTGTACTATCTGTAGCTTGTTTATAGAAGATGCAGGACAACCACCTAGCAGTGCATTACAATAGTCCAGTCTAGAGGTCATGAATGCATGAACTAGCTTTTCTGCATCAGAAACACTTAACATGTTCCGTAGCTTGGCAATGTTTCGAAGATGGAAGAATGCTGTTTTTGTAACATGGGAAATATGATTTTCAAAAGAAAAGTTGCTGTCTAATACATATTTTTGACTGTAGCGGAAGTAACAGTACATCCGTCTAGTTGCAAATTTTGATCCAAGAGATTCTGTGTACTGTTTTTTGGTCCAATAAGTAATATCTCTGTCTTATTGGAGTTTGAAATGAGAAAATGATTGGTCATCCGATCTTTTACATTTTTAACACACTCCGTTAGCTTAGTTTAGAAGTTTAATCTGGTCTTGTTGAGATATATAGTTGAGTATCATCAGCATAACAATGGAAATGAATCCCATATTTTCTAATAATATTGCCAAGGGGCAACATGTATATTGAAAATAGCAGAGGACATAGGACAGATCCTTGTGGTACTCCATACTTTTCAAAAACTACCATCACAACTTTGTACAAAAAAGTATTTCAAAGATTATGGATGTGGCATTCACAGTCAAAACCTGACACATTCTCATAGAATGTAGTCATTACCAATATTAAACCATCTCTTTATATTTCTCTAAACCTCTGAAAGTAGAGTCCAGACATCAGTAAAATATCAGTCTATAAACGTATTTTATTAGATGAGGAAAATACACATGCGTGACAAACAAATGTTTGGGGAGACAACGTATTGTATAGACTTTCTGTGATTTAAAATGTACAGCCCAGAGGCAACAATAGTTGCCGAATGGAAAGGGTTGACTATTCACAAAACGTAAAATATACACATTTCAATATATTCGTTTTTGTGTTTCAGAGGAAAAATCAAAGATCAGCAGTCTTCCTCATGATTGTGTAGCCTAGTAAACCAAACTGAGAGACCATTTTTAAAGCTTAGGAAACCTTTGCAGGTGTTTTGAGTTGATTAGCATGTCACCATATTCTAATTTGTTGAGATAGTGAATTGGTGGGTTTTAGTTAAATGTGAGCCAAAATCAATCACAATTAAAAGAACCAAAGACTTAAACTATTTCAGTCTGTGTGCTCAATTTATTGAGATGCACCTGTATATTAGGCTAACGTCACATAAGTAGCATCAGTGGCTACACCACAGTTGTTGTCTTTCATGGACATCAGTATATAACCATCATTGCCCCAGTAAGTGGACCAGGAGTTCTTCACTAGCCAATATGGCTCATTATCCAGTATCCCATAACCAACTGCTAGCACAGCATGATCCAAGTCATCAGTCCCGTTTTCTGTGGATATAAAAACATAAAATACAAATTGCTGGTTTCTACAAAAATAAAATAATAATATATAATTAGAAATTTCTAAATAAATAAGGTTTTACATATGTAAATTAATAAATTATGCATATTTATATTTAATATATGCATATTATTTGCCAAAATGTTTCCATTTGAAAAATGTTAAATGTTTTGCAGATGGAAACCTTTTTTTTTATATATATACTATGTATATTTGTTAAATTACTTATTTTATTTTGTTAGATATATTTGATGATCAGATAAATTATACCAAGCAAATAATATGTTAAATATTGTGAAGACTCACTGCATGCTGGTTCGTAATACACTCCATTGCTGTAGAAGGCGAAGGAACGATGAGCAGCATCAATGCTGACTGCTGCAGGGCCGAATTTAAAGAGAGCGGCCTTCAGTGCCACAATATCACCACTGGTCACATTAGTGTAACCGCTCAACTTTGCCACCATGGAGGACTTATTGTAGTGACACAAACCATTCTGAAACACACATAGTGATCCGATTAGTGATGCTCTTTTAACCACCAAAATCTGATGGATCAAAAACTTAGTTTCTACTTTCTAGAAAGCAAATTAGAATAGGTAGACCTTTTCAAGCAATCAGGAAAGAGTGCTTCTGATTATAGAAGTAAATTCCAGTACAGGTTTGCAGGGACCTATACAACTATTTAAATCAATCAGAAATGTTTGAGTTAGGTGGAGATGTGAGGTGTATGTACACGCACCATGCCCATATATCCTCCATAGCTCTCGGCCGTAGAAATGCCACCATGTTTCATCATCCACTCAAAAGCTCTCCATTCCTCTCCTCCATCACATCCATTGTTCCCAAATCCCCATGTACAGTCGACCAGCATCTGCTGAGACAATGACGTCAGCTGTCCCGTCTAAAAGAGAGAGAAAGACAAGGACTAGTTCAAACCCGTGTCAGTGAAGTAAAACACTTTATTCAGGTGGACATTACAAAGATCAGCTCATCAATCAACAGATTATCATTATGCAAGACATTGAATTATAATAATAATAAAAAAATCATAACATTTCATGACAGCATCTTTTTTTCTTTCATGAAAGCACCATATGACCCCTTTAAGTTAAACATGGCCCGCTTATAAGTGGAAATGGTGTCTAGGCTTTTTACATAGATTTACCTTCAGGAAAAGTGCTCCTTCTAGTGTTCCAGTGGTGGCAAAGCTCCAGCACGATCCACACACAGCCTGGTCTTTCACTGGTGTCACAGCACCTGAAAATACATAATATGTCTGTGTATCATCTGAATCACTAAGCATGCATGGAACAATTCTGACTTCACATACAACCCAACAAATTCAAGATATACACACCATACAGCCTCCAGTCTACTGAATCAGGGGTGGCTATGGAGCGGATTTCAGAGGGAAAAGGCTGAGCCTTTCTGTGAACATGAGTCCTTTTATGTCCTCTCATCATAGCCAGCTCTTCCTGTGACCGATCAGCCAGGTAATTGACAGAGAGGGAAAAAGAAAGACCTGCTCTATTCATAGAGTGCACATACCTGAGGAAAAATGTATGTAAAAAGAATATCTTCAGACAAGTACACAGACTGCTTCCTGTTTTTCATAATATAATTTTGTATAGATTATTATGGCTCCATATTATCATTTATTTCTAGGTAGCTAGCATGTCCATGTAATGTAACCAAGAGAAAAAAAAGCTTCATAATTTGCGTCTTTCCCCAAATTTTTTTAAAGTGGTGGTTGATTCTGATTTCACTTTTTTAATATTAGTTAGTGTGTAATGTTTCTGTTTGAGCATAAACAATATCTGCAAAGTTAGGACGGTGAAAGTTCAATGCAAACAGAGATATTGTCTTTTAAAATTATGACAGTTTAATGCCTACAATTACAGCTCATAAGGACTACAACGAGCTACACTCCTGGGATGGTGACATCACAAACCTTGACATTTCCATAAACCCCACCCCCAGTAACATGCAACAAAGGGGGCGGGCCATGTTGCGTTGCTTTAGAGAAGAGGAAGAGTTGTTGCCATGCCGTCAAAACTAGGGGTGCACAAATCTACTCGTAAATGAATTGCGATTCTGTCTAATAACGATTCTGATTCTAATGGAGTCTCAATTTTCAAAATCAATGTTCTAAAGCAGCAGTTCTTAATCATGTTCCTCACGTCCCCTTGCTCTACACACGCTTTGCATCTCTCTCTCTCTCTCTCTCACCTGATTCAGATCATCAGCTCGTTAGCTCCAGCAATGAACGGTGTTCGAATTATACCCTTTATGTGTATTGACAGACAGATATTTTTCACATAGCTACGAGAAGCATTAGTCATGGGCGCACACGCGGTTGCAGTGGTAGCGAGCAATACATGGTGGCAAACAATTATTACTGCTTAGACTGCACTTACTACACTTATTAGACTGCACTCCATAAACACAATCAAGCCTAGAAAAAAGCAGTCAACCACCCCTTTAATAGAACTCTCTAGTAGGGGTGAGTGATCGTCTGCGATAATATCATAATTGTCGATTTAGCGGTGCAATTTGACATTATCCAGTATTTTGCTAAAACCAATCAAAACACCCCTACAGAGTGCACATATTCATTACGTGAAGTATAGACTTGAGCATGTGCGCATTTAGATTGAATCATGCAGTGAAAGAACAAATAAAATGCATTAAGAATGATCACAAAATTCAAGATATGGGGTCAGAACATTTGTATATATCCTTTCATATACTTAAAATGACACGAAGAATGCTGTTTTTTGTTAAAAAAATAAGCATTATTGTGATATTGATTTTATACAACAGCTCAATAAAGAATAAGTTAATATTAAGGGACTTATAATTTAGTCACCATATTGCCTGTTTTTGCTCAATTTCGACAACAAAAAATTATTCCAAACAGCTCTGAGCATTCATTTAAAAATGTATTTCATTTTAAAATAATTTCAAATATCAGTATTCAATGTTTATGTTTAAAATATCAAAACATTATGCATTTTTTAACTGCAGGTCAAAGCACTCCATCTCCCTCTGAGCTGCATTAAGTGTGTAAATACATCTAAATGCCACTTCAGATGCAACTGCAAAGATAGATTTTGTTGATACTGGTTTCATTTGTTTGGTAACAGCCTAAATGCCTTATTATTCTAATTGACTGATTAAATGTAACAATTTGACTCAAAAGCTGCACACTGTTAGAAAAAATAAAGGCTCTATTAAAAGGTAAAATTGCCAATAAAAGGTAAAAATCAATTTAAACTTATGAAAATATTCATTTCTATAACTTATGTGAACTGACCACACAGAATATGAAGAATATAAAAAACTGCAGCTGTCCACGGTAGTCAGATATCAGCACAATAACACACTCTGCAAAATATAGTCTAATTATGGTCATAAAAAAAATCCCAAATTATTTTTTTCTCAATATCGCACACCCCTAATCTCTAGTAATGTTTCTTAGTTTTTCCTCACCGAATATTATGTACAAAGTTGTGCTCACGCTCTTCATGCTCCTTTTCAGTTTGATATTGACGGTCATACTTCTCCTTAAAGTGGCCAAACATACGGTGGACGTGACCAACCGGGGAGGTGTGGACAAGGTCTTGGATGGGGTTTGCCAATAAATTATGCTCCAGACCAGGACCAGGAAAGTCACCACAGGTCATTCCTAAACACAAAAGTGAGCATTTGATTAGATTGTTTGTAAGTGGCAGAAAAATGTCAAATGATTTTATGCGTTATGAGTTTATTGTATTTACCTCCAGGTAGTTTGAAAATGTCTGAATCAATTTGAGGGCTGAAGTCACTGTAGTCGATAAGGTATTTATCATAGTGGGACCCCAAAAGGGTATTGAAGCCCATCATCTCATAGTGGTGTGGGGTGGCTGGGGAATCATTTCCCTCTGGACGTGTGACCCACAGACGATACGTGTTCTTCTTATGGTCAACCTGAGTGACATTTTTCCAGACCTCACACAGATTGCCTGCGTAATACTCTATCTTTTCAAACTGCAAAAATAATTTCAAAATCATTTTAGCCTTGTTTCTTTGGTTGACTCCACAAAAGATAGCAAGTCATACAGGTAGTACATACTTCAAAGCCCTGTAGATCAGGCAGTGCTGTCTGTGGAAGTATTGGATCCTTCTTGGTACCATTAAGCTGGAAACACTTCATGGTATTGAATTCAGTCTCAGTGGTGACTGGTGTAATCTTGTAAGTGGCACCATAATCCAAGTCATTTCCAATAAAAAAAGTGCACACTGTACCTATAGACCGCAGCAATTAGGAAAACAACATAATATAAAATACCAACAGCTTGTCTACATAAACTTGTTTAAATACGGTCTGATTTTATTTTATTATCTGAAGATAACTAACCATGATAATAGTCGATTCGACTTCTGTTCCCCTTGAGGTCATACCAAGATTCAAATGGTTCCTTAATCTCAGCATATGGCAAGGAAAGCAGACCTAACATAAAAGAGAAATGTGTACCTTAAAAAGAAGTGTACTGTACTGGGATGTAATGTGTAGTATTAAAAAAATTACCTTTAACATGATACATCTTTCCAAAAGCAGGAACCGTTCTGCCACCAACTGGTGTGGCATCTGGGGAAGAACACACAATTATAAACAATCCAAAACACAATAGCCTATATACACTACGAATGCAAAGCGTAACATACTGAGCCTAAAAATACTATCTTATTTATCCTCAACACGTTGTTTAAAAACCACAATCACAAGAAATATCTCAACCGCTAAATCACAAGATCAACTATCATGCGCTTGTGTGTTTTCTTCCTGTTGTGTGTTGGTTTGTTTTTTACAGACAGCGCTTTACCTGCAGCACACATCAGCAGCACGAGCCCAGCTAGAAGAAGCCACATAGTGTAATCTAAAGAAACCAGACGTCCACTGGAGATGACAACGTCTGGAAAAAAAATCTCGAAGCAAATGTTTCACTTAAATGTGTTTACGCCAAAGACGACTCACGATAGCAGAGAGCTCTAATAAAACACGGGAAGGAGGGACTAAATTAAAGTCATATGACAAGAGTGTCTATTGCTGTCACATGACTAGTCAGCTGTTTTCTTTGACCGAATTCCTCTATAGTGGGTAAAATTGCTGACTTAATTTCTAACTAAGTAGTACATATCTTAAACATGTTTCTGGCTAAACGAATCACTTTAAATCAGAATTAAGCGCCAAAAGGAGAAAAATAATCTGTTACAAGTGAAATGTAGTGACACACGAGATGGAAAGTAACATTGCAGAAATGCTTGAAACATGAGATGAGCTACTGAGTGGATAAAATGTAGACGTAAGAGTTTAGACTTCGTGATTAAATTATCACAGGTTTAGACTTCGTGATTAAATTATCACAGGTTTAGACTTCGTGATTAAATTATCACAGGTTTAGACTTCGTGATTAAATTATCACGGATAAAGCTTGTATACAGTAGCACACGGGGGATTTATTATTAACACTTGATTCTTTGGAAAACGTTATACTTCAAACGAATTATACTTGAAACCTAACCTCTGAGAAATACTGAAAATATTGCTAATTGTAGACTCGTTGAAAGTAATGTAATAATCTGGTTTTAACCAGGTTTCTGTCAAACGAGGCACATCTAGTTTATGGTCAGTGATCATGTAATTTACAAAAGTGATTTTTGTAGAAAGGGATCTAATATTTAATAAGCCAACTTTATAATTTGTTTTATCTGTATAAAACCTGTTTTTTATTTGTTGAACATTAATTAAACTGTTACTCTTACTTTACACATTTGCAGTGTAGCTTACGATGTTTAACCCTCTTGTTGTCATTTGTTAATGTTTAACAATTGTCCAGAATACATTTTCAGTGAGTGTAGGTGCTTGCATTTCATTGAGAGTTTTAATTACTAAAGCATATTCGGAGGGCAGAAAAGAAAATGATTGGATAATGTGGAGCTATTGTGCCCACTTAGATTTTTTGGTTCAACATCTGTTTTATGAAAATTAAACCTGTTACATGTACATGACAAACATAGCAAAAATGTTTTAATAAATAACACTTAATCTGACAATGAAGTTAATCAAAGTTTATTATATAGCCTATGTTGGCAACAGACTCAAGAAGTGTGAGGACTATTTTGAACAATAAGACAAGAAGCTCAGTCTTTGCCAGGTTGAGCTGTAGGTGATGTTTTTTCATCCATGCCGAGATGTCTGCCAGGCAGCCTGAGATCCGTGCAGATACTGTTGGATCATCAGGTCGAAATGAAAGATACAGCTGTGTGTCATCAGCATAGCAATGGTAGGAGAAACCATGTGCTTGTATGATGGGACCCAGTGAATGTAGTGTTTGTGTAGAAGAGGAGGGGTCCATGAACTGATCCCTGAGGAACCCCAGTGACCAGTTGATGTTCTGTGGATACCGCCCCTCCCCAGGCCACCTTGAAAGACCGACCAATGAGATAGGATTCAAACCAGCGAAGTGGAATCCCAGTGATGCCCAGTGATGAGAGGGTGGACAGGAGGATCTGATGATTTACAGTGTCAATAGCAGCAGATAGATCCAGCAGAATGAGGACTGATGATTTGGAATCAGCTTTTGCAACTGCAAAGACAGTAATATATTGAACCACTGTTACACAACAATAAAATATGCATTTCACTCTGTTCCACGGGCAGCTCTGGGGCTCTCTGATCACTGTTTGGTTCATCTTATACCGACCTACAGGCAAAAACTTAAATCTGCTAAACCTGTATTAAGAACTGTTAAAAGATGGACTAATGAAACAGAGCGGGTTTTACAAGCCTGTTTCGACCTTACTGATTGGACTGTTTTTGAAGCTGCTGCCACTGATCTGGATGAGCTCACAGAGACTGTAACATCATATATCAGTTTCTGTGAGGATATGTGCATTCCTACCAGGACACATCTAACTTATAACTAAGTGGTTCACTGCAAAACTCAGACAGCTCCGTCAGACCAAAGAAGATGCTTACAGGAAGGGGCATAAAATATTGTATAAACAGGCCAAATACACACTGGAAAAGGAGATCAGAGTAGCAAAGAGGAATCATTCCGATAAGCTAAGGATCCAATTCTCTTCCAGTGATTCTGCTTCAGTGTGGAAAGGTCTGAAAGAAATAACTAACTACAAGACACCATGACGCCATCACCAACACGCTCAAAACTGTGGAGATGATTGTGGACTTCAGGAGAAACACTCCTGCTCTCCCCCCACTCACCATCATGAACAGCACTGTGACTGCAGTGGAGTCATTCAAATTCCTGGGCAGCACCATTTCCCAGGATCTGAAGTGGGATAATCACATAGACTCCATTGTAAAAAAGGCCCAGCAGAGGCTGTACTTCCTTCGCCAGCTGAGGAAGTTCAACCTGCCACAGGAGCTGCTGAAACAGTTCTACTCTGCCATCATTGAATCCATCCTCTGCACATCAATAACTGTCTGGTTCAACTCGGCTACCAAATCTGACCACAGAAGACCACGGAGGGTAGTTCGGACTGCTGAGCGAATCATTGGTACACCCCTCACCACTTTCCAAGAACTGTACTCATCCAGAGTGAACAAAAGGGCTGGCAAAATCGCTCTGGACCACTCACATCCCAGCACACACTATCTATACACTTATACACTTATTTATCTAACACACATACTTAGTCTACACATCAATTGCACATAATATACCTGTACATAAAAAAACTGTCCATTGTTATATACCTGTACACACAATTATACATTTTTATATTGTTATTCCTTATTTACTTGTTCTTTTTAATTCTTCTTTTATCAGTTTTTTTGTCGTCACTGTCATTCTGTTGCACTGCGGTGGCTTCTGTCACGAAAACAAATTCCTTGTGTGTGTGTAAATTTACCTGGCAATAAAGCTGATTCTGATTCTGAAAGCAGCGGAGCTTTTATTATGCCACAGTTGACAGCATTCGCTTCTTTCAGTCGAGAAAATGTGAGGTAAACAACGCTGTTTTATCATACTAAATACATTTGAAAGTTATTTTATAATGCTACTATGTGTGTTCGTCCCCTGTCTAATAAAATGTATAAAATATTAAAGCGTCTTTGGTGTTTCCATGTTTTCTACAAAACAGAAAACCAGAAATCGAGGGTGTGCGACATCATTGGCAGGAGACACAAGAACACTATGGACACGGTCCATTTCACTAGTTAAAATTCTTATTTATCTGGATTTAAACATTCTTCTAAACATTTGGGATAATGTAAGTACACAAGTCAGCAAAATATATAATACTGTTATAGTGGTTTTTGCATATTTGAATTTTTTTTTTTTACATATTGCGCCTTTAAGGAAATGTTGCTACGGGATCAGGGCCTTTAGCCGGAATGAGCCCATAGGATGAAGTGTGTTTGCACATTTCATACTATGTATTTTTCTCAAGTCAAGTATGCTTACTCTTAAATTCATCTTTGAGATTTTGATGTTTTGTATTGATTTGATATCTTTGAATTGGTTGTATAATTGGCATAGTACATACTGTATTTACCTGACTGATAATAAATTGTTACATTTGATTTTATTTTGACTTACTCTGAAATAATTTTCTCAAGTAGATTAAGTGAAGGCGTATCTTACCCCAAACATGCATCCAGGGCTAGTACAGACTAGATCTCAGGTTAGATGGAGCATCGGGCACATCAGGTGAGTTTCTAGATTTCTGACTAACTGCTTGACTTCAGTTAAGTTGTTATGCAGTTGAATTAAATATGGGGGGCTAGATAAAATACTATTAAAATACTAGCATGGTTCTGGCATATTTCATAGTACTAGCCATAACCTCTGGTTATTGGCTCAGCTTTAGTTAAGTTGGTATGTAGTTAGATCAACTATAGGAGGCTAGATCTAAACACTATTGAAGTATTAGCATATTTCATAGTGCTAGCCATAACCTCTGAATATTTTCTGAGCTTTATTCAAGTTGTTATATAGTTAGATTATAGGGGGCTAGATAGAAACACTACTGAAGTATCATAGTGCTAGCCATAACCTCTGATTACTGTTTGAGTTTTAACTAAGTTGATACATAGGTGACTGTAGGGGGCTAAACAGAACCACTATTTAAAAATGACAAGCATGAAGCGATCTATTAAATAGTTAGTCATAACTTCTGACTAATAATCAGACTTGAGGGTTTGTGACCGTGGGGTACATGTACATCGGCTGGCGTGATACACCCTGAGCGACATAGATTCTTAACGAACGAGTAATAAAGTAAAGAGTTAACTAGAATAATCAAATGTCAAAAGAATAATAATTGGAAAAAGACAAACCAAATTGCATTTCAACCTAAATTTGAGGTCATAATAAAATGGAGTCAGATTAGAATTTAATGTAAATTGTATAACTTTGCACGCTGAAGAGACCAAATACGCAGGAAACCTTTCCTTGGATGACATTTGGGAGATATTGAGTTAGAAAATAGAGAAGTAGCCTATAAGGTGATTAGTCTGAGTAGCATGACACACACACACACACACACACACATGGATGTTTGTTTTTGTGAATTGTGGGGACTTTGCATAGACTTCTATTACTTTTATACTGACCAAACAATATTTGATATCCCCTAAACATACCCCTTACAGAAAACCTGTTTGCATTGTTACACTTTCAGATAAACATAATTTACTTTTTTTAATAATGTTTTTACATAGTGGGGACCGCAGGCCGGTCCTGACCAGTGTTGGGGGTAACGCATTACAAGTAACGCAAGTTACATAATAATATAATTTTTTTCAAGTAACTAGTAAAGTAACGCATTACTTTTTAATTTACTAGAAATTATCTGAGTTACTTTTTTTCCATTTATTGACTGACAGTGCGCTGTGTGAACATGATCTTACTGTAGTTCTAGACTAAATGTGAATGTGTATTAATTCATCCCACTCACAAAAAACAGATTCAGTATTTATCAAAATTAATTAAAACAGTGAAATACAAACTCAGAATATGACGCAAACCTGCAATAATTTAATATTTTAACCAACACAAATATATCTAATCTCAATTTATTAACCAATGTGTTTGCTGCTGACCTTTGATCCAGTTCAACCACACTAATAAGCAAACATTACTTTAGATAAACTAACAATTGTGCTTTTTTATTGCTGAAGTATTGAACCTTCTTTTTCTGCGTTCTACTGTACAGACGTGAATTTACTCTTCCTTCAGTCTGAGGTTTATTCATTACACTTTTTGGTGTGAAAGGGCTTTCACATTTGCTATAAATAGATCTTCTTGTATTAAAAACAAACAATCAAGCTCTGCTCATATTTAAAAAGTAAAATATTTAAAAATGTAACGCATTACTTTCCATAAAAAGTAACTAAGTAATGTAATTAGTTACTTTTTTAGGGAGTAATGCAATATTGTAATGCATTACTTTTAAAAGTAACTTTCCCCAACACTGGTCCTGATAATGTCGAAAATGTCAGGTTTTACTATCCTCGTGGAGACATTTGGTCCCTATAATGTAGCATAAACAAGTACATACACACAGACATATAAACAATACTCAAATTTAAGAATTCCATTGTTTTAGGTTTTTAGATTAGATTATGTTCATCACCATCATATACATTTTGCATTCTGCTCTTTTTATGTAGATTTCAGGTATTTTAGTTCAAATAGTAATGCATTTATTTAAATCCTCTGTAAAAAAAATAAAGAAAGAAACCATTGCATAATTTATAATGGTTTTACTGGTTATAATGAAAACTGTATTGGTTTAAATGGAAACTGTAATGGTGCCTGTTGGTTTCTACTGGTAATTGGTCACCTTCTATTCATGGCTTTTGATAAAACCACTAATCTTTTTTATTTATTCTAATGTAAACACACTACAGGTAATCATTATTTAACAGTTAGAATTTGATGGTTTGTAATGGTGTTTGTAGTGGAAATCTTTTGGATTTCTGTGAAGTTTTCTATTGTTTTTGTCAGCAGGGTCACCTTGGGTTTTGTTATGTTATTTGCCATAAATGCGATGTGATTGCTGTAATACTGTGAGATAGTAGTGACTGTTTGAAGTTGTGGTCTATTTGGGAGAAAATCCATTGCTGTTTTTTACTCCCATGTGTTGTGCCTGGACTGGCTCTCTCACACCCGCCCTTGGGCACAGAGTAAAATACGAACCGGATTCTCACACTTCAGCTAGTATGCACTTACAGTGGGGAAAATAAGTATTTGATACACTGCCGATTTTTCAAGGTTTCCCACTTACAAAGAATGGAGAGATCTGTAATTTTCATCGTAGGTACACCTCAACTGTGAGAGACAGAATCTAAAAAAATATCCAGAAAATCACATTGTATGATTTTTAAATAATTAACTTCCATTTTATTGCATGAAAGAAGTATTTGATCACCTACCAACCAGCAATAATTCTGGCTCTCACAGACCTGTTAGTTTGTCTTTAAGAAGCCCTCATATCCTCACTCATTACCTGTATTAAATGTCCCTGTTTGAACTTGTTACCTGTATAAAAGACACCTGTTCACACACTCAATCAATCAGACTCCAACCTCTCCACTGTGGGCAAAACTAGGGACACTAGGGACAAAATTGTAGACCTGCACAAGGCTGGGATGGGCTACTGGACAAAAGGCAAACAGCTTGGTGAGAAGGCAACAACTGTTGGCGCAATTATTAGAAAATTGAAGAAATTCAAGATCAGCCTAGAACTACATGGGAGGACCTGGTCAATGACCTGAAGAGAGCTGGGACCACAGTCTTAACGGTTATCATTAGTAACACACTACACAGTCATGGATTAAAATCCTGCTGCGCGCAAGGTCCTCCTGCTCAAGCCAGCACATGTCCAGGCCATCTGAAGTTTGCCAAAGACCATCTGGATGATCCAGAGGAGGCATGGGAGGAGGTCATGTGGTCAGATGAGACCAAAATATAACTTTTTGGTATAAACTCCACTCGCCGTGTTTGGAGGAAGAAGAAGGATGAGTACAATCCCAAGAACACCATCCCAACCGTGAAGCATGGGGGTGGAAACATCATGCTTTGGGGGTGCTTTTCTGCAAAGGGGACAGGAAGACTGCACCGTATTGAAGGGAGGATGGATGGGGCCATGTATCGTGAGATTTTGGCCAACCACCTCCTTCCCTCAGTAAGAGCATTGAAGATGGGTCGTGGCTGGGTCTTCCAGCATGACAATGACCCCAAACACACAGCAAGGGCAACTAAGGAGTGGCTCCGTAAGAAGCATTTCAAGGTCCTGGAGTGGCCTAGCCAGTCTCCAGACCTGAACCGAGGGCTTAATTTGTGCTGGAACAAGCCGGATCCATATACGGCACCTCATTTTGTTGGAACCCCCTCCTCACATGCCAATGAAAGTCATTTGTGCTGACCTATAGTGTGCATATATGAAAAATCCTTTATAATGACCACCCTTGCAGCACATCCACATTTGAAATAAATAAACGCAAAAGACGCGACATGTGAACTGCTTTGATCAAATATAGGTTTGTTTAATTTAATCTATATACCCATTGTATTTAATGCAAAGCAAACCAAGTCACCTAAACGAGCCGCATCTGTCTTTTTCTGACTATGAAACTTAATATTTTTGCTTCTAAAAATGCTTAGTTTAAAAACGAGTTTAAATATAAGAAATGTTGTATACATGTTTAAACTGTAAAATGTTGTATTAATAACGTTATTTGACAAAAATAAAGGCATTTAGGCAAGAAAGAGAATTAAAAATATTTAAAAATAATGAAAACCTAAAAAAAATGAAACAACAGCAACTACATAAAATAATCAATAATCAAAAATCAATATTTACTTTCTAATCAATCTCAGCATGCTTTAATTTAGTGTCGCTAGTGGTTTGCGTCAATAAACTTAAATTAAAATGTCTTTGGTCTGCGCTCTGGAAGTGTTATTTTAATTTTGCTAAACTTTCATTACTAAAATGAAACTAACCTTGGGTATAGGGTAGAAAACCGTTCACAAACCGTTCACAAAATAAAAACAAAAATTGAAAACAATATTAAAATGAAAGGGATTTTAAAAATACTAAACTATAATATAACCCTGACACGAATGTCTTTCATTGGAGGAAGAGGATCCGCCAAATGAGATGATCGGAGTTCGGAGGTGCCGATACAGACCTGGTTTGTTCAGATGAAGTCCTGACTACACCAGCTGTTTTGCGCTGCTCACAAAGGATTCTCCCAAATCTGCCCATGGCCACTGCAGGCTTGTACACTTAATTTGCGTTTGCAGCTTTAATAGTGGTTATTTATTATTATTATTATTATTATTTATTTACCTATTTATTTATTTTACGTTGCAGTATGGAAAAAACTAATAATCAGAAAACAAGCCCGTGTCTGCTTTTATTTTCATGCAGTTGTATCAATAAACAAATGATCCAGTCTTTCGTATTTAATTATGAGAGTGAAGTGAGGGCGGCACGGCAGGGTTTTAGAGCAGCAGTTGAGTTTGTGCATTTGTTTTCTTTCTCAACTGTTCACATTTACTTAAGAAAAACCTGGATACTCGCCAGGATGGCCATTTTAGCATAATTTTGTGTGTATTTGGCCACTTAATCTCAACAACAAACTAGGAAAAATAACTCAATATGATACTCGCTATATAGACGGCTTTGGATGTGACTGAGCGCTCAGCCTGAAACAGCCTCTGGAGCGCGCGAGTAAAAATACCTGCAAATGATACATTTTTGTGACGATGCAACGATGACCCGATCAAGTAAGTGACAATTCTGTCAACTGTCCCGAGATGCGATGAAAGTCTTGGATCAGCGACAGTGTGCAGCAGCTTGTTGTAGTGCAGATGAGATGCACTGATGTGAAGCGGCTTTGAGAGAGTGAAAGAGAGAAGACGCAGTCCAGCTGAATCACTCAAGTGTTTTCAGATGACTGATTTAATCTGCTAGTTTGTGTGGATTTATTTACTCATCTGAATTATTTGAATTATTTATTTATTTACAGGGGCAATGCACATTAATAAACATAACTGTAAACGTGCCAGAATTAGCCCAAAAGGCTATTTTTCATCTGTAGACCCTTGACAGAATGTTAAAAGGTCACCCTAAAACAAAGACAGAGCATCACACATATACACATCATATGAAAAAACTAAAAAAAACAAGAGTAAAAATTATATATATTACAGAAAACAAAAATCACTTACAATCAGAAAATTCGCTACTAAAATACAAAATATAAGTGAATTATCTAAAACAAGGTAAACATGAGAGAAAGCGAAAAAGAGAGAGAGAAGAGAAAGATGGCAACATGACAGAGCAACATAGCTAAGAGCAATTAGTACAAGGAAGTCTATTGTCAAGAATACAATACTAATGTTGACAGTGCTGAGTTGTTAGTAACCATTTTTAAGATGAGACTGAAAAGAGCCAAAAGTATGTAATCGTCTAATTGTTGATGGGATGGAGTTCCATTCCCTTGCAGTTTTGACTGAAAATACAGACTGACTGAAGTTACTTCGTTTGAAAGGAATAATACAGTCCCCTCTTTCCCCACTCCTTGTAGATCGGTGAGCAGTTGTTCTAATATTCACAAACTGTTTTAGTGGTGAAATTAAGCTATTCATAGTCTTAAACAGCAGACAGATATGTACATATTTGAACAAGTTATCCCAGCTTAGCAAATTGTATTTCTTTAAAATTGAGCAATGATGAAACTGAACTGATTTCTTATCAAGAGTTTTTAGTGATTGTTTATACAAAGACTCTAGTGGTTTCAGAGTAGTAATACTGGCATGCGACCAAGTAGTTAAACAGTAAGTAATATGAGAAATAATCATGGAATGCATATATATCAGAGCGGCGTCAGATGACATATAATCACGAATAAATCTAAAATTTGATAAACTAAATCTGACCCGGTTACAGACCTTTTTAACCTGCGCCTTAAATGAAAGTTTGGAATCAATCAGAACACCAAGGTACTTATATTCCGATACAACTTGTAATCTTTCCCCTGATACAAATACATCTGGCTCTACACTTAAATTCTTAGTTTTGGTGATAAACATACACACTGTTTTAGAGATGTTTAACTGTAAGCAGCATTGTTCTAGCCAAGCTGCAACATGAACCAAGGATTCTGTAAGTTCAATTGCAACTTGTGACACACTACTTCCGTGTATATAAATGACAGTGTCATCTGCATACATTTGAATGTTAGTGTTAGGACAGACGGATGGAAGATCATTGATGTACAACGTAAAAGTAAAGGACCCAGAATAGATCCCTGTGGAACACCAGTGGATATACTTAGGGAGCTGAATTATAATTCTGTATACTAACATACTGTGTGCGACCTGACAATTATGATTGATCCATCTTAAAGTATGTGGAGAAAAATTAAACGTAATAATTTAGACAAGAGAATTCTATGGTTTAGAGTGTCAAAGGCCTTCCTGAGGTCAAGAAACACAGCCCGACGACCCTCCTTTATCTAATAGAGACTTGACTTTTCAGTGAAATAGCAATTTGCCATCTCAGTTGAGTAGTTTGCTCTGAAGCCAAATTGCATTGGATGTAAAGCAAAATAACTATTATTTAAATAATTTGTGATTTGTGCAGCCATCAATTTCTCTGCAACCTTTGAGACTATAGGTAAAATACTAATAGGTCTGTAATTACTAGCAGAGTGAGGGTCACCACTTTTGAATATAGGCACAATAACAGATGACTTCCAAGCACATGGGAACATCCCCTGTGAAACTGAAAGATTGATAATTTTAGTGATAGGATTAACTAACGACTCACTAAGCTCTTTAAACATTATCACATCCATACCAAAAATATCCTTTGCTCTGGATGGTTTAAGAGATGTAATTGTTCTTGTGACGTCTAATTCAGAGACTGCCCTTAGAGTAAGGGCTTGTTCCACTGTCTTCACTGTATAAACTTCTGAATACTTAGGGGAAAAACATTGCGAAATTGTGACTACCGAGTCAACAAAGTAATAATTAAGTGCTTCGGCTACATCAGCTGGATTGTTAGTCAGCTTCCCGTTAACCATCAATTCAAGTGATGACCTATCTTTTTTCACCTTTTAAGTAGTTCAACTTATTCCAGATTGTTTTTGAATTACCTCTAGCCTCATTAATTATTCTCAGGAAAAAATCAGCCTTTGCTTTTCTCAAGGTCTTTACCACCTTGTTCCGTAACATAGCGAAATGTTGTCTATCATGACTAAACTTTGATCTGTTTGCAGTTTTTAAAGCAAGATCCCGTTTTTTCATTAGTTCCAAGATATCTGAATTCATCCAAGGGACAGTATGTTTTTTATTTTTAGGATTAAGTTTACAACTGAAATCTTTAATAGTACTCTCTAATTTTTGGGAGAATGTTTGACTGTCTTCGTCCTGATCTTTTCCGATTAATAAATCATCCCATTCAATCTGATGGACTGCCTTTCTGAAGTCATCTAGTTTACGTTTTGGAATGCCATAAGAGTCATATTTCCTTATGAATGAATTGAATCTCTTGCTAGATCAATTTTCTGGCCACTAAAATCAAATTGTGATCAGAAAGGCCTGTTAACATATTAAAAGTGTTTAAAATTCTCTCTGCTCAATTACTAAAAATTAAATCAATTTGAGACCTTGTTGAATTAGTTATTCTTGTAGGCCCATTAATCATTGGCTTCAGATCGAAGTGATCTAACCTACATGCTATATTCAATAAATGTTTGCAGGAATTTTCCTCATTATAAACTCGAAAGCTGCGGCAATGAGTAAAACTATGCAATATACACACAATCCCCCACAAAATTATGTACAGGATTAATTATAACTATATTATAGAGATTTGTGAAATAAAATTCCATTATTTATTTTAATCAAAACCTGAAAGATCTGGAGAAGACCTGTATGGAGGAGTGGGCCAAAATCCCTGCTGCAGTGTGTGCAAACCTGGTCAAGAACTACAGGAAACGCCTGACCTCTGTCCTTGTAAACAGAGGTTTCTGTACCAAATATTAAGTTCTATTTTTCTATTGTATCAAATACTTATTTCATGCAATAAAATGGAAATTAATTATTTAAAAATCATACAATGTGATTTTCTGGATATTTTTTTCGATTCTGTCTCTCACAGTTGATGTGTACCTACGATGAAAATTACAGATCTCTCCATTCTTTGTAAGTGGGAAACCTTAGACAATTGGCAGTGTGTCAAATACTTATTTGCCCCACTGTATTTTACTAATCACTTCACGCATACACAGCTTGTTATTATGTTATACCTGAGAATTGTTAATTGAGCCATGTAGTGACTGCTTTAGTGCTATTCCTATTTGCTAAAAGTCAGAAGGAACGTTATCAGGAACAAATCAGAATGGACATGCTTAATCATGGAAAAAACATTCAAAGCTCAGTAGTTCATCAATATGCTCAGATAATACACTTCCATTTCAGCATACTGCATTTCAGTTTGTCAGTCCTCAAGCTGCTAGAACCTTTTGTTCTGCAGCTCTTCACTTTAAGAGGAAGCTACAAGTTTGACCTAACTGTGAGCATTGCTTATGTAAAGCAATATGTTTTTAAGTTCTATAAGACAGTGATTTAATGAAATAATGAAATAACACTTTGGGGTTGGAATGTGTTTATTTAAGGGATTTTTTTTTACAAATTAATGTTTTGCACTCCAGACTCTAACAAACATTCAGAGACCTGTACAAAAAAAAAACATATATAAACACAATTATGCACACTCACACCTCTCAGAAAAACATCTAAAGTAAACAACATCTCTGAGTGACACTTCACTGGCAAATTCAGTATCTTTATACCCTTCCCATTTATAATATTCAACCACAAGACACAACCAATCACAACCCTCCATCCCTGAGTCCAGCCTCATAACTCATCATGAGCAGCTGCTTCATCTGCCTTGAGTTTAAACTCCTCTTCTGTGATTTGTCCATCCTTGTTGCGGTCCTGGTTATCATACATATTCTCGATTATGCGTTGCGGGTCAAAACCAGGCGCCAGACGACCTTTGCCCTCTTCTACCTGCTGGAGGATGTAATCTGAAAACTGTATGGAAGGGACAAACATTGGAGAAATTAGCTTAATACATATTTTGGAGATGTATTGCTATCTATGCTATGTATTTATACTCGCAGTATAAAACAATATACCTCAGTCTTGTCCACTTGTGCGTCTTTGTTCTTGTCCATCTCATTGAAAAGGTTGGGTGAAACATCGCCGTTCCATATAAACATGT
Organism: Gymnocypris eckloni scoliostomus; assembly: GCA_027564155.1. Classification (NCBI taxonomy): domain Eukaryota; kingdom Metazoa; phylum Chordata; class Actinopteri; order Cypriniformes; family Cyprinidae; genus Gymnocypris; species Gymnocypris eckloni. Next base: position 22,317,636 of record CM050427.1, on the reverse strand, counting down.
AGCCTTCAGGAAGACCTTCCTCCACGTCCACCAACTCAACATCAAAAAACAGCACGGCACTTCCAGGGACCTCCCCATCTGAGCAAGAAATTATACTTAATAATATATCTTTGAGAAATATGCAAGTTTGAAGTAAACATACTATCATACTACACTTACTATTACTTCCACAGAAAGGCAAAATTAGTATACAAGTAAGTGGTTTCGAACAGCCTCCCTGAAAGTCAATGTATCAGCAAGCACCTAAATTGTTAGTTTAGCCGAGTAGGTTGCTAGAAGAATTGACTTTGTCTCCCTCTGGTGGGTTCACCACAACTTGCAATAAAAATTCATGAAGCCAGAAGTACAGCTAAGTATTGTCATAATAACATGTGTAACATTAACGTAACATTTCATGTTGCATTACATACATGTAACATAACATTTTAATTTGACAAATAAAAGGCTTCTGATATTTTGCTCTAATGATAGTGTTTCCTGAACAAACACAACGATCAATACATTTGTCAAAGTTTGTATTAATCTTTAATAAAAATCCTGCTTGTTCATTGTTAGTTTATGTTAGCTCAGGCCAATTAAATAATATTAACAGATACTCTTTTGATTTTAATAATGTATTATTAAATGTTGGAAATATAAATATTAATCAAATAAATAGTTTTCATTGTTAGTTCATGTTCATTAATTTAGTTAACTAATGTAAACAAAAGGAACCTTATTGTGAAGTGTCACCCAGTAACTCTTATGAGACAGCTCTTTTGTTTTGCAATATATATTAATATAAAATATTTACATATAAATGTCAAATATATACATTATATACTACTGTCTATAATTAATAATATATGTATGTAATAATAATTATTTAATATGAATGTATTTAATATATATTTGGATTGTTTTTTATGTATGTTTGTGTTTGTGAAAGGATGTCTTACCTACTCCCCTCTCTCCATAGCCAAGGTGAGGTGGAATGAGTAGCTTACGCTTCTCTCCGACACACATTCCTATAAGGCCTTGTTCCATGCCTACGACCACCTGTCCAGCCCCCAGAACCACATCATATGTCTTACCAAAGGTGTGCCTGCAGTTACAAACAGACGCAATGGAAAACAGAAATTTGATACAATCTCTAAATATAAACCATACATTCTGATCCCCATCTCCATAGCAATATAATAATCAAATACTTGTAACATGCCAACACAACATAAAACATAAACATATAATTGCAACGCACGTGGAGCCGATGTAAGTGCCATCCATCAGAGTGGCGTTGTAGTGGTATTTGACAAAGTCACCACGTTTTGCATTGTAGGTGCAGTTCTCTGGCTTCACACTGGTGATCTCAACGTTATCAGATGGGTTGTGGAAATCAATAATGTGGACATCAAACACCAGCACAGCTGAGCCAGGGATCTTAGTTCCTATATGAGGAGACAGAAGATATTAATACAAAGATAAAAGTTAACCTCATGATCTTTTGACTATAAAAGGACCAATCAGCACACACCTGTGCCCTCTTCTCCATATCCCAGGTGAGGTGGGATAACAATCCTCCTACGCTCTCCAACACACACACCCAGGAGTCCTTGGTCCATGCCTGCGATCACATAGCTTTTACCGATGTAAGTGTCATAACTGCGATTCCTTGAGTAACTGAAACATAAACAAAAGCATAAGTGCACTGTATATCACTTTACAAACGGTTTCTGTTCAAATCAAGGTTTTTTTTTTGACCTGGAGTCAAAGAATGTGCCGTCCAGCAGGGATCCATTATAATGGTATCGCATGAAGTCTCCTACTACACTCTTGCGTGGACAGTGATCTGGAAGGCTTTGCACCTCTACTGTGATTTCATCTTTGGGGTTATGAAGATCCAGCAGAACCACATCAAACACCAGAGAGGCCTGACCAGGGATGTCACTTCCTGAAAGTGGAGATAAGTGGATATTGTAATGCTTATTTTGCATGGACAAATATGGTTAGTTTATATTTCTAATACAAATTGACTCTAACCATCTCCATTCTCTCCATAGCCAAGGAAAGGTGGCAAGGTGATGATGCGCTTTTCTCCCACACACATTCCCAAAAGCCCTTGGTCCATTCCCGCAATGAGCCAGCCAATCCCCACGTAAGTGTCATAGGTGCGCATACGTGTGTGACTGCAAATGAGAGAATCAGAATTACTAATTGGGAAATACATAAAATTCAGACATCCACATATTTGTTTAAATTATATCAATATTTCCTTAATTAATAATAACTGAATAAACTAAAAGTGAAGAAATGTGGCCAAGTATGGTGTACCATACTCGGAATTTGTGCTCTGCATTTAACCCATCCAAGTGCACACACTGTGAACACACACGGAGCAGTGGGCAGCCCGGGGAGCAGTTGAGGCTTTGGTGCCTTGTTCAAGGGTCTCACCTCAGTCGTGAAATTGAAGGTGGAGAGAGCGCTGGTTATTCACTCCCCCCACCTACAATCCCTGCCAGACCTGAGACTCGAACCCACGACGTTTGGGTTACAAGTCCAACTCTCTATCCATTAGGCCATGACTGCCCCAAAATAATAATCAAAAGAATTAAGATTAAGATGTTTTAACCTATGTATGTCCAAAAATGAAATGTGTTCATGTTAATTCCATGTTTATAAATGAATTAGGAATAATTTTTAGATGGATTCTTTAAATTATATTTACATATTTAATATTTCACATATAAACCATATATTGCATGCACACATTATTGTGCTGTTAGTTCTGGTCCTCTAACCTGATTGGTCAAGAGGTCCAAGAGTCTATAAAGACCTCATTTATACTATGAAATAAAAATATTATAAATATGTTTTAAATATTTTTTGGAAAAGATTTTGTTTCTATTATTAATGTATACTCATTAATGTTAGATGTATTAATTATTTGTATTTATTCATCTATTTTTAATATTTATTTATAGCGACCAGTTTTTTATTATATTATTTTATCATTTTGTTTTAATCCCATTTAATTGAATACATCATGTTACATGATTACGCCAGTAGGTGGCGACATGTGGCTGTCTTCATTCAAAACTACATGGAATGAATGAGTCTTTGAATCATTGGGCTAACTGTTTTGTTCATAAACATTCAAACCATTCCCTAGCTGTTGTAACACAGCGGTTGTGGAACTATTGTTGTTGGCGAACTAAAAATGTAACTGGCAATAATGTGTAAGTGTTTATTCAATATAAAATGTTAAATAAAAGTTATTCAATAGAAAAATTTAGTTACTAAAAATAGCTTTCTTTTTAGGTTCACATGACTCATCTCACCTGGAGTCGAACAGCGTGCCATCGAGCAGAGTACCATTGTAGTGGTAACGGACGTAATCGGACACTTCTACAGTGCGGCCACAGCTCTCTGGCTTGTGGTAGGTCTTTATCTGCACCTTGTCCTCGGTGTTCCAAATGTCCAACATCAACACATCAAAGTGAAGGATGGAATCTGCAGGGATGATGTCACCTGACAAGGAATGACGTAAAAATACTGTGAGAAATAAAAACCAAACCAGCTTGGCAGTTTTCAAATCTGCCCACTGAAGCAACAATTAAAACTAGCTACTCCAAAGAAGGACAATAAATACTTTAGTCTTTGAGTTTACTATTAAGGCTGCATTATTAGTTGTTGTTTGCTCACTACAATAAAACTGTGCAAGGGGAAGTGTGCCTGTGTATTGTGTATTTAACTGAAAGAGCTGATCATGAGATGAATGCGTCTGAGATTACTTATAATTTAAGTCTGTTGTATATATGTGCTGTTAACATCTGTTTGTGGCTCTTGCAGTTGAATTGGGCACACACACATTATCTTCACAACTAGTTCTGACAAGTGGGCATGGCTCAACATTCTTCTTCGAATCACTCCCTTTGGGAGTTCACACCCCCGTCTGTTTCACTTCCCCCTCTCTCTCTCTCTCCATGTCCATGCTATGCTCCTCTGACTCAGCAGGAGTTCAGAAGAATCATGGGTATTGTAGGTCTCAGTGAATTTCTCGCATTAGTATTTTACCTAGTGGTATGTGGCTATTTAAATATAAATGTGCTGATGGTACCTACACTGAATTTTTACGCATTAAAATGAATAGAGAGCTGTGTTTTTAAAAAGTGCTTTTACCGTAACCATTCTTTCCGTAGGCAAGCTGTGGGGGGATTTTGATCATCCATCGTTCATTAACACACATGCCCACTAAAGCTTTGTCCATCCCAGCAATCAACTTCTTCTGTCCAACAAACACATTATAAGTGGTGCTACGGTCATAACTGCAAAGACACAAACCAACAAACATCAGTAAAAACATTTAAAACTGATACACACACACATACATATAAAGACATAAGATAATTAGTTTTTAGAGAATATATTTTATTTTTTTTATCATTTGGCAAATAATTAAATAACTGTCTTGCATTAAAACGATCAAAATCTTGTGAACTTAAACAGTATTTTTTATTTTATTTAAAAAAAAGATTTATTTCTTCGTAAGAAATACTAATTAGGTTAGTGCAATAATAATTGAGCATTCATTTTGCAAATGTATAAACAATTTTACATTTTCTTTGAAATATTTAATTAAATCTACACTTAATTTATTTTTTGGGGGGAGAATAATTTTTACTCACAAACTGCTAGTAAATTTCACAAATAATTACAAAGAAATACCATGTAACTGAATTAAACATGAAATGTTGAAGAAGAAGAAAGACTAAAACAGTATTTTCTTGTACGATATACTTCAATGATCTTTGTTTTATTTACAATTTTGAAAATTATTTGAAGAAGCTGAAAAAGTATACTCTTCATAAGCATTATGAAAATTACAGCCATTCACTCAGTTCATTCATACATTCATATTCATTCGTCGGTTCCCTCAGTCACGTGTACATTCGTTCTGTAGGCTATTCATTCACTTCTGCAATCATTCCATATTAAAATGTACAAAATGTTAGCTTATTCAGTAAGTAAATGTATACGACGTGCTTTTGCAGAAGTCAGTGTTCATAGTAATTGAGCAAGTCCCATCTGCTCTGCCTGCGTGGCTGTGAGCTCCACAGACTGTGTACTCAACAAACGCAAATGGCTTCAAGCCAGGTGAAAAGATGAACAATGGAGGTCAAACATGCATTTTGCACTAACCTAGAGTCAAACTTCTTTCCGTCAGGGAACATGCCGGTGTAGTGATACCGAACGAAGTCTCCAGACTTGACCATTCGGTCGCAGCGCTCCGGAGTGAACGTCTTCTCAATCACGATATCATCTAACGGTACAGGCTGCGGGTTGCACGCCACGAAAGACACTAGGAAAGCAAGGAAAATCATCTGAACCGTTAACCGTATCATCTTCCGTTTGTGTTTTGCAAAGGGCTCGTTGCTGCTTTCGGGCGCTGCAGCAGTTTCTTCAAATCCTCTCGCTCACTGTAGTTGAGAGGGGAAGTGTGTAGACGTGGTGGATGGGTCCTCAAACTCCCTCTAACTTCTTCCTGTGGCCCCGGTGGCACTTTACATGGAGAATGCGCAGGAAAGGGCTCCGTTTTTGCAGGGATAATGCGGAAATGCAGGCCTAGAGGCTGGAATGCTCTACGTGGCACAGAGAGGGGAGGCTCGCGCTTTATGATGGGGGTTCACGAGCATGTAATTATAGAGGGCCGAGCAGTGCAACAGGCCTTTTTATATTCAATAGATCAGATGTCTCCTTGTTATAGTTCAGTACGTTTTGAATAATGCATGTATTATAAAAATTCAGATATAAATTCGTCTGACATCCCAAATGCATCCATTCGCTTTAGTTTATTTTATTTTGCAATGTGAATAATGTTCTAATAAATTACTTCTTCAAACGTTTAAATTACATAATAGGCTGTCTACACCAGATTTTGTAATTATGTATCTATATAATGACATATTTTACATGCTTCCTTGCAGAGTTTGGACACCATATATTTTAAAGGGACAAAGTAGAATTAAACTGTTGTGGTGAAACGTTAACTACCTACAGCAGCCATGAAAAAAAGTTCACAAATCAAGAGAGTGTGGACTTTAATAGTTGCATAGCCTAACTAGGCCTATGTGCTATTTTCGACCCTTCAAACTTAAAAGTAAATGTTTTGACGAATACATTTATATATTTGAGTAAATCACTGTTTTGCTGCTTGGGGGAAGGGTGTGTTCTGGCTGACTTTGGGGACGTGGAGAGGCTGCGGAGCGGGCGGGTCTTGTGCTCTCACACTCCTGCTTACTTTGGGATTCCCATACGGGACCATGGCCTCCTCGTCGCACTGCCTCAGGCTTGCATTTATTTTATTCAGTTTTTATTTTTGCGTTCTTGCGCAGTATGAGAAATACAACTTTCGCAGTTTCCCACGGCACGAGCTTATGCCCCTGGACTCGGCGTACCGACACGCTTTAGACCAGTACACTGAGGAGAAGTGGCCCGAGAGCGTGGAGTTTCTGGAGATGAGTCTCCGGCTGTACCGGCTGCTCAGACAGCGAGGCCTTCTGTAACCTCAACTGCAGCACGGTGCGCCTCGACGACGAGACGCGCTTCAGCGACTTCCCCGAGCTGCACGCCTTCGGTAACGTGATGAAGCGAGCTCAGTGTCTGACGCGATGTAAGCAAGGCTTACCTGCCTTCAGACAGACGCTCCCCAGCCGTGAAACCATCGAGGAGTTTGAGAAACGGGAACCTTACAAGTACCTGCAGTTTGCTTACTTCAAAGTGAGTCTACTACAACACATCAACTGTCTCTTATTACATCTACAGTTATTCATAAAGCTAGTTTAAGGGTAAGTGGGTGTTGTACAATACTGTAACATGGTAATAGATAATAGGACCGCAGATAGATCACAGACATGGTATTACAATGGTAGATTTTGCATGTTTTTGTTGTAGATAACTATGGCCCGGTTTCATAGACCAGGTTTAGCCTATAAACCAGGATTAGGCCATAGTTTAATTAAGACATTTTAGCATTTTTTATAAATGTACCTTAGTAAAATTTAAACATTACTGGTGTGAATCTTGAGACAAAACAAAGGCACTGGTATATTTTAAGATCAGTCAGTGCAAGTTTCTTTCAGTTGAAACAGCTCAGACTATCAATTTAGTTTAGGACTAGGCTTAAGCCTTGTCTGTGAAACCGGGGGTATTTGTTTCAGATGGTAATACCATGGTACTGAACCATATATCTAGTATTTATCAAAATGCATCCCATAAAGTAGGCGACTTAATGTGCAATGCAATGTGCTAGCTAATACATGTGGGAAAAGCCCTATATGTTACCACACAATACCAAATTACAAAAATTACATTTACATTGTATTTTAAACGTTTTTGTAATGCAGATGGTATCACATAGTAATACCATGGTACTGATTGTTTACCTTATTCATATACTATTTACATTCATATACACACCATTTACAAGTGCATGTATTCTAAAGTAGGCCTACTTTACAGACAAATATAGATGGCTAAAATAAGTGGTTTTAGTACCGTGATTTGTTTTAATATTTTTATGTGGAGAGTTTTGGTTTGGAAATGTTTGACAAAATGGAGTATTATTAATTATTCCAGAGTGATAATTTGGCCAAAGCTGTATCTGCAGCATACACGTTCCTTCTGAAGCATCCTAATGATGAGATGATGCAGAGGAACATGAACTATTACAAGAGTTTACCAGGAGCTGATGAACATATGAAAGACCTGGAGACCAAGTCATATGAGGTGAGACCCCATACACAAAACACTGAATAAAAGGAAATCAAATCCTCATATAAATCCTCTTGTTAATGCTCCTTGAGAAATGCAAAATGGGGTCAATCTAAATCCTAAGAAATCCTGAAATTCATGTTTGTTTTCAAATTAAAATTGGATATGATACAAAAGCTTTGCCATCACAGGACTAAATAACATTTTAATATCTATAAAATTAGAAACAGGTATTTTAAATTGTTATACATTTCACAATATTAATTATTTACTGTAATTTTGAGCAAATGAATGCAGCTTTGGCGAGCACGGACACGGAAAAAAATCACTAAAACACTTTTTAAGCAGTAGTGCATATATAATATTTATCTATAGTAATATATGTCTATATTTGTGCAATCCAAGCTCAGGTAAATGTATACAGCTGTAAAACATCTGTTGAATGTAATAAACAGAGTTGTAGTTTACAGTTACATATGGTTAATGCCGGTTCTTCTTATTTAGATGCTTTTTATTCGGGCCGTGCGGGCGTACAATGGTGATAACTTCAGAACGTCAGTGTCAGATATGGAGCTGGCTCTGAGAGACTTTTTCAAAGTGTATGATGAGTGCATTGCAGCGTCAGAGGGATCCAGACAAATCAAAGACTTCAAAGACTTTTACCCGTCCATTGCAGGTTGGCATATACCTGCTACTCTTGTCATGTCTGCCTCTGCGATCCTTTGTAACTCTAGCTGAAACATAACATATCTGTTTTTGTCTTTAGATCATTACACAGAGGTTCTGGAGAGGAAGGTTCGCTGTGAGAGCGAGCTCACGCCGGTTGTAGGTGGATTTGTTGTTGAGAAATTTGTGGCAACCATGTACCACTACCTCCAGTTTGCTTATTATAAATGTAAGTCTAGAAAGTTCTCTGTTCACATAACAACTTACGTGAACCATGAATGTGAATAACTGAGATATGAAACATTCCATTCAAAAGTTTCTCTCCTTCATTCTCACTCAGTGAATGATCTGAAGAACGCGGTACCGTGTGTGGCCAGCTACATGCTCTTTGATCCCAGTGATGAGGTGATGAAGAACAATGTGGATTATTATCGGTACCACAGAGAAAAATTTGGCCTGTCCGATGAGGATTTCTTCCCTAGAGCGGTAGGTGTCTCTCATCATGGTAAATAATGAATAAACACATTTATTCTTCTTTAGATGTTTGATGTTGTACTCATGATACATTCTCACATGACAGGAAGCAGTACGGTACTGCAACCAGACAACGCTACAGCTGCAGATGCTAGAATTTGCCGAACAGAAGTTACTGTCAGATGATGAGGTGAGATCTGAGTGTTTGTGCATGGGTTATTTGGATGCTTGCTGAATATTCACAAACATGAAGGTGTTTTCAAATATTCGGAGCAGTGCTGAATACTTGCAATGTGAGTTTTGGCCACTTGGGCGCGCACTATGCTTACTGATTTACTCCGAGCTGTTTACTGCATCACACCGTCCTCTAGTGGCTGATAAATCAAAGTTTATATGCATATTTAACTACAGCAGTGTAATTTTAGATTCACTGAGATGCTGTTAATAAACACCATACTTTCTCTAACTCTTCCTCCAACCACTTTTCTCTTTCAGGGTGAAGTCTTAGAGTTTCTTGATCAATATCTTGATGCTGAGAATGAATAAACGATTTGATTTGCACTGAAATGAAAACATTGTGAAAAAGACCATTAAGGTATTCTCCATCCAGGATGGACCATCCTGTACCATTTTGTGTTCTTGTATTTATTTAGGGGTTGGTGATCGGAAGTGTTGATATCTTTTTATTGTAGACATCTGTACAAAAATATGTACTTATATTTACACTTGTAAGTATAGATTATGCACCACAAGCCAAAAGATTATAATTTTGAATCTTAGTCTCAGTCAATTTATTGTATCTCAGAGAAAACAATGATGTGTTTTTATTTTGTTGGTTGGATTGTTTTAATGAAGATTGCTTTTCCGAGCAATGTTGTTACCATGTGAAGATATCCAGGCAGAATTGGGCCCCAAGAACTGCTTAAACTCTGAAAATGTATTTTTGGGCTGATTGTTACAGATGCGGATGCTTTTGTAATAAATAATGTGGATGAAAATGCTCAACGCTTTTGTGCTGTGAAATACTGGTTAATTAATATGTTGTTTTCTATATCTGTTGTTTTAATTAATATCTCAAGTGTTACAATATTTTTGTACAATCCTCCTTCTGGTGGAGAATTTGTGTATTTGGCATTTCAGATGGATTGACTTACTTTAATATCCCGAGCTTAGCAAAGTTTTGGTTATCCCAAGCCTCACACAATCTGTTTGGACCAAATATTGGCACTAATATGTTGTTGTCGATAACTTCACAAATGTTCACTTGGCTATTATTCAAAATATGTGTTAAATGGTGCTGCATAGAAGAACTCAAACAAACATATTTATTTCAAAGGCTGAACCAGTATTACCTGCCCTTGAGAGCAGTAAACATTCAGACTAAATATAATAGCAAAAGACTAAACACTAGACCTTTAGCAAAACACTTTTACTTTTAAGGGTGCATGTGGATTATTTTTTAATCCAGACTGCTCCACATCTCTCAGTCCTCATCCCCCACTCTTTCTTTCCTTTTCTCTGTGGGTTTTCCTACTATGGTGTGATAAACTGCACAGATACTCCATGTTTAAACACATTTAAACAAGTCTCTGTTCTCCCGCTGTGTGAGTATTTGTATGCAGGAGTGTTTCTGAGTGTTTCATCTTTGTTTTGTGGTAAAAACGACCCTCTTTTGTGATATCAGGTTTGGCTCTGCTGCTCTTACACACATACAGAGACACCTGGCAACGCTACACAAATGGTTTCAGTCTTATTTTTGGAAGGAAATTTATTTTTCAGCCTATTTAAGTAATGTTGACACCAAGGAAGACTAAAGTGGCCATTTTCCTCCCAAAGTAATTTATTGGTTAATGTTCCGTTAGTTTTCCACAGCGATGTTTAATCAGATACCCTCATGTCACATCTAACTGACATTGTTACAGTTTAATGTTGATATAACCAAGCAGTTTTAGCTTTAAATGGAATTGAAAATATTACAGATTAATAGAACAAAGAGTATGAAGTCTCACAGTTCCACATCACAATAAAAACACTTTAAAGTTAAGAAAATAACCTTCAGAAGATATCAGAGCAAATAAAGTAGTTCCAATGGCCACATTTACTCCACATGTACCAAATTACAAATTTTATGGTAAGAAGTTCATGAGTCCTATCCTCTGTAGCTTAAAATATATCTACAGCAGCCAACTGGTACTGATTTCTTGATCTAGAAATGAGATTATTTTGTAAGCAAATGCAAATGTTTTGGCTCTTGGATGATAAATTGCTTGTGATTTTCATCATTTGTAAGTATCTTTGGATAAAAGCGTCCTCAAAATGCTAATGTAAAATAAGACTGTGCTAGCATTTCTTCTAAATAGAGATGTCAGGGCTGGACAACATATTAAAAGACAACAACAACAACAGCAAACAATTCAAAAATACCCAAACAGTTAGATAATGTTAATACTGTCAATCGATTATTAATGGACACTTACAAATGACCCTGCAAAATTCATGAAGTTTTACTTCACTTTTCCTCATTAATAATTCAATCAAAAAATAGAAAATGCTACATTTGCTCTAACAACACCTATACAAAAATGACTAATATTATCTAAAAATAGCATACTACATATTTGACCTCAGTATGACAATTGAAATAAAAAGTGAAACTAGACATATCTGATTTGGGTTTTTGTTTTAATTCACTAGTTCTACAATCAAGATTTTACATTTATTATAGGCCTACACACGATATAAACATGCACCATAAACGTCGCTGGAGGTGATGATCGTACTGAATATCTTGTATAAGAAATGGCCAAAATTTTTGCACTGAACATCAATGAGATATTTGGGAAAATGTATGTAGAAAATAGTCTGCTATGATATAACTTTTATAGCACTAGCCTATATATTTTAAAAAACTGAAACTCAATAAGCTGTGAATGTGTTGAAACCCAATCAGAATCCACCCTTTGTTCCACTGAGAAGAATGTCCAGCCCGATCTCACCGCAATTCGTAACGTTACATATTTGTAACTATGGAACTATGACGTCAGAACCCGGAAGAGAAATAGAGTGGGGTAACTATGACGTCACTCTGTAGGCGGATCGGATGTTGGCATGAAACTGGTTCCCTCGACAAAAAGCCAATAGGATTTTTCCATAGGCTTTTGGGTTTATTGCAAAACATAAGCTCTGTGTTCAATCATAGTTTATGAAACTTACACGTTTTGTCGAAACGTTCACAATGTAAACTGCACACACTCGCAGTCCAAACGTTCTTATCTAGTTACTTATTAAAAACCTATGTTTTCAAAAATGAACATAACTACTTAAAATGTTTTGTTTTTGGTATGGATGTGTGTAATTTACGTTGTAGAACAAAATGTAAAAGTATCGTCAAGTTATGTTTACCACAGGCTTTATTTTACTCATAAATAAAAAAAACAACATTATAAAACCCCATAGGAAAATCTCCAAGGAACCCGTTGCGAATTACTCTTTTGGGTTCTGATGTCATAGTTCCCCACTCTATTCATATGAATTTGTACAAATAACCCACCCCTAAACCTACCCGTCACTGGGGTTTAGAGAAATCGTAGTAAATCGTACTAGTGAGGTTGTACGAATTCGTACAAATTAGCCATCTCGTAAAATATGTACGAATTGCCGTGCGATAGCGTTGGAATGTCTCACATATCTGTGAGTGTGAATCTTGTCCTGAGCTCAACCCCAAGAAACTCACTTATTTATAGGAAAAAGGTCTGAAATGAACAAATGCTCATTGTTTTCTAAATGTAGGGATGAAAGCTATTTATTCTGCCTGCTCTAGGTCTATAAGAGCTGAAAGCCAACCAGAATTCACCCTCAGTTCCTCTGACCAGAATGTCTCACCTGTCTGCAAGCTAGAAACTCAACTGCACACACAGTTCAACCACACTCTCTTTTGAACTGACTGCTCTCTTTCAAAACCAAAATAGGCTCAAGTCACAATGATTCTTTTACACACTTACTCACTAATGCACAAAGCTATAAACACGTACAAATCTGGACAGATAAGCAACATGTACACACAAGCACCAACCAACAGTCCAATGCAGTCCGTCCAAAGCAAGAGAAGACATCATATTCATGATATATTAATTATCAATACAATAAAATCCTAAAGAAAAAGAAAACATTGTAAATCAGAAATACTAACAAAATAAGCACAAAAAATCCAACATTCTGCGATAAATGAGTGTTAAGCAGAGACATCTTGTGTTAGTGTGAAAGTCAGGGTTGTGTGGCATTCAGAATAGAATTAAGATTATTTGAATGCAATTCTTGAATTTGAAAGAAATTATGAAAGTTATTATTTAAATTATTTAAATTTAATTAACATTTTAAATAAATTAATATAACTATAATTTCACTGCAAAATTAGAAAAGCAAAGTTTGTCAACTTTGAATGTTGGTTACAGAAAGATTTGTTATCTAGAATGATAGACAATAGAATGATAGATTAAATTATAGAACAATAGAATAGACAGACAGACAGACAGACAGACAGACAGATAGACAGATAGATAGATAGATAGATAGATAGATAGATAGATAGATAGATAGATAGATAGATAGATAGATAGATAGATAGATAGATAGATAGATAGATAGATATTTAAACTTTTCAAGACTGTAATGTTCACACATGGCTATGTATGGATGGTTGAGTAAACTGTGTGGCTTTATGAGGATCTTTATGACTTTCACACAGTCTGTTGTAATTCAATGCACTGCGTTTGCCTGTTAGTTCCATTGAGCTGGTAGTGAGAGCTCTTTTGTTGCCTTTTTTTATAACACCACACCCCCAAGACCACACCCACCACCGCTGCTATGACGCCAACAATAATGGCCGCGATCAAGGGAACACGCCCTGAACCGTGACAGGGGTCTTTTGCACAAGCACCCTCTCCAGCCCGCTCATGTTGATCCAGGCTCTGTTCTCCACCTCGTTCCATCACGCTCCGATTTTCAGGGTTTTCAGTTGGGACGTGACCTGGGATGTGCTCCAGGAAGTGATCATCGAAGGTTTCCCATGGATCCTTGATGATGGGTGTGGGCATGCTGGTGATATAATCAGGTTGCCCATCCAGATGTACCATCCCAGAAGGTGTGGATGTGTTTTCAGGGCCCAAGCCACCTTGACTGGTGCTCACGCTTTCAGGAGCGGAAGCTGGTGTGTACGGCATGGGCCGCTTGTGCACAGCAATGTCATCTGGACTGGGTGTGATCTCAGTAATGACGGTGGTGGGCTTCACCTCCACACCATTTGGACTGTCAGTAACACCATCAAACCTTAATGTTTTGGATCCATCATAATCTGTTTTCTCTTGTGTGTACGTTTCTTTTGCCATTTCATCTTCTGAAAGTCCTTCAGTTGTTTCCTCATAAATTGTTACAACAGACTCTTCCTTTTCAAATCTGGTTGTCCCTTTACCAGGCTCCTCCTCGTCTCCTTTCCTGTGGATTGTGTGCTCAGGATTTTTTATTTCTCCATCTTTGTCCTCCTCAGGGTTGTCAATCAAACCCCCGGTCTCTTCTTCCACTGGGTTTTTGGTTACATCCTCAAACTCCTCAACTTCCGAGTGGCCAGTCAAGGTCTCTGTTTCTGACTCCACACCTTGTTCTGCCCCTGCCTCCCCTGTGGACTCACCTCCAGCTTTATCGTCATCCTGAGTAACAGGGTATCCATCTAGCCAGGACTCGTCTGAGCCGCCGGCACTGGGACTGGTAGGTTCATCGGCGGGAGGATCTGTCATATATTCACTTTCCTCTGCGATAATGTCAGGACCGGACTGGCTGTTGGTTGTTTTGACCGTCATGTGACTCTCATCTTCATTGGGGTTTTTAACAGAAGAGGAATCAGTGGTGATAACCGGCTGCTCCTTCTCTTCCTGGAATGCCTCTGAAGGGAACCAGAACATGTGCTTCTGACTGAGTTGAGACACTGGAGATTCAGTGACTGATATAGTTGAATCTCCATCATTCTCCTTCTCCTCCTCAGACATGACTGTCCGGTCAGGCTCTGGCTCAGACTCAGGCTCAAGCTCAGGAGAGGATTCTTCTACTTCATGAACAGTGGACTGCGTTCCTCCTGGATTCAAAGAAATATGATGGTCCTCCCTCGGATTCTCAAGGAGATGGCCATCTGTAAATTTATCTTCATAGTCGATGTGGCCTTCAGGATCATCTGCAACAAATAAAACATATTGAAGACTATGCAGCTACACCCAAAAACCAATTAAACCCTTTGAACCTCAAGAATAATGCATCTTGGAGCCTCTGTCACATATTCAGTATGGCTCCTTTTATTTTTTTATTTTATCATTGTGTTCGCAGCTCACCTTTCACACAATGCTGCACCAGGCCGTACCATTCTCCACAACTGTCGCAAAGCAGGCTGAAGCCCGTATTTCCATTGGGAAGTTTGTATCCTTGGTCACAGGTATACAGAAGTTCATCCCCCAGGTCCAGACCAGTTTTCCCCTGCAGATGTGAGAGTGGGAATGAAGGTGGCTGCCCACATGGAGCATCTGATGGATGAAAGGTGAAGAGCGTGTGATAAATTATAAAAGAAAATTTCATAAAGTGAAAAGGGTAAATTACATGTAAAGCCAGTTTCACACTGCACACTGTCAGGCTCACATTGTGATAGCATTCTATTGTGACAGTTATAGAAAAGAAAAGTAATTTCTGGAGTAATGTATTGAATAATCCCTTTATTAACAACATATAAATGATAAAATGGTTATAGGAGGTTGGCTGCTGAGAATCTTTACCAATGTGATAGTAGTGGAAAATAAATATACTAAAATGTTTTTGAAATATAATCATATTTTTTAAAAACATAATCATATTTGGGGTTCTTGGCATAAAAAGTTTTAAAACTCCTCTGTGCTGCACTGAAACTGAAACACATGGTTTTCTGTTTTCACATGTGGTATGAAACAGGCCAAAGTTTTTAGGTATGGGTTACATGAAATATTCCCTAATGATCCCTCATAAGTGAAAAAATAGTCCCTTTCTCCAGTGTCAGTGATTTAAAACTGACCGCTATCCTTCACGCAGAACACGCCCAGTCTCTCAATGTCCGCTGTTAAATTCTCCAACTGCACATCAACTGGCCTCAAACTCCCCGGGACGCCGCTGCACACTGTAGTCCTGAAAGTAAATTAGAGGAATACTTTCTCAATTATTTTTTAAAGGCATCAAACATGATGTCACTGTTAAATTCTGCTTACATAGTCAGCTCATGTACTATTTCAATACACACACTTTATGCAGTATATCCCCATAACATTACTATGTCTCCAGTGTTTGTATAAATTTACATCACAGGTCTGTTCCCTCTCGTGCTTTCACAAGACATCACAGAGAAATTCTCCGTTATGGGAACTCCTTCCCTTCCAACCTTTCCTGAAGTCCTATTGGCTCACGCCAGTCCAAATGACTGGCCAACAGTATGAAAATCGCATGCAAATACTGACAAGCTGAGAGGCGGTATAAAATGCGGTTTCTGACAAATATGTCAGAATCTTTTCCTTCACTTTGCTGAACAACCTAGATTATGGCTTATAAACAATTACAGCTCACAGTGAGGTTCACTCATCAGAGGGCGGTGCCTGGATTGTCACTCCTCTGCAGCATTCAGGTGAATATGACATTTTCTTAAAACAGATGAGTCCGCCTGCCCTCGATCAGTGGTGGACTTTAAGGACTCTGTGATGAGCTCATGCTGATTAAATGTCCGCATTCCTCTCACCCATTGAACTTGCAGGACAGGACATTAGCCTGGCTTCTCACATCCCCTTTACATGGCAGAGTGGAGAGCCAAGGGCAGATACAGGAGCTACGGATTCGCATGTCGCCGCAGATGCCGCACGGCCCACTGAATAAGCATGCAGCCCCCCGCCTCAGAGCAGTGTTCTGCCGTGTGCAAAGCACAATCACTTGGCTCCTCACTCATTCACACGATACCAGCCCCTCATCAGCGGCTGCCGTGTTTGGAAGACACTGCTCTAATATTCACACGATACCAGCCCCCCAACAGCGGTCGGCCGTGTGTAGAGGACACCCTCTCATTCACATGATACCAGTCCTACATCAGCGGCTGCCGTGTGTAGAGGACACCCTCTCATTCACATTATACCAGCCCCACATCAGCGGCTGCAGTGTAGAGGATACCCTCTCATTCACACGATACCAGCCCCACATAAGCGGCTGCCTTGTGTAGAGGACTCATTCACTCATTCAAGGTGATATGGGACTCTCGCGGTGCGAGAAGTCACCTGATGCCCCTGCGCATAAAAGCGCGCGAAGGCGAGGGGGTCACTGATCATAGACATAATGTCTATGTCACTGATGCCCCTGTGCGTAAAAGCATGCAAAGGAGAGGAGTAACCTGATGCCCTGGTGTGCATCCTATCAGCCTTCCAAATTTCGCTGGACTATCATGTCAGTTGTTCACACCCCTACAAAGTGGTGTTCAACTAGGTCGTATAGCATAGTCACAGTCTTTAGTGACAGCTATGTGTAGATGCTGCAACAGCTCTGCACAAGGATCGGGCGCCACTCGCCCTGCCTCAGAGCCGCCACCCGCACTGGTTTAAAAGCAGCAGACCGTGAGATCGAGGTCTTCTTTAGCACACGGCTCATCGCAGTGCAGGGACACCAAGCCCGTAACCTCTGCTGCCAGGAGCCAGATGTGCTGACGAAAAGGGTAAAGAGGTCTGGGAAGAAGCGCTACGGCCAGCAGGGGAGCCCGCAGGCGATCTCAAAATTGTTCACATTTGTGTGATAGCGTACGTTCATTAAAAGGCATACATTTGCGCAAAATAGCTCTTTCCTCCTCACTCAATCAATACAGTGCTGCTCGCCCTGCCTCAGAGCGGTACAGAGCCGCCCACTGCAAATACGGGTTATAGCCACGCAGCACTCGCCGGTGCATCCAACGACCAAGCCACTAAAGCCGCTATGTCAGTTCCTGAGGCTTGGAAAACTATTCCAAGAATCTCACGCTGGTTACTCCGCATAATAGAGCGTGGGTACACCTTTCAATTCAGACACAGACTACCCTGTTTCAACGGCGTGGCGCAGTCTCTAACATTGCCTCGAAATGCCCTGGTCCTGAGCCAAAAGCTATGCAACCTGCTCGAAAAAGGAGCGATAGAACGAGTCCCAGCGAGCAAGCTGGAGAGTGGCTTTTACAGCCGCTATTTTGTGGTGCTCAAGAGAGATGGAGAACTCCGCCTGATGTTAGATCTCAGGCCCATAAACAGAGCGCTCTGCAAGCATCTGTTCGGGATGATATCCCTGGAACAGATCCTGGCATAAATTTGCCCGGGGTGTGGTTGCGTCCATGGATTTAAAGGACGCGTACTTTCACATTCTGATAGCACCGCATCACAGGCGCTTTCTGAGGTTTGCTCTCGAAGGCACAGTGTACCAGTACCCCGTTCTCCTGTTTGAGCTGGCTTTGGCCCCTCGCACTTTCTCGAAGTGCATGGACACAGCTCTCTTCCTTCCCTCAGAGCAAGCAGGATGCGCTTTCTCATTTATTTTGGATGACTGGCTGATCTTAGCTCAGTCACGGGACACGCCAGTCAGCCATATAGAGAAACTGCTTCATTACTTGGAGTGTTGAGGCTATGTGTGAATATGCGTAAGAGCATTCTCGCCCCGAGTGAGTCTATAAGGTATCTGGGAGTGTGCTTCGACTAAAAGTGGTGGAGATGGACGCTCGCCTCTCTCGGGAGCGCTTGGCTGCCATTTTGTCTTCAATGCACCATTTCAGACTGGACAGTTTTCTACACATGCGCCCACTGCAGTTTTGGGTGACGTCACGTGTCGTGGTCATGACAGACGCATCGACCCGAGGCGAGGAAGTGTCGGATGTTCTGCGTTCTCTACAATACAGACTGGATAGTGGATCTCTACCATCAACATTGCAGTGTATGTGGCCGCTATTGTCTCGTTTCGTTCCCTGCTGGCCGGGCAATTGATTGGTAGGCACGTGCTGGTTGTTAGCTTTCTTAAGGGAGCGAGGAGATTGCATCCCCCGCGCCCGCCTTCATTCCCGCCCTGGGACCTTGAGGTGGTGTTAAGTGCTCTTTCATAGCTATCACTCGAGCCTTTAGCATCCGTTGATATGAAGGAGCTATCCCTCAAAAGTGCACTTCTTCTTGCCCTAGCTTCGGAGAAGCATATAGGGGATTTACACATGTTTTCTTTGGACAGCGACTGTATTCGCTTCAGACCTGGTGGCTGCAGCGTCATTCTCCAGCTGAGACCGGGCTTCGTGACTAATCGCTATATACCCCCTTCAGAACGCAGACTGTTTCACTGTCTGCCCTATCTTCTAAGTCATCGACTTTATGCGGACGCTCAGATTTCGGTGCTCAATGGGTGACATGTCTGGTGAGTATGTTGGCCATGCATGAACTGGGATGTTTTCAGCTTCCAGGAATTGTATACAGATCCTTGCAACATGGGGCCGTGCATTATTAAGTGATGGTCATGGATGAATAGCACAACAATGGGCCTCAGGATCGCGTCACGGTATCTCTGTGCATTCAAAATGCCATCAATAAAATGCACCTGTGTTCGTTGTCCATAACATACGCCTGCCCATATCATAACCCCACTGCCACCACGGGCCAATCCACTGCCACCATGGGCCACTCGATCCACAACGTTGACATCAGCAAACCGCTCACCCACACGACGCCATACACGCTGTCTGCCATCTGCCCTGTACAGTGAAAACCGGGATTCATCCGTGAAGAAAACACCTCTCCAAAGTGCCAGATGCCATCGAATGTGAGCATTTGCCCAATCAAGTCGGTTACGGTGACGAACTGCAGTCAGGTCGAGACCCGATGAGGACGATGAGCATGCAGATGAGCTTCCCTGAGACAGTTTCTGACAGTTTGTGTAGAAATTCTTTGGTTAAGCAAACAGATTGTTACAGCAGCTGTCCGGGTGGCTGGTCTCAGACGATTTTGGAGGTGAAGCTGCTGAATGTGGAGGTCCTGGGCTGGTGTGGTTACACGTGGTCTGCGGTTGTGAGGCCGGTTGGATGTACTGCCAAATTCTCTGAAACGCCTTTGGAGACGGCTTGTGGTAGAGAAATGAACATTCAATTCACGGGCAACAGTTCTGGTGGACATTTACATTTACATTTACATTTATGCATTTAGCAGACGCTTTTATCCAAAGCGACTTACATTGCATTCAAGTTACAGTTACAGTTACATTCTTGCAGTCAGCATGCCAATTGCATGCTCCCTCAAAACTTGCGACATCTGTGGCATTGTGCTGTGTAAGAAAAAATGATGAGGATGTTGAAGATCTTTATGAAGATGTTTATTGCAGCATAGCAGTGACAAAGTACATTGGAGTTGGAATGAACCCTGAACATTCTAAAGTCCTAAGCTCCACACCTGCTCCACTTCTACAATTGGTGACCATTTGCTCAGGATGTGATCAACCCAAATGGCCTACAAACAACATAATTGTTGACTTTCTTCTTCTTTATAATAATTAAGCCATTTTGGTAAATGGGAGCATGGTCAAATATATATTGTGGAGTGGAATCTGGGTCAAGGCAGACAATAAAATCTTACAGCTGTGTGATAAAACTGCACATTTTAGAGTGGCCTTTTATTGTGGCCAGCCTAAGGCGCACCTGTGCAATAATCATGCTGTCTAATCAGCATCTTGATATGCCACACCTGTATGCCACACCTCATCTCGGCAAAGGAGAAGTGCTCACTAACACAGATTTAGACAGATTTGTGAAAAATATTTGAGAGAAATAGGCCTTTTGTGTACATAGAAAAAGTCTTAGATCTTTGAGTTTAGCTCATGAAAAATTGGGGCAAAAACAAAAGTGTTGCATTTATAATTTTGTTCAGTATAGAATGTGACATTTGCATTTATTGTCACTTCACAATGGCTTCAAACAGAACTATCAATAATTTAAAACTTGTCTTCAAGAAGTCAGTCAATATTTCTGAATATACTGTGCATGTCTACAACCAAGAATGTCTGTCTGTTTCATCCCAAATCTTTTAGAGACATTACTCCAACTGTTTGTGAGGGAAGTAAGTTGCTTACCTCACCTTTTAACACTCAGCTGTGAGGTCTTAATCAGAATTATGAGCATGTGGGTATGTCTGAGTGTGTGCAGAGGGGGGCTCAAACCACAACCAGACTGCTTGTGTCCTTACCGGACCGGACTCTCTAGAACATACAATTAATTACAGTATCTCACAAAAGTGAGTACACCACTCACATTTCAGCAAAAGATTTAGTATAATTTCTCAAGGGACAATACTGCACAAATGAAACTTGGATTTATTTTAGAGTATTCGATGTGCAGCTTGTATAGAAGTACAAATTTACTGTCCTCTAAATATAACTCAACATATAACCATTATTGTCCAAATTACTTGCAACAAAAATGAGTCCAAAGTGTCAATATTTTGTAGGGGCACCATTGATATCTAGCACTGCCTTAATCCTCCTTGGTATGGAATTCACCAGAGCTGCACAGGTTGTTGCTGGCATCCTCTTCTCCTCCATAATGACATCACGGAGCTGCTGGATGTTAGACACATAGTGCTTCTCCACTTTCTGCTTGAGGATGCCCCACATGTGCTCAATAGGGTTCAGGTCTGGAGACATACGGAACAAGCTACGGAACATGTTAAGTGTTTCTGATGCAGAAAAGCTAGTTCATGCATTCATGACCTCTAGACTGGACTATTGTAATGCACTGCTAGGTGGTTGTCCTGCATCTTTAATAAACAAGCTACAGATATTACAAAATGCTGCGGCTAGAGTCCTTACCAGGTCAAGAAAATATGATCATATTACTCCAATTTTACAGTCTCTGCACTGGCTACCTATTAAGTTTCGTATCAGTTACAAAATATTATTACTTGCCTATAAGGCCCTAAATGATTTAGCTCCTGCGTACCTAACTAATCTTCTATCACGCTACAATCCAACCCGCTCCCTTAGGTCGCAAAACTCTGGACTCTTGGTAGTACTGTTGAAAACTCTGTTCTTCTAAAGTGTAGAAAACTCAGAAGAGAAGACCAGGAGACTTCGGATTCGATCGTCAGCAGAATTTCTTTATTCTATGACATGTGTTGTTATCTGTAGTCATCGAAGATCTCCTCTTAAGTCATTTTTACAGGGTATCTTATAGACAGAATTGGAGGAGGGACTTTTGGAGTTAAAACATCAAAGAAAGCATACATCTGAGGGCAATAAACCTAACGAATCCACGCCTGGCCAGGACACAGTTGTCTGACTCATTGACAAAAGGCACAGCTGTCCCAAGCCCAAATGGTCAGGAAACGATCTCAAGCACCTTTGCCTTGCCCGACACCTCTTAGTCAGGACGTGAATCCACATCAAACATAGAATAACATTTGTGATCCTTCAATCCCTCTTTGAGAGTTCTAATAACTCTCACAAAAATACAAATTTAGACACTTAAAAGTTAATTCTTGTAACTTGTAATCGTTACAGGCACATTGTACATGTTCTGTGTTGCTTATATGTAATTGCATGCTGACACAGAAACAAAACATGCAATTAGGGTCCGTGAAGATTTTACGGTAATAATCTTTTCTGGTTGGAACTGTCATTTCCTTGTGAGAGGCGGGCGTCATTTGCTGACAGAAACACTTGATACTGTGGATGCATAGATAGTACGCAAGTAGGAGAAACAACAGCAGAATTGCTATTTCCTTGATCCACAGCCAGGGTTTACCTAACAAGTTTCCGAACCATGAAGAATTATCTTCAGTCATCTGGCGTAATTTTTCTGAAAGACCAAGAATGTCTTGTTGGATTTTGTTCAAGTTCTCTGTTGGATCCATTAACCCGGTGCAGCATTCAGGACCGATAATGGTACAGGCTCCCCTTGTGTTGCAAGAATGTAATCCAAGGCCACTCTGTTCTGTAAGATCATCATCTTGTGCGAGGCAAGAGTGTCCTTGATGTTGCCCAGGGCCAAAACCGTATCATTGGCCAATTTCTGTACAGAATCCGACAGGCTTCTGACTTGATCGAGAGCCTGCATGAAAACATACGATGGGATTAATGCTCCAAGAGTTCTTGACCACCACGTTTGTACACAAGTGAGTCCTGGAATGCAGCCATCTTTGTTGGTAGAAGCTGAATTTTGTAGATGTGGAGAACTTGAGGTGGAGTGTGTATTTTCTCTGATGGCTGGTAGGACATAAACCAGGGTGCACCTGCCATTGAATTGGCTGGGTAGGATGCTGTAGACAGAAGTCCCACATAACCACAAAGTGCCAGTCGGTGGAGGAATCATACACCACTGATTTATGGCAAAAGTTTCGTAGGGATGGGTTCCCGTAGAGACACTCTTTTAATTCATTCTCCTCTTTCGTATCTGATGTAGTAACGTACACATCGAATTCGGTTCTTCTTTCAATCACAAAGCTGCAACGTTCACGAGGAATTTCACCCAGTGTAGTCGATGCTGGAGCATGATTTTCCATGCACCAATAGAACATCCTTGGCATGAGTAGATCTGTCATGATGGGAGTAGCTGAAGTTAGGTTGCAGGATGGTAGTCCAGGAATGCAACACACGAAGCTGGAGGAATTGTTACGTTGTGACATGTATCCTTGTTGTGTAATCCACTGGTATGATGATCGAATAAGGTACACGTGTCACATTTGGAGATAGGTGTGCCACCCATGGATTCCTGCTCCTACTGAAGGTGCGTGCGGCATGCAAACATTCTTTCCAGCAAACAAGGCATTTCTTGACATATTCATCAGCTCTACGAATATGTTGTTTCTGGGGTCTACACTTATGCGTGATGTCCATGATGGTTAATAGTACGAAAATCTTGATCATGTTGATGGATGACTGAAGTTCCCGTATGTGAGTCTCTCGTTGTGTATTTTTTTCTTTTCTTGTGTGATAGTTGGCTCGGCGATGGGTCTAGTTGTTTTCTAGAGGTTGTGGCTTTATCCGCAGGTGAGAAGGGTGGTGCATATGGATCTCAGGACAGCCATCAAATGGTATCTGCACAGAGGAAGAAAGAAACACAAACAAGAGAGAACTAACGGCACAGAGCAGTATTTGTAGAGTCTGCATACATTAGGGTTGTATCCTCTGTTCAAAATATAGTCTGCTACTGGTTCTTGTGTCTGCCCTATCCTATCCCTGCAGGGGAGGAACAACCTTACAATGTGACACATGAGTCCAAGTTTTCCTTCCTGACACAATACTGCAGCTGCTGTAATCAACATCACTTGATGTGGTCCATTACCTTAGGCTCTAATGGCTTGTTTTGAATGCCTTTATCATGACCCATTGACCTGGGACGATTGTGTGTCCACCTTCTGGTGGAGTCTGCCAACACGACTCAACTCTCTCTTTGGCACTCTGCACTGCCTTTGTGAGGTTTTCACAGTAAGCGATCAGGGCATCTGAAGCAATGTGCACATCAGCATTTCTAAGATCAATCACACCTGGCATCTGCATTGGGCGTCCAGTAATAATCTCATGAGGGCTCAGTCCTACTGATCTGTTAGGTGATGCTCTCATACTACACAGTACTGCGGGCAGTGCTTCAACCCATGGTACTCCTTCCTGATGCATTTTGCTTAGCCTGGTTTTAATTGTTCTGTTTGATCGTTCAACCTGTCCTGATGCTTGTGGCCTATAGGGACAGTGAAGGTTCCACTTAATCTTCAACATTCTAGACACTTCCTTGACTACCTGTCCTGTGAAGTGGGTACCTTGATCTGAGTCAATGCAATCTGGTAATCCCCATCTGGGAATGAAATCAGTGACAAGACATTTAGCAGTATGTGCAGTTGTAGCACGCCCTGTTGGATAAGCTTCTACCCATCTTGAGAACTTGTCTATTACTACCAAAACGTCAGTTTTTCCTTTACAAAGGGGCAACGATATGTAATCAACTTGCAGGTGACGAAATGGCCCTGGTGGAGCTGGGGTATGTGCTGCTGGTGTAGTGGCTGCTGGTACATCATTATTTTTCTGACATGTAACACATCTCTTGACTGTTTCAGTGGCTACGTTTCTGAATTTTGGATTCCACCATTGATTTGAAAACCTGTGATTCATCGTTGCTGGACCACTATGACCCAAACTTTGTATTTGTTGAGCCAAATATGGCAACAGTGATTCGGGAGCAACATACTTTCCCCCTTTGGTCCAGCAGCCGGATGAATCCACAGTGGCTCCTTTGTCTAACCATGTCCATGCTTCATATAGAGGAACGTCTTTATACAGATCAACGATTGATTCAGGAGGTAGAATTATCTTCTGTGCTGTACTACCTGAACACACTTGTACAGTTGCATAGAAACAAGCCTGTTTAGCCGCTACATCAGCAAGAGCATTACCTTTAGCTTCCATAGTATTAGTTGTGAGATGTGCTTTCACTTTGATCACTGCTAATTTCTTTGGGAGTTTCATGGCAAACATTAAATCTTTCACTAATCCAGCATGCTTAATGGGGATCCAGCAGAAGTTAGAAATTTTCTGGTTTGCCAAATGACACCAAAATCATGAATTACCCCAAAAGCATACCTGGAATCTGTGTAGATATTTGCAACCGATCCTGAAGCTAGCGTGCATGCTCTAGTTAAGACTACTAGTTCTGCAGCTTGAGCTGAAAAATGATCTGGAAGACGACCTGAAGCAACTACTTCAGTGGTGGAAGTTACTGCATATCCTGCTCGTCTGTTACCTTCAATAACTTGAGCTGAACCATCAACAAACAACTCCAATTCTGCGTTCTCTATGGGAGTTTCTGCTATTTCACTTGTCGCTGCATATGTAAGCGTAACACAATCATGAGTCATTTCGCCTTCATCCTCTAACACAAATTCAGTCATTGCAGACATCATACATGAGGATGGGTTCGTGACTGGTGCACACTGTATAACAATATTCGGGGCTGTGAGAGTTGCTAACCAATTTCCCCAGCGGAGGAGGTGACAAGTGACTTTTGCTTGATTCATTAGTGCGGACACTGTGTGAGGGCATTTTTCGTTTACAGTCTGACCTAACACCATTCCTGATGAAGCCTGAAGCGCTAGATGAACTGCCTGTACTGCTCTGAGGCATGGGCCCATACCTTGAGCGACTATGTCAAGTTTACGGAATAGTAATGAATTGGGCGTAAGCTGCCCCATGATCTTGCATTAGACATGCAGTCATAAAGCCTAAGTGTTCATGGACATAAAGCACAAAGGGTCTATCAGATTGGGCAATTCCTAATGCTGGTGCTTGACATAGTGCTCTCTTCAAATCATTAAAAGCTTTGAGATGAAGTTCTTCCATACAAACAGTATCTGAATCTTTACCATGGCCTTTCAACAAATCATAGAGAGGCTGAGCAATCGAGGCATAGTCTTCAATCCAAGGTCTACAATAACCTGTTGTTCCTAAAAATGAGCGGAGTGTTTTAATGGTATTAGGCGGAGGTATGGCTTTGACTGAAGCCGCTCGATCCTGTGTAATGGATCTATTTCCTGCACCAATTGTTTGACCCAGAAATGTGCCTTTTTTATGCAAATAGTCCAACAATGATGCCAATTCAGTTTGATGTACCTCATGATCTGTTGAGGCAATCAAAATATCATCGACATATTGGATCATAGTGGACTGTTTTACCGGACATTCTGGGTCACACAAATCACGTCT
This sequence comes from Gymnocypris eckloni scoliostomus, assembly GCA_027564155.1. Lineage (NCBI taxonomy): Eukaryota > Metazoa > Chordata > Actinopteri > Cypriniformes > Cyprinidae > Gymnocypris > Gymnocypris eckloni. The sequence goes on along the minus strand of CM050427.1, from coordinate 22,290,984 downwards.
GACAGCCTGATGATATATGGTTGGGGAGTTTTGAAATCCCTGTGGCAATCGTGTCCACTGGAAAAGCTAACCATGGCTGGCTGTCAGAGTGCAACGGTACAGAAAAGAATCCATTAGACATATCAATTACTGAAAAAATCTTACAATCTAATGGTAAGCCATTACAAATTGTAGATGGATCTGCCACTAGGGGTGATTTTTCAATATGTTTATTGGCTACTCTGTAGTCTATTGTAAGTCTCCATGTCCCATTAGATTTCTTGATGGGCCATATGGGTGAATTACATGGACTGTTGGTTTTAACTAGCACTCCTTGCATCAGCAAATTTTCTACAATAAGTTTGATTCCCTGTATAGCTTCCTTATTAATCGGATATTGTTTGGTGACCGGAGGTGGAGTTCCTGTCAATTTAACTGGTTCTACACCTGTCAACAACCCACAATCATCCTTGTCTTTAGCCCAAATTGGATGATTCTGTAAGAAAGCATACTCGGGAGGGTTGCATTATTGGTAGAAATCTGTGCTGAGGAAATTTTATGCTAGTAGATTCTGAGGACATGTCTAAAGTTAGATTTATTTGTCTCAGAAGATCCATGCCTAAAATTGCACCTGTATTTAATGGGCGCATAGTAATTTTGTAGTCAGAGTTTTGGGCCAAATTGTACCTCTATGGGCGGAGTTTCATACAAAACAGAATCTTCACCTATTACACCAGTTAAACAAAGTTTGGTTTTCTTGTATGGGATGTTTAAACCTTGTGCCAATTTTGTAGGAATTACTGTAATTTCTGCACCTGTATCAAGCAAAAATCAATCTCTTTCTCTTTTATGCTACCTTTCACAAAAATTCTTTGGTCATTGTGTTGGATTACAGGGAAAGGTAGCTACTCACAGCCCAATAATTAGTTTTTCCTGGTCTTGTTGTGCTCTTAGAAGAGCCTGAACTAGCTGTCCTATAGTTTCAGTGGTCACTGGCGGAACTACTTCAGGGTTGTGTGCAGGCTGAGAAGGAGCAGAATTATGCATAGCATTTCTTTTACTATCTTGCAACTTCTTCCTACACTCTTTCTCCCAATGTATTTGCATTTGCTTTCTCTTTTAGACCATCTATTGTCTTGTTTCGTTGTGTTAAGCGTAGCTGCTGCTACTCTTACTTTTGCCTTGACATCAGCATCTCTTTCCCATGTAGTTAACCTGTCTAGGTTACTTCTGAGAGTTCTGTTAGACCAAGTTAGATCTAAGAATGGTAAAGCTTTTCTGTATTCGGCTACAAGGCCATCTGACCAGATATCACGAACCAAGGGTCCCTTGTCATCTAGCACACTTCAGGGTCATCAACAATTCCACTGTAGATTACAGCTGACTGACAAAATCTCTCAGTATATTCACTCACAGTTTCTTCTTTCCTTTGCACACAGGTAGTAATTCTAGACCAATCTATTTTGGGTCCTAAGATATTCTTTAGGATTTTCAAAATACCTTCTCTTAAATCACCCTTACTGGCATTTCGCAGTTCAGAAGTGACAGCAGATTCAAAACTGTTGAATTCAGATTCAGTTAGTATTTGTGACATCAGCTGCGTGACTTCTGTCAGCGACATGTCATAAAGGCGCATTTACTGATCAATGTTCTTCTAAATTCAGAAAAATGTGTGCGTGCTGCTGACGGTAAACTCTGAGATAGTCTCTCTATATCTTTAGGACATAAAGCTTTGGCAGCAGTTTGTATTTGCACAACAGAAGAATGAGAGGAACACCATCAGTGTCCTCAATCCCTGAGATCTTCTCCTAGCCCACACACATGGACGGAATTTACAGGCACATCAGTTACTGATTGGAGAGCTACATCTGTTTCAAAGAACGCTTGTAAATCAGGAAAAGTTATCAGGCTGACTTACTTCCACATCAGTTTTGCCTCTTTCTTGAGGTTCAATTTCTTGGTCAAAGTGTATATTCTAGCACGGAGTTCATTGTTCTGTTTCTCTAGCTCTGCGTTACGCTGAGACTGTTGTGTCGCTAGCGTTACACTGAATTCCCTGTGACAACAGATAATGTCTTTCACATTGTTCTTACGAATACTTGCTCCTAGTACTTTTTTACACTCATCTACCGACCAAGTCTTGTCTGGATGAATCTCATATTCTCGTTAGTTTTGTCTAACTTTTCAGTGACTATTAGGTCCATATGTTCCCCTAACAGTGTTTTGAATTCACTATCTGACCACAGAGGAGTCGCAAGACCACTCTTTTCTGTGGTTGGAATCAGCCTAGCATTCCTTCTAACCATTTTGTAAGTTTCTTCGGTACCACACAAACAAAACAAACACTTCTCTGATTAACAGAGGGTACACTTGTTTTTTTTAGCACGTAAATGCCAAAAAACCTTCCCTGCCTGAAACAACAGAGGATAAACCAAAAATTAGCACGTAAATGCCAAAATCTTCCCTGCCTGAAAGAACAGAGGATAAAATTTCATCTCTAAAAAGAACTTTAGAGGATAAACTCTTCCCTGTCTGAAAACAGAGGATAAACGTCCCTGCCTACAAGAACAGAGGATACTTTTATCTCTAAAATCAAAAAAACTTTAGAGGATAAACTCATCTCTAAAATAAAAAACTTTAGAGGATAAACTCTTCCCTGCCTGAAACAGAGGATACACGTCCCTGCCTACAAGAACAGAGGATAAAACAAAATTATTAGCATGAAATGCTAACCTTCCCTGCCTGAACAGAGGATAACTTTTAGTTAAACAAAACCCTACAGATGTATGTTAACTCTTCTCTGAGAGGATACACTGGTCTTAGGTTCTTTTGGATTAGAGAACAGCCACTCACCACACTTGGTTTGAGAGAAAAATTCAGTCTGGGAATCCTTGTTGAGCTTGAAGTTTCGGATTCCAAAAGATGCAGATCTTTGTTTGAGCTTGAAGTTTTCAGGTGAGAAGCTGGAACTCTATCCGGGACACGGCAGCATCTGTTGAAAACTCTGTTCTTCTAAAGTGTAGAAAACTCAGAAGAAGACCAGGAGACTTGGATTGGATTGTCAGCAGAATTTCTTTATTCTATGACATGTGTTGTTATCTGCAGTCATCGAAGATCTCATCTTAAGTCATTTTACAGGGTATCTTTATAGTCAGGATTGGAGGAGGGACTTTTTTAGGTTGAGACAAAACATCAAAGAAAGCAAACATCTGAGGGCAGCGTTAGTTGGTTCCGGAAACTTCCGTGGTCCAATAAACCTATCGAATCCACGTCTGGCCAGGACACAGTTGTCTGACTCATTGACAAAAGGCACAGCTGTCCCAAGCCCAAATGGTCAGGAAACGATCTCAAGCACCTTTGCCTTGCCCGACAACTCTTAGTCAGGACGTGAATCCACATCAAACATAGAATAACATTTGTGATCCTTCAGTACCTAGGATAGCAAAGTCCACTAAAGGAGGTAGAACTTTTCATATCTGGCTCCTAAACTCTGAATAGCCTTCCTGAAAACGTTCGGGGTTCAGACACACTCTGTTTAAATCTAGATTAAAGACGCATCTCTTTAGCCAAGCATTCATAATGCATCTCACAATCTTGTACTGCCAGTCTATCTGAACAAATGCACATTATTATGCTTTAGCTTGGGTTATACTGATAATTTCATCCAGGGTTATTCCTGGATGGAGCAGCTGCTACGCTAATTGTCTTACTGTTTCTATGTTACTGCCACGGGATTAACATCCCGTGGTAGTTAGGAATTACACAAGCTTCATTCTGGATCCTACCCTTAAACGATAGAGATGACCGAACACCTGAGAAGAGACGATGACAACCCCTCCGAGGACCTCCGAGATGAGCCCCAGAGACAGATCTCCAGTGAGGACCTCGTCACCTAGACATCCAGCGGGGAAAGACCCCTGGAACCAGTGGACCACTTACACTGACTTTGCTGCAGTTGGAACAAAATACTGATTCGTCTGGCCGGAGGGGAACTGGCCCCCCGACTGAGCCTGGTTTCTCCCAAGGTTTTTTTCTCCATTCTGTCACCGATGGAGTTTTCGTTCCTTGCCGCTGTCGCCTCTGGCTTGCTCAGTTGGGGACACTTCACTTGCAGCACAATCATCGACTTGATTGCACAGATATTATTTAAACTGAACTAAGCTGGACAATGCCATTACTAAATTCAATAATGAAATGCATTCAGCAGATAATTGAGTGTTAAATCCTGTCATTTTACATTATTGACAAAATTTGCCTATTTTGATATTGTGCAGTGCTTTGTTACAATTTGTATTGTTAAAGGCGCTATATAAATAAAGGTGACTTGACTTGACTTGACATACTTGGCCACTCCATCACCATCATCTTCAGCAGCAAGGCAGTTGTCATCTTGGCGGAAAAATGTTTCTGAAGGGAGGGCATCGTCTTCTGCTTCAGAATGTCACAGTACATGTTGGAATCCATGTTTCCCTCAATGAACCGCAGCTCCCCAGTACCAGCAGTAGTCATGCAGCCCCAGACCATGATGCGACCACCATCATGCTTGACTTGTAGGCAAGGTACAATTTTCTTGGTACTCTTCACCAGTCAAACAAGTTTACCTCAGACTCATCAGACCACACAACATGTTCCAGTAAGTCATGCTCTTGGCCAGGTTGTCTTCAGCAAACTGTTTGCAGGCTTTTTTGTGAGCTAGCTTCAGAAGAGTCTTCCTTCTGGGATGATGGCCATGCAAACCGACTTGTTGCAGTGTGTGGCGTATGGTCTGAGCACTGACAAGCCGACCTTCCACTTCTGCAATTTTACTGACCAAAACTAATACATAACGTGTAAGCTACTTTATATATATGTACCATGTGTGTTAGAATAAATTACAATAAAATGTAATACATGCCATATTTTATGCAGTAAATGTTATTATATATTATTATAATATATATTATTTAATTCTATATAAACATATATTGTTTTGCCGTTTGATATTTTGTTATTCAAGGCAAGGCAATGCAATTCATATTTTATGTATTTCTTTACGAATGCTTTTTGGGCCAACTATATATATTTCATTTGAAAAAGAAAGAGTAGTTTTGGACCACATTTTCAATGTGATAATTATTTTGGGATTTGTGCGTAGTGGTGAAGTAATACACTTCAGCAATGGAGCAGCACAGAAAAGGAACACATGGAAGGTGCTGATGTGTTCCCTCACAGCCGCTCAGGTCCATTTCTCTCAGGCCCTGAGGTGTAAATAGTAATGTTCTGGCTGAATTCACAGGTAGGATTCTCTCTGTCTTGCAATCACACACAAAAACACAGATATACACAAGCAAGCTATCTCATTATTGTGCCTATGAAAAGCACAATGCCCGTTCACCAAAACAACACTTTGATTGACAGCATCTGTTCTTCAGGTAATTAATGTTCTTACCCAACACTTGGTCCGGAGAGCCAACCACGCGAGCAGGCTGAGAAGGCACATTCCAACACTGCATGATGCAGTTCGGCCCCAGACGCCACCTGGGCCCCTTGAGCCATACAGGCATGTGTTGCTGCCTCGAACCCTTTCTCCTGTCCAGCTTTTGGAAAACTCTCCAATTCCAGTAAGAACACTGGTCCTAATGGAGAGACTGGTAAAAAAATAAACAAGTATTACCCATAGAATGCACATTTTACATTACATTAGTGAGTATTTATGACCTCAAACAGGGGAAATTAGGAGAATGCAAGGATATAACCACAGTATGTTGATATGATATCTATAGGTGGTATGATGCTATGAATTACAGCACCAAATAGCTTTGTATGGCAAAAGGCAATTTTTAACAACAGGATGGCTGTATAGGGTCAAGTGAGGGCAGTTACTGTGTAAAGTGTATTTAACAGTGTTTTTGGCAGTGTGAAGGTGTAAAGCTATACCAAGTGAGGGTTAAAGACAGAGATCCATGAAGAATCATTATCATCAATGGACATGTTTAACCGCACAAAAAGCTGATTAGAGTCAAAAAAAAGGTTCTTCTTTCGCACTGTTTGCAAAAAAGGGTACAAACATAAATAAATGTTTATCACAACCCCGCCCCCACAGACTATATTGTGCACATATATAATATAAGCACACATCAGACCGCAATCTATCAGATCTTCCATAATAAAGCTTCTTAATGTCATCATTATTGTCACAGTCTCAAACAGAGGAAACAAAATAACTACTTTATGTGAGTATATTCCTGTGTAAACCATCTGAAATTGAGCTAATTATAGACCAAAATTAAACCGAGGTTACATGGACGTCACCAAACATGCAGCATTATTTCCTCATAATAGAAATAAAACGTTTCATGCCTCCAAGTCTAATAAATAACATCAACGTTTGGGATCAATTTCAACTGGAACAGATAAAGTTAGCAGGCTGGTGTCAGTGAGGTAAATTCAGACTGAGTCATGTTCAGAAGTCTGACTAATCAAGCAGACCTACAAACAACCTGTCATCTATCAATCGTTTGTTACAAATTCATTAGTGTCATATTGATGAGTCTGTTATGCTGATGCGAAGATATCAGGGGTTTGTGGTGGATGAACAGGAAATTCACTATGTTAATTAGATCTTTGGTAAAGGATTTTGACTCTATTAACAACTAAAAAGGAAAGTATGATAGCAAACATGAATAGACTATGTGTGTGAAAAAGGCCAGTCAAACATATTTTAACATACTTCAACATACAATACCAAGAGCCACTAAGACTATAAGATAAAACAGGATAGATGCTTTATTTTGTGTTTGGATTGCAGTAAAACCTTAAATAATTTAAAAAAGCCTACAACAACAGATCAAAAACACATAAGCTATATTTTTGTTGTACCATTAGTCACAAATATACGTTTTCTTTCATTGGACTTTAAATAAAAGTTTCATTAAAAATATGTTTTTTCTTAAAAATCATACCGACGTTGACACACTGTTAAACATCTAAAGGGGTTTTTATCAGTTGTAGTTTTCTTGTCACATGACGACAAAATGGCTTATTTCATGTTGGTTCAGCCAGACTGAGTTTGAATTTGGTTGACATAATTATTTAAAATATTAATATTTAACAACAACACAAAAAATATTCATTTGATAAATAATACTTATTACAGACTATAATTTTCTCTTTTTTCTCAAGAATTTCAGTCTTTGAATGAGCCTCCAGACACCATCTAGACCAGTCATCCTCAAATCTGGCCCACTCCTGCAGAGATTAGCTCTAACCCTAATCAAACACACCTGAGCATGCTGATCAGAGTCTTCAAGATCATTAGAAAATCACAGCTAGGTGAGTTTGATCAGGGTTGGAGCTAAACTCTGCAGCAGATTGGCCCTCCAGGGAAAGATTTTAGGAACCCTGCTCTAGACCATTGGTCTCAAACTCAATTCCTGGAGGGCCACAGCTCTGCTCAGTTTAGCTCCAACCTAATCAAACACACCTGATCCAGATATTCAAGGTCTTCAGGATTACTAGAAACTTCCAAGCAGGTGTTATTTGGAGTTGGTTGGAGCTTAACTCTACAGAGCTGTGGCCCTCCAGGAATTAAGTTTGAGACCACTGACTAGACCTTTGTTTAACTTGCATAAGAAAATTATTAAAACAAATGTTATATGCAAGTCACTCTGTATAAACTGATTTTTTAAAAGTATTTTAAATAAATTAATAGAATGAACAAAGATGGGTTACTGACCAATGCATTTATATATTCATACATTATATACAGAGCCAGCCCAATGCATAAGCAAACTAAGCTTATTAACTAATTCTGTTGAAAACACTGAACAGTTATGAAATATAAAAAGCACTGAGCGCGTATTTATTTTATTTTTCTTCTATTTTCTGAGCTCATCTTTCTCTGGCTCAGCGCCAGCCAAAGTTTGGTGCGCCAAAGGGTTAAAATTGATTGCGTTTGTGGGGGCAAATTCAGTATGGAGGTTTTGTGGCACAAATCAGGGGTGCGTTTCTCAAAACCATCATTAGCAAACTATGGCCGTTATTTCCATTGAACACTATCGGTAACGATAGAACTCGCGATCATAGTTGCTTTTGGGAAACGCACCCATATCAGACCCCCCCCCCCCAGTTAATTAGCATAGCCTAGGCCATATCTCTTTTTTTTAGGGAACTTAATGTTTGAACATCAAAACATCAGCAAATAGCCTTGACATCTTAATATATTATAATATAACATTTTACCAGATTAAAGTTTTTGTCTTCTGCGTAAAAATAACTTTACTGGGTAATAAAAATAAACTTCTGTTTCATAAACTGATAACAGCTTAACATTATTACCATTTGGGACTTTGCTATTATATTCCAATATCATTATGCCTCAATTAGCTAGATATAGATTAAAGAGTTGTTGTTTTATATGTACAGATGCTCTCTGTAGGCTATTTAATATTTCTTATAAGAAAGTATGACTTGTAATAAAAGTACAACTTCAATTAATATTTATGTTGTTAAAATAGCATTATGTTCTGTAAATGCATTGTCTGCTGGTTTTAGCTACTTTTCAGCACACCACATTAGGCCACTTATAATAGCCTACATTTTAAGACTTTGAATGTTAAAATGCAAATTAACACCAAGCTTTGCAAATTAAAAATCACAGAAAGGTAAAAACATGTTGCAAATAAAAAATCACAGAAAGAAAAAAATATACCATGTCAGACAATGGTAAGCAACACAGCTACAACAAACAAAAGTGAAATTGGATGTGTTAGATTTATAGTGTGTGAATAACCAAGCTTGTTTGTTTAGTTAGTGTGTTTGGTCTACTTGTTACTCCCAGTGTTCCTGTGTGCGGCCTGGCCTGGCCTGAATTAAAGACTGTTATTTTGAGTTATATCCTGGGGTCCATTCTTCGTACATCGTTAACCTAGTTAGCTGGATTTGATTGTTGCTGATTTCGCTTGATCTTGGATCATTTGGTGCTTCGAAGCTCATCCTAGAGTTGCTGTCATAGCAACAGGTCCGTAAGCTTAAACCTGCTCGGGAGCAGGCTTATTTCATGTAAACTGGGGTCGATCGCGTATTTTTAAGCAGAATTGATACTTAAAATCTGTCCCAGTCACCGCTACTTTATTACAAGTGTACTCTACTGATCCAGGGACAATAATTTTAAATAATAATAATTAAATAAGATAACACTGTTGTAATACATATAGTGCCAGTTTTACTCCTTGAAAGATTCATTAGTGATGAAATAATTACTTTATAATTGTATTGGAGTCTTACACACTATACTGCTATACAGTTAATCTGAGCCGTGCATTAATTTGAGTGATGACCGATATTATGGGAGGGGCTTGATGGAGTGCAGGAGATGCAGATAAGATGATCTTTAAGAAACTGTAATTAATGCAGTCACATAACAAAACTGTTTCAAAGATCAAATTAAATGAATTGCTAATTACAACACTAAAGTAAAAATGTAACGCCTGTACAAATACTATAAATTATAAATATAAATAATTGGGAATCATGTAAAAAATTAAAAACAGTGCACTTTTCATTTATCTATTTATATCTCATTTATATATGTATATATTTATATAGTTTTGTTCGTTTGGATGTTTCCTTATAAAGGTCCAGAAATGTGTCACGTTTTTCGTCAGGTGTCTTTTTTAATGATGTGATGTCATTACGTTTCTGTCTTGCAGGCAGCCAATCGTTGCATTGCTGATCGTGATTTCCCTTTTCGGGGAGCACGAGAACGCGCAGTAATCTTAGACAACTTAATCCAGATATTTTAATCTAATACACAAATTCGTTTTAAGAACCAAATTATCCAGATATCAGTTATCACAATTAGAAGATCTGGCATCTCTCAGATCATTTCAGATGTATTAAGCGAGGTACGAAGAACGGACCCCTCTTGTTCCTCGTTCCTCCCCGTTGTGCACACACACACACACACACACGAAAGATTAACTAATTCAAGCTGTAGGCTAATAGAATTTGAATATAGATTATAGAATTTATATTTAACAAAACTAAATAGAAATGAGAAAAAACACAAATTACTTAAATTATAAAATGACTTAAACCGAACACACAACTATATATATATATATATATATATTCCTCTGGCCCTCTTCGGTCATTTTTGACTGAACATTTTTTTCAGTTTCATACTGATCACATTACAATCTGTAACATCTACAATCAAATGTCAAAAGGGCCTTATTTTTAGTTTCATTGGTTGCTGTGTCATTTTGGGAGTAAACTGTGGCCTGTTTTGTTGAACAGCAATTTATCAATACCAATTGTGCTGCAGCAGTTTTAACATTTAGTGACATGACATCTGACGCACAGACGCCTTTGGCACATGCCGCTATGCTCAGTGACACTTACGATGGCACTTCCGGTTTTCAGCGGCATGTGTCACTAGTCAATGGACTGCATCTTGTGTCAGATTGTCGCGGTGCGTGTCGCACCTTCGGTATTGACTGACACCTGCCGCTGGGTGCCGCTGCATAATGTAGATTGCGTGACGCACTTAACGGCAGAACGATATCGATTTAATTAACAGTATGTTGCGGTCAAGTATACGATTTATTGCATCACGAAATTCATTTGTACAACAAATATTCCTCTGTTAAGATTAAAATGTGTCTAATGCCCCTTAATGTGTATTTTTCATTGTAAGTTTATTTCCAGTAGCCTGCTTTGTAAAATAGCCATACATTCAAATACGTGAATATGCTTTTTTTGTTGCATAGATTTGACAGTTCAGCATATCAGTTGTAATTATAAAATAATAGAGATTAAATTATGCAGAGGCCATAGCTAAAACAAAAGAAGAAAATAAAAGAAAAATGAAATATTTTAATCAAAAGTGCCACCACTAACTGACACTTGCCTATCCAAAAAAACTAAAACATATGACCTGTCACGAGAAAACTCCACAAACCGTTATAAAGTGATGTCTACTATTCTATCGTGCTTTATGAAACTTACACCAACCATTCAGAAGTGTGCTTGACCTTGACACAGGCTTTTCACAATGCAATGCAGTGCAGCCTAAGTCTGCAATGTATAATGTAAGTCTAGATGCTATTTAAACAACATTTATACTTATTAACGATTCTGCAGAAAGTCAAATGCTTTGTCAAAACATTCAGGGAACTCCAGAAGAAATGCATGATCGTAATATATATATAAACTCCAGAAGAAATCCATGCTCATAATATATATATATAAACTCCAGAAGAAATGCATGCTCATAATATATATATATATAAACTCCAGAAGAAATGCATGCTCATACTATATATATATATTATTTTTTACAGGAAAAAGACAGCTTTTTTCTCTGTTTTTGCATTGGTGTCTGTAATTAAAGTTTTAGAAATTGCAGCTTTTTCATGGATGTTGTGAAGTTCTCTGTTGTCAGTTTTTGAGAAAACGGGGTGTTCCAGTTGAATATTGAGGTTTGCTGTCACTTTGTTGTTGTTTGGACACAATCTAAGTTTTCGCTGAAAAAAGTCTTGCCATGCTTTATGAATACAGTCATAATCGTAAAGACTCATAAAAACACAGAAACAATTGGGCCATTATGGGTGCAGATGCTCCTGTTAAATGGGATGCCCAGGATGTGTCTATTTTGGAAATCTGGCAAGTCACCCATTTCACCCGTGGCTTGTACTAAGTACCATACTGATAAACAACCTACAGAACGTAGACGAATAAAAGATTGCAACATTTATTTTTCCCTGTAGAATACATACATTATATTATCATTATAATAAAGAGTGTTCACATTGTTTTATTGGAGCAGTCTTATTTTAGCAAAAAGTAGAAATAAAACTACAAAATAATTACAAATTATTGGTTAGTAATGGACTTATTTTGCTTCACTATACAATATTGCTATATACTTATTCTATTTAATTCTTCCCTTTAAAGTCTTCAGTGTTAATCTTGAGTTTTGGTCTAAACCAAACCTGAAAAGCGATAGGATTTATTTATTATTATTTTTAGATTGTAGAGAAAAATGACGTACTCCAGTTGTCATGTCATATTCTGCCTTCTGGCTCATTCTGTTGTTGTTTCTCCTGTAGGCTCACCTCCCTGAGATCAAGGTCCACGCTTACTTTGCCCCGGTCACACCTCCTCCTTCAGTGCACGGAGGTGGTCAGCGTCTCTGCCGCTGCTGTGTCATACTCTGACAGAAGGAGGGGCTTCTGGGAGATCCCATAGAAAGTCAAGTTGTCAGACAACCTCTGAACTCTGCCCTGCCTCTGCTCCACACCACTATGAGATGCTGTGTGGGGTTGTGGCTACGGGAGGCATGGCTTGTGCACTGAGCGGTTGCCTGGCAGCAGGATGGACCTGAACAAGTTACGCAAAATAAATGCAACGTGACAAATACTACGTACACACAATATCACCTACTGGATATACAAGAAAAGTCAAGGAGCTACCATGTAAAATATTTCATATTTGGATATATAGTAAACAAATCGAAGGAAGTACTTAAAGCATTATGGAATTACTGAATATAAAACCGATACGCAAACAACATTGAGGCTTTTTGATGCCATTATGACGATTACACCGTGTTTACATCCTGTTCCTCTTCCTCAACCAATAGGAAAGCATTATCTCACAACAAGAACAAATATAAAGAACAGAAAACGAGCAGCAGGATGCAAGTCTCTGGAGTTTTGTAGGATACGCCTCCCGCCGATTGATCATGTGACTTTCTCGAACCTGAGAGCAGGAAGCTTTGAGCGTTTCTGTCTGGTTTTGCGTGTGTGTGTGTGAGAATGTTTAAGTATAGAAAACAAAATATAACACTACAATGAATCAACCCGTATTAAGACTGGAGTGAAATGTATTTATTTTCTGTTAGTGCTCAACGTAATTTTGTGAGGATGAAAATTTACTTGAGCGAGCGAGCGATGGAGAAGAGAAGGACTGAGACTGTGCATGCGAGAGAAAGTGGATTTTACTCCAGTGTGGAGTTACAGTATGTCACAAATGATGTGAATGTTCAATTTAGACGATATACATGTGCGAAGGGGAGGGGGGTACATCAGGAATAGGTTTCACAATGTGTCAGTGCAATATTGAAAGCCCATGAGCATGTAACTGTGGTATGGGACAGGATTAAGAACACTCCATCTTCAGGCATTTCCTCAATATTACGAAGTATTCTCATCGTGGTATCCCTTACCTGTATATCTGCTGCCAACTACACTTTATTAAAGGCATCATCCACCCAAAAATAAAACTCTGTTATCAGTTTCCCACCCTCATGCCATTCCAAACCTGTCTGACTTTTATCTGTGGAACACACAACAATGTTTTTGTGCCCATTTGATATCGTTAATGTTGTACATAATGTTGTGTTTTGTGTTTCACCAAAAAAAGCCATACTGGTTTGAAACAACACAAGGATGAGTAAATGATGACAGAATGTTAATTTTTCTGGTTGAACTAGATCAGATGAGTGTAATATGTAAATAATATATACAAAAGTCAACAGTATATATACGCCAAGGTGAAAATATCAAAAATTAACCAAGTTATCATGAGTTAAAGTGATGGTTCTGCAAAAAATGAAACTTATCTTCTCAGCCTCATTTTGCTCTAAAACCTGTCTTTATGTGTGGAACCAAAAAATATTATTCTCAGTCCATATTCACATTCATTGTTTAGACCAAGATGCAATGAAGAAGAATGGTGACCAAGAGTTTCATTTTACCTGAAATCTCCTTTTGTGTTTCACAGTATAATGAAAGTCATACAGGTTTGGTACAAAGTGAATGATGACGATGATAATTTCATTTTTGGGTAACCATCACTGTAAGTTTGTCACCAAGTCTTATGCATAAAACTGGTTTGATACATAACATTGCATATTTAAAATCATGTTGAGCCTTGCTGATGAAAACAGATGCGTTGATCATCGGAAATGTTTTGTGTCGGTGTGAGTGCCTTTAATTTTGCGACTGGAAGAAGGGGTGGGTTACAGCCACAGAAATGCTCAGGGCTGCGATGTAGTTCATGTTTTTTCCTCTTGTATTTCCTCTATTTAAGTTGCCATTAGATATGATGATGGTGAAGAAGAAGCGCGTCATAATTTCTTGCATACACCAGTGATTCCAGTATTCTTTATCTCAAACATACAACCACTTTATTGCAATGCTAAACCTGTCTGCAAAAGGAAGTTTGTTTAGAATTGTTCTGTAACTGTTAATTGGTTCCCCTCCTCCCATATTTTTTGACGAAGATGAAACAAGTAACCTGAATGTGTTTGTGTTCTGGTTGTTAATGTGGCATTTCTTTAAATAAAAGATCTGAGCAGTGTGTCACATTCTGGATTGGTTCATTCTTCTGGTTTCATATACTCCTTTTATTGTTGATATGAATAATGTGTTTTTATTTGTGGGGTTATAACAATACATTATTTTGGATTTGTAGATCATTTTGCACCACTGATTTACTTGTCTGGTCCTAAACTTGTCTTCACAAAACTGGTCCTAAAGCCGGTTGTTTATTGACTTGTCACCGTGTACGTCCTGTTGACGTCTGTTAGAAAATGTAGCTTATCAAGCTTGCAGTAATGCCAATACATTTTTATAAAAGAGTTGCAAACTATTAACAAAAAGCTAGCTACACAGGAATGGCTTAATTTTAATATAATAAAAAGAAAATAGAAGAAATAATAAAAATGGCATAGACGATCGTGATCTCGATTCAAACAGGATCATATATACTAAAATAACCAGATGACTTTTTGGAGTACTCATATAAATTGCAGATTACCTTTATTTTATGAAAGTATTGGACAAAGAAAGTTTTCATTATACCATGAGCTCTAAAAAAACGTTTAAGATAAACACCTAAATATTTGGGATATGAATTTTGGTTGTAACCTGTTAATATATGTAATAATAATTCATTTTAAATAATACTGTGTATATGTGTGTTTAAAATGTAGTATGCACTATATTTAGTACATTCTTATTAATGTGGTTTGTGGTAAAAGGTCATTTTTAGTATGAATATATACATTTCTGAATGAATCCTATAGGAATGGTGTGACAGACATATTTAATGCCACTAGGGGGAGACGGAAGAACAATTTGAAAATACAGTGGGTGCTTCTCAATATCCCTCCTCGCTCCTCTGGCCTCCATCCTTTGACCCGGAAACCGATCGAGCTCAGCCATCTTGAAGGACATCTCAATTCTCTAATTGCTCCGCGAGGAGGCGAGGAACGAGGAGTGAGCATAGGTCTTTTCCGTGCATCTTTCCCTCGCATCCTGAAAGGGTGGAGCTAAGATGCGAGGAAAGGAAGCATGGAAAGGAAAGGAGGATGCACAAATAAGAACTGAGAAGCACCCAGTTTGTGCAAGTGCACAAAATGGTTCTTTGAAAGTATGTGTGCATTTAAGAACTTATTATAAATAATAATACGAAACATGTTATAATTAAGAAATAATAATCATTTATTAATATATTCGAATCTTCAACAATTTGATTCAGTCAATAATGAGGAAAAATGTCAACATACTGGAATAACCAGAATCATCATCATCAGAAATAAACATTATGATACATTAATAATAATAATACTTTACTAAATGGTAAAGACCAGTGATTCCATCACTCGTGCTCTCAAACGTTCGCTTTCTGGAAAATAAACTGGACTTAATTCAACTCAGTTGGTCTACACAGCATGAGACAAGGGATTGTTGTGTGCTTGTTTTCACTGAAACATGGCTAAACGACAACATCCCGGACTCCGCCATTCAGCATCATGGACTTTCCTGCTGCCGAGCGGACAGAGATTCATCTTTGTCTGGTAAGACTAACGCGGGGATGGTTTGTGTGTGTATATCAACAAAGAATGGTGTAACAATGCTGTGGCAGTCGTTCTATCTGCCGCTGGATTTCACAACCATTGTTATTGTCGCTGTGTACATTCCCCTGTTTGCAAACGCTAAGGACCGCTTCATGAACTGTACAGTGCCATCATTGAACAACAAACCAATAACCCTGACAGCTTTTTCATCATAGCCGGTGACTTCAACCACGCTAACTTAAAGACAGTTTTATCAAAGTTCTACCAACATGTGAACTTTGCAACAAGGGGAAACAACACACTGGACTTTGTTTATACAACAGTGAAAAACCCATACAAAGCTGAACCCCGCCCCCAACTCGGGTACTACTCTGACCACATCTCTGTTATGCTAATCCCAGCATACAGACCACTTCTCAAACTTGCCAAACCGGTTCAAAAGCAGATCACAGTATGGCCAGACAATGCTACCTCAGCACTGCAGGACTGCTTCCAGGACACAGACTGGAACATGTTTAAAGAGGCGGCCACCTATAATAACCATACAGACCTGCAGGAGTACACTGAAACGGTGACTGCTTACATCAAAAACTGCATTGATGATGTGACAGTTACCAAGACCATCACCCCACGTGCAAACCAGAAGCCATGGATGACAGCAGAGGTTGTGGGCTGCTAAAGACCCGAGATGAAGCATTCAGATCAGGAGATAAAGCAGCCCTCAAAACAGCAAGAACCAAACTGTCCTGTGGCATCAAAAATGCAAAACGGTCATATGTTCAAAAAAATCAACAATCATTTCACAGACGGCAGAGACACACGGAGCCTGTGGCAATCCATTCAGACCATAACTGACTGCAAGCCCCCGCCACAGGTCTCTGATGACAACACATCCCTCCCAGATGCACTCAACCACTTTTATTCACGGTTTGAAATGCAGAATGACACTTCACAAAAACTGCCCACACCTCCCAACGATCAGGCGCTCTGTCTGTCTCCAGCCAACGTAAGGAAGACCCTATCTAGGATTAATCTACGCAAGGCTGCGGGTCCTAACAACATACCTGGCCGCGTACTGAAAGACTGCTGAACAGCTGACAGATGTCCTAACATATATCTTCAACACCTCGCTGAGCCAGGAAGTCATCCCCACATGTCTCAAATGACAATCATAACGGTACCAAAGAAATCACCTGTGTCCTGTCTAAACGACTACCGTCCCATAGCACTGACTCCAATCATAATGAAGTCTGCTCCGCCAGACCGCTCAACAGCTTTTCCCCCCCAGGCTGTGAGAGCCCTGACGTCAAATCACCCGGCCTGTATAAACCACCTGTAGTAACACACTCTCCTCTATTCGCACTAGACACTTTCACACACTACTGTGTGTACATAAATCCCACAAAAGACTTCACCTTCACCTAATCACCTTACACTGTTCCCCAGCCAGCTTCTTGAATGTTTCTCTTTTTGCACATGTACAGTATTTGCGAGGCATTTGCACAGTTTACAGTTTGTATTTTTTAGTTTATGTATAGGTAACCACTTTTATAAATAGCATATTTATAGTCAAATCTGACAGTAGGTTAGTTGTGTATAGGTTTATACTGTTTTACTTCATTGTTGTATGTCTGTATTCATGTAGCACCGTGGTCCTGTGAGGCACGACATCTCGTCCCACTGTATGTCCACTCCACACATGTAGCGGAATGACATTAAAGCTCAACTTGAACTTGTTAACAACAATAATCAATATTTTGTACAATAATAGCTAAATAAAAAAAAGAATAAAAATGTTAGTCACTGATCTATATGTAATTATATAGATCAGTGGTAGTAGCACGTATAGTGTCTCTCCTGATACTAAACATGCACCCTTTCTCTATTATGATACTGTCGCACAGCACAGCCTCTGATAAATAATGAATTTTGTACCCAGGGTACGATTTGTAGGGTGGGGTGGGGGATTCCCCATCCCCCAGTCTTGTTCTGAATCAAATGATTCGCTAAACGCGCTTTGAACTCTCGTTCTGAATCAAATGATTCGCGAAACGCTTTGAACTCTCGTTCTGAATCAAATGATTCGCGAAACGCTTTTAAGTCTCGTTCTGAATCAAATGATTCGCGAAACGCGCTTTGAACTCTCGTTCTGAATCAAATGATTCGCGAAACTATGAAGGTAATTTTGCGTCATAAAGATTTGCATGCGTATGGTAAGATTTGTGAAAGTGTACATAAGACTGCAAGCGCAAATTCAATTTGCAAGCGCAAGAGAAGCTTTGCAAAAGTGTAAATCGCGTTTTAAGCGCAAGAAAAAATTATTTGCAGCATTTTGCTGTTACTCGTAAGTGTAATTCATGTTTTGTGAAACTGCAACTTCATGCTGACACTAAATAAATATGATCTGCATTCTTATGACTTCCATTTTTCCGCGCTTACACTTTTGGCACGTTTTTTTCGCCAAAATACGGTCAAAAGCACTGCAAGCCTGTGAACGGTGATTTGCAAGCGAAAACAGCAGTTTAAAGAACTGCAAAACGGATTGACCGCGTAGAACCAATCTGTATGTGTAAAAAAACAGACTGTCACATGTCTAAATGACTTGTTGTGTATGTAGGGTAAAAAGTTCCCGAAATAATCCGATTTGTACAGCTCCGTCTTTCTTTTTCCTGCGCTTGGAGTTTTGGCACGATTCTCTCACTAACTGAGATTTGCAAGCGCAAAGGGGAGGCGGGTCCACCTTCTTGTAGCCAATCAAATGAGGCTCTCGCTGACTCTCCATTTACTCTTATCTGATTGGTTCAAATAAACACATCAAACGCCAAGACATGTATCTTCATTTAGTTAGAGGACGTTCATGCTGCCGGAATGATACTTTTATCGCACACATGCAGTAAAAAAACAAATAAATACCAACTTAATTAAAACATTATATTTAAGTCGTGTACCATTAAGCTAGACTCCCATGTGTTCAAACTGAATTACGAGCTGTGTAGTATCCTTCTCTTCCTAAACAGGCTATATGATATATTTCGTTTATTTTAATATTATATTGTAATTTCAATGATAATTAAAGAAGGCCTAGTATCTGCACTAGCCTAATACATGCATAATTTCACCTGTCTACTGATCAGGGATGGTTAAAGGTTTTAACAAAAATTTGGTTCAATAATAATTGAACCAACAGAAGCAACAGTAATATTTTTTTTCTTTAACATGTTGTAATTTAAGGGGACTTTACAAAATATTACAAAAAAATGTATCTATAACTTATTCACAATTTATCATCTGTAATACCATCGTGTAACCACTAGATGACTGTTTAGCTCTAAATATATAAACACATAAACATGTCTGTGTGGCTGGGAACTTTGGATTCCCACATAATTAGTTACTTGAATTTGGATATATATTTAGACATGATTAAATACATATTTATCAAAGTTTTTGCATTAGTTATATCTGGACACAAATAAAGTATTTTGTTACTCATTCTTACGTCATATAATAGCTTGATCGGTCACATGAAAGTTATCAGAATCAATGCTGACATTTCAAAATATACAATTGAGTGTTAAAAACCATAAACAGAGACATGGTTTGAAAAATTGACAAGTTCAGATTTAAGTAGCTTTATTGTCATAGCAAAAAAAGGTTTTACAAAGTGAAGCACTCTGATACCATAGTGTTGAGCATTTTCACATAACATCATTTTAATTATAAAGTTTAATCAGATTATACTATTTCAATGTAAAGCAAAACCAAACCAAATAACGTTAACACCAGCTCGTAATTCAGTTTGAACACATGGGAGTCTAGCTTAATGGTACACGACTTATCAAATATAATGTTTTAATTAAGTTGGTATTTATTTGTTTTTTACTGCATGTGTACGATAAAAGTATCATTCCGGCAGCATGAACGTCCTCGAACTAAATGAAGATACATGTCTTGGCGTTTGATGTGTTTATTTGAACCAATCAGATAAGAGTAAATGGAGAGTCAGCGAGAGCCTCATTTGATTGGCTACAAGAAGGTGGACCCGCCTCCCCTTCGCGCTTGCAAATCTCAGTAAGTGAGAGAATCGTGCCAAAACTCCAAGCGCAGGAAAAAGACGGAGCTGTACAAATCGGATTATTTCGGGAACTTTTTACCCTACATACACAACAAGGGATTTAGACATGTGACAGTCTGTTTTTACACATACATCTCTGCGGTCAATCCGTTTTGCAGTTCTTTAAACTGCTGTTTTCGCTTGCAAATCACCGTTCACAGGCTTGCAGTGCTTTTGACCGTATTTTGGCGAAAAAACGCAGTAGCACCTCAATGCAGTACATAAGATCCAAGGGGCGGAGTTGGATCAGATCATATTTATTTAGTTTCAGCATGAAGTTGCAGTTTCACAAAACATGAATTACACTTACGAGTAACAGCAAAATGCTGCAAATAATTTTCTCTTGCGCTTAAAACGCGATTTACACTTTTGCAAAGCTTCTCTTGCGCTTGCAGTCTTATGTACACTTTCACAAATCTTACCATACGCATGCAAATCTTTATGACGTAAAATTACCTTCATACGAAACGCGCTTTGAACTCTCGTTCTGAATCAAATGATTCGCGAAACGCGCTTTGAACTCTCGTTCTGAATCAAATGATTCGCGAAACGCTTTTAAGTCCCGTTCTGAATCAAATGATTCGCGAAACGCGCTTTGAAGTCTCGTTCTGAATCAAATGATTCGCGAAACGCCATTTTAAGTCCCGTTCTGAATCAAATGATTCGCGAAACGCCATTTTAAGTCCCGTTCTGAATCAAATGATTCGCGAAACGCCATTTTAAGTCCCGTTCTGAATCAAATGATTCGCGAAACGCGCTTTGAAGTCCCGTTCTGAATCAAATGATTCGCGAAACGAAATGGTTTAACTGACTCAGAGTTCCGTTGATAATGTTCTTTGTTCGCTTTCTCTATATCATTTATTCGTTGTTTGAATCACCGGGAAATTAAATAATTACAATTAATAGGCCAAACTTACAATGATTCTATTAAATTGTGATCACGTTAAATACAGTTTCCGTCGTATTAAAAACATTTCATGACGTGACATCCATTTACTTGCCTAAAAAGACTGCTTTTTTCACAAATCGCACCCTGTGTGTACCAATGAGCATATTTTCATTCAGGCATCATGCTGGACATCTGTGCGGCGTTGAAGGACCTCAAGGCCTCGGCTCAATTACTCTTCATCGGGATCATTTGGTATTCAACACTCCAGTATTGCGAGTACTGACGGTCCAGTAACGTTAGCCGTGCTCGTGTTGTGAGCACAGAAGGCAGCTGTCAAAGCGCGGATTATCTTTGCATTAAGTGTAAACAGGAGAGCAGCGCGCGTCCCGGCGGCTCATCCACTCATCACCCGAGCGGCGAGAAGCGGGCTTTTCTGAAATGGAGGCCAGGAGGGAAGAGAGCCCCGGCGGCAGGCCCTAGGATACTCGCTCATAAGGGTTAAAGCTAGCACTGTTAGCCGAGACTGTCTGCACTCGGTCGGATACATTTCCACTGTTTTTATACGCGCCCCGCAGTGGACCTCATTTACTTCGCTTTGCATCGCTTTGTTATTTAGTGGAAACACACTTTTTGTTCGGGTTATCAACCATTTTGCTTCTGGGAAACTTTGTCAAAGTTGTTTATTTTCAGTTACTACATCGTTAATGCACTAAACAACAGACCCAGCCACCCCCAGAGTGTCTTCAAACGCAGTATTTGACTTCCTCTTTGCACACATTTCAGTTTCTCGTGCCGTTTACTCGACTCTGACAGTCACTCTGTCGTTGTTATTGTTTCGCCGCAACCGGAGGACTGACCACAAAGCGTCCCGATGGAGGAAAATGACAACATGGACTATTTTTACCAGCAGGTTTTGCAGAAGGACGTGACCCGTCGGCTGCAGGTCGGCCCGGATCTCATAGACTACCTGAGCGACCCGCAGAGGTCCTGGGATGTGGATCAGGACAAATCCCGCCTGGATAAAACCATAGATGAGCTGACGGGATGGGTCAACTCCAGCAATTACAAGGTACATAGCGTGTGACCTGCTTTGGGGGTGTTTATTTAAATTAAGTGTCAAGCTGTGTTATAAACCGTTTGGCACGTATGTTATGAAGGATGCCTGCATTGTTCTGGAGTGACAGTCTTGAGCCAAACCCAACAGTTAATTCTCATAAAACCATTGCATGTAATTCACTAATTGCATCAGGTTTATGTTATTGTGCATTCATTTCTGTACCATTCTTTCAAACTAACAGAAAAAATACTAATATAACAGTTAAATGTATTTATGAGAAGCATCTGTGTAGGTAAAAAAAAGGTGTTCACATAGTACATTAATATCAATGTGCGTTCATTACATATTCATTTGTGTCTAGGAGAGGGTGGATTTGCTGGTGGGGGTGTTGTGAGGATGGGGGAGGGTCGCTTGGGGTATTGTTCTGTAACACTGGGGATGTAAAGACACATGTCACTGCAGTTTATATGAGTAATCCATTTACAAATGCTTTTTGTTGTTATGTTGATTAAGAAAAAAAATTTTTTGTTTAAGATGCATGCGAGTCATGTTTAAATGACCTGTGGATGCAAGCAGAAGCTTTTATGCTGGCTCATGCTGCTGCCTAATGTTCAAGGCTGAGGCAAAAATGGTCACTTCTGCAAACAGTGACACTGAAATGGGAAGCATGGGACGAAACCTGATTGAGTATTGATGTTTTAAAAGCAGCTTTAGACATTCGTCTGTGTTTCATCTTTAGCTGGTAGTTGTGGTCTTCAGGGACTGATGTTAATGGATGGCTATGACATCAGACTCATTGAGGTTGGATTTTAGAAATGATGAGTGTGATTCATGGATAGGAGACACAGCTGCTACAAATTTATGTGGTTTGATAAATGCAGGGTGTCAAATTCTTTGGCCCACGCCACTGGTTGAAGATCTGGTTGACCGTTTTCATCTCCACTAAAATATTTTTGTAAATAGTTATTTTATATTATTTTTTATTATTTAATATAAACTGTTGTTTAAAGTCTTTGAGTCAGTAATAAAAAAAAAAAAAAAATTAATAGGCCTACTTTTTCCAGCAAGTACACATTAAATTGATCAAAAGTGACAGAAAATACATTTATAATTGTACAAAATATATATATTTTTTAAAATATAACATATTTTACTCTGAATACATAATTATAATTACAGTTTTTATGAAAATATTATATTTAAACACATATTTATTGGTAGGGCTGTATCTATCAAATATTTTAGTAATCGAGTATTCTGCCGATAATTCCATCGATCTATTTGCGATCGCAAAAGTACATTATTTGCTTACAAGCCTTGCCGGTTAAACGTTTCATTCACATGCTGGTCTGATGTCCGCTTTTTTAGTCCGCTGATTACTGAACTAAGTTATCATTTAAGCTAATACGGTCAAAACACACAAGGTTTACATTTAGACTCAGTTGGTTATGTCTAAAATGAAAGTAAACTCAACAGCTGAGACAAACAGATGCGCGCCTGCATATTAGATTTGTGCAGGTCTTAAAGGGACAGTACTAAACATGCAGCCGCCTGTCATTAAAGGGATAGTTCACCCTACAATTACATTTTTGTCTTTATTTACTCACTCTCATGTTGTCCCAAACCTGTATTCATTTCTTTCTTGTGCTTAACACAAAAGACGATATTTTGGTGAATCTGGGTAACCAAACAGTCGCTGGTCCACATTGACTTTGATAGAAGGAAAAATGTGTAAGTCACCGAGGACCAGCAAACTGTTTGGTTTTCCACGTTCCTCAAAATAGCATTTACGTTCAGCAGAAGAAAGAAACTCACTTAGGTTTAAAACAACTTTTGAGTAAATGATGGTATAAAAATAAAACACCATGACAGAATCGACAGAAAGATGGCATAATTTGTATTTTTGGGTGAACTATTCCTTTAACGGTAATACATTTATGCATTTAGCAGACGCTTTTATCCAAAGTGACATTCAGGTTGTACATTTTTTGTCAGTATGTGTGTTCACTGGGAATTGAACCCACAACCTTTTGCGCTGCTAACACAGTGCTATACCACTGAGCCACAGGAACACTAATACAACAACAAAACACAGAAAAATCACTCACTATTCTTGACTGAAAAACTTTAATACAGTGGCTTTAGGAATCAGTCTATATAACATTTTTATTTGTTCATTCAGTGTCTCGAATGTTCCTGCTAAATACATCTATTGCACCTGGAAATAAAGCACTGTTTGTTTTATTTGTATATTATGCATATTTGCATTTATTTGTATATTATGCATATTTTTTCTAATCATCCCCATACACCTTCATCACTCTGTCTCCTCTCCACCAATAAGCTGGTGTGTGGTGAGCGTTCTGGCGCAATATGGCTGCCGTCTCATCATCCAGGTGGATGCTGCACACTGGTGGTAGTTGAGGAGATCCCCCCCCTTCTATGTAAAGCGCTTTGAGTAAACAGAAAAGCGCTATATAAATGTAACAAATGATTATTATAAATATCTGCCGTTCTTTTTTTATTCTTTTTTTGTTACCTTGAAAGGCTTTATAATAGGGAAATTAGTTTGGCTGTACTGCTCAGACAACTTGGAAAATAGTCAAACCAGCATGACAAAGAATCGTGATAAAATCGTGATATAAAAAAAAAAAAATAATAAACTTGATATTATATTTTTTCCATATCGCCCATCCCTACTATAAAGTAATTTAAGACTTTTAATGTAACTCAATTTTAATGACACAAATTAAAAATACAAGCCAATAAAATAACCACACTTTTATTGGAAGAAAATTGGACAGAAAATATATTAATATTAAATAGCAATGTATTATTTTTATTCAGTTCTATGCAACAGAATCAGACATAGCTGTTGTTGTTGTTTTTGTCTAATAATCCAAATTATGTATAGTCCTGCAAACAGTTTTTTTTCTTTCTCAAAATGAGACGGAGGTGGTACATCCTGATCATGTGCACGCTAGGGCTGTAGCTATCGAATATTTTAGTAACCGAGTATTCTACCAAAAATTCCATTAATTAATCGAGTAATCGGATAAGAACTACTTTTTCTTATTAAAGAGCAAAAATAAATAAGACAAGTCTCTTAAAACGAACAAGTAATTTGTTTCCTTTTTAGAAAAATTAAATTTTTATTGCTGAAATAGCATATATTAATAGCTGAAAACTAAACCCATTTAGTGCATTTCATTGCCTTATTACAATCAAAATGCAAATACAAATAAGGTAAATATAGTTCAACCTAAAACTAAGACATAAATCAAAAAATTGTATTAAAAAATAATAATAAAACCTAAACATTGTGCAACTTAACTTCCACCTTTGATCCTAACTAAAGCTCAAACATGACACAAGCCTTTACTGTCTTAGAAGAATTGTGGCTTTTGTAAGAGGCAAAAATTAGTGGACAGGAAGCTAATGTGGATCAAAAACAAGAGTCCATACACATAACATTAACACATTTTTCAGCAACATAAATTTAAAGTTATTTGGAGAATAAACCCTCTTAAATGTCTCTCTGCATACGCGTGAGTGTGTGTGTGTGTGTGCACCGAAATGAAAATTCTGGGCCGAAACAGAGAATTCTGGATGTGCTTGACCGAAAACCAAAACCGAAAATGCTTTTTAATAATTACTTTATTAAATACTATAAATAATTTTGATAGACTTTTAATTTAAATCAATTTTAATGAAATGGAATTTAAAAAACACAAGCCAATAAAATAACCACATTTTTATTGAAAGAATATTGGACAGAAAATATATTAATATTAAATAGGGATGCATTGATCTGATATTGAGGATCGGTATTGGCTCCGATCCAGTCATTTTCTGCGGATCGGGTATCGGTCAGACGAAACCGATCCAAATCCAATCCTATGCTTTTAAGCTTATAATATTCTGTGTTGTTAAGCCCCACGGAAGCCACACAAACATCATAGAGCACCATAAAGTGTTCGCGCATTATAGTTCAAGTGTTCTGAAGCTGTTCCGTAGTTTAATCTGAGGTACAGATGAATATTTAAGTCGTTAAATTCAAGTTCACATAAACTCTTCTCTCCGCTGCGTCTGTCTGTCTGTCATCCGTTGCG
Organism: Gymnocypris eckloni scoliostomus; assembly: GCA_027564155.1. Lineage (NCBI taxonomy): Eukaryota > Metazoa > Chordata > Actinopteri > Cypriniformes > Cyprinidae > Gymnocypris > Gymnocypris eckloni. Next base: position 22,264,986 of record CM050427.1, on the reverse strand, counting down.
TTCCGTTCTGTTACTACAGTCAAACTCTTCAAGAGCGCACAGTCACTGAGGTTTAAAACTGTTAAAAGAAAATGCTCAATAAACTAATGCAGATTTAATACACTTCACATCAATATCTCTTCCCTCTGTACTTTTCTTCTCTATGCGGACTCGGAGGGCTGCGCAGCCTGCGTGCTGTGACTCTGTGTTTCAAGAGCATCTTTCTGCGCACAGGACGCGCATTGCACCGCGCTGTATTGAGCCTTTCGTTTTATAATACTTCTGCGCAATGAAAGATAATAATAGTCTTTCTTGTTCTGTCCTATCTATAATATGTTGCTGCCTTATTATTGTGCTTTACATTTAAAATACATTTATTTTAAAGGTTTATTTTAAATATTTATATATAAATGTATTTGCTTGTTTTTAAATGTATTTTATAATACTAAGAGCAACGTGAATAACTTTACATTTCTGTGTGTATATGATATGAAATGCATTTACTCAAATTAACTGGTGAAACGCTCATGAAGTGACTCAGAGCAGTTCTGGAGATGTTGTTCGCGTGTTTATGTCCTCATTGAGACGTCACGCGTGCTTCAGTGTGTGTGTGTGGTACGATAAAAAGAAAACGCGCGTCTCTGTTATCCATTCATACAGAGATATGCTCATCACATCAGATCGCGTAAATCAGTGGGAAATGATGATTGATTCTGTGTAAAGAAACACAAAGTAAACCTGTATTATCAGCGAATGTGAGCAGAGCATAGCGGGGAGCAGATCAGTGAAGGAGATTTTACAGCTGTACTACAGCATGTCACAGCACAGCAGCTCTACTGCAAACAGCAACAAGTAGGGGTCGACCGATATGTGTTTTTCAGGGCCGATACCGATACCGATTATTACAGATCAAGTAGACCGATAACCGATATTTTGAACCGATATACGTGTCTGGTGTAAAATGAAATGAATGCCAAAATTAATAATAACAAGAGCTCTGACAAAACGTTCTTTAAATGCTTTTAAACATGTCTTTAATTCTGAAAACTGTTAATAACAACAACATTAAATAAACAGTAATATTAATAATATTAATAATAACATAAGTACAGAGATCACCCAGAAGCATTCTGAAAACATTTTGTACACTTAAAGTAAACGTATTTAGCGTATTGTGTGATTATTCTCAACAAAAGTTGTAATAATTGTTGTAGTTGTATTACGTATACAGTAATATATTCACTAAACCGAACTTATATTTTGACAGGTTGCCATGAGGACCTTTTAAGTTTCTGTAGCCTATATATATGATATGACGATCGCTTTACTCAAATGAAACCGTCAAATGCTCATGAAGTGACTCTGCGAGCAGTTCTGGGGATGTTGTTCATGTATTTATGTCCTCATTTAGTGAGACGGCAGATGCTGAAAACACCGCGAGCAGAACGCGCTTCAGTATGCATGTGTGCAGTAAATGAAACCGCACGTCTGTCATTCATTAACAGAGATGCAGAACATGCAGGATTCATATTTAAATAGTGTTTTTGCGGCTTAATATTTATATATACTAGTCCATAGCGCGAGTCGATTTAAGTGTACTGACCTACTTTTGATTAATTCATCCAAACTTCGACTTCAAACTTCAAATTCCGCCCGCATTTTCCGCATCGCGGACATCATAGGTTATATTGAGGTGTTTTGCAACTTCAGCAACGTCTGCTGCTGCTTTACCTTTGAGAGACAACTGATGCGTGATCACTGAGGCAGTTCCAGTTAGCAAGTGCTCTCGGTGTGAGACTGCCTTCAGTTTTCCACGTTGATTGGTCGGACTCGTGACTCTCTACATATCAGATGAGCGGTGGGCGGAGATTGCTCTCAGAGATTGAGAGATCGCCTCACTCTCACAGAGTGTTGAGCTCAGACAGGCTGCATCGAGCCAAATAGTGCATTTAAACATTAAATAGTTTCACCTGTATTATTTATTCACCAATAAATAAATAAAATATTTATCGGCAAATCTGTTTTTAAAATGGCCGATATCGATAATCGGTAAAATGCTTAATATCGATGCCGATAATCGGTCGACCCCTTGCAACAAGTATACTAACATTACATAGACCTTCCTTATCGGCGAGTTATTAGAGCGGACCCCTCTTTTCTGGTGAATATGAGCTGAATGATAGAGCGGAGCGTCACACGGTGCAGTGATGAGAACTGAGGGAGAGTAACATGAACACTGCTGGGTGGTGCGGCATATATTTTTGGCTGCCGAAAATTCAGTGCATCCCAAGTAAATGGACAAAACGATTCTTTGAGGCACATAATTTGCCTCGATGATTTTTGTATTCGAGTAACCCGAGGAATCGTTTCAGCCCTAATTGATAGCAATATTATATTTATTGTGTATATTTAAGTGCAACACAACACTGTAAGTTTTCTCAATATTGTTTATTAAGAGAGATTAATTATTACATTTTGAAATATATTCATATATATATTATGTTTATTGTATTTTTAGTATTTTTAATCGTATACATGCTGTTGTGGTGACTGCTTTCAGATTTTTTTTTAAATCTTACCCCAAACTATTGAACGTATTAGATATATATTAGCGCTTTCAGAATTTTCTATACATTTATAATGATCTTTCATTCTGCATGATAATGTGTCTGTTATCGAGGTGCAGTTTTAGCTAAGTACAGGTTGAGAAACAATGCTTTATATAGAGTTAAATTCCTGTGTGGCTCAGTGGTAGAGCATTGCGTCAGCAGCGCAAAAGGTTGTGGGTTCGAATCCCAGGGAACACACATACTAATGAAAATGTATAAACAATGCAATTGTAAGTCGCTTTGGATAAAAGCGTCTGCTAAATGCATAAATATAAATCCCAAAAAAGTGTGGCTGAACTCATTGCTAAGTGTGTAGTTGAACACTGTCCAATTAAAACACATTTAAATAATTTCCAAAATGAAACGCCCAGGTGTTTTCCAGTTGTTTTGCCTTTCAGGTGCACCCTCTCTGTTGTCCTTACTCAGGACTCTCTCTGACTGCTTTGCCTAAAATAGGTCATAACTGGAGCTTCTGGGATGTAGTGAATATGATTGTTTCTCTGGAATGTGAACTTCTATCCTGCATTGCCAAGAAACACACTGCAGCAACCCCACCGCGATCCTCAAATATAGTCCGTCTCACAATCTCCTATTTTCATTCACTCACACAATAACAATAGTCCTTCTCAAAGACATAGCGCACATCAACATAAAGCTCTGTAACTGATACTGTATCGGATACTGAATAAGCAGAATGTTTGAAAATGCGGTCCTGTCCTACAGTTTGCCTGCCAGAGAGGAGAAGTGAGGTTTGACGTTTTCAGCTGATCTGTCTTTCTTGTTTTGGTGTCAGGTTGCATTGCTGGGGATCGATATCGTCAGCGCATTTGTGGATCGGATGACTGATCGCTTCAGAGGTTATATCAGCACAGGTAAGCGATGTTGCTTGTTCCACCGAAGTCAGAGCTTCAGTAAGGCAGCATTAGCTAAAGACCCTCTCCATTGCATAATCAGCAGAAAGGGGAATGCCATGATGACTTGTCATGTATATGACACAATCCACAGTCTCAGTGCTTGTCTCTCGGCTGTTTGAGCCCCGCCTCTTCCTGTTACCACGGGAACGGGTTGTTATGTTTATAACAGATAACCCCCCTCACTCATCATACCTCATTCATCTGAAAACATGGAACAAACGGAGTATAGAGAAAGGAATGAGATGACTTCACACAAAGAGTCTGTTTGAGTCTGCGTGGTGTACAACAGTGTTGAGTGACAATGTAGAAAATAGAAATGGACCTTTCTGGGCCTCTAGTAGCACTAAATAGAATTGTCTGTCATTGGTCGACCAAACAGATCGTTTTGTGCCCAATTCGCACCATTAGATGAGCCTGTGTTAAAGCTTTGGGATGCTCAAAAGCATATATTAGGGGAGGGAAAGTGGTTTATGTTTGGTTTGCAAATGGTTGTATTTGCATATTGCATTTTGGTTTAGAAAAAGTATGTTTTATTAAATGTACACATTATGGGGCTGCACTGTAAATCTAATTAAAACCGAATTTCGATATGGCTTAGTGCGATCATCAAATCACAGAGGTTGTGCTAAATAAATGTATGTGCTGTATGTTTTAGACTGAAGCCAGCACTGTGTTCATTTACACGCATGCAGCTCATGATTTAGTGTTTTCAGCATCTCAGAGCGACTCTGTTGATAGATCCATACGTTCTCGTCTCTGCTCATAGTTTGGATCGCTTGTAACATGTATTTGAAAATGCAACACGCACCAGCGATTTACCCAAATTTTGCTCAGAGAAGTGGTTGTAAACTGACTTTTGTCAATAAATCGGCCGGTAGCCATATCACCCTGTAGCCCAAGACCGGTTGCCCACTGAAGCTAAGCAGGGTTGAGCTGGTCCGTACCTGGATGGGAGACCTCCGGTGAAAACTAGGTTGCTGCTGGAAGAGGTGTTAGTGTGACCAGCAGGGGGTGCTCACCCCTATACTGTAAAAAGCACCGTCTTTCGGATGAGACGTTAAACCGAGGTCCTGACTCTCTGTGGTTATTAAAAATCCCATGACACTTCTCGTAAAGAGTAGGGGTGTAACCCCGGTGTCCTGGCCAAATTCCCTCCACTGGCCCTTGTCTATCATGGCCTCCTAATAATCCCCATCCACTCGATTAACTCTATGACTCTCTCTCCTCTCCACCTGTAGCCAGTGGCGGAGCTAGGGGGTGGCCAGGGGTGGTCGTGGCCACCACTGATCTAAGCTTGGCCACCCTGCTCAAAACTGCAGTTTTTGTCCCCTTTTTCTTGACAAGAAATGTCTTTATTAAGATGCGGAACCGGTGTAATTTCTTGCATCCACATCAAACGAGACTTTTCAGACACGCACTTCAGTTTTGCCTCAGCACCAGGCGCGAGTCAAATGAGCACGGAAAAGGAACACCCACCAAATGAGCTTTAGTAGAACAATGAGATGCTGTTAGGCTATATGTCAGTAAAACAAACTTTCCTATCCTGTCAGCCGTCATCATAAATAAGCGCACAAGAAACTATGAGCATACGATGTTGTTCTGTCGTCAGTTAAGTCATGAAATTACCAAAAAGGCGATTAAAGCTGGAAACTGTGCATGTATTGTATGTATGTATGCATTACATTTCAGAACGTCTCTAAAATGCATACTAAAATATAGGCTCTCGTGCAATTTCAGATCACAATAAGGCACAAGCTGATATTTTTTTTAATTTGTAATTGAATGCAGTGAATGTGAGCACAATGGATTTATACTAGAAAACATGCACTATTTTTTTATTAATTTTAAAAGTACAAACGAAAATGAAACCATTTAAATGCATAAAACAACTCATTTTACAATCGGGCATTTATGTGCTGTTGTCTTCCGGCCTTTTTCACATTCTTATCACTAACATGTCTCAAGTCTCATCCATGAGTATGTAATGTTAGAGAACACGTTTTTGGGGGTTTTGAGAACCAGAACCAAACTGACAGAGCAATTAAGCTATAGTGAGCCCCTTTATTAAAATACCTGGAGGTGAGGAATAATACAAAAATTGTCATATTCACTCAGTATTACTTGATATAATAATTTACAAATATCTCAATTACAATTAAGTAGAAATTAATTGTATTCAGCTGTGTTTTAGGCACTGAAATAATCTAGTACTTCATAGTCAACCACATTTTTATATTGAAATAATTTAGATTTCTGTGCCACCCCAGGCTGGTTGCTGGCCCCTCCCTGGCCACCTCTATGAACACATCCTGGCTCCGCCACTGCCTGTAGCTGGCGTGTGGTGAGCGCACTGGCGCCGTTTTCCTGTGGCAGCCGTCGCATCATCCAAGTGGATGCTGCACACTGGTGGTGGTTGAGGAGAGACCACTCCCCACACATGATTGTAAAGCGCTTTGGGTGTACAACAATACACAATAAAGTGCTATATAAATTCATCATTCATTCAACAAATGAGAAGCTTATGATCTTTCTGTGGTGTTTGGCCAAAATAAACATTTGAACATTTGAAAATTAAGACAACCATAAATATTATAGTTGTAATTTTACACTCGTACTTTAAGATAAAATATTTAATTATTATTATTTTCTTATATTTTTTTACAATGCAATATTACATTCATAATATATTAAAATTATTGCTGTGGTAATGTAAATATTACAATAGCAATTTTTCATATTTATTCCATTTATTGCTGCTACTAATAATAAATGGAATCAATATGAAAAATTGCTATTGTAATTGTATATGCTATTGTATATTATAGTCATATTTATATAATTACAAAATAAGTGGGCCTTACAAACATGTACAGCAAACTTGGAGCTTTTCTTTGCATTTTTAAATCTCTTTCACTTGTTTTTCCCCCCACTCAGTGGTGCCCGCATTAGTTGACCGTTTGGGTGATGCAAAGGATCAGGTTCGAGAACAGGCACAAGCACTCATTTTGAAGCTGATGGAGCAGACGGCAGCACCCATGGTGAGCTAACTATACAGCGGTAGGACAGATCATCACACCCATTCATACCAACAACAAAATCATAAAGACGCTGTCTAGATTGTGTGTGTGTGTGTGTGTGTGTGCGCGTGTGTGTGTGTGTGTGCGCGCGCGTGCGAGCGTGCGTGAGCTGCCGGGTGAATAGAACCACATTTAATCCCTTTTGCCAGTGATTCATCATTTCCTTCATAGCTCATTATCTCATTCTCTCTCTGCTTTTGCAGTAATGGATATGTAATGAACCAGTTACATTGACCGTTTCTTTTCCTCTGTCTCTGTGTAGTATGTTTGGGAGAGGCTGATTCCTGCCTTCAAACACAAAAACTTCCGCAGTAGAGAGGGACTCTGCTTGTGTTTGGTTGCCACACTAAATGCGTAAGTACTTCATACGATCCCATGCATTCTCACTTTGTAAACAAACCCACATTTATTTTCCTGGAAATCTTGTCCAACAGGGGGCACTGGTCTTCCAGATCACAGTATTTTGATGCAGTCAAATTCCCTGGGTTTATCACCAATAGCAGTGAACTCAGGATCTCAGACGTTGCAACCTGTTTTGACACCTATTCACTGAAATTTAGATGTAATCTACAGACATTTGCTCATACACGTTCCTTGTCTGTCACATTGTAAACAAACTCGGCCCACTGAGGTAATCCTCTTACCTGCCTGTATCGATACCGGGAAGGTCAGATTAACAGACATTCTCATTGAAGCACTACATGAACACTCATATAGATACAAAACTAGTTTCTCAGTAACATTACTCCTCACTGTTGACACGAGAGCTGTCACATAATCTAAAAAGCCTTATGCTACATTGTAATAATAATAATATGATATATGTTATATAGTTTGCTTTAATTACAAAACAAATTAGAAATTGCAGTTCTTTGGGTTTTGTATTACATTACAGGGTAGTTCAGCCTGAAATCAAAAATTCTGTTATTCCTTATGTTGTTTCAAGCCTTTTGGACTTATTTTGAAAAATGTCTCGGGGTTTGTTTGTTTTTTTGTGTCCATACTCTGAATGTCAGTGGCGTTCCATGCTCATTGTCAACAGCTGTAACATGCCTCAAAATATGTATTTTAAAAAATGCAAAATAACCTTATGATTCCAGCTGTGTATATAAACATGTGTATACATACATTACTATGCATGTGTATATATATACGTGCATAGTAATTTGGATTTGCTGTGAACTGTTTGTTTCTCTCTCTTTCAGTTATGGCGCTCAGCCCTTGAGTTTGAGTAAATTTGTTCCACATCTCTGTTCACTAACAGGAGACCAAAACCCCCAGGTATGAATCGGTGTCTGTGTATGTATGTAATGCTCGGAATGTGTGTGAAGTAAAGCGAGTTGGATGCACTCTCTGTTTCTGTCCTTTTGTGTATGTGTGTGAGGGAGGGAGGGAGGGAGGGAGGGGGGTTTAGTCCGCACTAATGTTAGGTTTCTAGACATGTACAGCTGAGTTCAAGCTCCCGCTGGGCAAATGGGGCCACTCACAGAGAAGAGCATTAGATTTAGAGGCTGAGATGGGAGAAATGAGAAAAAGAGAGATCTTTTAGAAAAACTGGCTGATCAATTCTAATTGTTCCTCTCTTTTTAGAAAGAGATTAATGCAAGGATGCATTTAATTGATCAAAGGTGACAGTAAAGACATCTATACTATTACAAAAGATTTCAATTTCAAGTAAATGCTTAGTTTGAAATTTCAACTATGCTAACATGGAATATTTCTTGAGCACCAAATCAGCATATTAGAATGATGTTCGAACGATCACGTGACACTGAAGTAAAGGCTGTTGAAAGATTCTACTTTGCCATCACAGGAAGAAATGCTAAAATATACACTTTAAAATGACTTTTCGAAGTTGCAAATTAAACAAAGATTGAGTGTTTAATAAGAAAATACTATTACATTCTTACAAATTTCAAGTTTGATTTAACATGTTACTTGTCATTTCTTTGAACAAAATGTCACTTAGAACTTTCTGGTAAATTTCACAAATAATTCCAAAGTAAATCCTACACCAATTGGTCAGTGTATTAAAATAGAAAAGGCTATTTAAATTATTATAACATTTCTGAATATTACTGTGTTTTTAATGAAAAGAATCTGCCTTGGTGTGCATGAGACTTCTTTCAAAAACATTTCAAAATATCACTCCAAACTTATGAATAATAGCATATGTAAAAATCAGCATTCACAGACAGCAATTGAATCGGATGCTCTCACTCATGAGACAGCATGTCACAAGCTCTCATTGAAAATGAATGAATTTTCTGTGTGACAGGGACTGTAAGATCAATCTATAGTTGTGTTTCTTGGTTAAGAGCGTGTTTTGTGTTCCACAGGTACGAGAGGCAGCTATAACATCCCTAGTGGAGGTGTATCGGCATGTGGGAGAGAAAGTGAGGGCAGACCTCAACAAAAGAGATCTACCATCTGCACGGTTAGTATGGTTTACTCTTCAACCCGCAAGCTTTTTACAAATCTCAGTTTTATCAATTTAATTACACTGTGCTAAGCCAGCAAGCACCATTCTGTCTCAAACCCACTCACGTGTTTTACCTACACCACAGTTGTGTTGATAGTTTCAGGAATGGTATAATTACTCCATGAGTCAGTTTTAATGACTTCGATCTACCAGATTGTTTGTTTGTGTGCATCGTGGGCGTATTGAGGGTGATTTATTATGAAGAATTGTTCAAATGGCAGCACATTCACATAGATAGGTCACACCTATATTTTTCTTGTGGTAATTATTTAAGTTAGGAGTGCTGCTCATTTGTGGTTCTTGCTAAATACCAGTGATTTTTGGTATGACCATTAAAGGAGTAGTTCACCCAAAAATGAAAATGTAAAAAAAAAAACTCTTACTTGCACTAAGACCATCCAAGATGTATATAAGTTTGTTTCATTATCAGAACAGATTCGGTGGAATTTAACATTACATCACTTGCTCACCAATGGAGCTTCTGTGGTGAATGGGTGCCGTCAGAAACATCACCACAATAATCCACATGATTTCAGTACATCAGTAAACATCAAGTTTCTGTGGAACTACTGTGAAGCACGCACTTAACCTGCATCCATGTAAATAATTATAGCGCATAAATTATTAGAACTGCTTCACATATAATTGTTTGTTAATTCACAAGTATGCTTACTTATGTGTTTAATATATCATGCAGCCTTGGAAAACAGTCTAATAATATGTTTTATGGATTCTCGTCCGTGAAATGTGTCCGTGTATTTTTCCGGTTAGTCGACGTGAGCAAAATGAAGTCGACGATTTTTACAAATCGACTAGTCACGACGAATCGCGACAGCCCTAGATAAAACTAACATGAAAGCTGAAGCTCGCGATTATAGAAAGGGGCGTTACTGGGTCAGTTGGCCAATCAGAGTAGAGTTGTGCGCTTGTCGGGACTTTGTAGAAAACAAAGCATTTGAGGGAGGCGGGGCATAGAGGACCTACAATAATGTACAGTATTTGAAAATTTTAGTTTTTTGAACATTAAAGCATAAAGCATATTAAGTTACACAAAATACACAAAATAATGATCTTTAAAAAAAGTACCATATGATCCCTTTAATACACTAGTGTGGACATTTGTGTTTGCAATTTTCTTTGCATATTTTTATTCACAAAAGCTTTTTGTAAATCAGAAACCATGAACATTAATTATTTTTCTGCACAGAAGCCCTTGAATGGATTACTGGACCATTTTCTCTTGAGATCAGCCTTTTGATTTAATAAAAGACCATTGAAACGGCATTAGATTATTACAGAACTCGATTTATTAATCTGTCATTGCAGTTCTATTGAAAAGTCAGTACATGCACTCTATTACTGTCTGAACCATTCTAAGGAGGTTATTTGTAATCTTTGTGATACATGTACTGTATACATTCCAAGAAATGAAGTCATGGCATGGGTTTCCTTTTATAGAATGATGGCAGTCTATTTACATTGTGTTTAAAAAAGGATTCCTTATAATCTGATAAACTCTTGCAGGCTGACATCAGTGTGCTCTGTTGATCTGTGGTAAATTGAGTTTTTAAAGACTGTCTAATACTCCTGCATTCCTCTCTGTCTGATGTAAGATCCTTTAGGCGCTTGGACAGACTCCATTGGCTGCATCTTGAACATTTCATGATCAGTTTATAATGCCAGTGGATGATGCTGAATCAAGTTATTTGTTTATTTTTTTTTGTACATAATGGATTTATTTCTGGAGGAATCTATGTTATGTTTTTTTTCCTTTTAAGATTTCATGGTCCTAGATTGTGGCACTTTTGCACTATATGTATTATTCCAGGAATCTGATTTAAAGTTTAGAATGATTCATGTTTAGTAGTCCAGATGTTTTATAACAAACTGAACTATATGGGGTCTAGAATGACCCACATGTTCCACCTGTTTTCCATAGCTATGGTTTGATTTGTCAGATTGTCTGGTGTGTGACCTGGTTGTGACTCTGACACATCATTAACTAGGACAATACTGCTGGTCAAGAACATGAGTGCTTGTGTCTGCCGTGTGAGAGATATGTGAAAGCCTTTTTGATTTGTAATTTGTGCATTTCGTTGCATCATATTTTGGCTGATACAAAAAGATTATATATATTTTCATGTTGTTACCAATGACCAATACATTTCTGAAATTAATGTTAATGTAAATTAATTATACATATATATGTGCACACAAAAATATTTTATATATATGTTGTTTAAATTAAAGTTTATATATGCACAAATATATTTTATTTATATTTACCAATTAAAAGAATTATGTAGAAAAATAAAAATCAATGCAACAGCAATTTTAAAAAGTAATTTTATATACAAAAAAAATTTATTGAGGCATATCATGCATATAAATTCTTCTATAGAGTTGCTTTATAGCTGATTTGAATTGTTTTATAATTTATACATTTTGCAGCATGGACACTTACTGAATGAATTAGAATCCACATTGAACTGACTCAAGTAGGAGCCTTGTTCACTGACAAGCTTAGCAATATCGTGTTCATTATCGCAGATGAATCGCCTTTGATAATGAACACGATATTGCGTAGCTTGTCAGTGAACAAGGCTCTGTGTATTAACTGCAGCTCCATTTGAAAACAGGTGATGGAGATTTACCTGCTATCATAGAACCGGCTTTACTGACCAGATGCACATAACATTTGCGTTCGATATATCGGCCAACCCTAGACTCAAGCTGAATAACGACACTACTGTCTTGAGTATAGCTGCTTTACAGCAGAATTTGCCTCATATTTAATAACTTTGCGTCATGAATTCAGTTATTTTCCTGTTTAATACTGTGAAGCTACATCGAAACAATCTGTTCTGTATAAAGTGCTATATAAATAAAGGTGACGTGAATATTAAGGCTAAGTGATATATTAGTTTCATTATCTTTAATAAACAAAATGCTTAGTTGATTTAGTATATTTTATTCATCGGATTTATTTTATTAAATTAGTATATTATCTTATGTAGCATTTATCACCCAGGAAATGAAAATATTTTTTTACTGCTCATTGTATCAGAGAGGAATTTATTATCAGTAGATCCCTATTAAATATACAGTTTTGAACAATATGCAATATTTCTTTAAAAAAAAATCCAATAGAGGCCAATAACAAATGTTGTATAACACATCTTTTAAAAAAATCCAATAGAGGCCGATAACAAATGTTGTATAACACATCTTTTAAAAAAATCCAATAGAAGCCAATAACAAATGTTATATAACAAATGTACATGATTTAGTAGAGCATTTGAGTTCACACTTTCTTTCTGCATGTATCATTTTGTGAGGGTTCGATGTTGTTTGTCTCTTGCACTTTGCCTTTGGAATCCTGTTGCATCACATCACATTGATATGATGCGATGTGATCTGATCCCCCACACTCGAGGGGGCACACAAGCTCATAAATCACTCTAAGCTACTTTACATACAAACACTGTAATTCAGTGTCTGCGCTACCCTCATCTGACCAAGAGATAACCGCTACAAGATAGGACATGCATATTGTTGACATGGATCTGGTTTGTAAGGACAGGGCCGTGAGCTCATGTCAGTCAAAACAGAAAGGAAATACAGCGAGAGGGCAATCTGAACCCAGGCAAGACGCGGGGGGCAGCAGTGAGGAGAGGGGGAATGCGGTCAGTGCTTAAGTGTGTGTATGTGTGTGCCCGTGTCTGGAAGGGGGAGGGGTGGGAGCCCTGTCTCTGAGCTCCACAGCTTTAGCCCCACCCACTGGTGTGTGTTCCAGACAGGAGGTTATGTAAAGGGGAATAGAATCCTTGCGCTGTCTCTCTCACACACAAACACATACACACACACACATCGGTGGGCAGTTTCTTAGTTCTCCATGACGCACACACAGACACACGGCAGTCGAGTCTTTTCAGCGCTGTTCGGCCACATATGAAGGGCAGTATGTCTGAGCAGGTGGGTGGGACCTCGCATGTTATCCCTCTGTACCCTTTTCTCTTTCTTCCTGTCGTCGCATGTTCTCTTTCTTCTTGTTCTTGTCTGTTCGTTCACTTTCTCTGTTTCATTGCATTTTAGCCTTGTGTCATTGAATAGAAAGAGCAGAGATTTTAATTCGTTTGCGTTAATAAGGATGTGTGTGTGTGTATAAGAACATGCCAGATTCGTCTAGACTGCAAGCACTGCATTAAGCCCAAACATGCAACATCTCACATGTGGCCTTGAATGTGCATTTACATGCATATTGCATGTGAGAATGTGAACGTGTGCATGTTATTGCAGGTTATTAGTTCATGGTTGTCTGTATGACGATCTGCTGGTCCAGCACATTGACTAAATATCATTTAGTCTGGGTGTAGGGATAATTTGTAGCTGCACTTTTGCATTTGATCTGCTATACATTGGGTCAGTGAGGGACAGTAATTAGGCTGCGGTGTCTTGTTAATTGTTCGTTGAGCTGAAAATAGTCTTGGCTGGCACTTAAAGATAATAATTAAGGGATGACTTTAAAGTGCACACCACAGATGTGCTGTATTAAATGTTGGTATTTTTTGTAATGCATTCATTTGTTGCAGTGTTTACAGAAGAACCACAAGCACAGTGCTTGTGGTTCTTCTGTGTGGTGTTATGTTAGCCTTTGCATCTTAATTGCCTTTAATGCATATCTTTATGGCAAAAAAAATGTTCAAGCTTAAAGGAAAAAGTAAATTAAAGGCCTTTTAAAGCTACTTAGCAGAAGATTTTCTGTGAGTGACGTTGGCTGGGCTCTGACAGCGGTGCATGAACGTGTAGAAAGGCAGACCTGTCTCTGTCTGTTTCTGTTTTAATCAGAAGCAGCTTTATTGTGATGGACAGATTAAGGCCTTTGGTGCAGTTGCCACAGTTTTATTCTGTTTGAAGTGTGTAAGATGTGTTTTACTTCAGAAGGCCTTTATGTTGTGCAGTGAAAAAGAACAAAATACATTTATTGCATTGTCATTGCCCCATACCATCCCATTAGTGTGGGTGATATTACAAAAAAAGAAAATAAATCTCAGTATTTTTGAGCCTTTTGGTGAAATTCAGAATGAACACTACCATTCAAAGGTTTGGGTTGGAAAGCTTTTTTTAATGTTTTTTAAATCTATTATGCTCATTCAGTAATTTGATATAACTTAAAATGTTTTCTGTTTTAATATATGGTAAAATGTAATTTATTCTTGTGATGATCCTTCAGATATTATCCCAATATGCTAATGCTGATTCTGTGCTCAAGAAACATCTCTTTTTATTGTTAAAAAACAGTTGTGCTGCTTAATGTTTTTGTGGAAATGGGATTATTTGAATAGAAAGCTCAAAAGAACATTTATTTGAAAAATAAATATTTTGTAACATTATATATATATTTACTGTCACTTTTAACAGTTGTAATGCATCTTTGCTGAATAAAGTATTAATTTATTTTCAAAATCCTTCTGATCTGACGGTAGTGAATCTTCCTGCTCAGAGAAACCATAATTAAGTAATAAGCAATATTTACCTATGTGTTTTTTTGACTAATATTTTAAGTCATGAAAATTGTTGTTCACTCTTATCATATTTTTGAGTGATACCACAATTGAATCTTTAAATCTGAATTTTAAATTGATTCCTTGAAATGGAAAAAGTTGGGTTGACTAAAACATCTTTAACATTTGTGTACTTGTAAAAAAAGAAAAAGAAAAGGGCCAAATAAAAGCACATTTAAAAAAACTTCATATTCACTGTTAGCACATTGTACTTCACCAGCTAAATGCTGTGCGTTTGCTATTGCCCACATTTACACTTCATAAGACCTTTTGTTTTGTTTTTCACAATACCTTAATTTTTCTTGCTTAAGATGGCAAATTATGACACAAATATTCATGTTAATGTTATGTGTTGTTTATTGAGATATTGTTTGAGATGTGCGTATTGTTTTAATAGTAATCTCACACCATTACTGTTCTGCATGTTTCAGGTTACAGAGCATTTTAAGCCGTTTTGATGAAGTACTGAATTCGGGGAACATGGCTCTAAGCCTGAGTCAAGGTAAGTTAACTTTACCATGTTAACTCGCTAACTCCTGTTTGCAACACTTGTCTGCATTGGCTTCAGTTACAATGCTAATATTAGTCTTTGTCAGTGTCTTTGACCACAGTACTCAACATAAGCCTTTGACATCTGAGTCCCAGCTTTAACTGCAATGCTACTTTCATCTAAATGCTAATCCTCATGTTTTTCATTACCATTACTAGAGGGTTAACATCAACATAAAGTGATTGGCTACATCTAAATGCTGGATTTCTCTGTGTCCCTTTGGTCTCCAGTGAGTTAGATTTAACGTGAGTGCTGGAATCTAAATAGAGGAGATGGTGTCAGACTTCCACGGCCTTGGACATCTCCATGATGTGTAGGGCTGCAACAAACTATTATTTTGATAATCGATTAATCTAACGATTAATCAACTAATCGTTAGTTATTACACTAATTAATCAATCGACTTTGATTGATTATTCAGCTTTTGCAATTAGTTAAAATATTTAGTTATATATATTCTAACATAAAGGTCACTTCAGCTTTAGAAAAGCATATTATGTAATTACAATTAATTGGTTACACTTTACAATAAGGTTCATTAGTTAACATGATAATGTTAATTTCAGCATTTATAAAAATCACAAGTTGTGTTTTTTAACGTTGGTAAATGCACTGTGAACAAACAATGAACAACTGTATTTTTATTAACCAACATTAACAAAGAATAATTCTTAAATGTAATAAATGTATTGTTCATTCATGTTAATGAATACATTAACTAATTTTAACAAATTACAACTTTTATTGTAAAGTGTTACCAATTAATTATAAAAAATAAATGTATTTGGCACTCAAAATGAGATGACAGACAGAGACACTCTTTCACCATTTAATTAACTACATGAAAAAATTAAATCAATGACGCATTATTCTGCCAAACATCTCCTTTTGTAAGTTATGTGGATAAGAAAGAAAATAAAGGTAAAAGAGTCCTGAGATGGATCAAGCTTTGATCTCTGTAAACCAAACTGTCACTTTAATGAAATATTTTTTTTCCCAATAATACAAATATTTTATCACTACCTAGCTCCACACTGGAGAGCTGCTTTATAACAGAAAATCAAGACACTTACTCTGGTTTTTCATGTTTAATACCATAAAGCTGCTTGAATTAAGGCTATCTATTGCATAAAGTACTATATAAATACACATGATGTGATCGGACTTTACTGGAGTACTGAACTGCAGAGCTCATGCAAACATCCACATCGTTGAAATCAGATGCATTTTTAACTGCTGCTTTCACATTGCTGTCAGTTTTTCTTTGTTTATTTTGTTACTGAGAGGAAAGCGTGCAATATTTACATATTCATCCAAATGCTGCTCAAGTTCGCATGCATTTTCCCTAAAGCGCTGTGAATGTCTTCTCTTGAATTACATCCAGGAGAACTGAACTACAGTCTTGTGCTACAGCGCCACACTGGTCAAACCGCAGTATTGCAGGCTCTTACATTAGGTCATATGAGATCAAACGACTACTCGACAACAAAAATATTTGACTTGAGTGGACATGGAGGATTTCAGATTAGTGAACAATCAAAATGCTCAATATCTGTACTAAGGCTGCAACAACTAATCGATAAAATCGATTATTATCGATAATGAAAATCATCGACAACGATTCTCATTATCGATTAGTCGGGTCTGCCCACAGTGCACGTCCAACTTCAGACGGTTGCGTCCAATTACACTGAACAATGCATTTCTCTGTACAAAATGCATCTAAAAATAGTGGAGGAAACAGAATGAGATGATGGCTTGCCCTGTCAGGCACTGTGACACATGCGTGTGCGTCCTCAGTGCAAACTCGTTCAGTTTACAGTCATATCCTTATATATAAATGTCACAGATTCACGCAAGCATTTCCATTTTTGCAATAAGGTCCGTCCTGACAGCCTGTGTTAAGTATAAAATACAGAATGAGTGCCGGGCGGGCGCGTGCACATGCCGTCAGACAGACGGAACACAGAGGGAGACAATTAAGACTATTCAGCGCAAAAATATCCTTTGTGCTGAAATATCTGTTGTTGAAAGTTAAATTAAGGCTTAAAAGTCAACATGCCGTGCGAGTATTTTATGAGAGTAGGAACTGTTATGGTATAACAGCGTATAATTCTGAATATAAATATCAGACGCTTCATAGCCGCCTTATAAATAAATGACACATGACTGTGATCAAAGTCAACGCGTGTTCCTACAGAACATTCCTCTTACCTGTGGGTTAACACTGAGTTTGTTTTTATTTGTCTTTATCATCTTTATTATTATTTAAATGTTTAATAGAGATTTAAACTATATTTACTATTTAAGTGCTTAACAAATGTATTAAAACATATCTATGTAAGGTTTTTAACAAATTATGTAAGGTTTATGCCACTGCTGCTCTAAACTAACAGCATTGGTGATTACAAGTCATTTTTTAGCTTTCTGTATTGGTTAGTCCTACATTTGCGTAATATCTTTAGTAACAATATGCTATTTTTAATGCTATAATATAATTATTGCTGTTATCTATGAAAGAAAGGCAAAACAATTTATGGTGGTTTTTTTTCAGATACCCAATTACAGTCAAAAAGTATATAATGCAGCAAGAATGCAGCTGTTGCAAGGCATAGGAGGCCATTTTTGTTATAGTGGAAATTAATACTATTTGGTTGTTTCAGTTTGTTATTTGCCCAATAAATGACACTAACATTTTTAGATTTAAACAATTTGTCGACAGAATTCTAAATGAATTGTGTTTTCTCTTTATTATGATAGGTGGTCTAATAAATTGTTAAGTACTGTATGTGTATCATTCAGTTGGCACTTTTGTTTGAAAGATATTGGACAGAATGTGGAGTAGTGTGTTTGTGTTTTTATTTTTTATTATTCGTTATACTAGATTTTTTTTGTATTTAATTTTGCATGTTAATTTAACCTATTTTTATATTTAGATTGTTTGCTATTAAGATTAAAATTATATTATAATAATATATTATAGAATTATACATTTTTAATCTGAATCATATAACAGTGAAAAATCAGTTAAAGGCAATTCTTAAAAGGATCTATTTTACTACGGTTTATGATACCTACATTCGCTAGTAACCTTTACAAGATTAATAGTATTTTTTTGTTTTAGTTTGTTAAGCTGCACGAGGACGATGGCGCACTGAACTCTCTTTGTTTGCCCATGACATGGTTTACAAATAGATGAAATGAAACGGGACAAAAGTAATCTTGACAAACTATATATCATTCTGAATGTCTAAGCCTCAAGCATAGATAGATCGCTGTTTTTCGATGGAAAGCTTATTAGGAATGTATTTGCTAAATTTTTGTAAGCAGCACACATCAAACTATCCATAATAAAAAGCAGTACATACCAGCTTCATACAATATTGAGTCACAAACGCATCCACTGCTGTAAATCCCGGTTTAGTTTGAGAGGTAACGTTAAGGGTCCACAGAACAACATCCCACCGAGCACTTTAGTCCAATGAAGCAATAATGTTGTTATATGGATGGATATTCCTTTGTTTACGTCTCCTTTCTTCAGGGATAGTTATTGTTTGTATCCGTTTTGGAATAGCTCCCGCTCAAAAAACTTGGTTGTAAAAACCACATGGTTTTGTAGTACACAGTGTTACACACAGAATGAGAGCATACCAAAAAGCTGAAATTGTTTATTTGAATTCTCACGCTCTCTCTCGAGGGCTGTGATGCACGCTGTGACGTACCTGTCATGAGATGGGGGCGGAACTTAGCGATCGGCTTTTTGACAAAAATAAACCTTTTTTTTCAACATTTATTATATATGTATATGTCTTTTTTGGGGAACTTGGCTTTATCTGTATGATTAGCATCTTTGTGGCTGATAATCAGCTGTGATTACTCTGACTGAATGACAGCTATCACTATGAATGCCGATTGGCCATTATGACTATATGGCCCATATTTGTATGATTATCATCTGAATTACGCCGCACATCAGTGTGTGATTACTGACTAACAGCAATCAATGTGAATGTTTGGCCATATCAGTGTATGTCTGGCAATCAGAGTATGTACTAGCCTACATACAAAGCTATTTTTCTTTCTTTCTTTCTTTTATTACTCAAATTATTCTTTTTGTATTTTTAGTGGTCAAATAAATCACTTATGTCTAAGATTCTGTCTATAATAATTGTATAATTTAAAAACATACAGTGGTATGTATAATGACTAAAATAGTTTAATCGTTTGTAGAACTCTTCAATACATTTGGTAAATAAATATTTTTCCTCAAACGTGTGTGTGTGTGTGTGGGGGGGGGTATTTTTATATGAAATACATTTTTATTTATTCAGTGTGGTACACTTTCAAGGCACTTCAGTCTCTATAACCTTTTATCTTTTTGAGCATTATCAACTCTGGATGATGGATAGTAAAGCCCAAAGGGCCATCTTTAAAAATACACCAAAATTGTGTGTGTAGCACACTGAAGTCAGGACCTGTTATAATTTAAAATTCTGTACGTCTTTTTCAACTGTGAGTCCCAAAATTCCAAAATGGGAAGTGCTGGTTAACAGGTTAATTTGTTTAAAAGTAATATTAATAGAAAAATAATAAAATATTAATAATATTTTTATTGTTAATTTTAGTATAAATACATAAAGTATTAAATTTGTATTACATATTTATTATTTGTTTATCAGCTGAACTGTATTAAATTAAATAATTATAAATTTATTTTACTGCTAATAATTAAATTGCTTCAATTATAAAATTAATTTCATTATATACATTTTTACTTACGGTTGCTCCAACCTTGAATACTGAGTACATGCTTCGTTTAACAGTATAATATGCAGTGTTTAATTCTTTTCCAACTTTTCCAGTCACCTCTTCCTTTGTCTCTGCTTCTTTTGTCTTACCTCAATTATTTATTGTACTGCTTTGTGTTTGGAAACATGTATTTCTATTTCTTGACCTTTGACACACATGAGTTTGGGGTGTTATTTATGACTATGGAGGACATAATGACCCTTGAGTTTGTTAATATCTCATCTTGAAGTAGTAACTAGGTAGCTGCTACTTGTTTGTTAAAAGAACTCCAAACCAGACCCATTGCCTGTAATCTGGAAAACAGATTTAAGACGACTCCTCTGCTGCCGTAGGCCATTAAATGGATCAAATCAGATTCTTATTGGTCTTACAGACCATTCACATTTCAACGATTTTTCCTCCAAAGTATTGGTGAACTTCCAAAAGTGTTACATTGATTGTTTCACTTGGTTATTTGGCTTGAGATGCATCTGGCCAGAATTCAGTATAAGAACAGGAAGGGGGTCGATTGCCATGCAGCCAACTTCCTCACTAGTCATTTTTAAATTTGGCAGAAGACAAAGTAGATGGCATTCAAAGAGTTTTTTTCCTACCCGTTGGCTTTGCCAATGGAGCCGCTGTGAGGAGAGGGTTATAGAGAGAGAGCTGAGAGCTGTGCCTGTCACGGCATTACTCTGACACGGCGTGACCGAGAGCGAGAGAGAGAGAGAGAGAGGACAAGAGAAGGAGAGATTGAAAGAGCTGCCTCTTCTCAGAAGCGTTAAAGCCATGTCTGTGGGTGACGATGGAGATGGTGAGTGTGTTTATATATTAAGTAGTACAGAAATTACTGTAAGCTGTTGTTGTTTGTGTATATGAGGTTTAAAGTGTGCATTATGATCTGTTTATTTGAAAATTTTGGAAAAAAATGAGTTATTGTCCAGAAAATACTCTCTTCAAGTGATGATCTGCATCTCTTTCAATTCATAATGTGAATAATGTGTCCTTAAAGTCCAAACAATGGAGTTTAATCGGAATAGATTGCATTATATATCTCTATGTGATTATACTAGTTATATTAGTTTCTGCGTCTAGGGGTTTTGTCCACTGGGAGCTCAAGTGTGAACCGGTTTCTAGGGCATTTAAGACTCTTCTGCACTGTAAAAAAATAAAAGTTGAGCCAACTTAAAATGAAGGCAGCCAGCTTCAGCAGATTTTTGAGTTCTCTCAGCTTATTTTTGCAGGAGATTCTCAACTTTGCGTTGCATAAACTTAAAACAAGTTGAGAGAACTCAAAAATCTGCTGAAGCTGGTTGCCTTAATTTTAAGTTGGTTGAACTCTCTTTTTTTTTTTTTTTTTTTTTTTACAGCGTGCCCATTATTAGACTCTTCAGTTTTTGTCCTGGAAATTGAAGTACTCAATGAGATGCTGTGTGTTGGTTGATTATAAATGAAGCGTTTTTAGTACGTATGTTCGAGGTATGTTTTCGTGGGCTTATTGCGCAGGCTGCTCTTTAGCTGGTGTTTGTGTTTCAGGGTAAATGGCTTCGCTTCATTTTCTCTGTAATCCTGATAACCAGATTAAATAGCCAGTTAGGTTACGGATTGACCAGTGAGGACTTAGACATCAACACTCAAGTACCCAGCCACCAATCCTACCTCTTTCGGTGTAGAGCTAAAAATAGAGGTGTATCCTACCTCTTTCATTCGTCACAAATCCAAATATTACATAATATTTGTAACGTATCTGAATGCTGAACTTTAATCTGAATGCTGAATATTTAACACAATGTAATAATTTTTAGTATTTTCACTTCTAGGTGGATGTTTTTTTTTATTTGCACTACGGTCTGTTCAAAATAATTGAAAAGAAAACGAGCATAGTAGTTATTTTTTTCTGTTGTACCGAAATCGTATCGAACCGTGACCCCTGAACCGAGGTATGAACCGAACAGTGACATCTGTGTACCGTTCCATCCCTAATATATATATATATATTAAGAGTTTTTTTTTTGCTTTCTGCTCACCATATTTGGCAGACTAAGATTCAGACCAATGTGATTCAGCCATATTATTATCATTTATTATAAATAAAAACGATTCATTTTATTTTTTATTTCAGCTAACCATTTTTTGGATGATTAAAATTAAAATCAGTGTGATTCAGCCATATTGTTAATTATTATAAATAAAAATAATAAAAAAATCGAATTTTTGTTAAGCCAACCATTTTTGGCAGACTAAAATTCAAAATTCAAACCAATGTGATTGTCTTTTTTCATTTTTTTTTTATCTTTCAAATCCACTGATGCGGGCTGCTCTTGTTGTCATGGCAACAGCCTTTGAGAGCGGTGAGTGAGCACGCTCTCTCTCTCTCTCTCTCTCTTTCTCTCTCTCTCTCTGTCTTGCTCCATCCTTGCCTTTTCTCCATTTCCCCCCTTTTTCCCATCAGCTTGTCCCCACATTTTTTCTATCTCTCACTTCCTTTTGCTGTTTTGTTCCATATGGCCTGCCTCATTCTCTCTTGATCTTACTCTCCAGGGTCGTCATTGGCCCGTCTTTGTTGGATTGTTGTTCACTCCCTTCCGTCTGAACAATGGTTAGGTTATGCTACAATGCTATTAATGCTAAACACATAGGCCAACACACAGAGCCCTTTCAGCTCCGCTAGTGGGGTCAGCATCCATAATGTGTCCATGCAGTCAGCCCTTGGCTTAGAAACGGTGTCACAGTGTGATTGCGCACACACATACACACTCTCTTTCTGAGCTGTAGGGGTGTGCCCTTTGTTCTCATCTGTATTTACACATTTTATTCAACCATGTGTGCATTTGATTACGAATTTGTTTAAACTACGATGATCATGCAGCACCATGATGCTAATTAGCTTAGCTTGAGCTCCAGACAAAACAAGCCTCATTTAGATGCGAGAAGCATCCTCAAATCTCAAAGCTCACTGGCTGGTCAAAGATGATGTCATCACTCTCCTGATTGGCTCATCGGATACTTGGATTGGGGGGAGGGGGGAGAGAGGAGCAAAGTGCGAGGGAGTGATGGAGGAGGAGACGAGGGGGATGGAGCGAGAGAGTAATTGAGAGGGAATATGCCGACCAGCTTTTGGGTGGTGGTTTCTGCAAACCGGGTTACATGCCTTGCTGATCTGTCTCGAGATATTTCGCCGCCGTGAGAACCGCTGTCATGTGAGTGGCAGCTTGGGCGTTGCCTCGGATACGAGAGAGAGCCACGCCCGCCATCAGGCATGAGGCGCCTCATCTGCAAACGCATCTGTGACTGTGAGTGTCTTCTTGAAGTGTTAGAAATGTTGCTGGCGTTTCAAATTAATTTTGACATCCGAACCGGTGCAGAAATAGGGTGCCATCCAGGTGCCGTGGAGATTTGGGCATTTTTAATAGCTGGTGGATGAAACGAGAGACTGTGTGTGCTCTTCTAGCCTTGTTCTTTACTGGATGCACCCGATCTGTTCTTGTGTGTGGGTGGCTTTGTGGAGTCTTTGAGTTGTGCAGGCACTGCTCTATGTTTGTGAATGTGTTTGAGTGATTTAATGTTACCTATACTTCCTATTTTTGCTGTTCAGGCCTCTATTTGGTTTGTTTCTGGGCTGGTCATTGATTACTTAAGATGATATTGTGGTTAGCAGGAAATCAGACCTGTACTTGCCTTGGGTTTCAGTGGGAATGTATTTGTTCATTGCTATATTCTGATTATTATTGAACTAGCCAAATTGGAATGAGAATGTGAGACTGTTGGTACAAAAATAAGTTGTTTTTGCATATCATCATTTTGCTGTAAGTCTATTTTGGAACAGAATTTGAGGAACCTGATCTCTGCCTTTATGTTCAGACTTTGCTATCGTATTGATTCATGTTCTCATTGCTTTTCTCAGATCGTAGTTTTGACGATGATGACTCTGTGGATGGAAGCAGGCCGTCATCGGCTCAGGCTGCATTTAAAGTGCCCAAAGTACCCAAGAAACCTGGAGACTCTGCCAGCAGTTCCAGACGACCCAGTGCCACTGGAGCTGCCAAGACAGGTGAGATGAGTGTGAGATTGCATTTACATATACTAGGGTGCAGTACAGTTTACCCTTGATGCTGTTAAGCAGCTTTGTTGTGCACGTTATCTAGATAAAATAAACGTGCTGTGTATTTTAAAGTCCAAATGGACTGATGACAGACTCCATTATTCTGTGCTTTCAGGAAGATAAGATTATCAATTTGGTTTTATGTAAAAAAAATATTTTTTAAACATTTACATAATAGTAACTTTATATTGGTGGAAATGAAAAGGTGAAAAAAAATGGTTTGCCTATTTTTAGACAATCCAGTGTAAAAAAAAAAAAAACACTTCACACATGAAAGGTACTTTGAAAGGTATCTCGTTTGATTTTCTCTTTTAATTTGAAACTTGATGGACACAAACTGAAGTATTACTCTTAACCAATTATTCAGTCTGTCATCAGTGCAAAAACAACTTCACATTACGTAACAATGAGAACAAAGAACTAATATTATAAAGTGGATAGTTCCAGTTTTAAATTCTAGTTGATGAACCACATTCAGAGCTGTTGTAAAATAGTGGGCATACAGACATCTCATCAGTTGATATGCTTGGTATCTATAAATGTATTTAGCTTTGCATTATGGTTCATAAATTAATAGCCAGTTTTTCAATGTCTTGACTTGCTTGGGACACATTCTGCTGTATGTTTTCATTACACTGCATGTTAGGGATGGGACGATACACCTACCTCCCGATTCGATACTATCACAATACTTGGGTGCCGATACGATATGTATTGCAAATGTTTTATTTTTTTAAGAATTTCAATTCTACAAGTATTTCAATTCAATATTGCTTTGTGTTGCGATTTTAGTTTTTAACTCTAGACCATGGGAAAAAGTTGAATGATGCTTCTTAATATAAAGACTGTCACAATAAAAAAAAACACATCTTATCAGTTACTATTATGATTCGATATTACAATTTATTGCGATTTTAGTTTGCTTATTAAAGACTAGACAATGGAAAATAGTTGCTTATACCCTTAAAAGAGACTGCATGTGATGAGTCATATTAATAAAAACAATGCATCACATCTTTCTAAACTTTTATTTCAGGAACATACACAGTGTATATTTAAAGTATCTTGAACCATGAAACTTTAAAGTACCAAAAGCCTGAACTTGCACATGATTATAATATTCAAATGTTCAAAATTAGCCGAAAAAAAATACTTTCTGAAATAAAATAAAGTGCTATGTTACTTTGCATACCGTTTTAGTCATGTTAAGTCATGTTTTAACGGCAGTTGGGATTCAAAACGTGAGGGTGCAGGAAGAACTCTGGAAGAGGTTTGATCCTCTGCCTCCGTCATAGCCTTGTTTTCTCACACCAGCTTTAAACATATATGACGTCAGCTAATGTAACAGTACTGCGCTCACAGAACGATGGCTGTACGACATCAAAGCACCACGAGATCTACAGAGAACAGACTTCTCCCACTGATCTAAATATAACAACAGGCGCGTTCGACTTTAAGCGGCGCTGCGCAGAATGGTCAGTGTAGTAGGACATCAAAGTACCGCGATAAGAGAGCAAATGGATCCTATGCTTTTGAATCGCTCTCGCGGTACTTTGATGTCATACACTGACCATTCTGCGCAGCGCCGCTTAAAGTCGAATGCGCCTAACGGCTCCGCGTGCTTTCGAATCGCTCTCGCGGTACTTTGTCAAAAATAAAATAATGAAATACAAATCGATTCTGAGGTAAACCAATCAATTTTTAAATCGTTTTAAAAAGAATCGCTGTAGTTAGGTGAATAGATTTTTGTTTCTCCCACTCCTACTGTTTGTGTTGCATTACGTTTATGTACGAAATATCTACTACAGTATAGAAAAATATCTCTACTGGTTGTAATGTCATAACAATAATCTGTTATTGTATGAGATATTTATTTTCTAACCACCCATAGTATTCTCTACTGAGAATAAAACCTCTTATGGGCATTTTATAATTGACCAGTAAAAAATGTGTCTTAAGGAAAGAAGGTGGGCAAAGTGTTTTGTTTGCTTATTTCAATGCAATTCATGTAATTTGTGTAGCTGTACGCATTAATGCTTTTACAGAACAAATCCTTTTTTTGTTAAAAATATTTGTTTTGTATCAGCAGTTTAAAAAGAATTGACATTTTTGCTGAAGCTCGTTACCAAGCTTTAATTAAAAAGTTCCACCCAAAATGCTTTCATATGGGGTTTCCTGAAGGCTGACTGATAGCTCACTGATGCTTATGTGTTTATCAGACTCTTCGGGTCTCTCCCCGTGTGGCAGATCTTACAGGACAAGCCCCATCTGGGCTTCATGATTGATCTTTCAATTACAACCGGATAGGAAGACAGACAGGAAATCCATTAGGACTGAGAGCTGTTAATGTGTAGGATAAGTTTCTTCCCTCATATAAGACATTAAAAGCCTCTGTATTATGTTGCAAAGCGCTATTTCACAGCATTCTGTATACAGATTATATTATTGGTGCTGTCAATTGATTTTTTTTTTTTTTACTTATCGCACATTTTTCTCAAATGAATCGCGATTAATCCCACCTAACATTAAAGTTTTTTTAAATACTTTTATATTGCAATAATTTCACATTCAATCTTCAAATGTACAATGTCCAAACAACATAAAGGCATAATATTTTTTATATTTCTTTAATGACATATTTTTTATCACCGAAGGCCAGCATCACTGATATCAATACTACTGATGTCTCTATAAAATAGTTTTTTCCCCTTAATATTTAACCATTGACTATAGCCAATCAGCATTACAGTATAATTGAGAGCTATCAATTTGAACATTTACTAGACTTAACTTCTAATTCAAGTGTACTTAAAACAATCTTCACATAAACCAATTATAAAAAACTACATATTTTCCTACCTGTGCCGTTCAGCAGAAATATACTGAAAATGAATAGTTACCAAAAACTAAATTCTAAATTAAATCTAGATGAACCCCTTAAACCTATAAAAGCTATTGATTTAAATGTATTTCTTTTTTTCTTGGACTAATAGACATCACAGCAGCTGGTTATTATTTGCCCGCTATTGCTTTAAGAGCTGCTGCTGAACAGTGACTAGGATCTGACACGCATCTTATTTTCTCACAACTCTCTTTACCTTTTCTGATCCACTTTAGGTTGTAAAGTCTCTACTAATGCGGATGAGTTGAGTCGGGTGTTTTAGATGAGGGAGACAGTGCTGGGGTGCCTCAGGACAGTTTTAAAAACCATTTCAGAGACATGTTCTTAAATGTGACGCATATATTGTATATTACACGGTATCTTTTCCATGCTTGTTTGACTCAAGTCTGGCGCAGACGCGACATAGAGCGCACGTCTGAAACGTCTCCCGTTTGATGTGGTCATAAAGATGTTCTACATCTAAATAAACAATCCTTTTCAAGAAAAAAGAGACTGAGGCAGGAGTTGTGAATGGGGTTGCCAACCCTAGCCCCGCCCCTGCATTAATTGCATTATTTTTAACGCATTAATCTGAAAACATTACAACGTTAACGCACTAATTTGGACATCACTAATATATGTAACTCCCTCCCCCCACAAGGAACACCCTCCCGTTTGACTAGCAATACAACAGTTGCCATAGGAACACCTCATTGTGCTCAGTTTCGATGGTAACTGCTGCAACTGTCAGTTGTCTCCTAGTGTGACTGAGATTAAAAATGTCTCAAACAGTGACTGATTATAAATAAACCTCATAGCTGTCTCAAGTTTTTGTTTTAATGGAAGTCACTTATGTGTTTTGCAGGTGCTAAGGAGGGGGCAGGAGCTGTGGATGAGGAGGATTTTATCAAAGCATTCACAGACGTCCCCACGGTTCAGGTGAGACACGTGCGTAAAAATGAGGGAGGTGTTACTCAATTCCCTCAGAACCTAGTTACAATCCAACCTTGGCTTTCATTTTTCACATTTGATCAAAGGCTTGGAATTGTTTGATCTAAAACTGATGTCTCTCTGTGCATCTCTCCTGTTACATAGATCTACTCCACACGAGACCTGGAGGATAATCTGAACAAGATTCGCGAGGTTCTGTCTGACGATAAACATGACTGGGACCATAGAGCAAACGCGGTGAGTACAACATACAGTATATGATTCAAACACTCATGCAGGTAATTTTGTTACAAAGTTAAAAAGTTACGCTGGACGGTTTCGCAGTTGCCTTGGACTTACACTGACACCTAGTGGGGTGGATGCAGCATTGCGAAAAAACACATTTGCAGTTCCTAATGCCACGTTTTTTTTAAATGTGCTTTTTATAGTCATCCATAATTAAATCATCAATTGACCCTTCACAAAAACCCGGCCCCTTCGTTATGTCCGACAAGCCATGCTGCTCTCACATTCTCACACAGTGAAAAATACCATAATATTAGGGCTGTGCATTTAATTGAAAATGAGTTTCGATTTCGACCTCCAACGATTATGAGAATACAGTAATCGAGATAAAATGATCATTGCGCCCCATTCCGCCCCCTTTCCAGCAATGCTCTTTTGGTCCTCCAACGAGGAACAAATCAGTAAAATGTGATGTGCAAATCATTTACATTTATGCATTTAGCAGACGCTTTTATCCAAAGCGACAATCAGGTTATAACATTTATTTTATCAGAATGTGTGTTCCCTGGGAATTGAACCCATGTCCTTTTGCGCTGCTAATGCAATTCTCTACCACTAAGCCACAGGAAAATCAGTGAAATCATGTAACGAGACTTTAGTAAAATGGGACGTGCTTGATTTATTTTAAGTTGATTAGATGTATTTTTGTTTTTAAAAGCGTGACGAGAACATGCGCTTCCTCAGGAAGATTACTGTGTATGCGCTCAGAGACAGAACACAACACAGACATGTAAAGTCATCTTTTAGCGCCTAAATGGTCAAATACACGCAAAAATTTGTAAAAATGCAGCGCTTGGTGATTATTCTTGTAAATACTCGTTGGTTATGTAATAAATGAACGTAAAGAGTTGAGGATGAAAATACTTGTGTAACAGTAAATAGGATCCGTGCGGCTCTTAAAGTGACAGCGCGTAATATTCCTGCTGCCAACTGTGCTTTATATTAATAATCAAACAACAAGACAAATTCAAAATCACTCTCTGCTCTTGACTGAAGGACTTTTGTAGCTTTAATAAGAAACCAAGGACATTTCATTCTTACAGTGAAGACTATACTGTTTTATTTGACATTAGGTTATTAAATTTCTCTAGTAGGCAGTTAACTGAATAGCTACTTTAGACTTGCATTAAAAAAAACTTAAAGCACAGTTTGTTTCATTTGTATATTGTATTCCTTTGCTTTTTGATTACTTGCAGTTCAATTATTTTCAATAATTTTGAGGACCGTTTTTTTTTTTTTTTACTAATATTAGTTACTCTGGTATTCTGCTGTGGTATTGAGAATCGTAAGATTTCGCTGGTCTCTAAAATGTAGATGTCATAGCAACTTTATTTACCAAAAATATATATTTGATATCACTATCTTTAAATAAATCTTTCATATAAAGTTTTTGTCATATGGCCCACTAATGATCGTTTTAAATAATCGTGTTTACATTATGGACCAAAATAATCGTGATTATGATCCCATTCGTTTACATGGAGAGGGCGGGGTTTATCACCTGTACTGCAGCCAGCCACCAGGGGGGCAGAAAGAGCCCACAGCTTCACTTTTCAGGACGATTCAGACACATCCGGATTATATCATGAAATAAATGTGCACGAACATCAAAAGGTATCATGTTTCAACCGCGGAAAGACATCACTACACACCATTTTTAAAGTTCAAGTCCACCGATGTTAATATACTCTTCTGGCTTGTTTGTCAGACAAAAATGGCAGATTCAGAGTTATGATTGTTCAGATTGCCTGTCAAGCAATCTCCCTAGTGCATTGAAATAACTGAAATAACCGAACTATGATGTGATGGTTACCAAGATAAAGGAACTCAGTGTAACTGGTCAGGTGGTCTCAACATGGTGTCCCATGTGAGAGGACCTGCTTTATGTAAAATAAAAGTTTTCATTAGGTTACTGATTCAACTCCATCTGTTTTATTGATTTCTTTATATTTAAAAGTTTTTAATGAGGAAACGATAGGCAATTCTTCACTTCAAATTTTCTGCTCTCTATAAAGTTGCAATGAACCAGAAGTAGCATCAGCTCTTTTCTTCCATATTGTGATAAACATTTAAGTGTAAAGGTTTAAAGGGGTCATATGATGCTTTTTAAAAGATCATTATTTTGTGTATGTGGTGTAACATGTTGAAACGCTTTAATGTTAAAAAAACAAAAATTGTCAAATACTGTACATTATTGTAGGTCCTCTATGCCCTGCCTCTCTCAAACGCTTAGTTTTCTACAAAGTCCCTCCTTCTGACAAGCACGGTCTGCTCTGATTGGCCAGCTGACACAATGCAATTGTGATTGGCCGAACTGTGGAGCACTCGTCGAAAATGTAACACCCCTTACCATAATCGCGAGCTTCAGCTTTCAAAATGAATGTTTAGACAGTTAATAATGTCCTTAGTTTTACCATCAGTTCAAACCTGAGAGGAAGAAATCGCGTGACCGACACCGTGATTATGCTCGTATGTGTTTGCAGTAAAGAAGCCGCGGTTAAGACAGCTGACAGCTCTCTCTCTCTCTCTCTCTCTCTCTCTCTCTCTCTCTCTCTCTCTCTCTCTCTCTCTCTCTCTCTCTCTCTCTCTCTCTCTCTCTCTCTCTCTCCTCTCTCTCTCTCTCTCTCTCTCTCTCTCTCTCTCTCTCTCTCTGCATTTGAACAGTCAATAGCAAATACTTAAACTAATAACAAAACATACTTATAATCGCTGATTTTGGGCATTACGCAAATGTTTCCACATCGTGACATAGACATGTGGGGGTGTGTTTGAAAGAGCCGTTTTAGCCTTCTATTTTAGATTGAATAAATCCTTTTGTGGGAAACTTTGCAGTTTTGTAACTCTGCAGATATTATACATACACAAACAGCTACAAGGAATGTAACGATTCACTCAACTCACGATTTTGATTTCACGATTCGATTTTATTCATGATTTTATTTGAACAAAATGAGACGTAAGACAAATTATAAATGAAATGTGTCCTTTTATTATTGCTTGGACAAAATTCTGCATGCTGCTTTGTGAAATTGAAATATAACAATAATAGTGTAATACAATAGCACTTTATTGCATATTATTGCTCTTGTTGATTTTGATTGCTTCTATTGTCTTCAGTTGTAAGTCGCTTTGGATAAAAGCATTTGCTAAATAACACAATTTAAATAAATGTAAATAACAAAACTAAATTGAAACTTTAAAGCCTCAAATCAAATAAATAACACACATAAAATAAATATCTTCGTATAAACAAAATAAGTCTTTGTCTGTGCTCATTCCATTTAAAATGAGAGGAAACCCCCATTTAAAAAAAAATTAAAATCATGATCCAAACAAAGATGCTGCACGCATGCAACATGAGCATTTTTTAAAATCTAAATTAGATTGTATAATTTGAAGCAAAAACAGAATGGTCAAGCTGAATGAACCCCAGATTCACTCTCTGCCAGCAGTGGCGCTTGAAGTGTTTCCTTGGTTTCTGTTGTAAACATACATGCTCAGTCTATCAGCGTATCTGCTCGTGCTCATCAGTTCTCTTTTCACAGCAGTTCAATCAATGTACTGTTGGAGTAACTTAACTCGGGATATTGGTTTATTTTGACTCAGATGGAGTGTTAGGCACATTTATATACTGAATAATTTAAGTAATTTGTGAATTAGTGCATATCGGTCTTTGTCAGGTGACGTCACATTCACAAGAATCGAAGTGCATTTTGGGTATCGCCGCCATTTGTAAGGTATCAAAGCCGAGGTATTCTGTATTTGGAGAATTTTCATTTGCTTCAAAATGGTACGTTCGTGTTGTGTTAAAGTCTGCAATAGTTAATTGCGTGATAGAAAATGTCAAAACCTCACCACGAAGAATGACATTTTAGGTCTCACACTTGAAAAAAGACAAAACAACAAGAGGTGTCGCCGCGTCGGATGGCCTGGGTTGCAGCGGTGATATGCAAAATCATCATTATTTGCCAATATATCTCCGTTTATGTTCGTTTACCCTCAACATTTTCATAAAGGTAAGAGATTTTTTTAGATGTGCTTTTTTTCTGAAGTAGCCAACATTATAGTCACATGTTATTTAGGGTTATCAATGCTATTAAACAACCAGGGAGCGGGAGAGGAGAAACAGGTCATGTAACGTTACCATGAAATGTCTTGCAATCGTTTTATGCATATGTGTGAAGAGTTTTTATTTCACCAACGTTACTGAAATTAAATATTGTTTTGGGGGGTTTGTACTGAACTCAAGTGCAATTTAAACTGAACACTTCACTAAAATAAATTTCTAATGCTTCTCATTTTTATTTCTTAATTTTATTACAAGTTAAGAAAAAAAAACACATTGCAGCCTGTTGAGAAGATGACCCACCTGGCTGGAGGAGACGCTCAGCTACACACTTAAGGCCGGAGGAGATGCTCAGCTACACACTTAAGTACAGAGGAGACGCTCAGCTACACACTTAAGTACAGAGGAGACGCTCAGCTACACACTTAAGTACAGAGGAGACGCTCAGCTACACACTTAAGGCCGGAGGAGATGCTCAGCTACACACTTAAGTACAGAGGAGATGCTCAGCTACACACTTAAGGCCGGAGGAGATGCTCAGCTACACACTTAAGTACAGAGGAGATGCTCAGCTACACACTTAAGGCTGGAGGAGATGCTCAGCTACACACTTAAGTACAGAGGAGATGCTCAGCTACACACTTAAGGCTGGAGGAGATGCTCAGCTACACACTTAAATACAGAGGAGATGCTCAGCTACACACTTAAGGCCGGAAGAGATGCTCACCTACACACTGAAGGCCGGAAGAGATACTCACCTACACACTGAAGGCCAGAAGAGATGCTCACCTACACACTTGAAGGCCGGAAGAGATGCTCACCTACACACTGAAGGCTGGAGGAGATGCTCGGCTACACACTTAAGGCCGGAGGAGATGCTCAGCTACACACTGAAGGCTGGAGAAGATACTCGGCTACACACTTAAGGCCGGAAGAGATGCTCACCTACACACTGAAGGCTGGAGGAGATGATCAGCTACACACTGAAGGCTGGAGTAGATGGTCGGCTTCACACTGAAGGCTGGAGGAGATACTCGGCTACACACTGATGGCTGGAGGAGATGCTCAGCTTCACACTGAAGGCTGGAGGAGATGCTCAGCTACACACTGAAGGCTGGAGGAGATGCTCAGCTACACACTGAAGGCCGGAACGAGATGCTCAGCTACACACTGAAGGCTGGAGGAGATGCTCAGCTACACACTGAAGGCTGGAGGAGATGCTCAGCTACACACTGAAGGCTGGAGGAGATGCTCAGCTACACATTGAAGGCTGGAGGAGATGTTCAGCTTCACACTGAAGGCTGGAGGAGATGGTCGGCTACATACTGAAGGCTGGAGGAGATTAGGGCTGTCCGAATAATTGAAATCAAATCGCAAAGCCTGCGATGTGGACGCGATATTACTCTGTTCAAGAGCATATGCATGACTGCCAGCCTTGAGTGGTAGTCTTACTAACCAATAGAGAGAGCGCACCTCCGTTCTCCCCGATCAGCACCTACACACTTGAAGGCTGGAGGAGATGGTCAGCTACACACTGAAGGCTGGAGGAGATGCTCGGCTTCACACTGAAGGCAGGAGGAGATGCTCAGCTACATATTGAAGGCTGGAGGAGATGCTCGGCTACACACTGAAGGCTGGAGGAGATGGTCGGCTTCACACTGAAGGCAGCAGGAGATGCTCGGCTACAAATTGAAGGCTGGAGTAGCTGGTCAGCTACACACTGAAGGCTGGAGTAGCTGGTCGGCTACACACTGAAGGCTGGAGTAGCTGGTCGGCTTCACACTGAAGGCTGGAGGAGATGGTCAGCTACACACTGAAGGCTGGAGGAGATGCTCGGCTTCACACTGAAGGCTGGAGGAGATGGTCGGCTTTACACTGAAGGCTGGAGGAGATGGTCAGCTACACACTGAAGGCTGGAGGAGATGCTCGGCTACACACTGAAGGCTGGAGGAGATGCTCGGCTACACTGAAGGCTGGAGGAGATGCTCGGCTACACACTGAAGGCTGGAGGAGATGCTCGGCTACACACTGAAGGCTGGAGGAGATGCTCAGCTATACACTGAAGGCTAGAGTAGATGGTCAGCTACACACTGAAGGCTGGAGGAGATGGTCAGCTACACATTGAAGGCTGGAGGAAATGGTCAGCTACACACTGGCTACTTTACATGCACAGTTGTTGGTTCAATCGGATTTTATTCATTCCTATTGGTGAATCTGAATGTAATGTTTACATGAACGCTATATAAAACACTGCACAAATATAGTTTCTCACTGTTTGCACATAATAACTACTCTCCTGTTTCTTTATTATAATTTTTTACAGCAGAATTAATATTTTTCTATTTCTGGATGCATTTACATATATACCGCTGTGCCGTGCTGCTCATATTTATCACACAGAAAAATGCCCCTCCCCACGCCCAAAACAGGTTGCCTGATGACGGGAATCTGAAAGAGGTGGGAGGTTGTCCTGCTCCACTTAACAGTTGCAGAGTGAAAGGAGTGTGTCATAATGAGAGGACACGCATTTATACAACACTTTATTCACTTTATTCAAACGTCATTATGCTATTTCTGCATCATTGCACATGCGCAGTCCTTTCAGTTTCGGTTTTCAATCCGATCGAGTGTATACATGCATGCTCAATTGTATTAGAAAAGGATTAAATCACCCCCTTCGATTTGAATGAAATTTATTTCAGATCGTGCTCAATCGGATCGATTAAGCTGTTTACATGAAGCCTTTTCAGTCTGATTGAGCCGTCAATCCTTGTCCTTGTTTCGGACTCTCACGTCAGACTCTTACGTGCAGGATAGTGGTTATTATGTGCAAGCAGTGAGAAACTTTATATTTGTGCAGTGTGCGCATGTCAGAAAAAAAATCTATTCCGATTTGAAGCTTGTGATATATAAATGCGCACATAAACCTGATCACTTTATTTAGCATTCATGTAAACTACATTCAGATTAACTAATAGGAATGAATTCAGTCCGATTGAACCAACAATTGTGCATGTAAACGAAGCCAATGTCATTAACTGAATGTAACTTGTGTGTCCGCAGAAGAAAACTGACTGCTGTTTCATAAAATCATTTTCTGATAGATTTCTGATAGTTTTTCAGTGATCTTAAAGTAAAGTATTATAAAGGTATGCCAAACTTTGGAAGCTTTATTACATGGGTTCTCAACTCTGGCCCTTGAGGTCCACTTTACTGCAGAGTTGAGCTCCGACCCTAATAAAATACACCTGAACAGGCTAACCAAGATATTCACGATTACTAGAAAGTTACAGGCAGGTGAGTTTGATTGAGGTTGGAGCTAAATTCTATAAGAATTGGACAAAGGTTTTTATTGCCTTATGCTGCTTTTCATGTCAGACATAAGGAAAATTCTCACTTCATTTTAAATACTTATGTTAACCTCATGCCCCTCCGATTAGATCTGCACAAACACTGTTTTAGACAACTGTGACGGGCACAAAATTGGACACAGTATAGCAATTATTGACTTTTGAGATTTCCACAGAGAAACCATTCAGTGTGAAATTATGTGTCAGAATGTCTTCTATCTACAAGCACTATTTAGTATTTGACAGATCATCTATCACTTCTAAGAATCCATGCAGAAAGGGTCATCAGAAATGTTTGGCAGAAGCATCAAATCATAATCTTCTTAATTTATTCTGCTTTCTTTGTAGTATTTACACTGTGTCCACTTAAGACATCAGTGTGCTGATGATTCATCGTGCTTGCCACGTCTTCTGTTAAGCATTTTGAAACTGATGTTTAACACCGCGTTGCATTAATAATAAAGTATTTATAATGCCATTTTTATAAATGTGTTTTTGATTGTCTCCTTGTTATCATTACTTACCAGTGGTTGTTATCAGCCAAATAAAGTATGGAACGTTTTGAACAAACAGGGTAAGGTTTCATGGTAGAGACTCACATGATGTAATTATTTACAATTGTGCAAATCAATGGTACACAAAACCGGAACATATAAGTAATATATTTTTATACTGTAAACAAGATAACTATATATCCAACATCGACGAACCATGCTACCTATCAGATTGTGCTACCAATAATATATTTGTATTCTTTTAAGGGTAGGGGTAGGTATGGACATTTAAATTAAAACCACATGAATAAGATGCTGGTAGCACAATCTGATAGGTAGTACTTTTCGCTATGGATTTGTGGCACCTATCTTTTTAATGGGAGGTAGCACAATCTGAGCGGGTAGCATAAATTGTCAGAACACCGACTTAACCGACTCAACTTTTTGGATCAGGTAGTATGGATCAGTGTTAATTGTTAATCATCAATGACAAATTATACAAATTACGGTTCCTAAAAAAATTGCTGAGATTATCTCGGTACCGTATCTACTTGGTTTGTTTCTGTTTCTCCAGCATAACGATTTAATCTGTCTTTATTGTACTTAAATGCACGTGACTGACAAAGACCGATTGGAGACATGAACCGTTTCAAACGATTCAGTTCGATTTGGTAAACTGGTTCGACCGGTTCAGTAAGAAGATCTGGTTAAATCGTTCACGAACCGGACATCACTAGTAAACAAGCAGCGCTGCCCTTTTGAACTTTAATATGCATTATACAGAAGCAGATGAAAATAAAAAAATACCATCTAGACTTTTTTAAATACAGTATTTTCCCCTCAGACTGACATTTATATAAACTCCTACCCCTAATTGAATCGCGATTCGTTTAGCATCTCAACCGTTTGAATCGTCACATGTTTGAGTCGATTTTCAACCGGTTCACGGTTAATCGTTACATTCTAACAGCTACATAAAACTAAAGAAAAGAAAAAAATAGAAATCGCATCATATGACCCCTTTAAGTGGACTAAATGATTGGAGAAATTCTGCATGCATCACTGTAAGTTTATGACTAGAGCTGTCATGATTCCCATTGGATTAGATTGTCATGAGTTGTAAATACGAGTTATATGTGTAAGTGCGTGAATGCTTTTTACAAGTTGGTATCGCATGATCACGGTAATTACAATATGTTGTGAACGTACATTTTGACCGTTTTCCAAGGCTGCATGATATATTAAACTCATTTAAAAATCATAATAAAGCATAATGCTATTGTGAATTCACAAATGTTATGATTCCATTAAATACATTTATGCGATGAAGGTTTGATATATGTGCTTTAATTATTTGCATTTGTTATAATGCGTAATGTACATTAGCTCTGTTGTTTGTAATGCATTATGTATTTTAACACTTTTCTTCAATAAAACTAAATTATTTCTTGCTTTTGATACTTTGTTTGAACTAATTATTGCATATGTGCTTAAATATATGTATTTTAAGTAATTGTAAAGTCTGTTTTTATTACTACTAAAAATGTATTCTAATAATTGATTACTAGATTAATAGTTAGAATAATCAACTGATTGCTCAGTTACCAAAGTAATCATTATTGACAGCTCTATTTATGACATTTTGATTAAACACTACAAGGCTAAAATAAAAAAGATATTCATGCATGGATAAATTGTTCAAAATAAGATTTATAATATGCATTCACCACATACATTTTTGTTTCATACAGACAATGTCTTCATATTCCACTTACAAGTGGCTGAATTTGTTTACTGAACGTATATTTGGTGAAATATGCTGTTATTTATTGTTTCCCATGACAATGTCAAAGTTCAAGAGGTGATGTCCTTGGGATGCACCAGACCTAGAGTTTTCTTTGTGAACATACATATGGTTCGTTTACACCATGTTTTAAACCTCTGTTCAGTCATTTTATGGAATTGTAAGGTGTTCACTGGCTTTTATGTAGTTTTGCTTATGCATTTGTAACAAACCTTATTTGTGGTCTCATTCCCCCTCCTTTTCCCTCCGCAGCTAAAGAAAATCAGATCTCTGCTGGTTGCCGGGGCAACAGACTATGATTGCTTCTACCAGCACCTGCGTCTGTTGGATGGTGCATTTAAGCTGTCGGCAAAAGACCTGCGTTCTCAGGTGGTGCGGGAGGCTTGCATCACGGTGGCGTGAGTGTCTAATTGACCTCTTAAACAATGTGTACTCCAATCTCTGGCACTAGAACGTTGTATGTGCATGATATGTAGATTATTGAGATCCGTTTTCCATCAGCCACTTGATTAAGTGCAGGAGACAAGGAGGTTATAAAGTAATTTAGAGCAAAGAAATTCCCATTTCCAGTCAAATGAATGTTAATTTGTGTTTTGATTTTTGTTCATTGCAAAAAACACCAATTTATTGTGGCGTTACTTTTATGGCTTTGCAGGCATCTTTCCACACTATTAGGGAACAAGTTTGATCATGGAGCAGAAGCCATTGTTCCAGTGCTCTTCAATCTTATCCCTAACTGTGCCAAAGTGATGTCCACATCTGGCACAGCAGCTATATGCATCATTATACGGGTAAGAAACAGTGGTGTGCATTAGTTTGTTGTGTCTGACTGCACTGTGTGACTGTATGTTTTTGTATTTTCAGCACACTCATGTCCCACGTCTAATTCCTCTCATCACTGCTAACTGCACATCAAAGTCTGTGTCCGTCCGGAGGTGAGACGTTAAAACTATTTCAACACACTACAGCTGGGTTAAAGCGGAGGAAAAGTGATCCGATGTACTTTATTTTTTTTACTTTTGTGTGAGTGTAAACCCTGACGTTATTTTACAGGATTCTTTGATGAATTGAAATTCAAGCTTTTTTATGGAAATCCTTCTAACAATAAGACTTAACTGCTAAGTTTTATCCTTTCTTTAATGTAAAAAGTAAAATGTGAATGAATTATCATCAATAATCAAAACTTGAATAATCTTTTCCCCAGTGATTGTTTTTCACTACTTGCTTGAATAATTTTTTTATGTACATATATTAAAATACATAGTAATATAGGGTAACAATCGTAATCATCCCTCCTGAGCTCTTAGCAAGTTTACAGACCTGTGTGAGCACATTCATTACTGAATCTCTTTCTTCCTCTCTCTGTCTGTCAGGCGCTGTTATGATTTCTTGGATCTTCTGCTGCAGGAATGGCAGACTCACTCTCTGGAGAGGTACCACCACAGCGCAGGCTAAACTAGAGCTGCCTATTAGTGTTGAAAGGCCAAAACTGTACTATATAACTGCTCTTACTCTTTTCTCTGTGTCTCAGGCATGTGGCTGTGATGGTGGACAGTATTAAGAAGGGGATCAGAGATGCAGACTCAGAGGCTCGAGTGGAGGCCAGGAAGTGAGTGCCGTCCTCAAATTACTTAATGTATTTTGCCGTTTTATGTTGTGTTTTATGTCCTTTGTTATGCTCTCTCAGGGCATACTGGGGGTTGCGGGCTCATTTCCCCAGGGAGGCAGAATCTCTGTATAACTCATTAGAATCATCCTATCAGAGGACACTTCAGTCGTGTCTAAAGAGCTCAGGCAGCGTGGCGTCCCTACCGCAGTCTGATCGCTCGTCCTCTAGTTCGCAAGAAAGCCTCAAGTAAGAATGTCTCACTTACCCTCATCTGACTATACCTGAGACCACCAGTAAATAGTGAATTTGAAAGAGCTCTGTTTATTCTCTCCTTTTTCACAGTCGGCCGCTGTCAAAGTGGTCAGCTACTCCAGGCAGAGGTGAGATCCTTGCGTGTGTGCATGTCTTGTGAAAATGTGTATGTGTAATTAATGCGTATCGTGTTCAGTGGTTTTAAAAATCTATTTTATATATATATATATATATATTTTTTTTTTTTTCACATAGTAAGTGCCTAGAAAAGCGGTATATAAATGTTACAAATTATAATTATAATTATTTTTATTTAAAAAACATAATTATTGAATTGAGGAGAACATCTGTATTTTAGGTCCTGATCATTTATTTTATGCTTTTCACCCAACACCTCTTTAAACATACTACTTAATTTAAAACTTAATTCTACCCATGTATGTCACATGTTCTACAGCAGGGTTGTTATTGTCAACTAAAACTGAAACTCATTTCGAAATCTAAATATTTTTTGTAAATTGAAATAAGAAGACCATTTAAGAACTGAAATAAAACAAATCTAAATAAAAATAAAATAAAATTGGTAAACAGCACATAACTGTTAAAGGCACAATATGTGCAATATGTTTGGATATTAAAATATCCAAAAATCACTATAATAGTGTTATATATTTAGCTGACTTGTGTACTTACATTATCCCAAATGTTTAGAAGAATGTTTAAATCCAGAGAAATAAGCAATTTTAACTAGTGAAATGGACCGTGTCCATAGTGTTCTTGTGTCTCCTGCCAATGATGTCATACACCCTCGATTTCCGGTTTTGTAGAAAACATGGAAACACCAAAGATGCTTTAATATGTTATGTGTTTTATTAGACAGGTGACGACCACACAGAGTAGCATTATAACAGAGCTTTCAAATGTATCTATTATGATAAAACAGTGCTGGCATACCCCTCATAAGCACAAACGGAAGGAGCATAAGCGGTCAACTGAGGCATAATAAAAGCTCTGCTGCTTTCGCGCTGTGTGTCACGCTCGTCAAAATCTTTGCGCTGGTTCAGCGGCCTCGTTTCGCTTCGACGGCTTTCTGTTTCATACTACGATGTTAATAAATCTTTAATACATTAGCTCATCCATGAAAATGATTTCTGACCGATTCCTGTCTGATTCCACACTCAGTCATGGCGTCATCAAACTACACCTTAATTTATTTGTTTATTTTGAATGCGCGCCCTCTAGTGGCTAAAATTACATACTGTGCCTTTAACCCTTTACGATTCCTATAAAATTAGCCTAAAACGCCTAAAAAAGGCATACCCAAAGTAAATTGCATGCTGTTCTTGGGCCATTTGGATGATATGCATGGTGTTAGTCTCCTTTGAAAGGTGACACTCTGAGGTTTGTTTCTCAACAGTCAGAATCACTGTAAGTCTTACTGATATTGAGAAATAGCACTTTGAATACACTAAAAAAAGAAAAAAATAATTCCGCCTGCATTTTTATTGTAAATAGAAGCCTGCAGATGACTATAGCTGGGAGGTATGAACTGGAAAATACATTGGGATCACAGAATGAAGCCTTACCAAGCCAAATTTAGCATTTGATAAACAATATATTAGAAAATTAGTGTTTTACACATGTTTATCTAATTTTATGTCTAGGCGCTTCCCAAACGACCCTTTGTAACCAACGACACATACAATGCTGTAATTCTTGAATGCTTTAATGTACAGTCATCATTTTGGGCTCTAATGAAAGGTTACACTTAGAGCTATTCAATTTCTCATCCAGATTCACTGTCAATAATTGCTGACACATAGTAACTGAAGCATAAACACATTATAGTGACATTTATTTATAGAATCCAAAATGTGTACACTTTTAAAATTACATATATATTTATAATTTATAATCTAAATACATTTTTTTCTATATTTCTATTTCTGTACATAGTACATTATTTAATTTGTGGGGTTTTTCTTATATTGGTGTTATATTGCATCCCTACTGTGTTATTCCTATGTATGTCTGTGTACTATCATGCATGTCTTCATTATGTCAACAAAAAGTGGTCTGATAAAGACACTGATTGTACTTGCTGTGTTTATTGTATCTTAAAATGGTTTAAAGCCAACTTGAAATAATAATACTAAAATACTTAATACTAAAATATAAATACTGAAATAATACTGGCTTACAGTGAGGAAATGTTATAAACAAATTGAAATGTTTGCTTTTAGATTCCACTTTTCATGTTTATTTAAATAAATGTTGCATACAGAGTTTGTTTTTGTGTTTGTTATTTTAGTACCTGCAAGTTCAAAATCATCAGGATCTCCAGGCTCTTTGCAGCGCTCCCGCAGCGATGTGGATGTCAATGCAGCCGCCGGTGCTAAAGCCAGATACAGCGGACAGGCTGGAGGGGCGGGCCGAGTCATGACAGGCCTGACCCCTGGATCATACGCATCCCTTGGTAGGAGCCACATAAAGTTAATGCACAGTTTTACCAGATGTATTAACTCATGGAGAAGTCAGACATGTGAAAATAAAGGCTCTCCACTCTTTCTTACCCCACGCTATAGGAACTGGAGTAAAGAATGGTCTTAATTCTTCAAGGTTACCTCTGTATGTATGTGTGTGTGTGTGTGTGTGTGTGTGTGTGCAGGTTTATTTATATATCCTGGTGGGGACTTAAACCTGAATACACACAGACTCATGGGGACTCATGTCATGGTGGGGACCTACATAGAGGCCCCCATGGGTACAAAAGCTTATAAATCATACAGAATTACTTTTTTTTAGAAAAATGCAGGAAGTTTCCTGTAGGGGGTAGAGTTTGTGTAGGGAAATAGAAAATATGGTTTGTACAGTATAAAAAACATTACGATTATGGAGAGTCCCTACAAGGACAGCTGACCAGACGTGCGTGTGTGCGTGTGCGTGTGTGTGTGTGTGCAGTTTAGTGATTCTGTTGTATGTTTGTCTTTTTTTCTAACTGGTTTGCTTTGCTTCTCTCTCTCTTCTTTGGCTTAAGATGATGCATCTGATAAGGATGGTAAGATCATCTGCCGTTTGCTCATCCATTCTTCTAATTTTCTTACTTGCCCTCTCCCCTTTCTAAAGACTGATTGCCTTTCTATCAGCCTTCCTTTCTGCTCATGTATCTCATGCTTTCCTACTGTTTGTCTTTGAATCGTTGATCAGGATTTTGGGGTGATTTATATATATGTCTCTGATCTATATAGAATTTTGCTAGGTGAAAAGTTGTTTGCTTTTCGTTGTAGTTCTCTTTTATAAGTTCACTAAATTTTGCGTAGCTTTACAGTGGAAACACCCCCAAGTGTGACGATTGTCTGAAGACCTTATAGAATCACGCAAATTAATTGGCTGATGAATCTTACCCCTCAGATTTTCCTCTCTTCAGAAGTGTTTTTGGTTTTTCTTGCCCATTTCTCAACGGTTTTAGTCTCGGATTCTTTCCACTTCAGCAACCGCATCTGTGGAATTGCTATTATTCTCTTAGCGGTGAGTGGAATGGACTTCAGTCGGTGCCAACCGCTGTGCTCTCGTCTAATCTCGAGCGATGACCAACACTGTAAGTGCGTCAGATGCGTTGGCCTGGGTCATGCATGGGGCGCTATTTTTGGTATTTCTAGCTGCATGTACTGCGAGAATTTCACTTTAAAAACCTTGCGCGCTTGACTCGTGGTTTTTGACCAAGAATCTGCTATTCTCCCCCACTGTGTCACTCCAGAGGCCTTCTCCCTCTCGGCGGCCTGTAGTTCGGATGCGGAGCTCGAGGCTATGGAGATTCATTGTCTCCATTTTTGGAGATTGTTTCCAATCTCCCTCCATTGCCTGGGCGTCACCGCGTGAATCCTCCTGGTTGAGGTTTTGGCACGCGCCACTGAGAAGTTGAGCTGAGATTGGCCGGACGAGCCTTGTGAGTCCCAGTCATCTAAACTTGACGAGTATTTCCTCAGTGGCTCTGGTTTGCGCCAGGCGAGGAAAAAGCCTTTATTCCCCGACCTGCATCACGAAATCTTCAGGTCTTGGAAGCAGCCTTTCTACTCCCGTCTCACTAATGCGGACTTCTCCAACCTTGTTGGTTCTGTGGAGCAGGGGTACGCCGCAGCCCCGGGGATTGAGGACACGCTCGCTGCGCACCTCTCACCAACTTCCTTCCGTCTAAGCCATTGTAGGACCACCTCCACTTTGATCGGTAAGTCATACATAACAGCGGGACAGGCAGGTGCGGCTCTCCACACTATGGCCGTCCTTCAGGACTACCAAGCGGAGGTACTGAAGGAGATGGATGAGGGGGACGGTGTGACACCAAGCGCTTTCCCCTTGTATCAGTATCTCCTGCCCACAGCCTTATTAGATCATGCCTCCATGCACGAGGATGCTGTGAGCTTTCCTCTGCTTCAGCCAAATGCATGTCCCATGGAGGTTCAGAGCGGGTATCCCCTTAAACGGTTCCACTCTGCTACCTCTGTCGGCCTTCCTGCTTAGAGGGACCTGCCAGGAGTGTCGCCCTGGGTCCTTTTTACAATCCAGTTTGGTTACACACTCGAATTCTTCTTACTGCTGTGAACATCGCCGACAGGGCTTCTGTCCTGCAACAGAAAATATCCTCTCTTCTGCTCAAAGGGGCAATAGAGGAGGTACCTTCTTCGGACCTAAACAGTGGCTTCTTCAGCCGGTACTTTCTAGACCCGAAGGAGGATGGGGGTTTGCGTCCTATACTAGATCTGCACAGGCTGAATTACTCCCTCTACAGTGGGAAATTCAGAATGCTGTCGCTCAAGAGCATTTTTTCCCAGGTCCAAGAGGGGACTGGTTTGTCACTGTCGACTTGAAGGATGCCTACTTCCACATTCACGTGGTTTAGAGACACAGGAAGTTCCTCAGGTTCGCCTTCGAGGGAAAGGCTTACCAATACAAGGTTCTTCCCTTTGGGCTATATCTGGCCCCGAGGATGTTCACCAAGTGTATTGATGCAGCTCTGGCCCCGCTGAGGATCCAGGGAATCCAAATCTTCAACTACCTGGACGGTTGGCTCATTTTAGCCAGTTACAGGGAGCAGGTGATTCGTCACAGGGACTCTCTCCTTCTCCACCTTCGTGTGCTTGGCCTCCGGCTGA
This sequence comes from Gymnocypris eckloni scoliostomus, assembly GCA_027564155.1. NCBI lineage: Eukaryota > Metazoa > Chordata > Actinopteri > Cypriniformes > Cyprinidae > Gymnocypris > Gymnocypris eckloni. The sequence continues at coordinate 22,220,079 of CM050427.1, read as the reverse complement.
ATGGCCAGAAGAGCGTGCTCGCTTCAGTCCAGCAGACCATTTTTTGGAGGGTCTGTCTGGACTCGATGCAGGCCCGTCTGGCCCCTGCTCGGGTTGAGAGCATCCAATCGTGCTCGGCCCGCTTCAGGCTGGGTTGTCACATTTCAGTGGGCCTGTGTCGCAGGCTCCTAGGCCTCATGGTGGTGGCTTCCCCAGTTCTTCCCTTGGGGCTGCTCCATATGAGACCGTTCCTCTGGTGGATGAAGTCCCTGTGTATTGTCTCTCTTGGCCGTCCCTCTGCCTACTAAGAGTGTCAGGCGCCTGTCTCCGCATCCTCTTAGTGTGGGGGGACCACAATTTTCTCAGGAGATGAGTGAAAATGGGGGTAGTCTACCATCGCCAAATAATAAAGATGGATGCCTCCCTCTCAGGGTGGGGGCGGTCTTCGAGGGAACACCGGCTTTGGTGTCTGGTCAGGCAAGTACCTCACCTGGTACATCAACAGCCTGGAGTTGAGCGATTCATCTGGCTCTTATTCACTTTCTTCCTTACCTGGTGCACTCTCATGTCATCGTCAGGCCGAACAATATGGCGATGGTGTCTCACATCAGAATTTGACACCCACGTCCCAAGATCTGGAAATTGTGGGTATGGCCAATCAAAGGTTGCCCATAGACTTTGATCTCTCAGATGGAGTCTTTCAATTAGGAGGCTCTATTCCACCAAATGGAGGGTTTTTTAATCCTGGTGTTCGGCTCATGCCGTGGACCCAGTTAACTGCCCAGTTGGTTCAGTGCTGGTGTTCCTGCAAGATAAGTTTTCATTACCACCCTGAGAGTCTATGTTGCGGCTATTGCTGCTCGAAGAGACTTAAACGATGTTCCGCTGGGTACACATGTTTTTTTTTCCTCCTTTATGCATGGGTTAAGTGCTTGAGGCTGGTTCGTCCTCCAAGTTTCCCTTCTTGGGACCTTTCTGTTGACCTGAAGTGATTGATGAAGCCCACTTTTGAGCCCCTAGGGTCAGCTCCCATGAGAATTCTGACACTAAAGGTTACTCTTCTGTTGGTGTTGGCCTCTTTTAAGCGTGTGGGAGATTTGCAGGCTCTGTCTGTCAGCGAGTCCTGCACTGAGTTTGCTCCTGTTCTGGTCAAGGCATTTTTAAGACCTATACCTGGTTATGTTCCCAAAGTTCTCTTCTTTTCTGTCTTTTCATTCACAAGTGATAGTGTTGCAAGCTTTCTCTCCCTCCTCTTCGAGTTAGGGTGATGATCTTAATCTGCTCTGCTCTGTCAGAGCCCTGAAGATGTATGTGAACCGTTCCAGTCAGAGGCGTAAATCCATACAGCTGTTGGTGTGTTTTGGTGCAGGCCGCAGAGGGCTAGCCGCATCTAAGCATGCAATATCCCACTGGGTTAGGGATGCTATTTCGTTGGCCTATGAGGTGCATGGTTTGCCTTCACCTCTAGGCAACAAAGCTCACTCCACCAGGGTGGTGGCCTCCTCCTAAGCTTTGTTTAGAGGGGTACCCCGGAGGACATTTGTATGGCGGCAGGTTGGTCCTCTCTCCATACTTTTGTGAGGTTCTATAACCTTGATGTGAACACGGCTCCTGGTTCCCAGGTTCTTTCTGTTTGAGCCAGCTATGTTTTGGTGTTCTGGTCTGTAATGGGCCAGATCTGGCAGCGCGCTAGCTTGGCATGTGTGGTATATCATTCCCATTGTGTAAAGCTACGCAGCGTTGCGTGAACCTATGAAAGAGAACGTCTCGGGTTACTTACGTAGCCCATTTTCTCTGAGTAGGTAATGAGACGCTGCGTCCCCTGCCAAGCTCCTCTTGCTGTCGACTTGCTTCTTCGACAGGAAAATCTGAGGGGTAAGATGGCGCAAGCGCGGTCTATGTTAGTCACCCATGACATAGGGGCTGTATCTCGTGCCATCAGCCAATGAATTGGCGTGATTCTATAAGGGCTTTGGACAATCGTCACAACTGGGGGTGTTCCCATTGCTACGCAGCGTCTCGTTCCCTACTCAGAGTACATCGGTTACGTAAGTAACCCGAGATGTTTTTCAGTGTTTTGTAGGCATTATAGGGAACCTGATCCTCTCACATATATAGTGGGTTCAGCTCCTTGTGTGTGATGTAGCGCTGGTGGCGTGTGGTATCGCAAGAGTATGACTAATCTGCCTTTCAGCTTGTGGTTGTGCCAATTTAAATATCTTTATCAAAAATCACCCTTACTGATCTGATGCTCTCCTCTAACTTTGTCCATTCTGGCCTGTCTTCTTTCCTTTGAAGGATCACAAATGTTATTCTATGTTTGATTTGAATTCACGTCCTGACTAAGAGGTGTCGGGCAAGGCAAAGGTGTTTGAGGTCGCTTCCTGACCATTTGAGCTCGACAGCTGTGCCTTTGTTTCTATTATAATGGCAAGATCAATGACTACTGAGAGATTGAACCTTTGATCTGCAAATGACTTTGTCCTGGCCAGATGTGGATTCGTTAGGTTTATTGCCCTCAGATGTATGTTTATTTGATGTTTTGTCTCAACCTGTAAAAGCTCCTCCTCCAATTCTGTCTATAAGATACCCTGTAAAAATGACTTAGAGGAGATCTTCGATGACTGCAGATAACAACACATGTCATAGAATAAAGAAATTCTGCTGACGATCCAATCCGAAGTCTCCTGGTCTTCTCTTCTGAGTTTTCTACTTTAGAAGAACAGAGTTTTCAACAGATGCTGCCGTGTCCCGGATAGAGTTCCAGCTTTCTCACCTGAAAGATCTGCATCTTTTGGAATCCACTTCAAACTGAACAAGGATTCCCAGACTGAAATTTTCTCTCTGGTGAGTGCTGTCTCTAATCCAAAAGAACCTAAGACCAGTACAAATTTTGTATCCTCTGTGCCGTCAGAGAAGAGTTAACATACATCTGTAGGGTTTTGTTTAACTAAAGGTTATCCTCTGTTTTCAGACAGGGAAGAGTTTATCCTCTGTTCTTGTAGGCAGGGAAGGTTATCCTCTGTTTTCAGGCAGGGAAGGTTGGCATTACGTGCTAATTTTTGGTTTATCCTCTGTTCTTTCAGGCAGGGAAGGTTAGCATTACGTGCTAATTTTTGGTTTATCCTCTGTTCTGTTCAGGCAGGAAGATTTAGCATTACGTGCTAATATTTGTTATCCTCTGTTTTGGCAGGGAAGAATTGGTTATCCTCTGTTCATGCAGGGAAGATTAGCGTAAAGTGCTAGTGAATTGTGTTATCCTCTGCTTTGCCAGGGAAGGTTAACAATAGTTGATCTGTGTTAACAAGTGTACCCTCTGTTGATCAGAGAAGTTTTAGTGTTTTGATTGTGTGATAACAAAGAAACTCACAAAATGTTTAGAAAGAATGCTAGACTGATCCCCACAGAAAAAGGTGGTCTAGCGACTCCTTTGTGGTCAGATAGTGAATTCAAATCACTTTTAGGAGTGCAAATGAACATAATAGTCACTGAGAAAGTTAGACAAGAACTAACTCAGAAATATGAGATCCATCCAGACAAGACTTGGTCTGTAGATGAGTGTAAAAAGGTACTGGGAGCATGTATTCGAAGAACAATGTGAAAGGCATTATCTGCTGCCACAGAGAATTGTTTAACGCTAGCCACACAACAGTCTCAGCGTAACGCAGAGCTAGAGAAACAGAACAATGAACTCCGTGCTAGAATATACACTTTGACCAAGAAATTGAACCTCAAGAAAGAGGCAAAACTGATGTGGAAGTAAGTCAGCCTGATAACATTTACCCTGATTTACAAGCGTTTTTGAAACAGATGTAGCTCTCCAATCAGTAACTGATGTGCCTGTAAATTCCTTCAATGTGTGTGGTGCTAGGAGAAGATCTCAGGGGATTGAGGAAACTGATAGTGTTCCTCTCCAATTCTTCTGTTGGTGCAAATACAAACTGCTGCCAAAGCTTTATGTCCTAAAGATATAGAGACTATCTCAAAGTTTACCGTCAAGCACGCACACATTTTTCTGAATTTAGAAGAACATTGATCAGTAAAATGCGTCTTTATGACATGTCGTTGACAGAAGTCACGCAGCTGATGTCACAAATACTAACTGAATCTGAATTCAACAGTTTTGAATCTGCTGTCACTTCTGAACTGCGAAATGCCAGTAAGGGTGATTTAAGAGAAGGTATTTTGAAAATCCTAAAGAATATCTTAGGACCCAAAATAGATTGGTCTAGAATTACTACCTGTGTGCAAAGGAAAGAAGAAACTGTGAGTGAATATACTGAGAGATTTTGTCAGTCAGCTGTAATCTACAGTGGAATTGTTGATGACCCTGAAAGTGTGCTAGATGACAAGGGACCCTTGGTTCGTATCTGGTCAGATGGCCTTGTAGCCGAATACAGAAAAGCTTTACCATTCTTAGATCTAACTTGGTCTAACAGAACTCTCAGAAGTAACCTAGACAGGTTAGCTACATGGGAAAGAGATGCTGATGTCAAGGCAAAAGTAAGAGTAGCAGCAGCTACGTTTAACACAACGAAACAAGACAATAGATGGTCTAAAAGAGAAAGCAAATGCAAATACTGTGCAAAATTAGGACATTGGGAGAAAGAGTGTAGGAAGAAGTTGCAAGATAGTAAAAGAAATGCTATGCATAATTCTGCTCCTTCTCAGCCTGCACACAACCCTGAAGTAGTTCCGCCAGTGACCACTGAAACTATAGGTCAGCTAGTTCAGGCTCTTCTAAGAGCACAACAAGACCAGGAAAAACTAATTATTGGGGCTGAGTAGCTACCTTTCCCTGTAATCCAACACAATGACCAAATAATTTTTGTGAAAGGTAGCATAAAAGAGAAGTTAGCAACTCTCACAGCCCCGAATATTGTTATACAGCGTGCACCAGTCACGAACCCATCCTCATGTATGATGTCTGCAATGACTGAATTTGTGTTAGAGGATGAAGGCGAAATGACTCATGATTGTGTTACGCTTACATATGCAGCGACAAGTGAAATAGCAGAAACTCCCATAGAGACGCAGAATTGGAGTTGTTTGTTGATGGTTCAGCTCAAGTTATTGAAGGTAACAGGCGAGCAGGATATGCAGTAACTTCCACCACTGAAGTAGTTGCTTCAGGTCGTCTTCCAGATCATTTTTCAGCTCAAGCTGCAGAACTAGTAGCCTTAACTAGAGCATGCACGCTAGCTTCAGGATCGGTTGCAAATATCTACACAGATTCCAGGTATGCTTTTGGGGTAATTCATGATTTTGGTGTCATTTGGCAAACCAGAAAATTTCTAACTTCTGCTGGATCCCCCATTAAGCATGCTGGATTAGTGAAAGATTTAATGTTTGCCATGAAACTCCCAAAGAAATTAGCAGTGATCAAAGTGAAAGCACATCTCACAACTAATACTACGGAAGCTAAAGGTAATGCTCTTGCTGATGTAGCGGCTAAACAGGCTTGTTTCTATGCAACTGTACAAGTGTGTTCAGGTAGTACAGCACAGAAGATAATTCTACCTCCTGAATCAATCGTTGATCTGTATAAAGACGTTCCTCTATATGAAGCATGGACATGGTTAGACAAAGGAGCCACTGTGGATTCATCCGGCTGCTGGACCAAAGGGAAAGTATGTTGCTCCCGAATCACTGTTGCCATATTTGGCTCAACAAATACACAGTTTGGGTCATAGTGGTCCAGCAACGATGAATCACAGGTTCTCAAATCAATGGTGGAATCCAAAATTCAGAAACGCAGCCACTGAAACAGTCAAGAGATGTGTTACATGTCAGAAAAATAATGATGTACCAGCAACCATTACACCAGCAGCACATACCCCAGCTCCACCAGGGCCATTTCGTCACCTGCAAGTTGATTACATATCGTTGCCCCTTGTAAAGGAAAAACTGACGTTTTGGTAGTAATAGACAAGTTCTCAAGATGGGTGAAGCTTATCCAACAGGGGCGCTACAGCTGCACACACTGCTAAATGTCTTGTCACTGATTTCATTCCCAGATGGGGATTACCAGATTGCATTGACTCAGATCAAGGTACCCACTTCACAGGACAGGTAGTCAAGGAAGTGTCTAGAATGTTGAAGATTAAGTGGAACCTTCACTGCCCCTATAGGCCACAAGCATCAGGACAGGTTGAACGATCAAACAGAACAATCAAAACCAGGCTAAGCAAAATGCATCAGGAAGGAGTACCATGGGTTGAAGCACTGCCCGCAGTACTGTGTAGTATGAGAGCATCACCTAACAGATCAGTAGGACTGAGCCCTCATGAGATTATTACTGGGCCCAATGCAGATGCCAGGTGTGATTGATCTTAGAAATGCTGATGTGCACATTGCTTCAGATGCCCTGATACTGTGAAAACCTCACAAAGGCAGTGCAGAGTGCCAAAGAGAGAGTTGAGTCGTGTTGGCAGACTCCACCAGAAGGGGGACACACAATCGTCCCAGGTCAATGGGTCATGATAAAGACATTCAAAAACAAGCCATTAGAGCCTAAGTGGTACGGACCACATCAAGTGATGTTGATTACAGCAGCTGCAGTATTGTGTCAGGAAGGAAAACTTGGACTCATGTGTCACATATTAAGGTTGTTCCTCCCCTGCAGGGATAGGATAGGGCAGACACAAGAACCAGTGAGGAGCCCAGGGAAGAACCGAAGCAACAGGCTTCGGGGCCAACCCTGAGGTGAAGATTTCCTCATAGGCCTTTCCTCCATTAGTCCATCCTTTCCTCACTGTTCTTTAGGTGTCAGGAATTGAGAAATAGGGAAAGAAGGAACAACCATAGCAGACTATATTTTGAACAGAGGATACAACCCTAATGTATGCAGACTCTACAAATACTGCTCTGTGCCGTTGGTCTCTCTTGTTTGTGTTTCTTTCTTCCTCTGTGCAGATACCATTTGATGGCTGTCCTGAGATCCATATGCACCACCCTTCTCACCTGCGGATAAAGCCACAACCTCTAGAAAACAACCAGACCCATTGCCAACTATCACACAAGAAAGAAAGAAGAAAGAAGAAAGAAGAAAAAATACACAACGCAGAGACTCACATACGATCTTTCAGCAAAACTAATTGCATGTTTTGTTTCTGTGTCAGCATGCAATTACATATAAGCAACACAGAACATGTACACTGTGCCTGTAACGATTACAAGTTACAAGAATTAACTTTTAAGTGTCTAAATTTGTATTTTGTGAGAGTTATTAGAACTCTCAAAGAGGGATTGAAGGATCACAAATGTTATTCTATGTTTGATTTGAATTCACGTCCTGACTAAGAGGTGTCGGGCAAGGCAAAGGTGTTTGAGGTCGCTTCCTGACCATTTGAGCTCGACAGCTGTGCCTTTGTTTCTATTATAATGGCAAGATCAATGACTACTGAGAGATTGAACCTTTGATCTGCAAATGACTTTGTCCTGGCCAGATGTGGATTCGTTAGGTTTATTGCCCTCAGATGTATGCTTTATTTGATGTTTTGTCTCAACCTGTAAAAGCTCCTCCTCCAATTCTGTCTATAAGATACCCTGTAAAAATGACTTAGAGGAGATCTTCGATGACTGCAGATAACAACACATGTCATAGAATAAAGAAATTCTGCTGACGATCGAATCCGAAGTCTCCTGGTCTTCTCTTCTGAGTTTTCTACTTTAGAAGAACAGAGTTTTCAACACCTTTAACTCAATCATTAATACGTTTCCTCAATCACAGGACTGGCCTAAGTTGGGAGTTTTGAAGGGCCAGCGAGACACTCTGTAAATCTCTTATTAGTAGTTTGTTGGTGTCTTTATGATTGACTTGAGGTATTACAGCATGTTTGTTTCTCCAACTGCATCTAGTGTGGGCAGCAGTCAGGTGGACTCGAGAGGCCGGACCAGATCAAAGATGGCATCTCAGTCACAACGTAAGTAACACACTGTGTGTTCATACACAGCGAAGAAGCAAAAATATTCAACATAAATATTATATACTATTCCTTACACACCTCTTATGTTGTCGTTTTGCTCACATACCACACCATAAACACACTATATTAACATAACACTGCTCATGTAAATGTATTAGTCTGTAAATGTCTGTAAGTGCAAAATATAGAGGACTGTACTGACTGCAACCTCCTAGAAATGATCCATACTCAAATTGTATACAGTTATTCCTATAATGCATTCCTATTATGCATTTTTACATTTATTTGAATGGAAATCTTTTGTAACAATATAAATATTTTACTGTCACTTTTAATCAATTTAATGTATCCTTGCTAAAAAAAAACGATTAATTTATTTAGGAAAAATAAGACTCAATGCTATTTTTCTACTCATGGCAAGCGTGCAGTGAAACAGTCTTCACACCATGTGCTGTAACACATTGTCAACTGCGTGTGCGTGTGTGTGTATGTAAAAGATTATCAGGAGTCGTCCTGCTCTAAGGATGTAACCCACAGCTCCTCCAACTGTTTCTGTGCCTCTAGGTTCCGACGATTCTGATTGCACGCCAGGTACCCTCGTCTGACATGTGGGCGAGTGTGTTTAGTTCATGCAAACGTGTGTGAGAGCGTTTGTGAGCGAGCAAGCGTTTTATGTCTTTAGTGGCCTGCATGCTGTGTGGTCTTCACTTGGGTGTGACGGTATCAGTCCATTTCTGCCTGCAGGCGTGTAGAAACAAACTCTCAGACACATCGGTTTAGCTGTGAATGTTGGTCAGCCTGGGCTGCTTAAACATAATGAGAGTATTGACAGAACTAAAGCAGCGGCAAACACAACTATGATGTTTTTGATGTTTTGTGTGCCTTCATGGTGATGTTGTGGAGTCACGTCAGTTGTGATGCTGTTGCAGGTCTTTTTAATCTATGTGCGCATCTCATACTGATGTTTTCATTTGCAGGCTGATGGTTTTATTCATTTTTATGGTGTGTCAAAAACAACACACTGCAACAATGCAGTCAGCATGTTTTTCCCCATAATGCATTTGTATTCGTTTAATATGCTGTTCCTCCTCCCAACCAATGGGTCTTTTGGACCCGCCCCGCTCCCTAATTCTCCCCCTTCATTGGCTCAGGATCACAGTCTGCTACCCCTGTTGGTGGTAAGATTTTCAACATATTTCACCTGGCACTCATTCACTTAGTCCAGCCACTCCCATCCTGTGTGCCTCCAACCTCTAGTCTTACATCTTCCCTTGTCCTAGTTCAAGGGGGGAAAAGAACATGGGGTTTCCCATCAGCCCCCACTTTCTTCACTGCACGGAGGGTGTGTTGCTTGGATCACTTTGAATGTGTTTTTTTTTTCTCTCTTCAAACCTGTGAATAATTTGTTAAACCTCACTTTACTTCTGGGTGGTATGACGTTATATATCAATTGTATATATCAATAACTACTATGAATCTGCTACACAGAAGCCTGTATATCTGTGACGCGAAGTTAAAAAACTTTAGTGTTATGTAATGTGAAGCTGTTTCGGTACTTGCGTCTATCAAGGTAAATAATGTAAGGTATTCCTTTCACATTTAAATAATTTAAGCCACTAAATTATCCAAAAATAGATAATTGTGTTACAATTTAAAATATATTTGCTTGAATTTTCAGCAAAAATAATTATTATGAGGTGTGTATTACCGTTACACAATAATTTGGTCATACTGCCCACACCTTTACATCACTGAGTGGGAAAATGTAATTATTTGGTCACTGGTGTGTCAAAGTGCAGCGTGAGCATGTTCATTTGTGATTGTGTAGAGTTTATAGTCGTAGAACATTTTCATTTGTTTGTTAGGGAAACCTCATTCTTCCCTTTTTGTCTCGGACACAATCAGAATCACAGCACTAGCACTTCTATGTCAAACTGTCATCTGTGTCTGTGATTGTTATTGTAATGTAAATTATTGCTGTCTGGATAAACAACAAAAATTTCAGCATTGCTATGATAATTAGTTTGTCGGTGCCGAAAAAGTTTGGCATTAGTGGACACTACAGTCTGTATTTTGTGTTATTTGTTATATATATATATTTAATGTTTGTGTTAATGTGTGCATTTAAAAGCATTTATCGTTAGGAAGATGCACATTTCCAATGGTTTTTCAGGCTCACAAAACTTCTGTCTTTGTTGTCCATATATTTACAGCGGGTTCTCGTTCGGGTTCCCCAGGCCGGGTTTTGACCAGCACAGCTCTGAGTACACTCAGTACAGGAGCTCAGCGTGTGAGCGCAGCTCCGGGTTCCCACCGTCGCAGCCGGATCCCACGCAGTCAAGGCTGCAGTCGAGACTCCAGCCCCACGCGCCTCTCTGTTGGTAAGCACTGGCTTCTATCTGTGGTCTTCTATCTTGATGATCTCCTCAGTTATGTTTTGTCTCTGATGAATAAAATACTTTTTTTATCAATGAGTGCCCATTGAAACTGTTGGGGCTTGTGTTGCAATTGCACATCGGCTGCGAGACATCAGTAGGCCTTCACATAAATAGGCGATAATGTTCTTACCAAAACTGAAATGTTTTCTTTCAATCAAAGCTCCTTCAAACATCAGCCACATCTACAATGGATCAAAAGGAGGTATGTTGGTCTTTTTTTCCACCTTGATCTCCGCAAGTCATCCCATAATGATAATCCATCTGCCTGTCTGAGCTGGAGCTGTCATCCTAATGGTGTTTCATGCTGGAGGTTTTGCTGTGCTGTGTGTAACATGCTGCTTTGAGAAAGCAGAACATGGCTTCACATTAACCTGCTGGTTCTTCCCTTGTCTGCTGTGATGTTATACCCCACAGCTTGGTGCTGCTCTTTGCAAAGTGAATGAATGAAGTCCATCTCATGAATGCAGATGAACGTTGAACATTGGTTAAGACACAGGATATAAAAGCAAAGATCCTGACCTTCCACCTCCCATTTGTTAGCACTCACCCTGTAATTCTTAACATTCTAATTGTTCTTCCCCGTCACTAAATTTCTTCACTCCTTTCTTATCAATTCCTTTAATGTGGAATTTGTGCATGGACTCTATAAATTAGTACAAATGTCAATGTTTTATGTTGTTTGTCTTCCTTTTTCTGTGAGGCTCCTCGGGGCTCTGTATTGGGCCCTTTTTTCCTCAAAAAGTTAATAACTATTTTAGTTTCAGTGCTTAGAAAAACTTTATGGAATTTGTACAGCTTTTCTTTCTCTGTTGCTCCTACCTTGCCTGTCTTTTGTACCTTTCAGTGTCTCTGTTCTTCTTTATCTGTTTTTTCTCTCTGCTCTTATCTTGATATGTTTTCTTGGGGGTGGGTCAGCGAGGGGTAGTCGTATACCACGGCCTAGTGTGAGTCAGGGCTGCAGTCGTGAGGCCAGTCGAGAGAGCAGCAGAGACACCAGCCCTGTGCGCTCCTTCACGCCGCTCGGTGAGTAACCACGGCAACCATTTCATCTATCAGGACCAATCAGTTTCAATTCAGCTGAGGCATGAAATTATTAAATCATACCATGCTGAAAAATTATACTTGTCCTCCACTTCATATGAAACTGGAAGTCAAGCTTTTGCACATTTTGCTCAACTCAGTTTGCTTAAAGTTTTGCAGCTACCAAACAGGAATGTTTGTACAGTGATACACAGCACTGCAAGCACATTCACGTTGAATTGCAAATATTTTTGAGGTTGAAAATCCAACACATTGTTCAGCTTGGCCAGGTAGCAGTTTTCTCTTGGCCTTGTTTTTTTTTGCCTCATCTTACATAGTCAACATTGCTGATGGATGCTGACACAAGCTTCATCTAAGGTCCTTAAATACAGCACACCAGAGAAAAATTATGTAAAACCACAGACAGGAAGTATTAGGAATAACCCTAATAGTCATCAGTTTTCTTAATACATGTTCCTCATGTTTTCATTTGTTTTGCCTTGTTGAATATCCTGTTTTGCACAGAAATGTCATTTCTGGAAGGAAGAAAAATCACAAAAGTTTGTGAATGCCATTCCTTGACTTTATGTATGTACATAATGTGAAAAGCCTTCTCATAAGTTTTGTATTAAATTAAACATGGAGCCTTCAGTGTGCCAAAAAGTGTGACCCCCCCCCCTAAAAATGGAGGGGGGGGGAATCAACATTTTGATCATTTTCGTTTCAAGTTAGTTTTGAGAGGCACAAACTTCAAAGTGGAATGAGGATAATACAATTTAAGATAGACTCTCTACTGCAGGCAATATTTTTGAGGTTAGGTAATTCTGAAGAACTTTTGAGGGATGCCCAAGTGGGAAAATATTCCTGGTGTTGCGCAGAACTGGACTAATATCCATGAGCGTTGACACTTGAAGTGTGTGAAATGTGTGTGTCACAGTGGGGCATGTGTTTGTGGTTGGTGATGGCACATTCTCACATTACTGCTAATTGGGAGTTTCTCTGGTGAGCTCTAACACTGGCCTGGTTATTTACGCGTGTGTGCTTGTTTGCATTCTTGTGTGTGTGTTGCAGCATCCCGGCATTATTCTCGCTCAACTGGTGCTCTTCATGCCCCAGATGCCTTCGGGGCAGCAGGTGAACTGTCACCCCAGCCGGCACAGGACTCTTTAAAAAAATTTTTTTTTTAATTGTAGTTTTTCATCTCATTCTTTTGCTTCTTTCAGTTTAGCCGCCATCAGACCAGCATGCATTTAAGTTTAGTGTTCATAACAGCTGTTCCTCCCATTGCAATAACAACCGTATTCAAGTAGATTCGCGTGGAACATCTTTCACAGTCACCTATCATTTTTTTCCTGAATTTATCCCAAGTTTTTTGTATGTGTACTTTTTTGTTGTTGTTTGTTGTATGGGCATTTGTGACTCATTTTCATTAGTGTTTTAGTGGTAATCATTTGTTTCTGGTTTTCTAGTGTCAATACCCATATTATTGGTGAATTGTGTTTTAATTGATTTCTCAGTATTGATAAGATCACTGCATGCAGTTTTTTGTTTGGAAATGTATTTGTGCATGTATGTATAAAATGTGTGATGTGTGTTGTAGGTTCTGGGTTGGGTATGTCTCAGTTCAGTCATCTCTCATCCTCAGTTAGTGCCATGAGAGTGCTGAACACCGGATCTGACGTGGAGGAAGCCCTGGCTGATGCTCTGGTAAAAATAAATATAGACAGACGGGAACTCTGCTTACACCCTACTCACACACACGATTACATACCCTCTTTTATCAGACAATTACATCTGTTTTAAAAGAAATTACTACTTTTATTCTGCAGGAATTAATTCAATTGATCAGAAGTGATTTTAAAGACATTTCAACCATAACAACTCTCGGAAAAGTTTAGCATGGTGATGGATAGGACAATGTTCATGTATTTGGTCTTTGCGGAATAGATCTGCTACACTGCTGCTGAATTGCTGCTGCTGTTGGTTATTGCTGTAGTTGTAGATTATTGCTGCTTCAAGCAAGTACAGGAACTTGCTACTCCCAATGCATATGCCATGAGTATTTGAGACATACTGCTGCTGCACAAATAGCATATAAAATACCCCCCAACAAAGCTGGAAGAAGAAAACAAAACAATGAATGATGTATGCTGCTATACAATCATATGCTTCAAATAATCCCTATAAGGCAGAAGGAATATAAAAGATAAAACCACTCAGACAAGCAAATTATTGCCAAGGCATATGTACTTCTGCTGCTCCGAAGAGCCGTGAGACTGTGTATTTGCTATCTAGTGAGCCTGAGCCAGCTTTGTCGAATGGCTTAACGCTAGTGAACTATTGCTGTGTGTTCTGTTCCGGTGGCTCAGTGGTAGACCATTGCGTTAGCAGCGGCAAGGTTGTGGGTTCAATTCCCAGGGAACACATACAAAAAATGTATAGCCTGAATGCAGTGTAAGTCGCTTTGGATAAAAGCGTCTGCTAAATTCATAAACGTAAACGTACCTGATCGGTTGACCAGGTAGCTTAAACTAGTGACCTGAGTTAAATGTGTTTCTGGGCTAATGGAGCCCAGATAAATGAACTAGTGGCTTAACAATGTGAACCTGATTGCTGTACCCTTTGGTTTATTTAACTAATGACCTAAATAACTATATGTGTCTGAGCCAATAGCTCAAACTTACCAAGGTAGAAACATGGGACATTAACACAGGAATCACACTACAGGCTGATAGAAAGTAACCCCCAGCAACCACCTGACTCAGGCAGCCTGAGCAAATAGTTTTAAATTTATAATACAGTTGTAAAAAAAAAAATCTCAATCAACGTTCCTGCAATGGAAATACTTACCTTTAAATTATTAAGCTAACAAAATATTTGGCGAAAGAATAAAACGCTTTACTAGGCATGTGATGAGACACTTTTCCCACGAGACGAGACTAGGTTCATGAGAATGAGACAAGATTTTCAGACAAAAATCCTCAATGATGAAATGTATATGGAAAAATTGTCTTTTATTCAACTGAAAAACGAAAAAAAAAAAATGTTTGTGCATTTTGAAATCAACTTATACTTTATGAAATTAAACTTCTTTTTTAATGAATTATATGCAGTAGGCTAATAAACTGCATATAATCTAGAGCAGCACGATTCTGGATAAATTGAGAATCACTTTTTATTAATAAATTGGAGATGATGATTCTCTCACAAAATAACGTAATTTACTAGTGGTTCTGATAAAATGTTCATTGCTTAAGTTTAAAAAAAAATATATATTAATAAATGTTTTTTTTTAAATGGAGTCAGTGTCTCACTTCATAAAGACTTGTTTCACTGACTATTGGAATCTGCTGAATGAATGATTCAATGTCAAATACATTTTTTAAACAGGTTGTCGCCACCGCCTGGTGGAAGATGATACACGTTACAAAACAAGTGTTAAGATACTTTAGTTTTGATCGCTACTGTAGACAAGTGTTTATACCCAAACTATAAAGTTTTATCCCAGTACTTGTGTTATTTAAATGTCTGTAACACAGAAATAATGATGTGTGGTTGAAGAGACTGTTTGTGTTGCTCTTTCTGGATCAGCATCAGCATGAATGCAGATTTGTCTTTAACACCTGTTTCACATCGCGAGTGTCAGTGGAGCATGAGCAGCGAATGTCAGTGATTGACAGAATTCACATCGGAAGCGTGATGATGGCCGACCCTCTGATTCATTATCAGGGGCCGCTACAAAACGTGCTTCTCAGGATCCACTGACACTAGCGATGCGAAACAGTCTTAATAGACATCGCTGAATCGTTGTCATTCAGGAATAAGATTGCGTGGGTGTTTGAGTCAAGACCGCAAGCGAAGTTTTTAACGATTAATTGTGCAGCTCTAATGTAAACATTGCAAAATATTTTGTGAGGATCTCGTCACGTTCTCGCGAAACCAGACAGATCTTGCGAGATCTAGTCACATCACTGCATTCAAGTTTTAGGTGTCGTGGCATTTTAATACTTTTTTTTTTTGGCCTGTCCAGTTGAACCCACTCGATGCGGTGCTGCACATTCAAAATATTGCAAAATATTGATTCTGACGCACATTCAGAACCAAGTCTGTGAAGTTTAGCGGAGAATCGCAAAGCAAAAGCTCATGCACGTCTGACAGCAAAATGGAAATATTTCCATGGCTTCCTAACATTTACAGATGGAGAATATACCTGTGAAATGTAAGTTATGTATTTAGGAAAAGAGCACATAGCTCAAAACTGCGTCTCTTAGAATTCATAAGGGCAAGCTGTGGACACAGGTGCAGCTAATAAAGTCTGTGGGATAGTTCTAATTGGCTTGAGATTGGGTGGTGGAGCTTGGGGCTAACAGAGAACTGAACAGGCTAAGAGGGGTGCAGCTTAGCGACACAAAACTTCTCAACAAGTAGTATATTTATATTTTAAAATAATTTATCATTATCTTTAAACTATCACTAAACATTACTTTTATAAACTCTTCACTATCACTGAACCAAGGTAATGCATGAAATAGAGATGTGACCCCTTTAAGAATGGGCGCTCCCTCTTCTGAAAAGCATTCCAATGCGGCAGGAGTAAACTTATGAGCCGGTATATTATTTTCTGTTGCTCATTAAAATAGGTAAGGCTGTTGACAGTATAACATTTATGAAAAACATTTATACGGGTTCACCTTGACTTGAAACTGTGAACAACTGTGAAACACCAACTGCAAACTGACCCCACTAGTGAGGTGTCCATTTAAAAGTGATCCGTTTGCGGTTGATGTAGAAATGAATGCATACAGAAGATATTAAAAGCATGTGGATTTCGGACAAATAAGGTAATCCCTAAACCCCAATTCACTTTTCTGTTCTAAAATCCGTGACCCTTGATGTTGTATTCTCACATAACGGTTTCATGAACCAGGAAACTGCTTGCTGCTGCTACTAATGCCACTACTGTTAAATGACAATACGTACTTAGTAATTACTCCTCACGTGAATAACCTGCACGTAGTTTTACAACTTGTATATTTTCTAGTTTAAAATGTAAATCTAACAAATGCAATATGCACTGAAATCAGAGTGAAGACCATTTACTTATCTAGCTGTTGAGCTTCAGAGAACTCTGAAAGCGTGCTGCAGGATCTGAAGTGAATACTAGCCAGCCATATAAATGCAAGGCAGTAAGCTCATTGGCTGAATATGCAGCATGAACCAATCAGCTTGTGCCAAGATGTTTAACTCTTTGAATATCATCAGTTACGTTAACAACCCGTCAGCTTGTGCCATCTAGAGTTTCATGACTGAACTATTTATTTATGTTGTTGCACAACATTTCTATTTCAAATAATAAAAAATAAAAAAATGTATCATGGTTTCCACAAAAATATTAAGCACCACAACAGTTTTAAACTGAAAATAATAAATGTTTGAGCAGCAAATCAGCATATTAGAATGAATTCTGAAGAATTATGTGTCAATGAAGGATACATTAATGGCTTCTGAAAATTCATATCAAATAAATTACATGTTAAAATATATTAAAATAGAAAATTATTTTAAACTGTAATAATTTTGTAACTCTGTTTTTACTGTATTTTTGAACAGATAAATTCAGCCTTGGTGAGAATAAGAATACTATTAAAGAAGTATAAATTATTTAAAAGTCAAGTCAAGTTGAGCTTCATTGGCATTCTGCTACATGTGTGGACATACAGTGGAACGAAACGTCGTTCCTCACAGGACCACGGTGCTACATAAATACAGGCATACAACAATGAAGTAAAAAAGAACACTATAAACCTATACACAACTAACCTACTGACATATTTTGACTATAACTATACTACATTAAATGTTACCCTATACGTAGGCTAAAAAAATACAAACTATGCAAACTCAACGACTGCTTCAAATGAATACTTCATATGTGCAGAGAGGTGTTGGTGGTCCAAGTGAGGTCCTCTGTGATGTGCACCCCCAGGAATTTAGTGCTGCTGACTCTCTCCACAGTCGAGCTGTCACTGATGGTCAGTGGGGGGTGGTCAACAGGGTTTCTCCTGAAGTCCATCACAACCTCCTTTGTCTTACTCAAATTGAGGGACAGGTTGTTAACACCACACCATTCAGCCAACTGTGCCACTTCCTCTCTGTTGTGTGTTTCATCGTTGTTGCTGATGAGACCTACCACTAATGTGTCATCTGCAAACTTGATGATGTGGTTCGAGCTGAACTTGGCAGTGCAGTCGTGGGTCAGCAGCGTGAAGAGCAGCGGGCTGAGCACACAGCCTTGTGGGGCACCTGTGCTCAGTGTGGTAGTGCTCGAGGTGTTGTGGCCGACACGGACTGACTGAGGTCTTCCGGTTAGAAAGTCCAGGATTTAAAGTCCAAACTAAAACTAAAAGTCCAAGTATAAAATCCTTCTGATCCCATAATTTTGTGTATAAAAACAACTGGTATGAATATTTCCCTTTTGACATCACTATATATTTATATGAGATTGGGATTTCATATTATGTAAGGATGTCAAAAGTGTCATATGCATACCAGGGTTTTTTTTATTTTATTTTTTTGCTATAAACATCTTGCAGATTTTGCAAGGGTCATGCAAACTTATGGAAAAAACTGTACTCACAAAACTAACCTAACCAGTTTATTATGTGCTAAATGTCCTAAATGTCTGTCTTTAACTCATGCTTTAACCTTTGGCTTTATCAATGCTGCCAGCTATTAGGAGATATGCGGGGCAAGGTTAGTCTGTCTGGCTTTCTGTCTGTCTCTCTGCGTTATGATTGTTAAATTAAAATTTTCTCTTTTTTTTGCCCCACTTGTTTTTTGTCTCAGTGTTGACTTTATACCTAAAATGCAAATTTGGATGTATTTTTTGTTTTATTAAGCAGAAGAAACCAGCTCGACGGCGATATGACACCTCTGGGATGTGCTCGGATGATGATGCAAATAGCGACGCCTCCAGTGCGTGTTCAGAGCGTTCGTACAGCTCCCGGAATGGCAGCATTCCAACGTATATGAGGCAGACTGAGGATGTGGCAGAAGTGCTCAATCGCTGTGCCTCTGCCAATTGGTCTGAGAGAAAAGAGGGGCTGATGGGATTGCAGGCACTGTTAAAAAACCAACGAAATCTCAGGTAACCCATTCAAACACAAAATAAGGTGTGATTGTTTTTCATATTCCAGCTTTACTAAAGTGATTGATTCATGTTCAATGAAAGTGTTTAATTTATTCTTTCTATCTTTTTCAGCCGTGTTGAGCTGAAGAGGTTGTGTGAAATTTTCACGAGGATGTTTGCAGACCCACACAGCAAGGTACCTTCATTTGCCGCTTTCAAGCTCCAGAACACACTTACACTACACACACTTCTGCAAGACATACACCAGCATGAACTCCAGCATCACACAAAACCGCTTGACTGTATCGGATTCTGCCTCACCCACAGCCGTATTCTCGCCACAAACACAGATCCACACTCTCAGGCATGTGCAGTGCACACTAACTCTGGGGTTGAAGACCGTGGCTAATCGCATGGTTTGGTTTGAGTGGATTTCTGATTTCAGACAGTTTGCTTGTCTTTTTTCAACCACTGTAACGCCCAATGTCCAAACTTCCTCTGTAGCTTTCCTTCCTTCCTTGCTTGCACTCATGCATTCACATACTGGAACTTTAACAATTGCCCCAAAAAAGATAAACATCTGAAAATCTAAATTTCATACAAATCTCTGACCATTATGAAGAACATGAGAGAATGAGAATGCTTGACGTTCAATATAGCCTTATAGAATTTCAGTATAAGCACTGATGTTTCAAGTGTCTTTTCTATATAAATTTAAACAATTCTTAAAAATTGTACTCATAAACTATTGGTTGAGTTGACAGCCCAGTTCTACATGCACACAGACTAACCTGCGTTTGAGGTGTCTCTCTTTCTCCTGGAACCTCCGTCTGGCATTCTGTATCTTGTCGGGTAGGCCGTAGCTCCACCCCATTTATCTGATTGCTGGGCTCATGGCTCATGGGCCGCCCATTTTTCTGATTTGCAGCGTGATTCCAGAGGCTTCGGCACGGCAGAATCCGGTATCAGTTCTGCCTCTTTTAAGGTACAGAAGTCATTCTCACACTCCTGTCCAACACAATCAGATTCTACAGCCACCCAAGCTTTTCTTCAGGGGTATGGAAAACCCTGGATCATTTTATGTGGAGAACTAAAAGTATGGATATTTAAATTGCAAAATATGCTTATGGATTTCATACCATTTTCCCCCTTTTTTATTGGTCTATAGTGGTCTTGTTTCAAAAGGGTGCCTTATTTAATTTCTTGTGTTTGAAGTTTGAACTATTTCCTTTAAATGATTAGTTCACCCCAAAATGGAAATACTGTCTTCATTTACTTATCCTCATGTCATTCCAAATGCATACAAAATACAGACTTGAGTGGTTCAATCCAAGTCTTCTGAAAAGACATAATCACTATACATACAGTGGGGCAAAAAAGTATTTAGTCAGCCACCAATTGTGCAAGTTCTCCCACTTAAAAAGATGAGAGAGGCCTGTAATTTTCATCATAGGTATACCTCAACTATGAGAGACAAAATAAGAAGAAAAAAATCCAGAAAATCACATTGTAGGATTTTTAAAGAATTTATTTGCAAATTATGGTGGAAAATAAGTATTTGGTCACCTACAAACAAGCGAGATTGCTGGCTCTCACAGACCTGTAACTTCTTCTTTAAGAGGCTCCTCTGTCCTCCACTCATTACCTGTATTAATGGCATCTGTTTGAACTCGTTATCAGTATAAAAGACACCTGTCCACAACCTCAAACAGTCACACTCCAAACTCCACTATGGCCAAGACCAAAGAGCTGTCAAAGGACACCAGAAACAAAATTGTAGACCTGCACCAGGCTGGGAAGACTGAATCTGCAATAGGTAAGCAGCTTGGTGTGAAGAAATCAACTGTGGGAGCAATTATTAGAAAATGGAAGACATACAACACCACTGATAATCTCCCTCGATCTGGGACTCCACGCAAGATCTCACCCCGTGGGGTCAAAATGATTACAAGAACTGTGAGCAAAAATCCCAGAACCACACGGGGGACCTACTGAATGACCTGCAGAGAGCTGGGACCAAAGTAACAAAGGCTACCATCAGTAACACACTGCGCCGCCAGGGACTCAAATCCTGCAGTGCCAGACGTGTCCCCCTGCTTAAGCCAGTACATGTCCTGGCCCGTCTGAAGTTTGCAAGAGAGCATTTGGATGATCCAGAAGAGGATTGGGAGAATGTCATATGGTAAGATGAAACCAAAATATAACTTTTTGGTAAAAACTCAACTTGTCGTGTTTGGAGGAGAAAGAATGCTGAGTTGCATCCAAAGAACACCATACCTACTGTGAAGCATGGGGGTGGAAACATCATGCTTTGGGGCTGTTTTTCTGGGACGACTGATCTGTGTAAAGGAAAGAATGAATGGGGCCATGTATTGTGAGATTTTGAGTGAAAACCTCCTAACATCAGCAAGGGCATTGAAGATGAAACGTGGCTGGGTCTTTCAGCATGACAATGATCCCAAACACACCACCCGGGCAACGAAGGAGTGGCTTCGTAAGAAGCATTTCAAGGTCCTGGAGTGGCCTAGCCAGTCTCCAGATCTCAACCCCATAGAAAATCTTTGGAGGGAGTTGAAAGACCATGTTGCCCAGCGACAGCCCCAAAACATCACTGATCTAGAGGATATCTGCATGGAGGAATGGGCCAAAATACCAGCAACAGTGTGTGAAAACCTTGTGAAGACTTACAGAAAACATTTGACCTCTGTCATTGCCAACAAAGGGTATATAACAAAGTATTGAGATGAAATTTTGTTATTGACCAAATACTTATTTTCCACCATAATTTGCAAATAAATTCTTTAAAAATCCTACAATGTGATTTTCTGGATTTTTTTTTCTTATTTTGTCTCTCATAGTTGAGGTATACCTATGATGAAAATTACAGGCCTCTCATCTTTTTAAGTGGGAGAACTTGCACAATTGGTGGCTGACTAAATACTTTTTTGCCCCACTGTATATACAGCGGGGAAAATAAGTATTTGACACATCAGCATTTTTATCAGTAAGGGGATTTCTAAGTGGGCTATTGACACAAAATTTCCACCAGATGTAGCCAAGCCAAATATTGAATTCATACAAAGAAATCAGAACATTTAAGTATACAAGTTGAGTCATAATAAATAAAGTGAAATGACACAGGGAATAAGTATTGAACACTTTATTTAATACTTTGTAGAAAAGCCTTTGTTGGTGATTACAGCTTCTAGGCCTCTTGTATGGAGAGACCAGTCGTCTGCATTGCTCAGGAGTGATTCTGGCCCATTCTTCCACACAAATGGTCTTTAAATCTTGAAGGTTCCTTGGGCCTCTTTTATGAACTTTGATCTTCAGTTCTCTCCATAGATTTTCTATGGGATTTAGGTCAGGTGATTGACTGGGCCATTCAAGCAGCTTGATTTTCTTTCTTTGAAACCACTTCATTGTGTCCTTGGCCTTGTGTTTGGGATCATTGTCTTGCTGAAATGTCCACCCTCTTTTCATTTTCAGCTTTCTGGTAGATGGCAGTAGATTTTTATCCAGAATGTCCCGGTACATTTCTCCATTCATCCTGCCTTCAATAATATGAAGTCTGCCAGTACCCCTTGCTGAAAAGCAGCCCCAAACCATGATGCTTCCACCCCAAACTTAACTGTTGGTATGGTGTTCTTGGGTGGTGGGCAGTGCCATTCTTCTCCAAACATGGTGTGTAGAATGACTGCCAAAAGTTCAATTTTGCTTTCATCTGACCATACTATAGTCTCCCAATAATCCACAGGCTTCTCCAAATGCTCTTTGCAAACTTTAACCGAGCCTCAACATGCTTTTTGTTCAGCAATGGAGTCTTGCGTGGTGGCGTGCATGGATGCTATGGCGGTTCAGTGCATTGCTTATAGTTTTCTTTGAAACAACAGTACCTGCTGATGCAAGGTCTTCCTGAAGTTCTGCCGAGTGGTTCTTGGCGCTTGGAGAACTCTCCTGATTATTCTTTGGACTCCTCGGACAGGGATCTTACGTGGAGCACCTGATCGTGGCGGTTTATGGTGAACTGATGCTCTTTCCATTTCCGGATAATGGCCCCACAGTGCTCACAGGAACATTCAGCATTCTGGAAATGCGCCTATAACCATTCCCATCAAAATGCTTTTCAACGATAAGATTACGAAGATCTACAGAGAGTTCTTTGCTTTTACCCATCATGAAGTCTTTCCTGTGTGCCTCCTAGGTAATGAGAAGCCTTTATAGGCCATCAATTAGGACTAAAGCAGCTGATATCAATTAGTACTGATAGGGGCAGGGTTCTCTCTCAATACTGACAGATTTCAGGTGATCTCCTTGCTTTCTATGCCATTTTGCACCTTGTTATCTTCATGTGTTCAATACTTATTCCCTGTGTCATTTCACTTTATTTATTATGACTCAACTTGTATACTTAAATGTTCTGATTTCTTTGTATGAATTCAATATTTGGCTTGATGGCTACATCTGGTGGAAATTTTGTGTCAATAGCCCACTTAGAAATCCCCTTACTGATAAAAATGCTGATGTGTCAAATACTTATTTTCCCCGCTGTATATATACACACACATATATATGCACATTTAAATGTTAAACTTGATTTTAATGTATATAATTATTTTTGTGTTTTTCCCAATATGGTTAGTATTTATCTTTTATATCTGTTTACGGATATTCACCAGTGTGTTTGTTTCTTTTCATGCCTTACCCTGTGGTGGAACTGTAGAGAGTAAGTGTGGTTAACTTTTGTGAGATGCTTCTCTAATAAATAGCTGGAAAGCATTTATTCCGTTTTTGGCTGTTTTGTTTGGGACTGAGCATTAACAATGCAATGCACTTTACTAATGTACTAATCAGTAACATGATAGGATGACGAAAATGTGACACCTAAGAGATGACTAAGATGTTTTTGATCCTGCTATTAATCTGTGGCTTTGCTGTTAACTAATCAAGAATATCTAAAAAGTGTCTATATTGTAAACATCAGTAGTTTGTATGTTTGATCTTTCACAATATTGGTTGTAATGTAAAAATTAGCATGCAGTTTTGTTCATTTCTACATTGGATTTGTTATTAAAGGGGCTAGTCTTCTGAAATACCCAAGTTGGTAAATAACTAAGTAGTGCGTTTATCAAACTAAATAAACTGCAGGCTATATCATAGTGTGTCATTTGGAAAAACTTGGATTAACACATTTTTTGAACCAATGGATTTCTGCTTACTTTCAATTTCCCCATATCTCTTTGTTATATTACTTCCCTACATCACTATTAATTATATAGAGGCCGTTTTGGGTGAAGGTGGGTGACGGCATTGGCACTGCTTAGACATTTTCCTACTGGGAGACAAAAACATTGCACTATTAACTCAAAAAAATTAACAGCAAATGTCCTCTGACTGAGTGAGATGAATGCATGAATCAAAACTGATTCTTTTTGCGTTTTTGTGTTTTTATGTGTTTTTGTAAATGTATTTTTTATTGAATTAACTGCTGTTCTATATTTCTGATGTCTGTTTTGCTGATGGTGTTTGTACAGGTGTTCAGCATGTTTTTGGAAACGCTGGTGGACTTTATTGCGGTTCATAAAGAGGATCTTCAGGACTGGCTCTTTGTGTTACTAACACAACTGCTGAAGAAAATGGGAGCGGATCTGCTTGGCTCAGTACAAGCCAAAGTACAGAAAGCCCTAGACGTCACAAGGTATGTTATATGGAAAAACTGGAATCCATTATTTCTGCGATACTCTGATACAAAGTGTCCACAGATTTCAGTGCTGGAGAATAATTGATTAATTTCTTGTTTATCTTCAGAGAATCTTTCCCGAATGATCTACAGTTCACTATCCTAATGAGATTCACAGTTGACCAAACACAGACACCCAACTTAAAGGTAAGTGCTTTTTTGGAGACACTTTATCTTCTCACACTGTGTGGATGAGCGACTAGGCTTGATAGTGTCGTGCAACATGCTGGTATCAGAGAATGTAAAGTAACATGGATTGGGCTGCCAGGTCTTGGCTTAAGTGCTTGTTGATTTTCTACAGGATGTCATGTTCTGGGTCAGTGTACTCAGGGTGTTATCCCTCCATAAAATCTCATGCAAGCCACAAGGACTTTGCTTTGCATAAGAATCTCCAACATCTACCTCACAGTGTTTGCTGCTCCTTAAGAGCCAGTGTTTTAGTTGTTGCATTGCTAATGCATTCTCAAATTTGTAAACGAATAGTTCAATTGATACCATTTTACAATACAAAATACACGTTTTTTTATTGATAGGGTGCCAGTGTAAATTTTGCATTATTTATATAGCATTATAGTATGTATTACTATTTTTAATTATATTAATATAATAATATTATAATGATAGAATTATAATATTTTTATATTTCCTCAAATTTTTCATTTGTCATTTTTAGAATTTGTATATATTTTTTATATAGTTTAATTATTTTCAGTTTTAGTTTAAATGCTTTAACTTATTTAATGCTTAAATGCAATTTAGTTGGCAAGGGGGGGAAATCTTAAAAAAAAATCAATATTAAATGTTTTAAATCAATATTTTGAATGGCCTTTTAATCTTCAGTTTGTCATTGTCATGCATTTTATTTATTAGTTATTCTTTATGTACTGTTTTAGTTTTAGTCATTTCAGTGCTTGAACTTAATTTATTTCAGTTAGATTCCAACGCATCTTTTTAAATTGTTCAAATTTGTTTAGGTTTTTAAGTTTGTTTTTTATCTAATGTTTTATTTGATTTCAGCTTTATTTGAATTAACTGATTTTGTATAGTTTTGTTTAAAATTACAACTCTGTAGGTTGCTGAATTTACAATTTTAGATGAGAGCAGAAGTAGTCTAGATGTAAAATAAAAGGAAATCAACATGAACAATTAAATATCCAGTGTTGCCCAATATTGATTTAAAAAAAAAAAAATCCTCCAAAAGAAATAAATGATATATCTTATATTCAGTTTAATTAAAATTGTATTGTAATATAAAAATATATTGAAAAATATTTAGCAACAATTGTGTTGTTGTCTTTGGCTGCAACAATAAAATTCCTTAGGAAACACTTTCCTACACCAATCCCATAAACACATTTCCTATATCCACAAACGCTAAGACCCAACTCCCATCTAACCAACCATCTCCCCTTCATCTGCTTCACATTCAGCATCTTTTTTCAGCAGTATTACTTCATATCGCTTCCAGATTTCCCTCCTGTCCCTCTGTCCCTCCCCTTATCTGCGTGTCTGTCTGGGGCTTCCTTTCATTGATGTGCTCTCCCTCTCTCTCTCTGAAGCCGGGGAAAAGGCGCTGTTGCTGGTACGGGGGCGGGGCTATAGAATTGCTTCCCCTCAGAAAGCGACGGCATATTTGCACACTGCAGGAAAATATCCAAGTGTGGAACCAAGCAGTACAGGTCAGTGAGATTCAGGGGAAGCAATCCTATAACGCACAGCTCCCACAACTAAAATCCCTCAGCTGAGCTAGCTCAACTTAAATCCCGCCAAATCCAGTTTCTAAAGTAACCGACAGTTTACCTCTTCCACAGAAACTCACAGATAGATCCGCAGATTTCAACTCCGTTCACAACTTGAGAACCCTGCCCATTGCATGCATGTTTATTTTAATAATGCTTTAGTGGCAAGTGCTAGTCAACCTACACTACCATTTAAAAGTTTGGGGTCAGTAAAATTAAATGAAAACTAAATTGATAATTAATTTGATCAAAAGTGACAGTAAAGACATGTAATGTTACAAATATTTCTTTTTAAAAATAAATAGTTATTTTGAACTTTCTACTCATCAAAGAACCTTAATATATCACAATATCCACACAAAATATTAAGCATCATTACTATTTTCAACATTAATAATAAGAAACGTGTGTTGAGCACCAAGTCAGAATATTAGAATAATTTCTGAAGGACAATGTGGCACTGAAGACTTCATAGAGTCTTCATAGAGTAATGACTGCTAAAAATTCAGCATTATCATTACAAAAATAAATACTTAAAAAAAAATCTAATTCAAAACAGCGGTTTTAAATTGAAATAATATTTTACTGTTTTTATGGTATTTTTGATTAAATAAATGCAGCCTTGGTGAGCATAAGAGACATCTCTAAAAAAATTGATGTTTCTGATCCCAAAACTTTGAACCGTTGTATAGAAAATGTGTGGGGGAAAAGTGATTTTTCTGGGCCGAGTTATTACCTTTAGTCAGTTTTGAAAGAAGCAGGCTGTTTTATCGAAGGCATGATGTTTGAGAGAGAGGGATGTCACTGAAAGAGAGCAGGACACAACACACACTCTTGAGACAAGCTTTTTTGTCTTTGAAACTCTGTGCTGAGCCCAATCACACCGTCATGCTCACGCCATGCTCACGCCATTTCATGGATTTAAGAATAGCTGTGAACGTGTGAGTTTGTGTGCTTGTTTGTAACTGATGGACTGCAGCGGTGATGGTGTTTTGATTCTGACTGAAGCAAAGTTTGATTGAAGGAGGGTTTGAGATTGAGGTAAAATGTCTGAAGTAAATCTTTTGGAGTGAATGTTACTGTTGAATGACATAATATGCCTTAGTTGAATTTGTTGCACAGTTGTAACACGCGGATGATGTTTCAGGTGAAGGTGGCCATTTTGAAGTACATAGAAACACTCACACTACAAATGGAGCCACAGGATTTTGTCAACTCGAGCGAAACCAGACTGGCAGTGTCACGTATTATTACGTGGACCACCGAACCCAAGAGCTCCGACGTCAGAAAGGTACACGATGAGACATTACACAAGTTATATTTCATGTGTTTTCAGCTTTATTATGTGAGCTCTGTTTATTTAGTTTTCGATCTCTTCTGATGGTGTTGATTGGTTTGAGGGTCTAATTGTGTTCTTCATTTTGTAGGCAGCACAGTCTGTGTTGATCTCGCTGTTCCAGCTGAACACACCAGAGTTCACAATGCTATTAGCTGCACTGCCTAAAACCTTTCAGGATGGAGCCACCAAATTGTTGCAGAACCACCTACGCAACACAGGCAACACAGCCCAGGTGATAAATACGTTACTAATATCAAAGTCTCTTTAAGACAAGTCATGTCACTTGGCGGCCATCTTTGAAACGCCTCTCGGGCATCCAAATGCAGCTCCTATCACTTTGTATGGGGAAACATCAAATTCTCCAAAACTGTTCACTAAGCTTACAATTAAATTTCATATTTGAAATCACCAATGAAATCGGACAACAACTGTGTCATAAATGTTGTTTCTTTGGCTCAAATAGCGTTATAAAAAGCTTATTTTTCAGGCTAAACCAGCCAGTGTGCAGTCCTGAGCACATGCGCGTTTCTGAGCACTGACTGTTTCTATAGCAACCGGGACTTTCTAATGGCAGCTGCAGTGATGCGCTGACTTTAACGATTAACCATTGGCTCTTTCATTCAGAAGGCGGGGCTTCCTGCGTTTGAGCGCCCATATTAAGCGTTGCATTTTTCCCCATTCAAAACTGTACGAGTGACATGTCTTGTGTATTCTATAGTCTTTGCTAATATACCAACCAGAATTCAACTAGAACAGCCATAAACATGCTAGAATAAGTAAGGAATAATTGACGACAGGCCGAATTATTAGAAAAATAGTGCACACCCGATGCGGTCACAATGCAAAGCGGCCGTTACACCTCGGGTGTGCATTATTTTTCTAATAATTAAACGGCCCGTCGTCAGTTATTCTGCTTATACTTCGGTTGCCACACCTCAAGACATCGATCAGATGATATATTTCAAGGGATTCATCAGTTTATTCTACTTCAATCGTGATTGTGAGTAGAATTATTTCTTCCGCATCTCATCCAATGCCTCTCTTTGCTAAATTTAATTTAATTTTAAACCGTAACGGATGCTTGAGCTGTTGATAGCAGACTAATGCAGTTAATACAGTTAATAACTAAGTTATGAGACACAGAGCGAGAGAGAGAGAGAGATTAATGTTAACTCTGTGAGTCAGTGATCGGCAGCAATGTTCATTTTCTTCACGAACAGCGCCATTGTTTTTAGCTCGCTTGTGAGAAGTCATGTCGTTTTTAAGTTCTTAAACTATGTTACTGATAAAATCGTCAAGAGTAGTGCTAACTACATTAGCGCTTATGTTAAGGTGTGTGCAAAACTATATGTATATCTGTGAGAGAGAGAGAGAGAGAGAGAAGGCTATGTGCTTTCCGTACATAATAAAACTAAATTTTGTGGCAAAAACATGGACAAGATCTGTCGATTTTATCCTTTTGTTTACTGTATTTATTTGATTGGTCAGTGTCGTTGTGGGTTTTGGTTATTTTTCTGTCCTTTGAAGTAACAGAAATCATTTGGCGAATTATACGAAACTGTAATGTGGTTGAGAGAGCTGCCTTGAACTACGTTTGCTGTGCATTTCCTTGAAAATAATTGCACACCTCACAACGTTCGTCAGCCAATCAGATTCAAGCATTCAACGGCCCCGTAGTATAATGTGAAATATGATATAAAAATGATAGAGGTGACACTGTCCTGTAGGCATCTTTTTAAATTATACAAATTAAGCTGTAAGTAAAAGTTTTAATATTATAAAAATATGAAATATTAAGTAAATTACAAAGAAATACATATTAAATATTTGTACAGTACACAATTATTACAGTATTAATATATTTCTATGATAAATTTGTATCATTTAAATAGTAATAAAATAAGTAATATTTTTAAATACTACTACTACTATTAATATTATTAGTAACAAAATGTTTAGGTTCTTTTTTCTTTTTGTCAAACTGCTCCAAAACTGATTTAAACTGATTTGCTAAATGACACTGAATAGCAGGAAAGATTCAGAACCTGTGTGTTTGATAAACACCATAGCTAATACATAAATCTGAATAGCTGTTTGAAAACGTGTAAATACTGCACACTGAGTCCGACATTTTCTAATGGTTTTTTATTCCGTTTTCGTCATCCCGTCTTATCAAAATGTTTGTTACAGATAAGTAAACGCAGAAAATCGAACCTGATACGATTTTTGTATGACTGACAAACGTTTCGGAGGCAGTGTGTAAACGTGATTGACATAACGTGAGGTCATATTCTTTTTTTTTTTTACGTGTGAAATGAGAATGTGATAGGCTGATGAAGGGCTGGGCGATAATTCGATAACGATAATTATCGCGATATTTTCCTCTAAAACGATATAAAAAGTTCGAAAAATGTTCGATATAATGTTTATGCGCCAAAAGCGGAATGAAACCACGCGACTCCTTTGAATCGCGCCACACGGACCGTTTATCCGCTCGGATCACAGTTCAAACTGCCGCGCGGCACGAGCTCACTAGAGCAGATGCGTTTACTCGGTCACGTGATCACTAAGCAGTGCTGTGAGATCCAGTCAGTAGGCGTGTTCGACTTAAAGCGGCGCTGCACAGAATGGTCAGTGTAAGACATCAAAGTACTGCGAGAGCCATTCGAAGGCATAGGTTTCATCTGCTCTTATCACTCTCGCGGTACTTTGATGTCTTACACTGACCACACTGTGCAGCGCCGCTTTAAGTCGAACACGCCTAATGTGAAAACACAAGCCGAACATGAGAAACACTGTGCAACGAGACAGTCAGAAGGCTTTTCAATATGCACATCGCCATTATGTACCATGGATTTACTGTAGTAACATTCACTGCACTATGGTATTGTGGCAGAAATGTGGGATATTCACATTTAATATTATTACAGGAGTAATGGTATATAATTATAGTAAGTATGTGTGGTTAAGGCAGCTATAGCATGTGTACATTTATACTGAATGATTTTAGACTACTGTCTTTCATACAAATAGACTACCTAAAAACCATTTAGTTATATTTTGACCATGTTATTGAGGTGCTATATGTGTGGTTTTAACTGTTTATCATTATTTAAATGTATGCTACTATAGGAGACCAATGATTCATAAAAATAAAAACTTGGTCACAATACATTATACCATATAAAACTGAGGTTGCTACAGATGTAAAGATGTTACTGATTTTGATCATGAACAAAAATGTTACTGCATCCTAACTCAAGCTACTATCAAATGTGTATTTCTAAGACAAAAAAGTGATATTATTATCATTCATATTATGAGGCAACCCAAACCGGTTTCTTGATTTTGAAACAATATCAACTCATTAGAACATGCAGAAACTAAGAAATACATATCTATTTAGATAATTATTGTGTTAAGAAAAATTAATGGTCTGGTTTCTAAAACTTTCACTTTGGAGCAAAAATCTGGCTTTAAATTTGAAAGAAATAAAGATTTGGCATTTATCATGATAATTATCGATATCGACTGATATGAAAATAATTATCGTGATAATTTTTTGGGCCATATCGCCCAGCCCTAGGCTGATGATACACGTGGAAAACTTTTTGAGCAATTTTGCCGGACATCATTTTTTGAGCAATGTTGCTTGGGCGCTTTCCCATTGAGAATGGAAAACAAATTTATATCTGGATCATTTTGTTCAGTCGTTCAGTGTCTCACCTCAAAGTCAAGTTGCCCAGCAACATTGCTCAAAAAGTTGCCCCGTGTATCATCAGGCTAAGAATATTTTTTTTCTTGCAGGCTCCAATGGGAAGCCCACTCACCCGACACACTCCAAGATCACCAGCCAGTTGGTCGAGCCCTTTAACGTCCCCTACCAATACATCACAAAACACTCCTTCACCAAGGTATGCCACTGAGTCACAAATTACACACATGGACATAGATTCATTTCACAAATGCTGTAAATTGAGTTTGCTCAGCATTTATCCATAACTTATGTCCTGTGTCAATTTGTGTGTGCACAGTGCATTTGATTACGATACCGAGAACATGAACTCTGAGGAGATCTACAGCTCCCTGAGAGGAGTCAGTCAGGCCATCCAGAACTTTAGCGTCCGCAGCCAAGAGGACATGACGGAGCCAATGCGAAAAAGAGATGGAGATGGTGGAGAAGAGGTAAGAAAGACTAAATAAATTAAAGCTAAATAGAAATATAAAAGAACTAATAATAATGACAAAACTGCATAGCAATTACTAAAACATTCAAAATCAAAACTGTATATATCAAAATGAAAGCTATTTCTAAGTGGTGAAATTGAAATAGTAAAATTACCATTGTCTTTAAATAAAAGCAAATTAATTAGGCTATAAATATTAGTATAATTAAATACTAAATCAATTATACATTTTTGTACTATTCTAGAGTATTAATTTTTAATTTGTTTAATTTGATCATTTAAATAGTAATTCTAGTATTACTAAATACTAACTTTAACCCCCCCTCGTATCATATGTAAATATATGGGGGGGGGGAACTAAACATTTTGACAAAATAAAAGCTATTTCAACATACTAACACTTTAACAGTACAAACCAAATAATGCCAACAGTAATACCAAAATAACTGCAGTTTTAAAATACCAACTTGTTTGTATAAAAAAACAAGAGACGGCACTCATTAGATAAAACGATATTTGAATTTTCACCATTGAGATTGACCAGTTAGAATGAAGTATTTCAGAGAGCCGTATTAATAAGGCTATAATGCTGATGTGTTGAATTATAGCACGGATGTGTTATGAATGTGTCTCTGTGCAGGGTGGAGATCAACCCACAGACTCTGGTCGGACGGCGCTAGATAACAAGACCTCTCTGCTAAATACTATGCCACTCCTCTCTTCGAGTCCCCGCCCAACAAGGGAATACCAGCCAGTCAGCTACTCTGACTCCTCTTTCACTTCCTCCCCTTTCAATAAAAGCTTGAAAGAGGCAGACCAGGATGCGGAGTCCATCACTGATGGTAAAGCATTCCCATAACTATTTGTAGCTGCTTTGTGAAGTGTGTACATGTAAGCACATGTGTGTTTCCTTTCTGCTGGTGGTGTTACAGACAGTGGTGTGGACCAGTCTGAGGTGGTTGCTGAGCTCCTAAAGGAGCTGTCGAATCACAGTGAGCGGGTGGAAGAGAGGAAAGCCGCGCTGTGTGAGCTAATGCGTCTGATCAGAGAAACGCAACTGCATGTTTGGGATGAGCACTTCAAAACCATCCTCCTGCTGCTCCTAGAAACACTCGGGGATGGAGAGGTGCACGCAAACATACACTCACTGCTGTAAACGCACTCTAATCTGAATCATGAGGACAACCAAATGCATCTTGTTTACTTGCTGATCTTTATTTTTCTCTCTCAGCATGTCATTCGGGCATTAGCACTGCGGGTGTTGAAGGAGATGCTAAACCGGCAGCCGTGGCGCTTTAAAAACTATGCGGAGCTTACCATTATGAAGACCCTGGAAGCACATAAAGACCCACACAAAGAGGTCCAAGCTTCTTGACACACATGAAGCACGTTAGACTGACAGCTCAGACCAAAGCGGAAATCTAAACCTAAACACAAAATGTCATTTTGCCTCTGTATCAGGTGGTACGGGCTGCAGAAGAGGCAGCGTCTATGTTGGCGACCTCAATAAGTCCTGATCAGTGTATTAAGGTGTTGTGCCCCATCATCCAGTCGGCTGATTACCCCATCAACCTAGCTGCCATCAAGATGCTCAATAAAGTCATTGACCGGCTGCCCAAAGAGGGTCTCCTTCAAATGCTCCCTGAGATCGTCCCTGGGCTCATTCAGGTAAATACTGTATTTTATATACACTAGGTTTGAGGTCAGTAAGGTTTATTTTTGAAGAAGAAATTCATATTTTTATTCAGCAAGAGTGCGTTTAATTGATCAAAAGTTAAAGACAATTATAATGTTAAAAAAAGATTTCTATTTCAAATAAATACTGTTCTTTGTAACTTTCTATTCATCAAAGCATCCTGACATTATTTTTATATATCATGGTAAAATGTGAATAGGGCTGTCGTGAAATCATCGACTTAATTTTAACCGGCAAAATCCCGGAAGAGGCGCATTTCACAGACGAGAATCCATAAAACATATTATTAGACTATTTTCCAAGTCTGCATTATATATTAAAACCATTTAAAAATCACAATTAAGCATAATTGGGAATTCATAAACGCTATGATTTAATTAAATAATTATATGCGCTTTAATTATTCACATGCGTGTAGGTTAAGTACGTGCGTCACACAGCAGCTCAGTTTACAGTAGCTCCACAGAAACTTCTCATTTACATGTGGAGCGTCTCAAACTCTATCTCTGCGTGTTGTTGTGAGTTTGGGTTTATTATAACATACATCTGGGAATGCAACGTGCGCCATTTCATCAGATTTGTAAGGGAAATCATTTATAACATACCTACACAAACACCGGATACATCGCGATTTCAAAATAAAAGCTCAAACACTCACTCTGAGTTTACACGTTTTGATGTCCACATATTCATTTAATTACAGTAGCTATAACATTTATTTCCTAAAGAAATGGCCAAATAAATGTCCAAAAGTGGACATTTAAATGAAATGGTGCTTGGTCAATATTAAACAAGGATTAGATCTCGCAGTAATGTGTAGAAATAATTATCAGGCGGCCTGCGCCCTCTGCAGGCCTTTGTTGTGTAATGAACATTAGCTCTATTGTTTATGTATTTTAACAGATTTATCCAATAAATCCATATGATTTCTTGGTTTTGATACTTTATTTGAACTAATTATTATTAGTGATCGACCGATATTGATTTTTTATTACCGATTATTTGTACGTTTATGTACCCGAGAACCGATATATATTTACTGTTATAAAGTAAATAAATAACTGAGAGAAGTCCATTCTTCACTTTAGTTTTTCCTTCTTTCAGTCATCTTAACAACAACAACAAAAAATTTATGTAAAATTTTATCTTCAAATTACAACAATAAAAACATTTTATTTATAAAAAGCATCATCAGCAACACTGATATTAACAATAAGCAAAATAAAGTCTAATGTTTTCAAATGGAGAAAATAAAGGCCAGGAGTCATAACAACATTTTAAACTACAGTTTTAGGTTTATAAGCTGTTTAATAGACTAAAGAGTTAATAATAATTATCTGGATAATGTTAATTAAATTAATTATATTCTCTGGAATATTGAAATAAGCTATAAAAACAAAACATCGTATTTTATTGCATTTCTTAACTGGCATGTTTTATCAGAATTATACAAATGTTTTTGTCATTGTAGATTATGAAATAACTGCTGACAGCGCGGTTTATCTATTTACACAGAACTAGGGGTCGACCGATTATCGGCGCCGATATTAAGCATTTTACCGATTATCGATATCGGCCATTTTCAAAACAGATTTGCCGATAACTTTTTTATTTTATTTATTATTATTATGCAAACAAACATACTATTTACAGGTGACATTATTTATTGGTGAATAAATAATACAGGTGAAATATTTAATGTTTAAATGCACTATTTGGCTCGATGCAGCCTGTCTGAGCTCAACACTGTGAGAGTGAGGCGATCTCTCAATCTCTGAGAGCAATCTCCGCCCGCTCATCTGATATGTGAGAGTCACGAGTCCGACCAATCAAGCGGAAAACTGAAGGCAGTCTCACACGAAAGCACGTGCTAACTGGAGCTGCCTCAGTGATCACGCATCAGTTGTCTCTCAAAGGTAAAGCAGCAGCAGACGTTGCTGAAGTTGCAAAACACCTCAATATAACCTATGATGTCCGCGATGCGGAAAATGCGGGCGGAATCGCGGAATGCAGTCATATAATGTAATTTACCGTATAACGCGGAATGTCATGGAATTTGTCGAAGTTTGGATGAATTAATCAAAAGTAGGTCAGTGCACTTAACTCGACTCGCGCTATGGACTAGTATCTATAAATATTAAGCTGCAAAAACACTATTTAAAAATGAATCCTGCATGTTCTGCATCTTTGTTAATGAATGACACAGACGTGCAGTTTCATTTACTGCACACATGCATACTGAAGCGCGTTCTGCTCGCGGTGTTTTCAGCGTCTGCCGTCTCACTAAATGACGACATAAATACATGAACAACATCCCCAGAACTGCTCGGAGAGTCACTTCATGAGCATTTGACCGTTTCATTTGAGTAAAGCGATCGTCATATCATATACATAGGCTACAGAAACTTAAAAAGGTCCTCATGGCAACCTGTCAAAATATAAGTTCGGTTTAGCCGAATATATTACTGTATCGTAATACAACTACAACAATTATTACAACTTTTGTTGAGAATAATCACACAATACGCTATTTCTTCCATGTTTTAATTTTAATAGTAAACTCATTTGTTTGCCAAAATAAAGTCTAACTCTCATTTGATTAAAAGATAAATTAAATTAATGTTTTATGCCTTCATTTGCACTGTACTGTAAATTAAAACCAACGGAAATGTTGTTGTTATTAACAGTTTTCAGAATTAAAGACATTAATTAAATTAATTTAAAAGCATTTAAAGAAAGATTTTTTTGTCAGAGCTCTTGTTATTATAAATTTTGGCATTCATTTTCATTTTTACACCAGACACGGTTCAAAATATCGGTTCAGTTAGAAGAGTATTTTTTTTGTCATTTAAACACTGCTTTCAACTGTGAGACTAAAAGGGATAGTTCACCCAAAATTCAGTCATTTATTGTTTTCCTCTGTGGAGTGTTTTTTTTGTCCATACAGTGAAAGTCAGTGGCTGGTCACCAAAACTGTTAGGTTGCCAACATGGCAATGTCTTCAGAATACCTTCTTTTGTGGTTTGTTAACAAAAATGTCTTACAGGTTTTGAACAATATGACCGTGAGTAAATGACATCATTTTCATTTCTGGGTAAACTATCCCTTTAAAATCAGTGTACTTTACCATCAAGGAATCTGAATTGTTCAATTATTCATTATTCCCATTCCTAATTTAGAAAAATATATTTAATATGTAAACTTCCAGTTAATGGCTTTACATGCTTTAGTTGAATGGTTTGTCAAGACACATATTGTCTTTTCTAGATGCTGTGGAACATATCAAACTTTGATAGTTGCCTTTGTACATAATTTAACCCCGATGATACCCCCTAGAGGACATATTTAGGAACAAACGAAATACATTGACTTAACCTAATATTAAGCATCTTTGTACGGATATAAGCTCTTGGCTATGATGGTCCCTGCTTGTTTTGATGATCTTTTGCTCTCTTTTGCAGGGTTATGATAACTCTGAGAGCAGTGTACGAAAGGCGTGTGTATTTTGCCTTGTGGCCATCTATGCTATCATCGGAGAGGATTTGAAACCTCACCTCAGCCAGCTGTCTGGCAGCAAGGTGAGCCGTTTCCTCTTGCAAAACCCAACCCTTTTCCATCTTACTCTCATTATCTCTTGGTTTTATATTTCAAAACATCCATAACATGAACATGCTCTCTCTTTTTCCAGCTGAAACTGTTGAATTTGTACATAAAGCGAACTCAGAGCGGCTCCAGCGGAAGTGACCAGTCTTTAGATGTGGGAGGGCAGGGCCTGTAGCCGTGCCGCCACCATTCAGAACTACAGCACTCTCTTTGTGCATTGGGACCCTAGCTGGCTTTTTAACTCACATGCATACACAAACAAACACCTACACACGCTTACCTACAGATACACAAAGCCGCATGCACCTACACTGCTGGACACCCTCCTCCGGCCCCACAAAACCTTCCAGTGGGATATGCTTAGAGGAGCGGTGTCGGACTGAAACTCTTTCTCCAAACTAAGATCACGACACTCCATGTGCATGTCCGAGAAACTACTATCTGTGGCACAGGTGGTGGACTGCTGATGTAGTTTTGTTGCCTTGTCAATGAGAAGATTGTGTGTGTGTGTGTGTGTGTGTGTGTGTGTGTGTGTGTGTGTGTGTGTGTGTGTGTGTGTGTGTGTGTGTGTGTGTGTGTGTGTGTGTGTGTGTGTGTGTGTGTGTGTGTGTGTGTCAGTCAGACAGGGACAAACCCAGCAGAAAGGGGTGTGTCGTGGGTGTCATTTTGTGCAACATGGAAAGTGTTTCTTTTTATCAAAGAGCTTTTTAGAAACTCAGATATTTAAGATGAAGTTCAAAACTTCTTGGTCTGAGCGACTTGTCATTAACGTTCCTAATTGCTCACTATCGATTATTATTAATGGTCATTTCAATTCATAACAGTGAGCTGTTGGTCCAGCTTTCTCTATTATAAGATATACTTTGCTTGGCTTTATGCATGTCATGAATAAATCTGAACCTTTTATCTGGTTGTGTACATGGCTTAACGGGCTACGTGTCAGTGGCCCCGCACACCCGAGATTCTCATCGCAGCAAGGTCACATGTGATACCACACCACATAGGCAATATGTATCTATATATACCATAACAAAGGAATATTCAAGAAGATCTTGTGATGTCCTGAGGGCGTGTGGATTCTTTTAAGTAGCATAGTGTCATTCTTCTCTGATGGGAAATTTGTAGAAATGTATTTACGCATCTAAATCCCACAACTGTCTTGTCACTTCTTTCCTGTAGTGTCGGTCTTCCTCCACCGTAAGGAAGTTCTCTCTTCCCACTGCATTTCTAGAACTGTGCTAACAATGAAATTAAAATAAAGAAAATGTACAGTAATGAACTAAATGTCTCATTGTTGTTTTTCTAAATGTGCCCCTGGACCACAGAACGAGTCTTAAGCAACACAGGTATATTTGTAGCAATTCTATTGGTCAAAATTATCGATTTTTCTTTTATGCCAAAAATCTGTAGGATATTATTAAGCAAAGATAATGTTCCATGAAGATATTTTGTAAATTTCCAACCGTAAACATAAAAACTAAATTTTTAATTTAGTAATATGCATTGCTAAGGACTACATTTGGTCAACTTTAAAGGCAATATTTCTCAATATTTTGATTTTTTTTTTCAAAAAAAGATTGTGAAGATATTTTTAAATAGGTGTTTCTCGTCCAAATATTGTCCTATCATAGCAAATCATTAAAAAAATACCCGTATGACCGGTTTTGTGGTCCAGGGTCACAAATGCTACCTCTACCTTGAAAATGAGTACAACACATAAGTTATGATTTAAAGGGTTATTCGACCCTCAATTACTCGTCAGTATGTCATTCCAAACCTTTACTATTTCTTCTGTGGAACATAAAAATATTTTGAATGGTATTTCAGCTATTTTTGTCCATAATCAAATTTAATGGGATCCAAACAACATTTGACCCCGTTAATTTTCTTTTAATAGAAAAAAAAGTCAAAAAGAATTTGTTTTTGTCAGATTTAAGGAAATAAAAAATGTTGGGAGTCTTTAAGATGTTTTCATGTCTTTAAAAGATGTCTCTAATGCTCAAAAAGGCTGCATTTATTTGACCTCAAATACAGTAAAAGCAGTAATATTGGGAAATATTAAAATTGTATATATATATATATAGTCTTCAGTGTCAAATGATCCTTCAAAAATCATTGTACTAATCAGATTTGGTGCTTAAGAAACATTTATTATTATTAATGATGAAAACAATTGTGGGGACAACGTACCTGGCGGTGTTCTGAAAGACTGCTGAACAGCTGACAGATGTCCTAACATACATCTTTAACACCTCGCTGAGCCAGGCAGTCATCCCCACATGTCTCAAATCCACAACAATCATACCGGTACCAAAGAAATCACCTGTGTCCTGTCTAAAAGGGCTTTCTTAGCCCTTTTCCTCACTGGTGTAAAATTGTTGTAGGCTGGGCATAGGGGCACTGATAAACCTCTCAGCAGTCCTGACTGTCCTTTATAGTCTTTTGGTGTCTGTTTTGTAGCTGAACCAAACCAAACAGTTATGAACACAGGACAGACTTGATGAGCCAGGCAGTAATCCCCACATGTCTCAAAATCTACGGCAATCATACCTGTACCAAATAAATCACCTGTGTCCTGTCTAAACAACTACCGTCCCATAGAACTGACGCCAAAAATAATGAAGTGCTTTGCGAGGCTAGTCATGCACAACATTAAAACCAGCCTCCCCAACACACTCGATCCGCTCCAGTTTGCATACCGCCCAAACCGCTCTACGGATGATGCAATTTCCTCCACCCTCCACCTGGCTCTTACCCACCTAGAAAATAAAGACTCCTATGTTAGAATGCTGTTCATCGACTTCAGCTCAGCATTCAACACAATAATACCACAACAGCTCATCAATAAATGAAACCTGCTGGGCCTTAACAATTCCCTCTGTAATTAGATCCTGAACTTTCTAACCTGAAGACCTCAGTCAGTCCGTGTCGGCCACAACACCTCGAGCACTACCACATTGAGCACAGGTGCCCCACAGGGCTGTGTGCTCAGCCCGCTGCTCTTCATGCTGCTGACCCACGACTGCACTGCCAAGTTCAGCTACAACCACATCATCAAGTTTGCCGATGACACATCAGTGGTAGGTCTCATCAGCAACAACGATGAAACACACAACAGAGAGGAAGTGGCACAGCTGGCTGAATGGTGTGGTGCTAACCTATCCCTCAATGCGGGATGACAAAGGAGGTTGTGATGGACTTCAGGAGAAACTCTGTTGACCACCCCCCACTGACCATCGACAGCTCGACTGTGGAGAGTCAGCAGCACTAAATTCCTGGGAGTGCACATCACAGAGGACCTCACTTGGACCACCAACACCATGTCACTCTTAAAGAAGGCACAGCAGCGCCTACACTATCTCCGCCGGCTGAAAAGAGCAAGTCCGACCCACTGTATCAGGGGTGCAAACTTGTCACCTTTCGGCGAAATTCGCCATTTTCACCTCGAAATCGGACATTCACGTGAATTGTGTAGATCTGTACAAAAAAATGGGGGGCGACGAAATTCGCCGAATTTAAAATAAAAATCCACCTTTGAATGCAAAACGCTGCATTCGAATTTTAGGTGTCCGTCAGGCAGATTGGCACACGAGATGCGATGACGTGGTGTCGTTACATTTTAATGCTTTTTTTTTTAGCCTGTCCAGTTGAAACTACTTGATGAGGTGCTGCACATTCAGAATATTGCGGAAAAAGAGAACATCAATGTGGAGAAGATATTGTTTACTTCAAAACTGAAACCAAGCCGTTCACACAGAACACATATGTATGGCATTTTCTAGAGGGACATCTATCATCGTTGCACTGGCGTCTCACACAAGAGAGCCCAAAGCCATGTCAAATTAATGTCAGTTCAACTTAAAAAAAACATGTTATTAGGAAATTAGTTTGCTAGCGAACGTGCATATTAACAGCGTAAACATGAACCTTGCGGTCATATGATTAAATGTTAATAATTTCCGTGTATCAGCAATGATAAATCTTTGAGTTTAAAGCGGCTCTGACAGAAAGTCTGCGTGTGCCCTGACAGAGACGCGCTGTTTTGAGCTATGTGCTCTTTTCCTAAATACATAACTTACATTTCACAGGTATAGTCTCCATCTGTAAATGTTAGAGAGCCATGGAAATATTTCCATTTTGCTGTCAGACGTGCACAAGCTTCTGCGATTCTCCGCTAAACTTCACAGATTTGGTTCTGAACGCTTGCCGCCGTGTGCATGCGCGTCAAACATACAGAGCGCAATGAAATAGGAGGCAATAACTGACTAAAATGTAAATGTTTCTGAAATGTTTGTAGTTGGACATTTTAAATCTACAAGTAAGTGTATTTGCATGATAGCACTTACTGTAAAGTGACAGTAATGGGGTAATCAATTTTTTTTACTCAATTAGCCGAGTCTGTGCTTTTTTTAGTTTAGTAAATTTAACTATATATGCCTACAAGGTTACATTCACTTTATTTATTAGTTTGATCCAAATCCAAAATACAGATATATGTACCATATACCGCAAATCAGCAAAAAAAAATACAGATATGAATTTTTTCTCATATCACCCAGCCCTACTTTGAAGAAACGTGCATTTGGTAACATTTCGCTCTGTGCGCCCTCTTGTGGCCTCAGGAGAGAAGCCAAAAGCTTTTTCTAACTGAATTTATGCCTTTTAAATTCGAATATAATTCGTGAGTTTTTGTTAAATGTGAGATAAAATCATCACAATTAAAAGAACCAAAGACTTAAACTACTTCAGTCTGTGTGTATTTAA
This sequence comes from Gymnocypris eckloni scoliostomus, assembly GCA_027564155.1. Lineage (NCBI taxonomy): Eukaryota > Metazoa > Chordata > Actinopteri > Cypriniformes > Cyprinidae > Gymnocypris > Gymnocypris eckloni. Next base: position 22,178,517 of record CM050427.1, on the reverse strand, counting down.
TTTATTTAATACATGAATTTCACAATTTAAGTTGAATTACTGAAATAAATGAACTTTTCCACGACATTCTAATTTATTGAGAGGCACCTGTATATTTGTACCAATAGCCAATAATACATTGTATGCGTCAAAATTATAGAATTTTTCTTTTATGCCAAAATCATTAGGATATTAATTAAAGATAAAGTTCCATGAAGATATTTTGTAAATGTTCTACCGTGAATATATGAAAACTTAATTTTGATTAGTAATATGCATTGCTAAGAACTTCATTTTGACAACTTTAAAGGTGATTTTCTCAACATGTCATTTATTTATTTTTTGCACCTTCAGATTCCAGATTTTCAAATAGTTGTATCTCGGCCAAATATTGTCCAATCCTAACAAAGCGTACATCAATCGAAAGCCTATTCAACTTTCAAAATATGTATATATGTAATTTTAAATCATGACTGGTTCTGTGGCCAGGGTCACGTGGACTTTGGCTGTCAGCTCCAGATCTGAAGTTTTGAATATAAATGTGTTGATTTTGTTAAACATTCTATGATTTAAAAAATAATAATCTTACATATTCAACAAGTTTGCATTTCTTCCACAAGATGGCGTCACGAGTCATTTGATTTATGCGCTACAATATAAATGTTACTAACGTTGTTAATGAAGTCTCTTAAAGTTGTGAAAAATGTAAAAGCAACGAATATTGTAAGATATTTCGAATCTGAATTTGGCGTCTTGTGAATGTCTTTGTTTTTTATTTTTTGTTATTCAAACATCTTTGGAACTTCTGTTGATGCCTGTTTTTCTGTGATGTTGTTTTCATGTTCTTAAAAAAAAAAAAAAAGGTTATATTTTGTTTAGAAGCCGAGAGTGATGCAGTGTATCGGAGCGCTAGCCAGGGAGACGATGACGACAGATCCTCGGAAGCTGATTGGCTTAGCGCGCCTTGCAGAGCAACGTGATTGGCTGTCAGATTGTAGACGCAGATCCCTGCTGCAGCTCTTTCGCATTTGGGGTTTGAATGGTGGCAGACGCAGAGCCGTGTCCATGTGTGGTGATCTTTGGCCTTTTTCCAAAGACCAAACGGACGAGTCAGCACGATGAAATTAGGCGAACGTTTTCGGAGTATGGAGAGCGTAAAGACACCGCACTGCGCGTAGGATTAGATGAAAGCGAATGAGCGAGCTCTGCCAACGTTACTCGAGCGGACATTGTGAATGCGGTGACAGTCAACAGCGTCCTCCCACCCTGCTGCTTGCTTTATATAATAATGGAAGATCGCATGCAGATATGATGTACTGCTGATGTATACGGGATAACATACGGAAGCTGGAAACAAATAATACACGAGGAGGTGTTGCGTGGAGGGTTGAGTTGACTTCGCGACGCCTCGGCTCATCCCGATACTGTTATTTCTCGCCTGTGTTAACGTTACTGTGAAACTCAAGTAATGGCGAGGCACACGGCAGTCAGGGCTAGAGATGTTTGCCCTGCTTTCAACAGCTAGCCTTCCGCGGGTGGCCACCTAACCAGCTCTAGTAGGACTAGCTGACTCCTGCGGCAACGCCAGCTCCGCGCAGGTGCTGTCTGTACGAGGCGAAGCTGGCGGCGCTCCGGTTAGAGTCGGAGGAGAAGGATCTGGGCGCCATGGCGTGGGTGCTGAAGATGGACGATGCTACCATCGAGTCTGGGCTAGTGCACGACTTCGATGCCAGTTTGTCTGGCATCGGCCAGGAGCTCGGGGCTGGCGCGTACAGCATGAGGTTAGAGCAGCATGCAAACCGATCAGCAGCTTCTCAAGAGTCCCTAAGCCGGGGGCGCTGCATCTATGACGGCGGGCTAGTTAACGTTATTTGGCTAACGTTAGCTGTCTTTATCGCTACGTTTATGTTGCGAACCTCGGGATTCCAGGCGGTTTATGTTCAAAATTCTTAATTTTATACAATTATAAATCATTTGGCCTTTCGCGAGTTTGTTTTTGTCGTCTGCTAGATGCAATATGGCTAACGTTATGTGAGAGTTGCTAGAGCTAAGTTAGCTCAAAACAATAAACAACGAGTTGCATCCTAATGTCTGACCACCCTGAGAGCTAACGAGACCTGGTATTTGTTTTAATCTGGTTGTAAAGTGTTCATCAATATTCTCGCGCTCCTTTCGAATAGCCATAACGTGGTAACTTTAGAATTGAAACGATAACAAGCGCGTTTGAAGCAATGCTAAGTTACTTCCTGGAACAGGGTGTTCTTTGAATTCTGTTCTCAGATGCGAAATTAACAGGTATTAAGAATTAGTTTACATTTTAATTAAACGAATCTGTTTAAAGCTTACACCTTCGCACGCAATGTTTTAAAGGGCAGGAAAATGTTTCGTAAAGAACACGTTTAATGCTTGAAGAAACTGAGGCGAACGTTAAACTCCACGTCATATGATACTGCGCATAGAAGCTATGATTACGTCATTATGCTGTTAGGCATAAAGTTACTCTGACCAATGACACAGGGAGATTGGTTCAGGAAATCCTTAGAAAAAGCCATTATTGTGGTAATGTTTGATTTTGTAGTCATAAAACTGTCATTCTAAATAACCCAAATAAAGAAAAAACTAGAATCCTGTTACAAACATCATGTCATATAACCAAATATATTCCAGAGGGAGCCTGTAGAGCGTGACAGTTGGTTTCTGAAAGTAAAAATCCCATTCGTTTTCTAATTTGGGGAATAAAAAAAAAAAAAAACTAAACCTACCTATTGTTAATCGTTAATAATCTGCATTATTTTCAGTTTAAAAAATAATCATGTTTATCAGTGAACTTCTGGTGAAAAACTACATTAACTATTCTGCAAAGAAAGGTCCACCAGTCAAAGAATCGAAAGCAGAAAATCACACCAAAAGAACTTTTGCGCGCCCACTGCCATGTAGAATAACATAAGTGTCAGTCTCCCTCTCATAATTATTACAAAAAAACCTGTTAACTGTCAGTTCCACTTTTTGAGTTTAGGGCTGAAAATTACATTTCCAACTTAAAATTGTTATACATTTTGAATGCTTTGGAGCAGAAACTTAAGGTTGATCTCTTTTTAAAGAAGACATTTGGCAGACTTTTGTAGATGTGAAAAAAGTTATGTAAGTTTAAGTTTATGAAAATTCAAATGTACAAATGTACAAATTTATATTTTATATAAAATATATATTTTACAAAACATGTTTTACTCTAAAACTGATACAGAATCAAAACCAAAATTTGAGGTTGAAATCTCAAAAAAAGAGCTTTCAGTGAAATTTTGTTTGGGCGCAGTACCAAGCTTCTTCACTAAATGACCATCAAACCCCATAAGTAACCAGCCGGCTCCATTTCCATTTATGGTTTGAGTGATCTGAAACATGTTTTTCTATACTTTTCTCAGTATTTATGATGTAGACATCACATTCAGAATTATTAAGGGTAGTATGGCAGTGTTTGATTTCAATTCAACCTCTAAAATATAAAATACATGCAACAAGAACCCTGCACGTACGTTATAGTTCATGCTGCACCAAAAATTGAGAACCTTATTGTTTTTTCTTTATATTCGAAACACCTTGTATAGTGAATGCTATCTTTTGAACACTTGACATGGACATAAATTTATGTGTGTGTCACTATTTCAAAGTAAAGGTAAGAACTCGCTCTCGGAGTCTGATGAATACTCCTCTTACAAATTAATAAATTACAGAAAAATAATATTTAAAAAAAATAAGCCCAATAGTAAAGGTGAACCATGTAATTTCTAAGCAAAACAGAGCTGTTTAGTTCTGATGTCAATTAGTAGGCCAACCTGTACATTTACATTTATGTAATGTAAAATATTTAAAAAATCAGTCACCAAACATGAAAACTAGAGTCTTTAAGCTTTCAAACGATATATAGTTTGTCAAGATTGCTTTAGGTTCAGACTAAGATATTACTGTTTAAACCTGTACTGGCAAGTGGGCCCACCGGTGGGCCCGTGACAATTAACAAGTATAGCAACAACATGTAGTTGCTGAGAGGCTAAGTAACAGGAAAATAAATCCCTGATGCGTTTACCTTCTATAAACATTTATTGACTTGATCTAACAAACAACTGCTTGCATGTGTAAAAGGACAATTAAAAAGGATTAAAAATGTCTAGAGTGGTCAACAGAAATTGAGCATTCCTTGTTACTCGCACATGTCAAACAGGAAAGATAACCAGGGAAATATCCTCTTGCACCCATTAGGGATGGGTCACGATTATCGAATATTCGAATATTCTATTTAATTATAGAATATCGATTAGGTTGTGCGATTATTTTCTAAAGGTGTACCAGGGCTTGACAATAAAGACTCTCCGATGGCGTGAAGGACGCTCGGATTTGTCACTTGCCAGATCAGGCCACTGCAGGTGGTCACTAAATTGTATCATTTGCATGCGATTTTAAGCCTTGTTTGTTTAAAAATGTAAGCGATTAAAAAGCATTTGGGCGCGAAAGACAACTCCTTTCAGTACATGCGCGAACTGCACTGTCGGCACTCGGGCGCGGCACACATACATAGTGTGTACACAATACATACACACACACACACACACTATAGTGTGAGCGCTAACCACGCTGGAGAACAGAACTTCTGATACGTTCAGCCTGATTGCGTGAACAATAGACCTGTTAAACAATATATTGTGAGAGGGCCGTTTGCTACAGCGTCCCAAACAACTCAAAATAATAAACCACAAAGTTAACAGAACGATGCACTCGACAGAGCGCTTCTCCGTCGCCTTCACGTCCTGTTTCACATTAATGAAGCCGTGACGAGCTCCCTGTATTCAAATTATTCGTTTTTTGCTGAAATAATAACGCAATATTCCACTGGTTGATATATTATATTTATATGCAAAATATTTGTGTTGTTTTTCGTGTTAAATGTGAAGAATGACAGGTTGGATGCCACACTTATTATTATTTTTTTTTTGGCAGAGTAGGTGTAATTTTCACTTTAACTTCAGGCAATGTAACATGATTTTATGATCGTAATTTTGACTTTATTCTTAAAATATTATGACGTTAATTATTTAGTTATTTATTTGATAAAGATAAACTGATTAAAATTGCGCTGGCCGCTTGGTATTTAAAAAAAACTCAAACTTGAATTTAACAAAAATAAGATGTTCCAATCATATTTCTAAATTAAATTAATAAAGAAAGGAAACACAATAATGACCAATTTGCTATTAAAAACCAAAACTGAACTATTTAAATGGCTCAGCTAGAGAGAGAGAGAGAGAGAGAGAGAGAGAGAGAGAGAGAGAGAGAGAGAGAGAGAGAGAGAGCCTCAGACTGCTGCAGGGATCTATATTCCTTCCCTTGTTTCAATTCAAAGTTCACCGAACTAATTGTGAACAACACTCCCGTCTTCTTCCCGAGCATGTGAACATGTTCATTTAATATATTTGTATATATGAAATAGGTTATTGTTATGAAGACAGACGTTAAAATTAAAGTTCACATAATAAGTGCCGTCATTCAGGCGGTTCACAATATGTTTAGCGTAATATGTTTTAAGAATGATATTCTGTTTAGCGCGCATAATATGTTTTACGCCTAATATTCATTGATGCATTAATCAGATTTAAGATTTTCTTTTAATAATATGAATGTTCATGTTCATTTTAAAATAGAAATGTCCTAGCCTTATGAGCAGTTGATAATCGACGGACTGTTCTGTTAATAAATGCCGTTATTAGGTTATGTTATACTAATCTGTTTCAGCAATCATACTTTACAACCATTAATTTTCTTGGGTTAAGATAGACTATTCTCTAAATAACTAAACAGTTTGTTATCATACAGATTGAAAGCCTGGATGGTCTCTCTCCCCCTCTCTCTCTCTGTGTGTGTGTGTGTGTGTGTGTGTGTGTTTGTGCGCGTGGGTGGGTGGGCGGATGCATGCGCGGGAGGGGTGCGATTTTCGAATAGTAATCGAATAATACCCAGCGATTATCGAATATTACATTTGCTTAAAATGCCCATCCCTAGCACCCATGTGACCAAACACCTGGAAATACATAATCACATCACAAATTAAAAGACAAACAGTTCCTGCACCTACATTAACTTACAGTGTTCCTGTGGCTCAGTGGTTAGAGCATTGCGTTGGCAGCGCAAAGGTTGTGGGTTCGATTCCCAGGGAACGCAAATGTATAACCTGAAAGTAAGTCACTTTGGATAAAAGCGTCTGCTAAATGCATAATTGTAAATGTACAGGTTGGCCTACTAATTGACATCAGAACTAAACAGCTCTGTTTTGCTTAGAAATTACATGGTTCACCTTTACTATTGGGCTTATTTTTTTAAATATTATAATTGGAAAACATCACAGTATTTAATGTTTTTTAATCTTGTTTTCAGGCGCTAGTAATATTGTTATAGCCCTTTGTTATTAAATTGAACCGGACCTGTATCAAACTGTCCAAAATATCACACACTACATTTTATTCTTCTACATATAGTTTTTTTTTTTTTCATTATTTCCAACTGCATGCCAGGTGCTTTAACATCCACCGCATTGGAAGAGGCAAACTCCAATCCTACATGTTTCATTAGGGTATTAAAGGATTAGTTCACTTTTAAATAAAAATTTCCTTAGAAGTTACTGCCCCCATGTCATCCTAGATGCTTGCATTTCTTCTTCAGTCGAAAATAAAAACATTTTTTGATGAAAACATTCCAGGATTTTTATCCATATAGTGTACTTCAAAGGGCTATAAACGATACCAGACGATGAATAAGGCTCCATCTCATCTTCTCCTTCAATTTCAAAATCGTCCGACATCGTTGTTTTACCTTGTAAACTCATTGAGTTTGAGTCCCCTTTTTTGTAAACAGCGTTTGACTTAGTATTTGCACCTTCAACTTGTAAACACTGACTCGGTACTTCTGCCTACATCAAGCATGACCTTTTCAACGTTATTACATATTATGTGAAGACTGGGACGTGCATCGCAGAATGAGCATTTGTGTTTATAAAGCATATACATTTATTTTATTTTAAATGACCGATAGTTTCGCTAGATAAGACACTTATTCGTAGTCTGGTATCGTTTATAGCCCTTTGAACTATAAACTGAAACTGTCATTTTAACCTTCAACCGTTTGGAGTCCATTGGAGCTAACTATATGGATACAAATCCTGGAATGTTTTCATCAAAAAAAAAAATAATTTCGACTGAAGAAAGAAATACATAAACATCTTGGATGACATGGGGGTGAGTAACTTATAAGGACATTTGGAAGTGAACTAATCCTTTAATGATGGAGTGTATTTAAACTCTGTGTCGCGTTTCCAAATCACCAGCAGCCTTCGCTATTCCCATTTGGCCACAAGGAGTTTGATGTGTGGGCACTGCGTGATAGGAATACACATTATGCGCCTGAGGTCAGGTTCCATGGAACGGTTACTCTGGGATGTGGTGGGCTTCTGGAGGTTGTGGTGGAAAGAGCAACATCAGCACTTTCCCTCGAGCACTCTGTTATTCTGCTAGTGTCTGAAATACTTTGTGTGAGAGAGTATAGTCAGTGGTTGAGTTTACATTCTGTGGAGGATTTGTTAGTCGTGTGAGACAGCGGGAAGAAGGCTGTTCACATGCTCTCCCTCTGATATCACGTTTCTCGCTGCTCTTCCAGCACCCGGCAGATTTGCAGTTGAGACAGTCCACGTTTGGCGTTAGATGACCAGACAGTGTTTTTGGGTCATTGAGGCATAACCTGTCCACAGACTTTAGGTTAAAACACACATACATGTATTAGAGAAAGTGACGTGATTGATATTTAATTATTTTTAAACATTTTAATCACATTTTTGCGGACACCATTGTATGTAATTTATTTAGACAAAATTGCAGAATTGTTTTATATTGTCCATTAGTTGTTATTTCCCAGATAATTCAATAATTATTGTCTTATCAGTCTCAGGTAGAATTTAAATATGGCTCCATCCATAATAAAATTAGTTGGTGTTTGTGTTGTTGACAATGCATAAAAATAACAACTAATTGTATATTTTATATAAAAGACAATCTTTTTGCAATTGACAATGGTTCCATGACATACATGTTTAAAACAAATACAAATATTCCATGTAGCTTATTTAATATGGTCATGAAACATGCATGCACGATTATAGAATTATCAAAATGCAGTTTAAATTAATTTAAAATCAACTATAACATGTCACACTGCATGTCAGCTGCCCTTATATTTGTAACTTTTATGAGATATGGACAGGAATATGAAACTTTCTGCATTTGCAGTTTGCAGGTGTTTTCAATGAACAGGGTCAGATAAGTTCAATTTCCAGATATTATGGAGACATGCTTATTATTTCCTGCTGTGTCTGTAAGTCAGTGCAGTGACGGGGTGCTAATGTGATGTTTTCCTGTTGCGTCTGAGGTAAATGAGGGTGTGAGATGCTGATTATCTAACTCCCGATCATGTGGAACGAGCAGCTGTGGAACGGAATGTTACAGTGGAGCTGCTCATATTTCAGAAAACACTTGCAGATTGGTGGGGAGGAAGGATCCTGCGGGCCGCACTGTTACAAACGTCATGTCAAGCAGACTGCCAGCTAACTAACTCAGCATCTTTAGCTGTCACTGCTCTGACCTGATACTGCTGTATGTGTGTGAGTGTCAAGCTCAGAGCCGTGGTATATAAAATATGTATATCAAATATAATACAATTTTGGGCTAAATATTGTATAAATTAATTGTTTGATATTCCTATAGTGTACATATTACCATCAACATTTTGGGGTCAGTGAGATATTTTACTGCTTTTGAAGGAAGTCTATTATGCTCAACAAGGCTGCATTTGTTAAAAATAAAAATGCAACTGAAACATTACTATTTAAACGAACTTTTCTGTGTGAAATTACATTTTTTTGTCTCTTTTATTATATATATAATTTATTCCTGATGGCAAAGCTGAATTTTCAGTCTTCAGTATCACATGATCCTCCAGAAGTCATTCTAATATGCTGATGTGGGGCTCAAGAAACATTTCTTATTTGAATGAATAACAAGTTTGGGGGAAAACAGCATTTATTTGAAATAATTGTTTTAATATTATACATGATTTACTGTGATTTTTGAGCACATTAATACATCCTTGCTGTATGATTTTGTTTTAATAAAATCACACTGACCCTAAACGTTTGAAACTAGGGGTCGACCGATTATCGGCCTGGCCGATATTAAGCATTTTACCGATATCGGCCATTTTCAAAACAGATTTGCTGATATTTTTTTTAATTACATTTACATTTATGCATTTAGCAGACGCTTTTATCCAAAGCAACTTACAGTGCATTTAGGCTATACATTTTTTGTCAATATACTGTATGTGTTCCCTGGGAATCGAACCCACAACCTTTGCGCTGCTAACGCAATGCTCTAACCACTGAGCCACAGGAACACTATTATGCAAGCAAACATTCTATTTACAGGTGACATTATTTATTGGTGAATAAATAATACAGGTGAAATTATTTAATGTTTAAATGCACTCTCCGCCCACCGCTCATCTGATATGTAGAGAATCACGAGTCCGACCAATCAACGCGGAAACCTGAAGGCAGTCTCACACCGAAAGCACTTGCTAACTGGAGCTGCGTCAGTGATCACGTATCAGTTGTCTCTCAGCAGCAGACGTTGCTGAAGTTGCAATAAATCACAATCCACTAACGTTACACTGAAGTTGCAAAACACCTCAATATAACCTATGATGTCCGCGATGCGGAAAATGCGGGCGGAATCGCGGAATGCAGTCATATAATGTAATTTACCGTATAACGCGGAATGTCATGGAATTTGTCGAAGTTTGGATGAATTAATCAAAAGTAGGTCAGTACACTTAAATCGACTCGCGCTATGGACTAGTATCTATAAATATTAGGTCGCAAAAACACTTTAAATATGAATCCTGCATGTTCTGCATCTCTGTTAATGAATGACAGACGTGCGGTTTCATTTACTGAACACATAAATACTCGAGCGTGTGATGCTCGCGGTGTTTTCAGCATCTGCCGCCTCACTAAATGAGGACATAAATACATGAACAACATCCCCAGAACTGCTCAGAGTCACTTCATGAGTAAAACGATCGTCATATCATATATAGGCTACAGAAACTTAAAAGGTCCTCATGGCAACCTGTCAAAATATAAGTTCGGTTTAGCGAATATATTACTATATCGTAATACAACTACAACAATTATTACAACTTTTGTTGAGAATAATCACACAATCGCTATTTCTTCCATGTTTTAATTTTAATAGTAAACTCATTTGTTTGCCAAAATAAAGTCCAACTCTCATTTGATTAAAAGATCAATTAAATTAATGTTTTATGCCTTCATTTGCACTGTACTGTAAATTAAAACCAACGGAAATGTTGTTGTTATTAACAGTTTTCAGAATTAAAGACATGTTTAAAAGCATTTAAAGAACGTTTTTTGTCAGAGCTCTTGTTATTATTAATTTTGGAATTCATTTTTATTTTTACACCAGACACGTATATCGGTTCAAAATATCGGTTATCGGTCTACTTGATCTGTAATAATCGGTATCGGCATCGGCCCTGAAAAACACATATCGGTCGACCCCTAGTTTGAACAGTATTTTAGTCTTTTACATAGTAAGTACATTTTATTTATATAGCACATTTAAACAGCAAAGCTATCCAAAGTGCCGAACAAAATAAAAGAAAGTTAAAACAGGCAATAAAACAAAAATTCCTGATGGTAAATACATACCTGCCTTTTGTCTTTTTTTTTGCCGTCTGATGAGAATATGTCCTTTATATGTTTGTGGTTCAGAAGTATGCAAATCGGTCCTGTGTCGTGTGGTTTTTAAAGTGTCTATAGGTGTAAGCAGATGGGGGCTCCCCATATACCTGTTACCGTGACAACCATTTCCATACTGATGGGAGAGATTCTGTGGTTCTAACCAACATATTTTGTAACCTCCGTTTCTCTTTGTCTGTGTTTGTTTTCCTCAGTGATGTGTTGGCTCTGCCCATCTTTAAGCAGGAAGATGTTAGCGTTCCTGTGGAGTCTGACACCAAGAATCCTCCGTTTCAGTATGTGCTGTGTGCCGTCCCCTGCTGTTAAACTGCGAGGAGGCGCTCACCTACCTAAACCAAGGTATGGTTTTCATTAACTATATTTCTTTCTCTATTCCTTAAAGAATACCGAGACCTTTGTTGAGCAGATATTCAGTAACATGCTTCCCCTCTTCCTCTGTAGGCCAGTCGTATGAGATCCGATTGCTTGATAATAGGAAAATAGGGGAGATGCCTGAACTCAACAAGACTGTTAAGGTGAGAGATTGTGTGTGTTTTATCAGTGTTGTGCACTGTTTTGTGTGATGGGACTTCTCTCGCACTGGTATTCATTGAATCTACAGCATCTTGGCAAAATGTATTATATTTTACTCAAGTTGAGAGTTTGCAGTATAAATTGAAATTAGAGAGGAAAAACAATAACAAGGCAATTTGTTCTACAGAATAAATTAAATCAACCAGTGTTTTTTATGACTCTTATGTCTCTCAAGTATGATACTGATTATTTTAATCACAAATCACAGGTTGATCACAAACCTTTCAAGGTGAATGGATGCTTTATAAGACTAAACTTGCAATGAATAATACAAATAATAATGAAAAAAGATTTGAGAAACTAATTAAAAGGATAATTCGTCCAAAAATGTTACTAATTAATTTCTTACCCTCATCACATTCCAAACCCGTTAGACCAGGGGTCTTTCAACGTTTTACAGGGTAAGGACCCCTTAGCCGACAGAAATATGGAGCAGGGACCCCCAATACAAAATGTGTCAAGCAGAGCTACATATAAAGTATACAGCCTTTGATATTAATAGAAACTAATCATATTATGATTAAGAATAAATTATATTATGTGAAACGCAGTTTGTAGATCGGGAAGGAGGAGGCGGGAACCGGCGAACATTTAAACAATTTATTAATAAAATAAACAAACACAAAATAAAAGCGACATGCGCCCCCCCAAGTTTGTCTAAATTCATGCAGCGTTTTGCATTCGAAGGTGGATTTTTATTTTAAATTCTACGAATATTAGAAATTAGAAAATCAAATTTTTATTTGACAGCCCTAGTGGGGGGAGGTAAGTACATATGTGTGAGAGGGATGAAGTGTGTGTGTATGAGTCGGTGTGATGAGTGTTATAAAAAAAATTGCACATTCAGTCAGCATTCATTTTATGTTGTAAGAATCAGTGCACTAATAAATATATAATGCACTGATTTTTATGGCATAAAATTTACTAACTGAATGCAATTTTTTTTTTATAAACCGACACTCACCTTCTCATAAACACACTTTATCCCTCTCACATATATATTTACCTCTCCCCACACACATTATATTTTTAATGATATACATTGATCACAGAACCCTTGCACCTGCAGTGCCCTTGGTTGAGCAATCGCATAATTTCTTGCTGGATGACACACAGACATGCACTCACACACACACACACACACACACATACTCACTCACTCTCTCTCACACACACACAAACGCTCTCTCTCACACACACACACACACTCTATCTCTCTCTCACACACACACACACTCTCTCATGAACAAATGACTCTTAGGAGTCATTTCTTTGAATTATTTGTGTCTCAAACTACCGTTTTGAATCAGTCTGAGGAATCCTTCACTGAGTGAATGCACTGGTTTAACCACAGTGAACATCTACACTGTATTTTTATATCATCAAATTCAAACCCGGCTACAACATTGCAAATAGGATCAAATCTCATTTGTTTTGCCATGGTGGTTCAGCAGTACAGGAAGGACTGGTATGGTGTAGGGATGGGTCACGATTTTCGAATATTCGAATATTCTATTTAATTATAGAATATCGATTAGGTTGTGCGATTATTTTCTAAAGGTGTACCAGGGCTTGACAATAAAGACTGTCCGATGGCGTGAAGGACGCTCGGATTTGTCACTTGCCAGATCGGGCCACTGCAGGTGGTCACTAAATTGTATCATTTGCATGTGTTTTTAAGCCTTGTTTGTTTACAAATGTAAGCGATTCAAAAGCATTTGGGTGCGAAAGACAACTCCTTTCAGTACATGCGTGTTGTGTTCTGTTCTGTGTGAACAGCGCACGAGCCTGTTCTGTCTCTGACACGCGCGAGCCGCCTGAACGGGCAAACACATGAAGTATGTCTAACTAGCCCTCTTGGCAAGTAACTTTAGCAATAATTAATCTATATTGAATTTATATACTGGAGTACAGATGCACAGATCAACAGGATATTTATTTGTTTTATTTTAGAGCATCTTCTGTTCCGTGCCTGCACACAAACTGCACTGTCGGCACTCGGGCGCGGCACACAGAGTGTGAGCACTAACCACGCCGGAGAACAGAACTTCCGATACGTTCAGCCTGATTGCGTGAACAATAGACCTGTTAAGCAATATATTGTGAGAGGGCCGTTTGCTACAGCGTCCCAAACAACTCAAAATAATAAACCACAAAGTTAACAACTTTCTGCCTCCTTCACGTCCTGTTTCCCATTAATGAAGCTATGACGAGCTCCCTGCATTCAAATTATTAGTTTTTTGCTGAAATAATAACGTAATATTCCACTGGTTGATATATTATATTTATATGCAAAATATGTGTGTTGTTTTTCGTGTTAAATGTGAAGAATGACAGGTTGGATGCCACACTTATTATTATTATTGGTATTTTTGGCAGAGTATACAGGTGTAATTTTAACTTCAGGCAATGTAACATGATTTTATGATCGTATTTTTGACTTTATTCTTAAAATATTATGACGTTAATTATTTAGTTATTTATTTGAGAAAGATAAACTGATCAAACGGGCGCTGGCCGCTTGGTATTTAAAAAAACAAAAACTTGAATTTAACAAAAATAAGAGGTTCCAATCATATTTCTAAATTAAATTAATAAAGAAAGGAAACAAAATAATGACCAATTTGCTATTAAAAACCAAAACTTAACTATTTAAATGGCTGCAACAGCAGCTTTGTAAGGGAGAGGAGAGAGAGAGAGAGAGAGAGAGACACGGGCTCAGACTCAGGCGGAGAATTCTGAGAATATATTCTGCTCTATATTCCTTCCCTTGTTTCAATTCAAAGTTCACCGAACTAATTGTGAACAACACTCCCGTCTTCTTCATTGTTCATTTAATATATTTATATATATGAAATAGGTTATTGTTATGAAGACAGACGTTAAAATTAATGTTCACATAATAAGTGCCGTCATTCAGGCGGTTCACAATATGTTTTAGCGTTATATGTTTCGCCTAATATTCATTGATGCATTAATCAGATTTAAGATTTTCTTTTTAATAATATTAATGTCCATGCTCATTTTTAAAATAGAAATGTCCTAGCCTCATGAGCAGTTGATAATCGACGGACTGTTCTGTTAATAAATGCCTCCTTCGGTTATGTTATATTAATATGTTTCAGCACTCATACTTTACAATCGTAAATTTTCTTGGGTTAAGATAGACTATTCTCTAATTAATTAAACAGTTTGTTATCATACAGATTGAAAGCCTGGATGGTCTCTCTCCCCGTGTGTGTGTGTGTGTGTGTGTGTGTGCGCGCGCGCGCACGCGTGGGTGGGCGGGTACATGCGTGGGAGGGGAGCGATTTTCGAATAGTAATCGAATAATACCCAGTGATTATCGAATATTACTTTTGCTTAAAATGCCCATCCCTAGTATGGTGAATGGCTCTTTAAGAGTGCTTGTTCTGATGGTTTTGTGTTTGTGTGTGTTTGGTTTGGGGTGAATTATAGAGTATAGTTAGGGTGGTTTTCCATGACCGAAGGCTTCAGTACATGGAGCACCAGCAGCTGGAGGGCTGGAAATGGAATCGGCCTGGCGACCGCCTCCTCGACATCGGTGAGAGCTTATGTGTTTACTTGAGTTTGCTGCCAGTCATTTGCTCAGTCTTTTTGATTCATCAGGTGAATAGTATCAAAGGAGCATAAAGGCTCAGGAGAGGGAGATTTTACAGTGCGTGATGTGTTTGTTACAGATATCCCTTTGTCAGTTGGCATCACGGAGCCCCACACAAACCCGTCACAGCTAAACGCTGCGGAGTTCCTTTGGGATCTCTCCAAGCGAGCGTCTGTGTTTGTGCAGGTAAACCAAATTCAAGATCAAACCACAAACATGCAGCCATGTTGTTATAGTTTTAAGGTTACAGAAACATACTACAGAGTTTCAGTTTAAAATGTCATTTCCAAATAGCTCTTGGGGCAGCCTATTTTGTGATTTACAATGTTGCAACAAGTGTAACAAAACATTACAGTAGGGCTGCAACTAACGATTATTTTGATAATCGATTAGTTGGCCAGTTATTCTTTCGATTAATCGGATGAAATAAAATTATTTTATTTTATTGACAAAAAAACACACTATTCCACATTCTGCTCAATGTCCTTCAAACAAACTGAATGCTATGAAAACATACAGTGCTTAATTTATTAGACCACCTGTCATAAAGAGAAAACAAATATTTCAGGAATCTGTCAAAAAATAGTTTAATTCTAAAAATAATATTGTCATTTATTGGGCAAATTACAAACAGAAACAACTAATTAGTATTTTTAATAACAAAAATGGCCTCATAACAGCTTGTATTCTTGCTTGCATCGTTTATGTACTTTTTGACTGTAATTGGGTATCTGAAAAAAACACTATAAAGTGCTCTGCCTTTCTTTCATATATAACAGCAATAATTATATTATAGCATTAGAAATAACCTACTACTGTTACTAAAGAGCTTACGCATTTTGGAGAACTAACCAATACAGAAAGCTAAAACATGATTTTGGTAATCACCAATGCTGTTAGTTTAGAGCAGCAGTGGCACAAACCTTACATCATTTGTTAAAAACCTTACATACATTTGTTTTTAATGAATTTGTTAAGCATTGTATATGGTGAATATAGTTTAAATCTCTTTTTAAAAATGTAAATAATAATAAAGATAATAAAGGCTCCGTGTTAACCAACAGGTGAGGATTGATGTTCACTTTGATCACAGTCATGTCTTACTGTCATTTCTTTATCCTGTAAAAGGTGGTTATGGAGCGTCTCATATTTATATTCAGAAAATTACACACTGTTATCCCTTTAAAGTTCCTACTCTCATAAAATATTCACACGGCATGTTGACTTTTAAACCTTAAATTGACTTTCAACAACAGATAATTCAGCACAATAGATAACTTTGCACTCTCTGTGTTCCGCCGTGCCGGCGCTCATTCAGTATTTTAAACTCAACACAGGCTGTCAGAACGGACCTTTAAGCAAAAATGGAAATGCTTGCGTGTATTTGTGACATTTTATAGATAAGGATATGACCGTAAACTGAACTTTTTTTGCGCTGAGGACGCACACGCATCTGTCACAGCGCCTGACAGGGTAAGCCTTTACACTAATGCATTAACTTAAAGCTCAAAATAAAGAATTATCATGTTTTGGGCAGCTTGCATCACGTACTTCTCCCGCGGCATAGCATTCTGTTTCCTCCACTATTTTTAGATGGATTTTGTCGATAGAACTGCATTATTCAGTGTAATTGGACGCAACCAGCTGAAGTTGGACGTGCACTGTGGGCAGACTCGACTAATCGATAATGAAAATCTTCGTCGATGAATTTCATAATCAATAATAATTTATTTTATTGATTAGTTGTTGCAGCCCTAGATTACAGAAAATGTTTTATTGCAACATTGTACATTATGTTTTTCTGCACATACCCGTTGATAATCAACAAGGAAATCAAGTTTGTAACGACACTATTTTACAACCAATTTTACACATTTTAGGACTTTTTTAATGTAAGCAGTAAGCACACTTGATTTGTTGATGTAAATGGGTTGGACAAAATATTTTTTTATTCAAATATCAGAATTGCATTAGACTTTGCACTGTAATTGCAATAGACATGTTGCTGTTTTATTATATCATTAATATTAAATTGTTTAATAAAAAATATTTATTTCATGATTTCTGGCTGCTTACATATATATATACAATTTATGAAAATATTAATGTATATATGTGTGTTTAATTCCATAAGAAATACCTATAAGAAAGTCATTGTTTTAAATTTAATGTAATTTAATATTTTAAAATAAGAGCCATGATCAGTGTTGTATGTATATTTCATTAAATTACATTTATATTGCATTAAATTGTTAAAATAATATTACCATTATAATATTCTCATCCATATTTTGCTGTGGTATTAAAATTGGTATTACGAATTATGAAATTATAATTACATTGATATCAAGTACTGCAACTTTGATGTTTATACGATCTTATTTAGGACATATTTCTTGAATTTGGTTGAATAGTCATTCGCTGTTTGCTCTACAGTGCCTCTCTTTTGAACTTTCTTATACTAGTTGCCCCTGTATAATATTACTAATTATGTTTCTGCAAAAATTGAGCACATAAATGTGTAGTTGAGCATTCACTGGTGTATAATGCTTCAGGTCAATATTTAATTCTGGCCGTCAAAATCCTCACAGCTGTTTTGTGTAGTTAATGAATAGAACATGCCTGAAGCACAATCTCATTGGCCAGAAATTCTCTCTCACACTCAAAGGAGCTATGCAGTAGCTGTTAGCGATGTTGTGCCAATAGCGTCAGACATGTTTGAGATGATCTTAAAGTCCCAGAAATGTTGGAGAGAGTCTGATTAGGGCTACTAGCTCTTGAACATTATCTCTTGCCCTTCGATCAAATTTAAAAAATCTGAAAATCATTTCAGTTGATTAAAGACGTATCTGGTACATCCTAATCTGCACAGAACTAGTGTAATGGATACCAAGGATCTTCTCAAGAGTGCTTCAGGAACCGATCATGTGTTCCACATTAATTAACTTTCCTTCCTTCCCTTATTGAAGGTTCATTGCATCAGTACAGAGTTCACCCCGCGGAAACACGGTGGAGAGAAGGGAGTGCCGTTCCGGATCCAGATTGACACTTTTAAACAAAATGACAGCGGAGAGTACACCGAGCACCTGCACTCCGCCAGCTGCCAGATCAAAGTCTTTAAGGTGATGCCACACGCATGCAAACATGCATTAAATGCAAGGAAATGTCTGTGGTGTTTGGTTGAAGATTGCAGATTGTCTTTGATATGTATTAAACTGTAACTCATACTCTCCCTATTAACAGCCAAAGGGAGCAGACAGAAAACAAAAAACAGACCGAGAGAAGATGGAGAAAAAGACTGTGCAGGAGAAAGAAAAATATCAGCCCTCTTATGACACCACTATTTTGTCAGAGGCAAGAATATTCAAGTATTTTTGTTTTGTTTTGACACCTATTGACATAGATACAGCATTACATAGAACATTTTTAAAAATAGCCTCTTCATAGATGTATGTCACCCATGATTAATTTAGACCGATAATAAGGGGTTGCTGAGATGAAGTGAAGAGCATTGAGCTGGTCATGTTACAGCCACCATATGGCAGGGACAACTTTATATCGAATTGAATATCCGTAGCCTAAAATGAACTGTGACTGAAGTCTCCATATTAAGTCACTGTACAGTTAGGTCCATATATATTTGGACACTGACACAATTTTCATAATTTTGGCTCTGAATGCCGCCAGAATAAAATTAAATGAATCAATCAAGATGAAAATGAAGTGCAGACTTTACGATTTAATTTAAGAGGTTGAATAAAAATATAACATAAAATGCTTAGGAAT